>OX463243.1:2168131-2774797 GCA_949820135.1 Sylvilagus floridanus
ACCCCATGGCTGTATGGGGGATCACTTTTTAAAAAAAAAAATAGGACACGCCTGGTATCCCCTAAAGGGATACTGACTCTGTCTGTGGGAGCCTGGGGCCATCTCTGTTGCTGCTAAGCCTGGTTCTATTAAGGTTAGGGGTGATCAGATTTCTGATTTTAAAAACCTGGGCTGGCTGCCTTACAGGGAGACAACTGCTGGGAGACGAGAGGGTGTGGAGCAGGCTCGTGGGTAGCTATCTTCTTTAATTCTCTTTACCTAATTAAAAATAAAAGAAAGCATTATATTTCTTAACATCACAAATCCTAGTAACATATCCTTGGCATTGGAATGGGAATTTTTGAAAAAGATTTATTTATTTATTTGAAAGTCAGAGTTACACAGAGAGAGGAAAGGCAGAGAGAGAGAGAGAGAGAGAGAGAGGTCTTCCATACGTGAGTTCACTCTCCAGTTGGCTGCAATGGCTGGAGCTGTGCCAATCCGAAGCCAGGAGCCAGAAGCTTCCTCCCTCCGGGTCTCCCAAGTGGGTGCAGGGACCCAAGGACTTGGGCCATCCTCTACTGCTTTCCCAGGCCATAGCAGAGAGCTGGATCAGAAGAGGAGCAGCTGGGTCTCGATCTGGCGCCCTTATGGGATGCCAGTGTTTCAGGCCGGGACTTTACCCTGCTGTGCCACAGCGCCGGCCCCTGGAATGGGAATTGTCACACCTGCTGTTCCCTGGGAGAGGAAACCAGAAGGCATCTACTGGTTTGTATGTATTTTTCCTTCTGAAGAAGCCAGGGCAGTTTTCTGAGTTTTTCTGCTGTGGTGGAAGCAGTGACCAGCACAGGGGACTTGAGCAGGGCCATCATCTCACTGTGGGGACAGAAGCCAGAAGAGCCAGCTCCTTCCCTATCTCCAACCTGTTCCGCATAGGGAGATGCATTTTATCTGAACAGCAGATTGCTCAGCCCTCCTTGAAACATCCAACCACACCAGAAAATCCAGTAGGGGAGTGGGATGTTTGGGGTTAGTCCTTGGGAAGGC
Organism: Sylvilagus floridanus; assembly: GCA_949820135.1. Lineage (NCBI taxonomy): Eukaryota > Metazoa > Chordata > Mammalia > Lagomorpha > Leporidae > Sylvilagus > Sylvilagus floridanus. The sequence continues at coordinate 2,169,158 of OX463243.1, forward strand.
CACCACTCTCTCTGTGGCCTGGGGGTGGCCCATTCCAGGTATGTAATGGGGGAGGGGCTGTCACTAATCCCTGCAGGACTCACCTTATGGAATGAGGGACAATGACACAAGGGTCAACTAGCTGGAGGCCCTGGGACACTGCTGCAGCTCAGGTTGCCTCCAGGCCTGGTTCCTTGATAGAGAGAAGGGTGTGGGGGGAAGGGAGACAGCAGGTGCACAGGTGCCCGGGCCAGGCTCCTGGGAGCTGGTGGGAGTGCAGGACAGGGCAGGGTGTGTCCCAGGCTTGGGGTGCAAGACTCCAGAGAGCTGGGCCTCAGTGTGTTATCTTTTGGGAGGAAGTGTCCCTTTGGATGGACAGCGATGAAAAAGGGGACACTGTTGTCTCCCCAGAAAAGCTTGGAGCTCAGTGCTGACCTGGTGCAGACATGTTCACAGCCTGTGGGACACTCTTCTTCCTGTTCCCATCTCCCAGCTGTCTATCCCACCTAGGGCAAGACTGTACACAGCCGGGACCTGCTCTCTGTTTTGGGTGGTGGCACCGATGTGTGCTCGTAGTTGTTGCATCTGCTTAGTCCTTAGGGAGGACTTAGCACCTTGAAGTACTGGTTCTGAACAGGCTCTGTGCAGGGCCTTGAATGCTGGCTGCCAGATAGCACTGGGCCCCAAGATGCCACCCTCCCCACCCCTTTAGCTTCAAAAAAGCTTACTTGCCCTGTATTGGTGATTGCCAATCAGGCTCTCACTAAAATTAGCTCACTGAGTGGAGGGAGTGGTGCAGGCAGCCCTGTGGGGCATTTATCTCCCCTGTAGATAACTTCTTGGTGTTTGATCCTGTCTTGAGGGTTTATCTAGGAACCCTAGGCCTTGAGTAGGAAGTAACTATCACCCAACCGAAACCCATTTTGCCTTCATCAAAACTCCCCCCGCCCCCGCCAAAGAACCTGATCTATCCATGACAGTTGTGGACCTGCAGGGGCCTGCGTGTGCACCTCCGAACCCCAACTTCAACCTCTAAGAATCCTGGAACCCTGGTCCCTCTGGGGGTCTGGGAACTAATCCTTGGCTGACCGGCTGCTTGCCTTGCACTTTGCACCTTCTGCCACCATCCCAGTGTCAATGATCGGCCGAGTGGACCCCAAGTTCTGGGGTTTTTATCACCTGGGGCCTTGGACAACCCTAGCTCAGATGGTTGCTCCTCTTTATGCATTTTATGCTTTGGGTTTTGCCAGTTGCTTCTGTAACCCTTGTCTTCAAGGCCCTGGTTAGGAAAAGGTGGTGTTTGAGTGTCAGCTCTCCTGTTGGCAGCTCAAGCAACAATGCCAACAGGTGGAGCCAGGTGGTCGGCCCCTGGGAGAGGGTGTGGAAGAAGGAGAGCCTGGAAGAAGGGCCAACAGACCCTGGGAGAAGGTGACAGAGACCTTCCTTTTGGTACCAGATAATAAGAGCTGCCCGGTACCCAGGGCCTTGGCTTTGGTTCAGAAAGAAATTTAGGAGCCACCAGGGAATGGCGAATTAGCGACCAGCAAGTGTTTCACTGAGGAAGCAAAGATAGGCGCTGTACAGACTGGTGCCCACCCAGAGGGGGAATGGGCCTGTCTCCAAGCTGTGTTGGACATTCTATGGGTTGTTTAACGAGAGGAGAAATACATTTGTGGTTGTTCTGGGAAGTAGGTAGAGTTTTCCCAGAATCTAGCTCCTTGTCACTCCCCATGTAGCCCAACGTGTCCTGTCCTAGTGTTGGCGAGTGTGTCATTTAACCTGCTAAAGCATCCCAAGGAGCCGACGAGCTGAGGGTCAGTCTGAGTCGGTGTAGCTTCCTGAGCTGGGATCTCTTTGTCTTCACTGCCAGGGAACCAGCCCCATAGCCTGCACAAAGTGGCTCCATTGCTTTCTTCAGGCCCCTGAGCCCCCTCTGACCAGCCTGACTTTGGGCTTTGCTTTCTGTCCTTTGCGAGAATGCAGTCTGAGCCAGCAAGAATCCTGCTGAGTCAGTGTCGTGACAATCCTACCCCCGCACCCCTTACCCCTTCAACCCCTCTTCTCCGCCCCGGGATACCTTCAGCCAGGATCATATCAGGTCGGTTCAGGCAAAAACCTGTCCCCTTGCCGCCTTTCTGTGTGCTGACACTGAGTATGGCCAGGCTGCAGGCTCGGAGCTGCCCCAGGAGTGTCTGCTCATTCATGGGCAGGTGGGCAGCTGATGGTACCCTCCTGCTCTCTTGGAGCTCACCACCTATTCCTATTCCAGGTACACCTGCTGAGGCAGCCTCAGCTACCCCTAAAATCTCTTTGGTATGGGAAAGTTTGCCATTTGCTCTTTGCTCCCCAGAGTGGCAATAGTTTCAATCTATAAATAACCATCTCGACACACACACAGGAGAGACCTGTGTTTTGGGTGGGATGCTTTGCGACCCCACATCGGTGTGCTGGAAGAGACTTTGACTGTGGGTGCGGTTGTCATCCGTGGGCCTCGGGGGCAGCGTGCTCTGCCTGGCTCCGCTGTCCCCTCTGGTGGGCGGTTCCTGCTCCTGGACCCGGTGGGCTTGCAAGGTGTCTGCTGCACCTGTCTCTGGCGTAGGGAACAAGCTGCTTGGGAACAATGGCCTCAGCCAGCCATCGAGGATCTTCCTTGGGTCAGGCTCCTCTGTGGAGGACTCTGCATTGTCATGTGGCAAACCCCATGGATGAGAAGGACGCATGGTGGTGGAGGTGCCTGCTGAGAACCCAGCAAGAGGGTATGGCTGGCTTCCTTGGACTGGTGATGGTGCAAAGCCGTGGGCACTTATGCCTGACCATCTGATGCTGACAGTACAGAAGGGATTTTTGGGAAAATCGTGCCTAGGATGATGTCATGGAGTATCCCAGCCAGGTCCTGGCTGAGTGACCATAACTCAGAGACCTGGGACCCTCAGCCAGCATCCCCAGGGATGCAAGTCATTTCAGTGCCCTGAACCCAGGTTTTCCATAAGTAATATGGAATAGCTTCAGTAATTTTATGGAAGATGCATATTATGAAAAACCATACATGGATTCATTTTTTTTGAAGATTTATTTGAAAGAGTTACACAGAGAGAGAAGGAAAGGCAGAGATAGAGATGGAGATAGAGATAGAGGGAGGTCTTCCATCTGCTGGTTCACTCCCCAGATGGCTGAAACGGCTGGAGCTACACTGATCTGAAGCCAGGAGGCAGGAGCTTCTTCGGGGTCTCCCATGCAGGTGCAGGGGCCCAAGGCCTTGGGCCATCTTCTACTGCTTTCCCAGGCCATAGCAGAGAGCTGGATCGGAAGTGGGGCAGTCGGGTCTTGAACCGGCGCCCATATGGGATGCTGGTACTGCAGATGACGGCTTTACCTGCTATGCCACAGCTCCAGCCCCAACTAATTGAATTCTTGCCACCCATGAGGGAGACCTGGATTGAATTCCTGGCTTCTTTCTTTGGGCCAGGCCCAATCTTGGCCATTGTGAACATTTGGGAAGGGAACCAGTGGATGGAGGTCCTTTACCATTTTCTGTCTTGCTCTTTCTCTCTGTTTGCTTCTTAAATAAGTAAATTAAGCAAAAGAAAACAAAAAACAAACAAACAAACAAAAAACCCTGGGGCGGTGCTGCAGTGCAGCGGGTTCACACACTGGCCTGAAATGCCAGTATTCCATATGGGCACTAGTTCTAGTCCCAGGTGCTCCACTTCTGATCCAGCTCTCTTCTATGGCCTGGGAAAACAGTAGAAGATGGCCCAAGTCCTTGGGACCTTGCACCCATGTGGGAGACCTGGAAGAAGCTCCTGGCTTTGGATCAGCGCAGCTCCGGCCATTGCGGCCAGCTGGGGAGTGAACCAGTGGATGGAAGACCTCTCTCTCTCTCTCTGCCTCTCCTCTATCTGTGTAACTCTGACTTTCAAATAAATAAACCTTTAAAAAGTAAAAAAAACCCAAAAGGACAATTTCTTAGTTGATGTGAAAATGAGTTGTTGGGCCGGCTTTGTGACTCAACAGGCTAATGCTCCGCCTAGCGGTGCCGGCACACCGGGTTCTAGTCTCGGTCGGAGCGCTGGATTCTGTCCCGGTTGCCCCTCTTCCAGGCCAGCCCTCTGCTATGGCCTGGGAGTGCAGTGGAGGATGGCCCAAGTGCTTGGGCCCTGCACCCCATGGGAGACCAGGAGGAGCACCTGGCTCCTGGCTTCGGATCAGTGCGGTGCGCCGGCTGCAGCGTGCCGTCCGCGGCAGCCATTGGAGGCAACCAATGGTAAAGGAAGACCTTTCTCTCTGTCTCTTTCTCACTGTCCACTCTGCCTGTCAAAAAAAAATGAGTTGTTATATAACAAAGAGAAAAGTTAAAACTTGCATCTCATCCAATTGATTATGGAAACTATCAATTAGGGAAACAGCTACCAATAAGTGTATTTTGGTTCCTTTCCTCATGAAATGGAAACACAAACTATTTTGCCTGTAACCCCTGAGTTACCTTTTTAAAAATGCACTGCCAACTGTGGCACAAATGGTTCACCTAGACAAATCTACCCACCCCAAGTGACTTAATAACATATTCCCCAGAAAGCATGTAGTGGACACGTGTTGGCAAGTGAGTTCCTAAAGCAAGTGAATTCCTCAGGCTCCTATGTTAATTAGCTTTTGCCTGGTCTAGTATGGCATTTTAGATTCATTATTATACATAGGCGAATTTCACAACGTAGTTGCATTGCCAAGATCTCTGGAGCAAATCCTGTTGGTCCCATGAGCCAACCAGTTTGGCCGTTATAGGGATTTGTCCTTGTGTAGACTACAGTTCTGCAAAGTAGCAATACGTGGGACAACCCCCCCTTAGGGACTTGTTCAGACCAGGGATGTTCCTAGGAGTTGCCACCTTTAGCACCAGTCTTTGCTGCTGAATCAGCCCCTATTCGCGGTCAACGCTAAGAAGGGGGCCAGTGCTGGGCACTTCAGAACAGAGCCCCATAGGACTAGGGAGATGACAGGTGTGGGAGACTTGGTGGTGACTCCCAAAGAGGCCCTCAGCTTCCTTCATCCACATTAGTCCTGGAAGCAGCCACCAGCACCACTCTGGACCTGGAGTTTTGCACCACGGGGATGCATTTCTGTGAAGCGGTTTTGGGAGAAAGAAGCCCCCCCCCCCCCCCCCCCCCCCCAGTCAAGCTGTGTCTCATTCAGGTGGAGCCGCAGGTGCTTGGGGAGGTGGCGGCAGGGTGCGGTGACGCAGAACGGCCACTTGGTGGAAGTGTTACACTTTGATGGGCCAAGGCAACTTTAATGAAATCCCCACAGCTGTTTTATGGGGCCCTCCCGCGAGGCTCAAGAGTGGAAAATAATGGCTGTAACCGATATCCACTGGCTCCTCCCTGTCTCTTTTCCTAATAAAACATCTCCCCTCTAAGAGCTGGCTCCAGCCATTTCCGGCCAGGGTGCCCCCGGAGTGCGGTGAGACCCCCAGAAGCCAAGCCTGGGGCTGGGGGAGAGGGATAAGGCCAAGGAAAGGGAGCGAGGTCCCAGGACCCTTCTCAGCCACGGTTCCCTTTTTGTGCCACGGATCTCGATGTGAGTGGAAGGTCAGGGCTGCTTGAGACACCTGGATTCCAAGGCCCTGCCTCTGTTCCTCGGGTTGGAGCCCAGACATCTGTGTGTTTACTGAGCCTCCAGGAAGATGGGCCACCGTGTGGGGTGCTTGCTGTGGTCCCTTCTGTGTCACCGGGGAAGTGACGCAGGGGGGCCAAAGGACCTTGCTCCTTACTCCAGGCTCTTGTGTCTCAGAGAGAGAGAGAGAATTCAAAGCAGAGGCCGACACTGGGGTTTCCATGACACCTCCATGTTCAATGTCCACATGGTCATCATGGTGTCTCTTCCTTCCTGATCCTGGGGGAGCCACAGGTGTTCCTGGGAAGAGGGGTATTAGATTGACAGGTGCATCCTGGGAAGGAGGGTGTAATAGATTGGCAGGTGCATCCTGGGAAGATGTGCATATTAGATTGGCAGGTGCACCCTGGGAAGGTGGGTATATTAGATTGACAGGTGCATCATGGGAAGGAGGGTGTAATAGATTGGCAGGTGCATCCTGGGAAGATGGGCATATTAGATTGGCAGGTGCATCCTGGGAAGGTGGGTATTAGATTGACAGGTGCATCATGGGAAGGGGGGTGTAATAGATTGGGAGGTGCATCCTGGGAAGGGTGGTATTAGGATGACAGGAGCATCCTGGGAAGGGGGTAATAGACTGACAGGTGCATTCTTGAAAAGAGCCTGTAATAGATTGACAGGTGCATCTTGGGAAGGGAGGTGTAATAGATTGACAGGTGCATCCTGGGAAGGGGAGTATTATGATGATAGGTGCATCCTGGGAAGGGGGTATTAGGATGACAGGCGCATCCTGGGAAGGGGTATTAGATTGACAGGTGAAGGGAGACAGCTCCAGTTCACCTGTTTCTATCTGAATGCCTGCCTAGTTTCCCCATGTCAGTGCTTCATTGTTGGAAGCACAGGGGTCCTGGACTGCACTGCACTCACTTGTTCCAATGGGACTGGGTCTCTGGGGGGCAGGAAGCAGGGTTGTTCCTGGTCAGGCCCAGCCTTCTTGCAACCCAGGTGTTAACTGTGAAGCAGGGGCATGGTAAGGGCTCGGGAGCCCTTGTGGTCCCAGGGATGGGGGCTCACATGTACACTTTAAAGTGAATACTGAGGCCTTACTCACCAATGACCTCAACGCAGCAGTGTCAAAGATGCCACAGGGTTGTCCCACCCTAGTCTCCGTTTTTTGTGCTTGCTGAGATGTTTTGCAGGCAAAACGCAGACTTCTCGTCATTGCTCTCCAACACAGGGCATTTTCTTCCTGGTGTCTGTGCCATTAGCACAGTTTAAGAACTAGTTGGTGTGGGGCTGGAGCTGTGGCATAGTAGGCTAAGCCTCCCTCTGCAGTGCCGGCATCCCCTATGGGCACCGGTTTGAGTCCCGGCTGCTCCACTTCCGATCCAGCTCTCTGCTATGGCCTGAGAAAGCAGTGGAAGATGGCCCAAGTCCTTGGGTGCCTGCACGTGTGTAGGAGACCCAAAAGCAGCTCTTGGCTCCTTGTTACCGGTCGCGGAGGGGGAGGTGGTTGCCAGAGAGAGTTTTGTAGGTTCTTTCCCTCAGCTCAGTATAGAAATAAAAAGCCAGGAAACAATTACAAAGAAGCAGAGACTCTTACTTGATTGGCAAGCGACAGTGAAGCATCTGGTCGGAGGTTGGAGAGGAGAGCAGGTGGAGTGCCCGAATGGGACGCTGGCTTTCAGGCAGTGCCCAGGGTGTTTAAGGCATTTCTCTCTGTTCATTGGGTCACCTACAGGGGTGCCATTGCTGGGGTGGGGGAGGTTACAGTTTACATACTGTGTGTTGATTGGCCTGGGGCTCATGGAGATAGCAGGGGTCTCTTGGAGACAGTCCAGTTCTCCTTAGGGGCTCAGCCCCCTCCTCTGCTAGCTCTGGGTGGAAGATTGCACCTACCCTGAAGGTGTGATTGAAAACCACAGGGTCACACATGCAGCATAAGAAGCTGTGGGGGGGAGAAGCCGGCCGGTCTGGAGACAGGCTTTCCAGCGTCAGCCGGCAGCCTGCTTGTGCCGGACATTCTACCTACGTCTGAGGGGCCCACAGACCCTGCCACCCTGCCTCCCAGCCCCACTGGAAGGTCTCTCTCCTGGATTTGGATCAGCCCAGTGGAGCAGAATCTTGAATCTTGGATCTGCCCGAGCCACCTCCGCAGCTTTGCTCTGTGAGCTAATGGGTGTCTGTGTCACATGTAGGGGAGTGGCTGGAGGTGCTTGGGGGACTCCCCATGGCTACTCCAGGCCCTGAAGTCATGGTGGTCCCCTGACCTGTGTTGTCAGTCCTGCTGGATGAGGAAATCATACAATGTTGTCAACTCTTACGGAAGTTAACGGAACACGAATGCCCAGGCAGGTAAAGGGGGCCTGTTTCCCTCTTCTGTGAAATGGCTGACTGCCGAGAAGAGATGAAGTCCTGTGAGTTGATAAAGTGGCCTTTGAGTTAGGAGGAGGTCTTACAGACCTGGGAAAACGAGGAAAGCCAGGGAAAGGTCTCTGTTCAGATGGCTGCTTAGGGGTTAGCGTCTTGCTGCGTTTTAAAGCAATGGAAACTGGAAATGTGGTCAATACCTACAAGCAGAATTTATCAAAGGAAGACCTTGTGGACTTTATCAGTAGACCTGGTCCCAAAGAAGGGCTTGGTTCACCCTAAGGTTGAGGAAAGAACAGCCATACGTACTGGATTAAAAGTCAATATTTAAGTGGCTGGCACTGTGGTGCAATAGGTTAATCCTCTGCCTGCGATACTGGCATCCCAAATGGGCACCGGTTCTAGTCCTGGCTGCTCTTCTTCCAACCCAGCCCTCTGCTATGGCCTGAGAAAGCAGTGGAAGGTGGCCTAAATGCTTGGGCCCCTGCACCCACGTGGAAGACCTGGAAGAAGCTCCTGGCTCCTGGCTTCAGATCGGCCCAGCCCTGGCCATTGCAGCCATTTGGGGAGTGAACCAGCAGACGGAAGACCTCTCTCTCTGTCTCTCCCTCTCATTACCTGTAACTGTACCTCTCAAATAAATAAATAAAATCTCTTTTAAAAAAGGAGTAAATATTTAAGGTTTGCATGTATCATCTTTTGGTTTCCCTTGCTTCGATTTTCTTTCAACTAACCACCTATTTGCAGGTGGTTGGATGTACGGATCCTGTATTAATAATAAATGTTTATCTCAAAGGATGATGCTGAGGGAGAAGTGAGCTTGCCTGGATTTCCTGGTCTGGCACCTTGCCTGCTGCGGGCACTGGGTAAATATAAATTCACATTTCCCTCTCTTTCAGTGGTGAGACCTGTAGCTCCCACTTGAGTGCTTGAACCCATCACTGGTCTTCACCCACATGACAGGTGCCTGCCCACCGGCTTGGCAAAATGGTCATGGGCTCTCTCCTTTAAGGAACACTCATGAGGCTTTTGGAACCCTTTTTTTTTTTTTGACAGGCAGAGTGGACAGTGAGAGAGAGACAGAGAAAGGTCTTCCTTTGCCGTTGGTTCACCCTCCAATGGCCGCCGCGGCCGGCGCACCGCGCTCATCCGAAGGCAGGAGCCAGGTGCTCCTCCTGGGTGCAGGGCCCAAGCACTTGGGCCATCCTCCACTGCCCTCCCGGGCTATAGCAGAGAGCTGGCCTGGAAGAGGGGCAACCGGGACAGAATCCGGTGCCCCGACCGGGACTAGAACCCGGTGTTCCGGCACCACGGGTGGAGGATTAGCTTAGTGAACCGCGGTGCCAGCCGAGGGTTTTGGAACTCTTGCAGTTTGAAGGGAAATTTCTCCGTTTCCAAGTGAGCAAACTGTGTTAGCATTGGTCTTCAGCTCTGCAGTTGCTGATTCTTGCCACTTGGGGGCGTTGCTGAACACAGATTATGCTCCATTCACTCGACCCTGTAGCCTGGCCCCAGGGTCAGGTGCAACTGTTACCCTTCAAAGCAAGATGATTTCTCCCTTTCACCCTCACCCCCGAATCCCCTCAGTCCAGGATGCTGCATGCTGGGTTCTCTGGAGCAGTACTTAGCGCTCATTCTCCCCTGAGATCAATCCTTAGGAATGGCTCAAGGGACCTCCTGCTAGGGTCTAAAACCCTGGCCTGTCTTTAGTCCTGAGTGTAAGGTGGAGAGGTTGGTTACCTGAGCTGTTTTTCCTGTGCATTTCTCAATGCTGGCATTTATTCCTGTGTCTTTTGAGATGATGTTAACTGATCTGAGTTCCCAGTTCTTTCTGGTCTAATGTGGAAGTCTGATGATTTCCAAAGGGAGGGGATGGGCAGTGAGGCGCCACTGTGGGGTGTGCTGCTGGCCACTTACTGATCCCCAGGCATGCAGTGTGGGGTGGTGCTGCTGGAGCAGCAGAGAGGATGCTGGGCAGAATATCTCAAACCTGAGTGAGTGAGTTATCATCTCCTAGAGGTCACTCAGGGACATCTTGTGCATTTTTACACATCAGTGACAAATAAAACCAAACCAAACCAAACCAAAAAACTCTGGTCTTCTGAAACATAGACAAGTGTACTTAAACAAGTTCATGGGAAAGAAGAATTAAAAGATAAGTTGTGGGGCCACCGCTGTGGTGCAGTGGGTTAATGCCATGGCTTGCAGCGCTGGCATCCCATATGGGTGCTGGTTCGAGTCGCAGCTGCTCCACTTCTGATCCAGCTCTCTGCTTGGCCTGGGAAAGCAGTAGAAGATGGCCCAAGTGCTTGGGCACCTGCACCCACATGGGAGACCTGGAAGAAGCTCCTGGCCCCTGGCTTCAGATCATTCCAGCTCTGGCCGTTGCAGCCATTTGGGGGAATGAACCAGTAGATGGAAGACCTCTCTCTGTCTCTACCTCTCTGTGTAACTCTTTTAAATAAATAAAATAAATTAAAAAAATATGATTTGATGCAAAAAATTTTGAAATCCCCATGTAATCTTCATTATATACATTTCCCATGAACTTAAACAATTTTTTAAAGATTTATTTATTTGAAAGGCAGAATTACAGAGAGAAGAGACACAGAGGAAGAGAGATCTTCCATCTGCTGGTTCATTCCCCAAGTGGCTGCAATGGCCAGGGCTGGGCCAGGCTTAAGCCAAGAGCCAAGATCCAAGAGCTTCATTCAGATCTTCCCTGTGGGTGCAGGGCCCAAGCACTTGGGCCATCCTCCACTGCCTTCCCAGGCACATTATCAGGGAGCTGGATCAGAAGCTGGAACTTGAACCAGCGCCCATGTGGGAAGCTGGTACCATAGGCAGTGGCTTAACCTGTTAAAACACAATGCCAGTCCCTCCCATTAACTTTTTTTTTTAAAGATTTTATTTATATGAGAGGCAGTGTTACAGATAGAGAGAGAGGGAGAGACAGAGAAAGGTCTTCCATCTGCTGGTTTACTCCCTACATGGCTGCAATGGCCAGAGCTGGGCTAATACAAAACCAGGAGCCAGGAGCCAAGAACTCCTTCTGGGTCTTCCACAGGGGTTCAGGGGCCCAAACACTTGGGCCATCTTCCACTGTTTTCCCAGACCATTAGCCCAGAACCGGATCAGAAGAGGAACAGCCGGGACTTGAACTGGCACCCCTATGGGCTTAGCCTCCTGTGCCACAGCGCTGGTCCCTCCCATGAATTTTTTGAATACCTCCTGTGCACCCATATGGGATGCTAGCGCTACAGGCCAGGGCTTTAACCCACTGCATCACAGCACTGGCCCCTTTCCTTATAATTTTTTAAAACAGATTTATTTATTTATTTGAAAGTCAGAGCTACAAGGAAAGCATGAGACACACACACACACACACACACACGAGAGAGAGAGAGAGAGAGAGAGAGAGAGAGAGAGAGAGAGAGAAAGAGAGAGAGAGAGAGGGAGAGAGAGAGAGAGAGAGAGAGAGAGAGAGAGAGAGAGAGAGAGAGATATCTTCTATCTGCTGGTTCACTCTCCAGATGGTTGCAGTACTCAGGGCAGGGCCAGGCCAAAGGCAGGAGGCAGGAGCTTCCTCTGGGTCTCCCACATGGGAGACAGGGGCCCAAACACTTGTGCCACTTCTGGTGCTTTTCCAAGCCATTAGCAAGGAGCTGAACTGGGACACGAACTGGGGCTCATATGGGATCCTGGCATCGCAGGCAGCAGCTTTACCTGCTAGGCTACAGCGCTGGACCCAGACTGCCCTTATGATTTGAAAACCCAACAACTTTCACCATTCCTCTTTCTCCTCTGGCAGTGTAATAGGTTGACTTCAATGATTCATGGAGCTCCGCGTGTCTGGGATCCATCAATGGACTTGAATATCTGTCTGATCTGGAATCGCAAGCTGTCTGTTTTCTGTTTGCTCTCATTGGGTTGGCTGGTCTTCCCTGCGCCTGCTTGTTGGTGGGAAATTGTACCACCATAGACACACCAGCCTCTGCGGTTGTACCTTTGTGGCTCAGGTGGAGGATGCTGCTTTGAAATACATCCAAGAGTTCCCTCCTCTTCTTCAAAAAGATGGTCCTGTTGTCTGTTTCTTTTTCCCTCTAGGTAAGATTTTACAGAACTGGGATGGATGCTGGGGGTAACGCAAGGCGGAGAGTCATTTGTGTATTTAGGAGATTATCCTAGATTTTGTTGGCCATCTGGGTGGTTGATAATAAAGTAGCAAGGAATCAAAGTACTTGAGCAAAAATGATAAAAATCTGCAGAAGACGCATCTTGTAGCTTTTTGGTGTGTGCTAAGAATTTTTAGGTATTTGTCATAGGCAACTTTAACTTGTGCTGCATGTTCAACTAATTTAATTTTTATCTATTACATCTGATTTTTAAGCCTTTTGGTGCAGACATTCACCGTAGCGGCTAAGACACTGTTGGAATGCTCGCACCACATTTCAGTTTCTGAGTTTCTGTTCTGGCTCTCTTCTTGAATCCAGTTTTCTTCCTATACGTGCACCCTGGGAGGCAGCAGGTGATGGCTCAAGTGCTTGGGTCCCTGCTACCCAGACTAGAGACAGGATTGAGTTCTCAATTCTCGGTTTTGGCCTAGCCCAGATATTGCTATTGTGCTAATGTGGGCGTTTGGAGGATGAACCAATGGATGGGGGGAGGGTGGTTTCTGTCTGTTCATCTCTCTCTGCATCTCAAATAAAATAAAATAATAAAATAAAAAATAAAATAAAATAACATTTAAAAAATTAAGAAAAGAGGCAGTCTTGGGGAGACTGAAAAAAGAAAACTTTTACTATATAATAAGCCTGCAGAAGTACAAAGAAGAAAATTTATTTCTAGTTCTCTCTTTCGGGATATAGTTAGTTGATCAAGTAAGCATATTTATGGAAAACAATCCTCATACAAATTGTATATAGATAGTTCCTTTCCCTAAAAAGTAAAGGTGCTTTCTTATCAGGCTTCTGTTGGGAACATTTTTATTCTGAAAGCTATTGGACTTAGGGAGACGTACTGTTCTTGGAATAAGCACATTTATTCAACGAGGAAATAAAATCAGCATTATTGATTATTGCAACACGGGACACATCTTGAATCAGGAAAACTCCTCATTTGTGGGTCTTAACCTTCTGTGTTCTTAACTGCTGATGGCTCATTCTGTAGAATTCTGCCCGGGTGCCCTTGGAATGTGCTGTCATTAATGAATAATTTACGACGGGTGAAGTGAGACGCAGAGTGGGATTGGACGATGGTCCCGGGCTGGGGCCCCGCGTAAGATGCTGGGATTTAAGGTGGAAAACCAGAGAGGCGGGGGTGGGCAGAGGTTCCCTGGGGGACCACGTGCAGGCAGCATCCCTTCCCTCTCAGTTTTCAGCTGGACCAGGCCTCTCCCACACAGACCTGCTGGGACTTCACGGACCCCAGCAGTCCGTCCTGGATAGGGTAGACACTGATTCGTCCTTGAGATCTGGAATCTTTGAGAAAAGGCCCAGGCAAAGAGCGGGCATTGAGAAAAGGTTTGGGGACGGCATGAACAGAGCTATGCTTTTCTTCTGATGGTTGGGCCACTTCCATTTTAGTTTCAGCAAACGAGGAGTTTTTAAGTGAGTTATGTGATGTTTGCTGAGGGTTGGGATTTTGCAGATGCTAAATAGAGAAATTCTTTTTCTCCCTCTCTGCATTTCCGTACCCATCATCCTATGATTTGGACATCAAGCGGCTTGCCAGGACCACGACATGACCGATGTCTTCTGACGGACAGCTGACGCACTGGCACAGAGTCCAGCGGCCCCTGGCTAGCTGTATGTTGAGGCTTCATAGAGGCAGTAGCTTCTCGACTGATAGGGCACCGTTCTCAGTGGCTGCAAAGATTGAAGCTCGTTAGCTGGGCAGTCAGTTGGTCTAACTTCTACCTATAGCAGAGTAGTTCTTGGGCATTTTGGAAATACACTAATGCCTTTACTTTATTAAGAATTATAATGCACATTTAATTTTTATTTATTTGAAAGGGAGAGAGGGGGAGGGAGGGAGAGAGAGGAAGGGAGGGAGGGAGAGAGAGGGAGGGAGAGAGAGGGGGAGAGAGAGAGAGAGAGAGAGAGAGAGAGAGAGAGAGAGAGAGAGAGATCTCCTGACTGCCGATTGTCTCCTCATATGCCTGTAACAGCCAGGGCTGGGCAGGTCAAAACCAGGAGTTCAGAACTCGCTCCGTGTCTCCCACGTGGGTGTGGGGACCCAGCTACTGAGCCATCACCTGCGGCTTCTCAGGCTGTGCATTAGCAGGAAGCTGCATCAGACGTGCAGGGGCCGGGGTGGAAACCTAGCATCCCAAGTGGCATCTTAACTGCTACACCAAGTGCCCGCCCCATAATGAACAAATGCTATATAAATGCAACAAATAACAAAGAAGAAAGTAAAACACTGAAACAAATCCCCTTCCTCCCCACCAGTTTCATCATCTATGGGCAGGGGTCAGCAAAAACATGGGTGTAATGTATCTGTACCAGGCTCTATCTTTCCATTCCATTCCATTCCATTCCATTCCATTCCATTCCATTCCATTCCATTCCATCCATTCCATTCCATTCCATTCCATCCATTCCATTCCATTCCATTCCATTCCATCCATTCCATTCCATTCCAAACCATACTTACATACAGAGATAAATATGGTCTCTCTCTCAACAACTCAGCTCTTCACTTGCAACCTGAAAGCAGCCATGGACAATATATGGCTGTGTTCCAATAAAACTTTATTTGGGGCCTGATTTTGCACAGCACTTAATCTAAAGCAACTGTTGATTTGCATTTCATTTTCAAATCTCCTTCTTTCCTCCTCAGATCTCTGTGGATTTATTGATAGAGAAAAAATTAATTAAAAAAAGAAAGCACTTTTATAAAAATGAAAGCTATATTTTTTTATTTATTTGAAAGACAGAGTTACACACACACACACACTCACACACACACACACACACACAGAGAGAGAGAGAGAGAGAGAGAGAGAGAGAGAGAGAGATCTTCCATTTGCTGATGGCTGCAATGACCAGGGCTGGGCCAGGCTGAAGCCAGGAGCCAGGAACTCCATCCGGATCTCCCACATGGGCCATCTT
The DNA here is from genome assembly GCA_949820135.1 of Sylvilagus floridanus. Classification (NCBI taxonomy): domain Eukaryota; kingdom Metazoa; phylum Chordata; class Mammalia; order Lagomorpha; family Leporidae; genus Sylvilagus; species Sylvilagus floridanus. Next base: position 2,184,229 of record OX463243.1, read on the forward strand.
CTGCTTTTCCAGGTGCATTAGCGGGGAGCTGCATTGGAAGTGCAGCAGCCAGGACACTAACCAGCGCCTCTATGTGATGCTGGGGTCTTTACCCTCTATGCTACACTGCTGGTCCCTGTTTCTTTTCTTTTTTAAAGGTTTATTTATTTATTTGAAAAGCAGAGTTCTAGAGATATGATAGAGTGAGAGACACAGAGAAAGAAGTTTTCCACCTGCTGGTTCACTCCCCAAATGGCCGCAACAGCTGGGACTGGGCCACAATGAAGCCAGGAGTCAGGAGCTTCTTCCAGGTCCCCCATGTGGGTGCAGGGGCCCAGGCACTTGGGTTATCTTCTGCTGCTTTCCCAGGCCATAGCAGGGAACTGGATTGGAAGTGGAGCAGCTGGGACTTGAACCTGCACCCACATGGGATTGCAGACATCACAGGTGCCAGCCCTCTTTTTGTCTTGAACAGGCTTGACATGAACAGTTCTGTCCACTTGGTGGTCCATATAGTGTAGTATAAATCACTTCTACGGAATTTTCTTCCTTATCTAAGACCTGTTTGTCTTTCCTCCTGATGGGCTGTCTGAAGGCTGTGTCTTGCTTTCTGTGCACTTGTGCTACTTTTATACAATCGGAGGATGTGGGGCTGGGGGTGCAGAGCTCAGGCTATCCTGGGTTTGTGCAAAACCTTGCTTGGAGGCCTCGATTTGTCTTGTACCAGGATTCATCACGTCTCAGGTGTTCAGCTCCCATGAGGCTGGAAGGCCCAGCCTGTAGAGATCCCTTGTTTTAGCCCTGGTGATTGTCAGAGATTCCAGCTCCTGGGAGAGGCAAGTGAATTCTTCTTGTCTTGAGGGTTCCTCCGTAACCTTTCCTGGCGCCACCCACACCCCCTTCAGTACTCTTCGCTTCAAATTAGTGGTGATAAGTGACAATTTGAGAATATTGTCTGCTCATGTTCTTTCCCTGATGTTTATTGTCTCTAAGAGATGAGGATTAACCAAAGAAGCCTGGAGCAGTTTCTGCTATGCAGAAAAAAAAAAAAAAAAAAAAAAAAAAACAGCTGCAAAATCTCAGCGGCTTACCACAAATATTTATTTCCATGCTCGTGAACTTGTAAATAAGCTACGGTTGGTCTGGTGTAGGCTGGGCTTGGCCGGGCTCCAGGTTCCTGGTCTGGTTCAGGGGTGCACTGAGTTGTCACAGGAGCCCAGGAAGAAAGGGCGGGTGCAATGCAATCCGGTGGGATCACAATGGCATTGAAGGCCAAGTGAGGTCTACAAGGACATTTAAAGTCTCTGTTTACATCATGTCTGCAAGTGCCCAGGCAAGTCGCGCGCCCAAGTTGAACTCTAGCGGGACAAACGACAAGGACGCAAAACCCTCTGAACTGGAGAAAGCAAAGAACTGACCACAGGCAGATAAGTCCCCCACATCCTGTCTCCAAGTGGCTGGGTTTGAGTCCTGACTCTGCTCCTGTTTCCAGCTTCTTTTTCTTTTCTTTCTTTCTTTTCTTTTTTTTTTTTTTTGACAGGCAGAGTGGATAGTGAGAGAGAGACAGAGAGAAAGGTCTTCCTTCTATTGGTTCACACTCCAGTGGCTGCCACTGGCCTGCGCGCTGTGGCCGGCGCACTGCGCTGATTCTAAGCCAGGAGCCAGGTGCTTCCTCCTGGTCTCCCATGGGGTGCAGGGCCCAAGCACTTGGGCCATCCTCCACTGCACTCCCGGGCCACAGCAGAGAGCTGGCCTGGAAGAGGGGCAACCGGGACAGAATCCAGTGCCCCGACCGGGACTAGAACCCGGTGTGCCGGCGCTGCTAGGCGGAGGATTAGCCTATTGAGCCGCAGCGCCGGCCCTGTGTCCAGCTTCTTGCTGATGCCATCTTGGGAGGCAGCAGCTAAGGGCTGGAGGACTTGAGTCTGCCACCCATGTGCGAGGTCTGGATTGATGTTCCCGGCTCCTGGCTTTGGCCTTGGACATTGTTGCTATTTGGGGAGTGAAGTAGCTGAAGGGAGCTCTCTCTGTCTGTCTGTCTCTCTGCCTCTCAAATAAATAAACAAAATTAAAAAAAGAATTGAGAACATTTTTACAATTGACTCCAGAGACTCCATACATTTTTTGAGAATATTTTATTTCTTTTCTTTGCTACCACTTTTGAAATTTAGGATAGGATGTTATGTCATTTTCCTTGACTGGAATTTGGGTAAGATTTTTCTTTTGATTAAGAGCATGTCTTTATTTTACTAAGGATTAGGAGACAACCAGACTCCTACCTGTACCCAGAGTTCCTGGGGAGGTTTTCTGAGCTTCTTGAAAAAGTCACCTTCGGTGTTAATTACAGGAACTTCCTTATCCTAAACCAAATCACCTCCTGCTTTGATGGAGACGTCAGTTCTGTGCTTTCCTTTGGGGGATGCTCAACCCACAAAACCTCATACCAGATCTCATTGCTCCTGTTGCCTTGGGATATCGGCTCAAGCGTTGGGTCCATCATCTGCTACCTACCCAGAAGTGTCTGGGCCGGAAGCCGAGTAGCAGGGATCAAACTGGCACTCAGATAAGGGAATATAAGCACCCTAAGCAGTGGCTTAACCCACTGCACCACAGCACTGGCTCCCAAAGTTTTCTTTTTAATTTAATTTAATTTTTTACTTACGAGGGGAGAGAGGGAGAAAACACCCCTATGATTTACTAGTTTATTCCCCAGACCCCCCAGTGGCCAGGGCTGGGCTGGGACCAAAGCTGGGAGGTTAATCCAGGTCTCCCCCAGGGATGGTAGGAACCCAAGTACTTTTTTGCTGTCTCCCAGGGTCTGCGTTAGCAGGAAGCCGGAGTCAAGAGCAGAGAGGGGTCTGGAGCCCAGGCCCTCTGATCTGGGCTGTGTCTTAGCCACTAGGCTAAATGCCCACCTCCCTCAAGGTTTCCTTTTTATACATTTTTTGGTATTATAAAAGGAAATCATAATTACTACAAATTACAAAATCCTGAAACAGGCTGAGAATAATGAGCGAATCCCTTCACCCTGAAGGCAGGTCGTTTAGCAATAGGAATGTTATAGTACAAGCTCATTCATGGATTTTGCCTCTCTCTCTCTCTCTCTCTCTCTCTCTCTCTCTTCCTGGCTTCCTCTCCTTTGGGAAATGGACTGTGAGTTCTTGCCTACCTTGCTGCTACCATCACCATGGCTGAAGGAGGAAGAACAGAAACTGGGGAAACCCAAGGAACCTTCCACACAGGACATGCTTTGGGAGCACAGAGGGGTCTCTCTGTCATTATTTCTTTTTTTTTTTTTTAAAGATTTATTTATTTTACTTGAAAGGTTGAATTACAGACAGCGAGAGGCAGAGAGAGAGAGAGAGAGAGAGAGAGAGAGAGAGAGAGAGAGAGAGAGGTTTTCCAGCTGCTGGTTCACTCCTTTAATGACTGCAATGGCTGGAGCTGGGCCAGTCTGAAGCCAGGAGCCAGGAGCTTCCTCCAGGTCTCCCAGACAGGTGCAGGGGCCCACGCTCTTGCACCATCTTCTACTGCTTTTCCAGGTGCACCAGCAGGGAGCCGTATTGGAAGTGGATCAGCTGGGACTTGAACTGGTTGTCTGTATGGGATACTGGTGCTGCAGGCAGTGGCTTAACCTGCTAAGTCATAGTGCCAAGTCCTCTCTGCCATGATATCTAAGCCTATATTTCTTGCTGTTCCTTGGTGTCCACCTCTCTGGACACCCCGTCTCAGGCTTTGTCCTTTTCAACAACCTCCACTCCTCCATCCCTTTCTCATTTATCCAAAAGCATGTTGACTTGGCCAATCCTATGTATTCTGTGGATTTTACAGGAGTCTTTCTTCTAAATTCTTCTAACAAATTCTTTCCCTTCCTCTCGGTCAGTGGGTTTTCAGAGGAGAGCAGGGATTAGTGCCTGTATCCCGCCCACCGCGTCCAATCACGCATTCCTTTCTGTCCCCTCTTCCTGAGCTCCCAGTCCTGCAGCGTCTTTGGTTTCATCTTTGTTTAGTGAAATCACAGTCACCCTTCCCGGGCCAGGTGGACGCTTCCTCTGCCTCTTATTTACAGAAATTTTGAGGAGCACCTGCTATGTACTCATGGAAATGCTTCTGAATATTTTCCAAGTCTACCCGGACACCAAGACACACAGCTCCTGTTCTTTTTTAAAGATTTATTCATTTGGAAGTCAAAGTGACAGAGGGAGAGACAAAGGGTTGGGGAGTTGGAGGGAAGGAGAGGGAGAGAGAAAGAGAGATAGAGATAGATAAATAGAGAGCAAGGTTGAGAGTGAGAGCGAGAGCGAGAGCGAGAGCGAGAGCGAGAGAGAGGTCTTCCACCTGCTGGTCCACTCTCCAAGTGGCCTCAATGGCTGGAGCTGAGCCAATCAGAAGCCAGGAGCTTTTTCTAGGTCTCCCATGCAGGTGCAGGGGCCCAAGCACTTGGGCCATCTTCCACTGCTTTCCCAGGCCAAAGCAGAGAGCTGGATAGGAAATGGAGCAGCCAGGACTTGAACCAGCACCTATATAGGATGCCAGCACTTCAGGCCAGGGCGTTAACCTGCTACAGTGCCGGCTTTACCCACTATGTGCAGCGTTGGCCCCAGCTCTTCCTTTCAATATAAGTAAATAAAATTTAGGAAAAAAAAAAAACCGGAAGGAGACCCTCCCTGGACCACAATTGTGCTGGACCACTGATCTGGGACTTCCCAGCATCCAAGACTATGGGAAATACATTTCTATTGTTTAACCGCTCTGTCAGTGTTACAGCAGTCTGTCTGCCTTAGACAAGAACCTCCTTCAGTCTGCCTGGATACAGCCTGGAGGAGGCAGTGTCTGGCGAACCGGAGAAGGAGTTGGTGTCCCGGGGTGACCTGCATCAGCCACAGCTCTCAGAATAAATCACAGGGCCTGGGTCCTGCCCCTAGTTCAGGGTGACACAAGGTCACAGTCACTGCCTTCCTGTCACTTTCAAGTTTACGGCTTTAACTTTTCTATGTGTGAAACCCAAAGGCTGCCAAGTCCCCCAGCCTCTGTTTCTTTCATATCCAAACACAGTCTTCCAAATGCAGTTTCTACGATTTGCACAGCCCAGAGACAGAAAAGGGCCCCGGCCGCCTTGTTCGCCCCAAGCACTGACTCCCCCAGTCCTTTGCGTCTTCCGTCCCCAGGCACTTTCTAGAGGACTGCTTTGTGCTACAGGACGTATTGAAGGCCTCTGCCTGCAGCCATGCTGCTGGGGCTCACTTCTCTTCTTTGGTTTTTCAGAGTTATTTATTTATTTATTTGAAAGGCCTCTGGTTCGAGTCCCAAATGGCCAGAATGACCAGGGCTGGGCCAGACCAAAACCAGGAGCATCTTCTGGGTCTCCCACGTGGGTGCAGGGTCCAAGCACTTGGGGCATTTTCACTATACACGTCTTGCCAGGTGCATCAGCAGAGAACTGGATTGGAAGTGAAGCAGCCAGGACTTGCTGGTGCCCCTGTGGGATGCCGGTGTTGTAGGCACTAAGTCCATTGCACCATAGTGCAGGCCCCAACACAAGTCTTTTCAATGTTGGAGAATGATTAGGCAATGAGGCCATTCATTGCAGTAGTAAGCCACCTTGAAAATGGAAGAAAGGATGTTGAATTGTAATAAAAGCTACACAGTTTAAATCCCCTTTTCCACAAAATATTAGTGCATAAAAAGTACTAAGGAATAGCTAAGAGATTCGCCTAGGTGGGTAGCTCCTGAGTCCCTTGTTTTGAGAGAGCTAGAGTTGCAGGGATAGAGAAGGATAGGAAAAAAGTGCCTCTCTCTGGCTTGGCTCCTACACTGTAGGGGCTGCGAGCTCAAAATCCGACATCTGTATGGGCAGACTAGAAACTCAGGCAGGAGGTCAAGCCGTATAGTAGTCTCCTGTCTCTGCAGTTTTTCTTATTTTTCAGTCATCTGTGATTAACATAGGTCTGAAGATACAAAATGGAAAATTCCAGAAAAGCATAATTCATAAGTTTTAAACTGAGTGCTCCCCTGAGTAATGTGGTAAAACCTTTTGCTGTCTTGCTTTGTCCTAACCGCGATGTGGGTCAACTCTTTGTTCAGAGTATCCGTGCTGTATGTACCACCTACCCGTTACTTCATGGATGTCTCAGTAATCAGAGGGGCTGTCCTGGTATCAAGGTGCTTGTGCTCAAATAACCCTTGTTTTACTTAATCATGGCCCTGAAGTGCAAGGTAGATATGCAAAGAAAAGCTGTGAGGTGGTTTTTAAGTGAAAAGGTAAAAATACAGTAAGATATTTTGAGAGAGAGAGCACATTCACATAACCTTTGTTACAGTACATTGTTAACATTGTCCCATTTTATTATTTGCTTTTTGTGCTGGTAATCTTGTACTGTGCCTAACTTATTAAACTTTCTAAGTATGTATAGACACAACACAGAGTATATAGGGTTGGGAACAGTCTGAGCTTCAGGCCTCCATTGGGGAGGGGTGTCTCAGAACGCCTCTTTGGGTACGGAAGCATTACTGAAGTTTCCAGGTGGAGTTTCCTCTTCCTCCTGGAAACCTTAGCTCCTTCCCTGATTGGCTGAGGTCCCAGCCCATCACTGAGCATCATCTGATGGCCCATGATAAGACATCTACAACATCATCACTGGTCACAGCCACACAGAGTTTAGTGTTTGATTGCATCATTGGCTACTCTCGCCTAGCCATGCTGACACAGAAGTAAACATCCTAGGAAGGAGAGCTGGAGTGTTTGCAGTGGGGCAGAGGGGACCAGGGAGAGGGAAGCTGGCTTCCAGAAGAGAATGACTGTGGCAAGGAGTGTGTGGATTTCAGAGCCAGGATTCTGAGGATGGAGAGGAAAGACAGTTTACTGAGCTGGGATGTGCAAGTTGATTCAGAACATCCAAGGCGTTTTCCATCACAGAACAACTCTGCATTGTTGAGATCAAGGCAGCCAGCCGGTTGGGAGAGGCAGGAGGCCAGGAGTCTTTGAGTTGTAAAAGCTGAGTGGCAGAAATGTGTTTGCCTGGAGAAATTCAGTTGGAAAAAGCTGCCTCCTGGTTTCTTATTTAGCTGTGGGTTCACCAGCATCTTTTTGAAACTTAAGGAGAATCTTAGTAAGTATCAGCGGAGCCAAGAGGTGCAGGACGAGACTAGCCATGTGGAGGGCGTTCCTACTAACGCTAGAAGTGAAAGATGGCCGTGTTGTGTGTTAGTACGCTTAAAAAGGTTTACAAAATGTTCACCCAGAAGCCTACCCGCGGACCTTGTTTTTCTCAGTCTCACTCTTCTACTCCCAGGAAGATTTTCAGGAAACCCAACCGTGTGGATGTGGAAGGGATTCTGCTGTTAGTTCCGAATGTCTCATGCATGGGGTAATGGGCAAGATTGTGGTTCAATTACTAACGTGGTAGAACCATGAATACAGTTAATAAAACTCATATCTCTCTAGTGAAAGGCGACCATCACTTTTCCAAACTAAGCACATCAATGTTGGAACTTTAAGTAGACTTCTTTAATAGCTGCATGATATTATACCCACAGTAGCCTTGTTAGTATCTTCCCACCTCTACCGCATCCATTTGGAAAGAAGAATAGAATGTTTTCCTCGTTTGTGTGTTTGTCTCTAATCCATCCTAACATGAAGGCTTTGCTTTCTGTAGCTGTAATGAACATTGCATTCTGGTGAAGCCCAATAAAGTCTGCATGCTGCCTCCGTTTCCATCGGGACACAAGGTCTTGGCGTTTCAGAAGTTTTTGGTGTTATTGGTCCATGCTTTTGGTCAACTTTGACTCTAGTTCAAATTTCAAGTGGAGTTCCTTGTCATGTCTTTACCATTAACTTCAGTGCTAGTAGGCCTATAAAGCAAGCCCTGAGATGCTGTTAGAAATGTATCCATAATAAAACAGCTGCAATAAGAAGAGTTTTAAGAGTAATGTGGCCTCTGTAGCCCTCCCTTCACAGAAGGCTTCTCAGGGGGTGGTGTGGCTGTGTTCTGCCTGTCATGGGCAAGTCAATAATATTTGGGAATTAGGGAACCTGTGACTCCCCTTTATTTTTCTCATTAGCAGTAAAGACTGTGGAATATTTCCCAGGTTGTAAATGGCAACAGAGCACGACACCGTAATTATCCAGAGAAATCACCTCGGGCTGCTTTGTGTATATGAGATATTTGTGAGGGCACAAGTTTTTTTTTTTTTTTTTTTTTTTTTTTTTTTTTTTTTTTTTAAACAGGCAGAGTGGACAGTGAGAGAGAGAGACAGAGAGAAAGGTCTTCCTTTGCTGTTGGTTCACCCTCCAATGGCCGCCGCGGTCGGCGCGCTGCGGCCGGCGCCCCGCGCTCGTCCGATGGCAGGAGCCAGGAGCCAGGTGCTTTTCCTGGTCTCCCCATGGGGTGCAGGGCCCAAGCACCGGGGCCATCCTCCACTGCACTCCCGGGCCACAGCAGAGGGCTGGCCTGGAAGAGGGGCAACCGGGACAGAATCCGGTGCCCCGACCGGGACTAGAACCCGGTGTGCCGGCGCCGCAAGGCGGAGGATTAGCCTGTTGAGCCACGGCGCCGGCTTTGGCACAAGTTTTATGAGGTTGTTTTATGGGTAAGAGTCAAAGGCAGTAACAGCCTCGGGCCATGGAAGGAATCACGTGGGGCCTGCTGGGATAACTCTTGGTGCTGGGAGTAAAGTGACCCTGGATCTGCATCTCGGTTCTGCTGTTGAGGAGCTTTGCAATCTTGGGGTCTCTGTTTTGGGTCTTTGGCTTGTAAAATGAGCTTAATGACAGTGTCTAATGTAAAAGAGACCAAGACAACACACAGGAGGGTACTTTAAAATGTTCATTAAAAAGTAGAATTAGCCTATTGAGCCGCGGCGCAGGCCCACGGGTTCTAGTACTGGTCGGGGCGCCGGATTCTGTCCCGGTTGCTCCTCTTCCAGTCCAGCTCTCTGCTGTGGCCCGGGAGGGCAGTGGAGGCTGGCCCAAGTGCTTGGGCCCTGCACCCCATGGGAGACCAGGAGAAGCACCTGGCTCCTGGCTTCGGATCAACGTGGTGCACTGGCCGCAGTGGCCATTGGAGGGTGAACCAACTGCAAAGGAAGACCTTTCTCTCTGTCTCTCTCTCACTGTCCACTCTGCCTGTCAAAAAAAAAAGTAGAATTATAAGACAGGTTTGTTTTGCTGAAAATATTTTTGAAATCCATGAACTTTTTTATGCTATATATATTTTTAAAAAGATCTATTTATTTGAAAGCCAGAGTTACAGAGAGGGAGAAACAGAGACACAAAGAGAGAGGTCTTCCATCCACTAGTTCACTCCTGAAATGGCTGCAACAGCTGGAGCTGGACTGATCCAAACACAGGAGCCAGGAGCTTCTTCTAGGTCTCCCATGCAGGTGCAGGGGCCCAAGCACTTGGGCCATCTTCCACTGCCTTCCCAGGCCATTATCAAGGAGATGGATTGGAAGTGGAGCAGCCAAGACTCAAACCGGCATCCATATGGATGCCAGTACCAGAGGTGGAGACATAACCTACTATGCCACAGTGCTGGCCCCTATGTTTAACTTTTGTGAGACCAACCCTTTGTATCCCACATATGTGTGAGATCAAGTAGTTCTTGGCTAATTTCACTTCACATAACTGCCTTCGGTTCCATCCATGTTTTTGCAAATGACACGATTCCATTCTTTTTAATGCCTGAAAAGCATTCTGGTGTGTGCGTGTGTGTGTGTATGGCACATTGTCAATATCTTATTATTTTTTCTTTTTTGGCCATTTAGATTTTCTCTGTATTTTTCTTTCTTCCCTACCCACCTTTCCTTGCGTCTACATTTGTGGGTCACCCGCTTACTCGGATTTCAACTTTTGTGCTACTGCTCTGTAGGTCTAAGCATCAGCCTGAACTAATGCTCTTGATGAAAATCAAAGAGACCTGACTCAGGAAGCCTGTGCGGAGGTGCTGGCCCGGGTGCTGTAATGTCTGAGTTCTCCTCTCAAGTCTGCCCTGCTTGCGACCTCGGCCACCCATAATTGCTTTATGCCTTTGGGTCTCTCTTCTCTCTCCCTGGTTAGTGCAGCAAATTTGAAATGATTTAAAGCCTACTTTCATCTCTGGACATTTGTTCTTTAAAATTACGAAAGCAATTCTTTTATGTGGGGGCTGGCGCTGTGGCACAGCAGTTGAAGCCGCCACCCATATCCCCAGCAACCCGGATCGTGGTGTTCGTGGCTGCTCCACTTCCCATCTAGCTCCCTGTTAATGTGACCAGAAGGGCAGTGGAGAGTAGCCCAAGACCCCTATGTGGGAGACCAGGACGGCCTGGCCCAGGTGCATCCAGTCAAGTCATTTGGGGAGTGAACCAGTTAATGGGAGCTTGCTCTCTCCCTCTCTCTCTCTCTCTGATTCTCCCTCCCTCCCTTTCAAATAAATAAAATTTAAAAAAATTTTTTCAAAAGTTTAATTAAATTAGAATTAAATATAACATTGTTTTTATTTAGAGAGAGAGAGACTGATATTTCATCTGCTGGGTTCACTCCTCCAAGTGCTCACAACAGCCAGGGCTGGGCAAGGCTAAAGCCAGGATCAAGGCACTCAATCCAGGTCTCCCATGTGGGCGGCAGGGGTCCTACCAGAGCCATCACCTGCTGTCTCCCCGTGTCCAAGAAGCTGGAACTGGAACTGGAACTGAGACTCGAACTCAGGCACTCTGATGTGGGACATGGGATGTGGCATCCAACTGCCATCCTTTCATTTTTTAAGAATTCATTCATTCATTCATTCATTTAAAATGCAGAGTGGCAGAGGTAGAGGGAGAGAGAGGTAGAGGGGGAGAGAGAGGGAGGGAGGGAAAGAGAGAGAGAGAGAGAGAGAGAGAGAGATCTTCCCTCCACTGTTCTCTCTCTAAATGCCTGCAATATCCAGTAGCCAGAAACTCCATATGGGGCCCAAGCACTTGGGCCATTTCCATTGCTTTCCCAGGCCCGTTAGCAGGGAGCTGGATTGGAAGCAGAGCAGTCGGGACTTGAACTGTTGTTCCGACATGGGAGCCAGCTTCATAGGTGGCAGCTTAGCCCATAGTGCCACAGTGCCGGTCCCCCACTGGCATCTGAATTACTCTGCCAAACTTCTGTCTCAAAAAATATATATATGTATATATATATATATATATATATATATATATTTACATCAAATTAAGAGGGCACTGGAAACATGTTAGCAACATCGTTTTTCTATTCAACCAATGTTAAAAGTACACGCAAACACGCTGCACACTTTTAGGGATGAATCAGTCCCTTTGTTGGACATTTGACTTTATTTTCCCCTAGCAGAAACCAGTAGCACCCCATTAGCTAATTCTGTTTGTATGAGTCTGTATCGAGCAGATACAGAAGTGCAAGGAACGGGGCAACAAATCCCCGAGAACCTCTGAGTTCACGTCAACGCTGACCAGCCCAGAGCCAGCTGATTCCTCTACACTGTCCGCATCCCCTCCATTGTTCTGACAAATCTAGATCATTCAGCGTGTGCTTCTGAAGCGAAAGACCTCTTTATGAAGACTGCGGATTGGGTGTTTCAACTGAGGGGTGGAATACTCTGGTTTCTCTTCGGATCGTATCCATCTTCGGGGGTAGTGTAGAAAACAAAGTGGGAAGATTCTCGCTCCTGATAGATGGCAATCCCACGTTGCTAAATGACTTTCTCTTTCCTGAGACACGCGCTGTTGGGTGATTTCATGGCTGTGCGAGTCATACAGTGCACTCATACCAATGAAGACGCGCTGATGACGCAAGCTTCGTGACCACTGCTGTGTATGTGTGTGGTCTGTAGCCATCTGGGATGTTATGCAATGCATATCTAGACTGCTACCAGTGAAGGCTAAAACAACACGTAATTAGTGTCCCACAGGTTTCGGAAGTATGGACTCAGACATGAGTTAGAGGGTTCTCTGCAGGCAGGGTGCTGGCCAGGGCTGCAGGCTCACCCGAAGTTTGGGACCCTCTGCTAAGCTCACCTGGCTGCTGGCGCATTTTCTTTGTGGTTGTAGGACCCGGGCTGCCCACAGTTCTCCGCCTCCTGGCCATCTCCAGAGGTGCCCTCACAGCACTCTTTGGCTTCTTCCAGCCAGCAAGAGAGAGAGAGACCTCAGGCACTGGGGAGAGTCAGCCTCTCTTTGGAGGCCTTTCAACCTGATTAACGCACCTTTCCAGGACACTTTTTTATTTAGGGCAGGGGATACGAATGCCTTCTGTAGAGGTTAGATGGTGTGCATTTGTAGGCTTTGCAAATTAGTCTTTGTTGTGGCTATTTGCCTCTGCTGCTGTTGCAAGAGTTTAGCCACACACGGCGTGGAAATGAATGGGTGGCTATGCAGATAAAGGGATTTCTCACAACAGGTGGCGCACCTTAGCAGCTCAGTGGGCCATAGTGTGTTGACCCAAAGCTTAGGTTCCATGCTGTGTTAATATGTGAAAGTAGGTCAAACAATGCATGGAAAATGGACTGAAAAGCTACATTTATTTTGATGTAAATTTTTTGAAATCTGTGCATCATTTTTTCATAATACACATTTCCATGAACATTTGGAAGTATCCTCTCTCTTTTCCATTCTGAAAAATTATGTGTGGGCATCACCTACACGTAATGCCTCTGACTGACACTGCTTTACAATCTACTAGGCTGGCATCAAATCTGCTGGGTACTGTAAGACATAATGACAGGGGCTGGCGCTGTTGCATAGTGGGTAAAACTGCCACCTGCAGTGCTGGCATCCCGTATGGGCACCAGTTCGAGTCCTGGCTGCTCCACTTCCGATCCAGCTCTCTGCTATGGCCTGGGAAAGCCATGGAAGATGGCCCAAGTTCTTGGGCCCCTGCACCCACGTGAGAGACCTGGAAGAAGCTCCTGGCTCCTGGCTTCAGATCGGCACAGCTCTGGCCGTTGTGGCCAACTGGGGAGTGAACCAGTGAATATCATATTACTCGTCGTATTTTCCTTTTTGCTTTGGCCTCCAGGAAGCTCAGAGTCTAACATGAAACACAATAGCCACAACTGTAAAGACAGATTGTAGGTTATACTTATCTGCCCAGGTAGGCTATTTTATCCTCATTCTAATTCTCCATGTTTCTTTACTTTTGCTGTTATTTTATTATGTATCTTTCTTTGTGGAATAATGTTGATTAAAGTTATAAATTCCTGGTTATTGAATTCAAAAGGACTAGGGGCTTGTTGTCATGATAGCTCTGAATTAAAGGCAGTCTGCATATACATGATTAGGAGAATTTACAAATGTGGTGCCATCATAGGCTGGAATTTTAAAAACAGTCACATTGCCGATACGTCCCACAACATGGAAGAGGCTCGCAGGTTTTTGCTGAGTGGGAGAAGCAAGACAAAAGGCTCTATATTGCATGATCCACTCCTGTCAAGTTCAAGGGCAGGTACAATGGATCAAATGTGACAGAGGTCATATGGGAAGGGGGAATTTCCCGGGAAGTGTCTAAAAGGAAGCTTATGGGCTGCTAGAAATGTTCTGTACCTACTAAAAACACACCTTCTGGTTTATTTCTTGCCTCTGTGTATGCCTAGGTATCTCTCAGAAAGGGACTCTAAAACTTGTATTTCCAAAGTGCCTGATTTTAAAAATTTCTAGAGTTCATAGGTTAGCAGCAACTGTATGCATTTATTATACCACGTCTCTTAAGTGCATCGCTGCAAATCTCCCAGCCCTAGAGGGAGGTGCCATCTATGGCTGCATCGCCTGTTCACTTTACAGTGTGGCTGAGAGGGTGAGCAGGAATTGAAATCCGGCTCCTAGACCACTGGCCGAGTTCAGCCCCTGAGAGCAGTGCCTGCCTACCGTGGTGCCTTTTCTGGTTTGCACAAATACACTACTGCTAATTTTCACCTACAGGCACAGGCCAGAAACAGCCCTGCACAAAGATGATCCTTGAAGGTTCAACTAATTTTTAGAACTAAGAGTGCATTCCATGATCTTCAGAGTAGAAATCAATCTTTGGATAGTTGCACCCAAGGAGTGATTTATAAAACAGAGCAGGAAGAATCAATATCAATATCAATATCAATATCAATATCAAGTCCTTCTCCTTATTTTCTGTTGGCTCGGTGTGCTCACGAATGTTGAGAATACAACCTCTAGTTGGCCTACTAATGGCTTAATGGGGCAGAGCCATTTGGAGGCAGGGGAAGAATGAGTTCGTGCTGGGGCATCTTAGAAAGACTGAGCTCGTCTTGACTTTTAAAGAGATCAGGGTGGCCAGCACTTAGAGGAGAGCCATAGGGGAGAAGGGCAGGAGGAAGGATCTAATTGAATCTATCCAAGCCGAAGCATCCATGTCCAGCAAAGAAAGCAGAAGCAAAAACCTAAAGCAGATAGAGATCTGAAAAGACACTTAGCATTTTTATAGATATAAATTTCAGGTTACATTATCAACCCGATAAAAAGAGACCATCAACCATGACCTCTTCCCCAGAGCTGCAAAATTAAAGCTAAACAACAATGAAATATTCATGCACACTGGGCGATGCTCAAGTTATACAGGCTTTTTCCCTTTGATAGGAAATACACTGGGGTTAGAGGGAAGGGCAAAGTTGTCTCTATCACAGTAATGCAGAAGGGACCAGGGTGGGCATGTGGCATCTCAGAGGGCCTGGTTTCCAGCGTCAGTCCTGTTCCCTAGTCCGACTTCCTTTGAATGTGTACCCCAGGAGGCAGCAGGTGATGGCTCATGTCACCTACATGGGAGACTTGGATTGAGTTCTTGGCCTTTGATTTCAGCTTGGCTCATCCTCAGCCTTTGCAGACATCTGGGGAGTGAACCTGTGGGTGAGAGACCTCTGTGTGCCTGCCTCTCTGTTTTTTGAATAAATCAAATACTACTACTACTACTACTACTACTACTACTGCTACTACTACTACTATTACTTTTACTACTGCTACTACTACTACTGTTACTACTACTACACCACCGTGGGACCAGAAATAACAACAAAAATCCCAAACATGTTTTAGCTTAATTATTCATTAATGAATTCTAATTAATGAATGCCCATGTGTCTACAGCTTTAGATTAAGAAAAAACATCTGGTTCTTTTTTTGGGCCCTTCAGACAGATTTGGCTAAAATTTGCATTTGCATGCCATTTTCTAGGGTAATTTTTGTATTGCTCACAAGGGTGTTATCAGAGGAAGTTGCTCTGTGATGTGATGACTCCGCCCTTTGAAAGTAATGGAGAAATATGTAAGTCTGTGCCAGAAATTCCAGATTTTAGCATCACCCCCTTATGTAGCAGACCAAGCAGAACACCCTCCCACTATTGAAGGGCTTCTTAGACATTTGCTCCTTAAACACACCTTGGATTTGTTGATGAGCTCCTGATTGGGTTAATGGTCCTTTGGTTGAAAGTAACAGAGACCCACTTCCTTTTTATTTTTTAAATTCTTTATTTTTTATTTTTTTGACAGGCAGAGTGGACAGTGAGAGAGAGAGAGGGAGAAAGGTCTTCCTTTTTGCCGTTGGTTCACCCTCCAATGGCTGCTGTGGCCGGTGCACCACGCTGATCTGAAGGCAGGAGCCAGGTGCTTCTCCTGGTCTCCCATGCAGGTTCAGGGCCCAAGCACTTGGGCCATCCTCCACTGCACTCCCTGGCCACAGCAGAGAACTGGCCTGGAAGAGGGGCAACCGGGACAGAATCTGGCGCCCCAACCAGGACTAGAACCCAGTGTGCTGGCGCCGCTAGGCAGAGGATTAGCCTGTTGAGCCACGGCACCGGCCAGAGACCCACTTTCAACTTACATAAGCAAAATCAGATTTTTACAGAGCGCATCCAAGCCCTGGAATCTTAGCCGTGAATTTTTCCTATTGTCTGTCGCTGGGTGGCAGAGTCACATGGTCCTAAAATGGTTGTGGGGGTCACTCACAGGATGGGTTAATTCTCATCAGAGCAGAGATAGCCAAGTGTCCAGAGGATATGTGAAAACTCCTCCCCAACTCATAACTGTGGTTTGTTTCTTTGAGATCATAGAAGAACTCCTGGGGTAAGATTGCTTTGCCATAACAAGTTTAAAGGCTTTGCAAACTCTTGATTTCTTCTTTGAGGTCTTCAAATGAGTTTCTGTATCCACAGTACATATCCTGGTTTTGACCACGAGAGGACATTTTTGGTTCATGATCCTAAACTCAGCTGGCTTTGGTTCACCCTGGCCCATGTATTCAGTGCATGTCATTCATCACTCGTAAACTGGGCAAGTCTGATGTCTCTGGTCATCTGGGAGTTGAGTATGTGCTTTAGTTCTAGTTTGGAAGTTGAGTGCCTTATAACAGTAGGAACTCAGTGCTTAGATTCTACCCGCGGACTGGGTGTCGGCTATCAGCCTGCTTTTTTGTTCATAGATGCTGACTTCCTGCTGGGTCCACACTGGTGAGAGGGGGCGGGGTCTGTCTTCCGAGGCTCTGTTTTGTAAGGGCACTGGTCCATCTGAGAAGGGTCTGCTCCCTTGATGTAATCATTTCCCAAGAGCCCTGCTCTTTAATTCCATTGTCACGGGGGCTAGGATTTCAGCATATGAATTTTGGGGGGACACACACATCTAGGACACAGCAATATGTAAACACAAGTCCCTCTCATAAAGTGGTGCAATATTTGCATATACACACCTCTTTCTATATATCTTAAATGACCTGTAGATGACTCAAGATCTAATATAACATACAAATTTTATAAACATTTGTTATACTGCATTGTTTAGGGAAAACAAGAAGAATCTCTACATATTCAGTGCAGGTGTAATTTTTCCCTAAGTATTGTCAGCACATGGTTGACTGAATCTGCCAATGTGGTATCATGGATCCAGAAGGCAGAATGTGCTAAGAGAAGAATATGTGGTGCTGAGGCTGTGGTATAACGCAAAGGAGGGGGAGTCTGCAGTGGGTATGGTGTGATCTCCTCTCTTGTTCATCTCCATTCATATAATCACCAGCCAGGGTTCCCAGCTCCCAGTCCTCACCTCCTGGTTGGGCTCCCACTCGGGATGCTTTCTTCTGTGGTTGGTGCATCGAGCCTCTCCTGGTGTTCACGCCCCAGTGTACAGACTGAGAGGGAAGGCTCTGCTGTCCATGGTTCTGGCTGTGGAAGTCCAACACCCGGGCTTCCTCTATGTATGTTTTCCCAGAATCCTAGAACTTGAGTTTGTGGATAGGGTGAGTTAAATTGTTGAAGCCCAACTCATTCTAATTCAGCTGAGTAGATGAAAGAAAACCAAGCAACTACAACACAACACAACACAACACCTCCATGAGACTTAGAACATCAGCCTTTCAGGACCATATTCCCTAATAAAGGGTTGTTTGTCTGATTCTACCTGTTTAAATCCCAAAGCCAATTCTAGCCAGGATAGCTTGAGTCACTACTTCCTAGACTGAGTAGCAGTCATCTCCAACTGCAAGGAGGAAAGGTCTTGTCCCCAGAGTTCAGCTACCAGCACTGGCATGGCAGGGAATCAGCTCTCTTAAAACCCTAGCTGGGGCCAGCACTGTGGCATAGTGGGTAAAGTCACTGCCTGCAGTGCCGGCATCCCATACAGGTGCTGGTTCAAGTCCCAGCTGTTCTACTTCCTAGCCAGCTCTCTGCTATGGCCTGGGAAAGCAGTGGAAGGTGGCCCAAGTCCTTGAGCCCTTGCACCCACATGGGAGACCCAGAAGAAGCTCCTGGCTCCTAGCTTCAGACCGGCACAGCTCTGGCCATTGCAGCCATTTGGGGAGTGAACCAGTGGATGGAAGACCTCTCTCTTTCTCTCTCTCTCTGCCTCTCCTCTCTGTGTAATTCTGACTTTCAAATAAATAAATCTTTAAAAAAAAACAATCCTAGCCAACCATGCTGCACCTGCCAGTGTTGTCAACTACACAAACTCAGGCTGGCGCCCATCCTCATTCAATGGCCTCTCAACAACTTACTCCCAAGTCTAGGAGACTACCGGTTGGAGCAGGAGATCACATTGGGAGGTTTCTAAGCAAACCACTCTTTGTTGCTCATCTCAAGACATGGTTGCTTTTATGGCATACTTGATTCTTTTTTTTTTTTTTTGACAGATAGAGTTAGGCAGTGTGAGAGAGAGACAGAGAGAAAGGTCTTCCTTCTGTTGGTTCACCCCCAAAATGGCCATTACGGCCTGAACTATGCTGATCTGAAGCCAGGAGCCAGGTGCCTCCTCCTGGTCTCCCATGTGGGTGCAGGGCCCAGCACTTGGGCCATCCTCCACTGCCTTCCCGGGCCACAGCACAGAGCTGGACTGGAAGAGGAGGGACTGGGACTAGAACCTGGTGCCCATATGGGATGCTGGCGCTGCAGGCAGAGGATTAACCAAGTGAGCCACAGCACCGGCCCCTTGATTCTTTTTTTTTTTTTACTCCTCCCTTTATCCACACTCTTTGGTAGTAGCCCTCCTCACTGACTCTGGGCTTGGTGGTGTGACTTAAGCTGATGACTCAGGGAGCAGTTTGAAGAAGGGACGGGGCACTTATTTTTTCCTTCTTGTGCCAGGTTGCTGCCATGAAAAACAGCCTGGGCTAGCCTGCTGGGGGCGGGGGAATCAATGAGAGGAATCATTCCAGGCAAGGCCATGCTAGCCCAGCCAAGTCCCTCTGCCTAACAGACGACCACAGACTCATGAGCCAAGATTTTGATCAGCTGATTAGCAGACTCACAGTAAGTGGTGCTATTATTTTTTAAAGATTTATTTATTTATTCGAGAGGTAGAGCTACAGAGAGAGAGGGAGAGACACAGAGAGAAGTCTTCCATATCTGCTGGTTTACTCCCCAAATGGCCAGGACCAATCTGAAGCCAGGAGCCAGGAGCTTCTTCCAGGTCTCCCACATGGGTGCAGGAGCCCAAGGACCTGGGCCATCTTCTGCTGCTTTCCCAGCCCATAGCAGGAAGTTTGATTAGAAGAGGAGGAGCCGGGACTCGAACTGGCACCCAGATGGGATGCTGGTGTCGCAGGTGGAGGCTTAGTCCACTGCACCACATCACTGGCCCTGTGGTGCTATTCTGAGTCATTGCATTTGGGGACGGTGGTGGATATTTTAAGCCACTCAGATTTCAGAATAACTTGTTACACAGCAATAGCTAAAAGGCAGGCTGGACATTTTTAAAAGCGGAATTAAATTAAAATGATGTTACATGGAGAATGAGGGACTGAGCTATGAGGGGGATCATGGGAGATGTGCAGGAGGTTTAAGGGTCCTTGCCCTACAGGACGGTTTTCTCCTGAGAGTGCTGATGTGATGAGTGGATTGGGTGTTTTGTTTGCATTTTCCAGCAGGCTCCTTCTCCCTCATCTGTCACTTGCCCGGGGCCCTGGGAGTGAGGAGGCCTCAACAGATCAGCTACTCCTGCAGACCCTGGGAGGCAGAGGTGTTGACTCAGGTGACTGGTTCCCGCCACCCACATGGGAGACTGAGGTCTTCGCTCCGGCTTTGGCTTGGCCCAACCCTGACTGTTGCAGGCATTTGAGGAGGGGATCAGTGAATGGAAGCACTCTCTCTCTCTCTCTCTCTCTCACTCACTCTCAAAAGGAAATGAAAACAGTCACGCAAAGCTATCCCTTTATCCTTTTCAGAACGTCTTATTGTCACTTCCTCATTAAGGGAACAGGATGACCTGTGACAGCAGGTGTGCAGCTGGGAGTGGGGGTGGGGAGCTCCGTGACGGTTTTCTTAGGCATGCTCACTATTCGCTAGAGAAATAAGCAATCTGGCTGGCAGAGAACTTGAATCTCTCAGGAGAATCTTGAGAATTTCTAATGAGGATGTGGATTTGTTTCAGGGAGGTGAGAAGGCTAGAGAGAATTAGCACTGAAGAACTAACATAAATGTAGCTGAGATCATGATGGGTCATGATGCAGTTAAGCCACGGCTGACTGTCTACACTTGGAGGGAAAGGGAGGGACATAAGTTCAGGCTAATACTTATGACATTACCAATGATGGTTTCAATGTTATTTTTTCTGTGTCTTAGATCTTGAGCGACACAGGACCTCCTCATGAAGAACCTCCTGATACCTGATTCCCTGCTACTTTCTTTCTTTCCTGCTCTTACCTTTTAGTCTAAAGCGATGTCATTTACCAGAGTTGTTGTGAACAAAGATGGCATTTGCCTTGCTGCATCTGTGGATTTGTGACAAATTAATGGAGGATCAAATGGTAGCCCACCAGGGTGAGTGTTTGCTGTCGTGTTTAGGACTCTGCTTGGGATGCCTGCAACCATATTGGAGTGCCTACTCCGCTCCTGATTCTAGCTTCCCTGTCGTGCGCACCCTAGGAGGCAGCAGATGATGGCTCAGGTTGACAGATCCTGCTGCCAATGTGGGAGACTTGGATTGGGTTCCAGGCTCTTGGCTTCGGCTGTTGTGGGCATCTGGGGGTGATCCAGTGGATGGAAGATCGTTCTTCATCTTTCTTTCTCTGCCTCTCTGCTTTTCCAACAAAAATTAAACAAATAAATAAAAATTAAAAGATAAAGGCTATTTGGTTATCAAAATACAACCATAAAATGTAATTATAAATGCCTACTTTTTTTTTAAAAAGATTATTTATTTGAAAGTAAAACTTGCAGAGAGACAGAACGAGAGAGAGACAGAGACACACACAGAGCGATCTTCCATCCTCTGGTTCATTCCCCAGATGGCCACAACAGAGAGTACTGGATCAGGCTGAAGGCAGGAGCCAGGAGCTTCTTCCAGTTCTCTCACATGGGATGTAGGGGCCCAAGAACTTGGGCCGCCTTCTACTGCTTTTCCCAGGTCATTAGCAGAGAGCTGGATCAGAAGTGGAGCAGCCAGGACATGAGTCCATATAAGGATGTCAGCATTGCAATTGGTGGCTTTACGTGCTGTGTCACAACACTGGCCCCAGTGCATAGCTTTAAATTCACTGATTAAATCTATCAGGAGAAATCATCCCCTGGCTGAGTGCTTTTGATTCTAAAGTTGATTCTAGGATCTTTCAGCAACTTCAGAAATTTCGTCTGTTTCCATGATGTAGTTTTATTCATTTTGGCTAACATGATTTAGTTCTTTGAAACATATTAAGCTTGAATGATAAATATTGAATGATCCCATTTTGGAGGGCTATGTTAAGCTATTACTTTTAGTTCAACAATTCAACAAATATTGAATGCAGGGCACTGTGCCAGACCATGCATGGAGTTTTAAAGGCAGATGTCATTTCAGTTTAAGGGCATGGTTGGATATGAATAATTTATTTTTCATTTTTGTTTATGGTATTTTAAATGATTATATTTCATATGTTTTTGGGAATAGATATCACTTGCATACAGTACAACATCCAAATGGTACGAAAGGGCTAAGGTGAAAAGGAAGTCAAATTTTATTTTTTTAAAGATTTATTTATTAATTTGAAAGTCATAATTACACAGAGATGGGAGAGGCAGAGAGAGAGAGGTCTTCATCTGCCGGTTCACTCCCCAATTGGCCGCAATGGCCGGAGCTGGGCCAATCTGAAGCCAGGAGCCAGGAGCCTCCTCCAGGTCTCCAACGCGGATGCAGGGGCCCAAGGCCTTGGGCCATCCTCCACTGCTTTCCCAGGCAATTAGCAGAGAGCTGGATTGGAAGTGGAGCAGCCAGAACTAGAATCAGCGTCCATATGGGATGCTGGCACTGCAGGAAGCAGCTTTACTCGCTATGCCACAGAGCTGGCCCCATCTCTTACTATATCTTTCACCAAACTCAGAGTGATGATTGGCTCTGGGGAAACTCCCACCTTACCTATCACTGGGACTTCACTGAGGATTATTACTGATGCCTTCTTGAAGAGGCCCAGGGACTCCTGTGAAACCAAAAAAACTCAAGAACTGGCTTTCTGTTTTTGGAACCATTTTAAATAAGATTTATTTATTTATTCAAAAGGCAGAATTACACACATACATGCAGGGATAGAGAAAGAGAGAAATGTTCTATCTTGTAGTTCACCCCAAATGGCTGCAACCGCTAAGGCTGGCCCAGGTGGAAGCCAGGAGCGTCATCCAGGTCTTCCATATAAGTGGCAGGGGCCCAAGCACTTGGGCCATCTTCCACTGCTTTCTTAGGTGCATTAGCAGGGAGCTGGCTAGGAAGTGGAGTGGCTAGGACTTGAACTGGTGTCAATATGGGATGCCAGTGTTACAGGTGGCTGCTTAACCCGCCGTGCCACAACACCAGCCTTTTGAAATCACATTTTTGCTAGTGTGCTAAAAAAAAAAAGAGGAAAACACCAAAAAGAGAATCAGAATATGTGAGAGCAATGGGTCTCTTTTTGTGAGTACCAGTGCCACAGCCTGGAGGCCTAAGGGATCAACAAATCAACAACCCAACAGGCCCCTGTTTTCCATAACAAATGAGAGAGAGAGAGAGAGAGAGAGAGAGAGAGAGAGAGAGAGAGAAAGCTGGAGAGATTCCCAGCTCCAAGGACTCCAGAGCCCTGACCGCTGGGTAAACCCAAGGCCAAACTTGCAGACAAAGAGCAAGCATTTCTGCAGGAGAATAATCCAGATAAAAAAAAAAACAAACCCTCTCTTTGGGCATGCAACTCATTTGTATTAGCTTTTCCACATCCGGGACAAAGAACTGTCAATCAGTTAAGAAAACTCCCTGGGGTTGGTAACACATGGAGCCTAGTATTTCTCTTTTCTTTGACACTTGGAGGCCAAAGGTCAAGTTCTCACACTTTTCTGACTTGTCTGCCTCCACCCACCCCTGGCAGGGAATTTTAGGCCAACTGACCCTAACCCCCACCCCCAAGTGCCCAGTGGGATTCCCCACAGAGCCGGGAGGACTGGGGGGTTGGGAGTTGGAATCTAGGTGTCTATCATTGTTTTTGACTTGCAAAATATGCTCCTCTGAAAGGCTTCTCTTTAAAGGTGTGTGTGTGTGTGTGTGTGTGTGCGCGCGCGCACAAGGATTTTAATCACATTCCGTAAAAATCCAGTGTGTGAGAAAAATGGGCAAGATGGGGCGGAGACCTCTTTGAGAGCCTGTGTTAATTAAAATGTGTCTCTCCTAGGATTCCACGAGGGTCAAACACAGGCCCTGCAGAGGAAGTGAATTCTAGGGGTGAAAAGTCACCTCTTTTCTGAAGTCTTACTTTACTTCTGGTTGACACATAATAAGTGTATATATTTATGGGGTACAACATGATGTTCCGATCAGTGTGTATTTTGGCAATGGCTGTTGCCGTCACCTCAAACATTTACCCTTGGTTTGTGCTCTCGTTTAGCTATTTTCCCGTATAAGATAAAGATATGAATGCTCCCCACACCTGGGCGCCAGCTTCATGCCGGGACCATGCTGATCTCTGCATCGCTCAGTTCTGCTGGCTGTGTGGCTGAGCAGCCTTTGGATGCAGCTTGGATGCAGGGAGGCACTGGGCCTGGGGCCCCTTCAGCCCAGGACCAGCCTGTTGTCCTGACAGAGGCTGAAGGAGGCCCCTTCTGCTTTCCCAGAGCCTACGTCGGTGCCTGTGCCGTGGCAGGCTCTGAGGACTGCTGGATGATGGCCGTCAGCCTTGCCTTGGCTTCTCTGTAATCACTCCATCTGGCCTGTTATGTCTGTTTCTCGTGTGTCACCAACGTGGTGGTGACCCTGGGGTATGTATCTGCTTTGCTCTTTCACTCAACTGTTAGTTCTGCATCTTCAACTGTTTGTAGGTTTGCTAGTAAGGATTTTTTCTATTGCTTCCAACTCAACACCTCTGGGAAACTCCTCCAAACCACCTGTCTCTTCAAATTTCCACTGACGCCAACTCACTGTCCTACTTATCCAAGTGCCATACTTTTCTTTTTAAGATTTATTTTATTTATTTGAAAGACATAGTTACAGAGACAGATAGAGACAGAGAGAGGGGTTTTCCATCCGCTGGTTCACTCCCCAGGTGGCCGCAATGGCTGGAGCTGCACCCATCCAAAACCAGGAGCCAGGAGCTTGCTCTGGGGTCTCCCACGGGGGTGCAGGGGCCCAAGGACTTGGGCCATCTTCTACTGCTTTCCCAGGCCATAGCAGAGAGCTGGATCAGAAGTGGAGCAGCCGGGACTAGAATCAGCGCCCATATGGGCTGCTGGCGCTTCAGGCCAGGGCTTTAACCCACTGCGCCACAGCGCTGGCCCCAGCAAGCACCATGCTTTAGAAGTGGATGAGTCTCTGCCTCCAGTCGCTGAATCCCTGGAAATGTTTCTCACCCATCCTCTGAGGTCTCCTTGTCACAGCCTCCTGTGAACTCTGTTAGCTCTTCCTTCCAAAAGTGTTGCTCAAGTTTCTTTCCAGTCCTTTCCAACTACACTGATGCAAAACCTCTCTTCCTTAGTGTTTGTTTCAGGTTACTCACCTGCTCAGAATCCATCACAGCTTAGGCCCATTTAAAGGGCGATGGTTAATAACTCCATTGTTTGCTTCCTCTTGCTTGTAGTGTGTGAATGAGTGTGGCAATGAGAAACCCTTCTGCATCAAGTAATCAAGTCTGTTAGCTATTACCAAATACCAACGTCTAGGGCCGGATCAGGCTGAAGCCAGGAGCCAGGAGCTTCATCCAGGCCTCCTGCATGGGTGCTGGGGCACAAGCACTTGGGCCATCTCCTGCTGCTTTTCCCAGGCCATTAGCAGCGAGCTGGATTGGAAGCAGAGTAGATGGGACCCGAACTGGTGCCCATATGGGATGACAGTGTTGCAGGTGGGCAGCTTAACCTGCTGTGCCACAGCACTTCAAATTTCATTTTTGAGCCAGACTCTGATTATTCCAGTCATCATGTATCATAGTCCCCCTTAAAGGATACTATCTTAGTTGTGGTCAGCAAAGCTTCTGTAACAACGTAGACCCCCAATGGTACAATGGCTCAAATACTGTCGGGCTGCATTTCTGGCTCATGCAATAGTCTGAGGCCATGTTTCTGCTTAGCAGGTGTTTTTCTTCCACGAAGTGATTCAGAAACCAAAGTTGCTTTTATGGCAATCTTCAAAGACATTCACACTCAGGGAGAAAGGGAAGGGGAGGGAGAAAGAAAGTAAAGGAGAACAAACCCAGGCTCAAAAATGATTTTCAATTATATTACCTTTATTAAAATGTCCTTTTTAAAGGATTTATTTATTGATTTGAATGTCAGAGTTACACAGAGAGAGGAGAGAGAGAGAAAGAGAGAGAGAGAGAGAGAGAGAGAGGGAGAAAGAGAGAGAGAGATCTTCCATTCGATGGTTCACTCCCCAATTGGCTGCAACAGCTGGAGCTGCTAGGAGCCAGGAGCTTCTTCTGGGTCTCACACATGGGTATAGGGGCCCAAGCATTTGGACCATCTTCTGCTGATTTCCCAGGCCATAGCAGAGAGCTGGATTGGAAGTGGAGCAGCCGGGACTCGAACCGGCGCCCATATGTGATGCTGTTCTGCTTTACTCACTCTGCTACAGTGCCAGGCCCAAGTATTTCTTTTTATTATTTTTTAAAAGATTTATTTATTGAAAGCCAGAGTTACAGAGAGAAAGAGAAAGAGAGAGATTCCATCAGCTGGTTTACTCCCCAGATAGCCACAACAGTCAAGGCTGGGCCAAGGTAAAGCCAGGAGCCAGGAGCTTCTTCTAGGTCTCCCATGTGGGTGCAGGGGTGCAAGCACTCGGGCCATGTTCCACTGCTTTCTCAGGCCATAGCAGAGAGCTGGATAGAAATGGAGCAGCTGGGACAGGAACCAGTGCTGAATAGGATAGCTGGCACTGCAGATGGGGGCTCAACCTGCTGCACCACAGCACCAAGCACCCAAACTAGTCTTGCACCACACCCAATGGTCAGGGAGCCTGAGAAACGTAGTCCAATGGTGTTGGCCATTATAATAGCACCCATATGAAGGAGAGAATGTGTTTGAGTGCTGGTTTAGCAGTGTCGCCTCAGCCACCATCTGGGTTCTCATTCCAGCAGGAAGTCGGGAACCAAAGCCCTGGCCTTTGGAGCTCTTGTCTGTGTCGGGCAGGGAGTTCTCAGGGCAGGTGCGTGGACTTCCTGTGCATGTGGGCTGATGGGGTGTCTAGTGCTGCATGGGCCACTCTTGGACAGCTGGTGTACACTGTGAACCATCCACACTGCGAAGTTGGCTGTCCAGTCATTCCAGGGACAATTGGTGAACAATCACTGGTCTTAGAAGTGGGCTGTGTACTGCTTTGGCACGTGTGGGCTTCCTGTGGCTGGTGATGCTGAGATACATGAAGGTAGCCGGGATGAGACTGGTTGGACTGGAAGACTTCCATGGTCCCTCTGATGCTACCTGGCTGCTCTGCGATTAATTTTGCCTGTTTATAAACACATGCTCTAGGCTGTGTAACTTGCTCTCCCCATTGTAATGAGTTCTGTTGTTCATCCTTGTGGGAGCTTAATGTGGCAGAGAGAACTGTGGATGATGGGCCTCAGATGTTCCGGGTTCTAGAGACACTTGTACCTCTAGGGAGTCACTGAGGCTTCTTGGGCTTACAAAGTGAGGTTGGCTACGTTAGAAGGACTCTGTGGGAGGCAGACCAGTGTCTCTGGAAAGATGCACACATCTGTTACCTGGCAGGGACAGGAACCTGTGCAGGTGGGGTTCTGTTGGGCATCGCAAGATGAGGAGATTACCTTGGCTGTCTGGATGGGCCCAGTGCAGTCACAGGAGGGAAGTGGGGGGTGGGGGGGGTCACGGATAAAGTAGGAGGTGGGATGGCAGAAACCGAGGTTGAATGGTGCCCTTGAAGATTGCAGGAAGGGTTCATGAGCCAAGGGATGCAGGTGGCTTCTCCCAGCTACAAAAGGCAGGGACTCTCCCCCAGGGCCCTCAGAAGAAAGGCAGCCCTAATGACAGCTTGCTGTAGTGCACCAGAATGCTTTAGACTCTTGACCTCCTCAACTGTAAGACAATAAATCTGCATCATTTAAGCCACTTGGTTTATGGCAATTTATTACAGCAGCCACAGGAAACCAGCAGGAGCCCTGCGGTCCCTTCTAGAACTGAAATAGTATGCTTCTTCATTTATATTTATTTCTATTGTTTGAGATGGAGAGAGACAGAGAGAGAGAGACCCCTCCTATCTGTTGGTTTACTCCTCAAATGTCCTTAACAGTTCAGGCTGGGCCAAGGCTACAGCCAGGAGCCAGGAGCTCCATCCAGGTCTCCCATGTGGGTGGCAAGGACTAGTGTCATTGGAAGCTGAAGTTAGGATCCAGAGCTGGAAATTAAAACCAGGCATTCTGACGTGAGAAACAGGTGTCTTAACTATTTTACTGCTTGGCTAACTGCCCACTGCTCCTTCTTTATTTTTATATATATCTTGTTTTGTGTCTTGAAATTGAATAAGCAAATTTTTGAAGGCAGGGACTTCTTCTAAGAGTTAAACTTCCATAACTGTAGGCCAGAGTTATTATTCATTTAAAAATTATCTGGGGAAAGCAGAGACATCCCAGCAACTCTGGTTACTTAGGCTGAGCTCAGAGGCAAGAGCAGCAGCACGGGGCTTTCCCACAATGCCTTTCCTTGGCCATTCACTGTTGGCCACGCCCTTGCTAGTTTCTGTTCCACATGGTCTGGGGCCCCCATTGAAGGGCTCCCCTTTGTCTCTTTGTCTAGAGCCAGTCTGGACTCTCTTTTTTTAAAAAAAATATTAATTAAATAAATTTGGGAGAGAGAGCGAGAGAGCGAGCGAGCGAGCTCCCATCCTCTGGTTGACCCTGCAAATGTCTGCATTAGCCAAGGCTGGGCTAGGCTGAAGCCAGGAACTGTAAACTCTGTCTGGATCTTCCACATGAGTGTCAGGGAAGCAAGTACTTGAGCTATCATCTGCTGTCCCCCAGGGTGCGTGCTTGTAGGAAGCTGGAATTAGAAGCACAGGTAGCATAAGAACCCAGGCAGTCTGTTACAGGATGTGGCATCCCCAAAACAACACCTTTTTTAAAAAAAATTCATTTATTTGAAAGGCAGAGTTACAGAGAAAGGTAGAGAGAGGTCTTCCATCTGCTGGTTCACTCCCCAAATGGCCACAATGGTTGGGGCTATGCAGATCTGAAGCCAGGACCCAGGAGCTTCTTCTAGGTCTGGGGCCCAAGGACTTGGACCATCTTCCTCTACTTCTCCAGGAGCATTAGCAGGGAGCTGGATTGGAAGTGGAGCAGCTGGGACTCGAACTGGCACCCATATGGGATGCTGGTGCTGTAGGCCAGGGCTTTAAATTGCTGCGCCACAGCACCAGACCCCAAAACAGCATCTTAACCACTGCACCAGACACCCATCCCCAGTCCTGATTCTAACAGGAGGGGTTCTTGAGATTCTGGCCCAGTGTAGACAGGGTAGAGTGGGAGGTTGTTCTACCTACCACTGTGGCTCTGCCCTTTGTTCTGGTAGCTCCGTGGGGCAGAGGCCCTGCACTGGGGACCCTCCCTGACCTCCCCTCTGTGTTTCTTCATCCGGCTGCTCACTTGTGTCCTTCTTACAGTAAGCTGTGAAGTAAGGATGGGAGTTCCCGAGGTCTGTTAGTCATTCTAGAAAATTATTATTACTTTAAAATGTGTGAGAGAGAGGGTGGTCTCCTGCACTGGTTCACTCTCCACATGGCTGCAATGGCTGGAGCTGGGCTGGGGCTGAAGTCTGGAGCTGGGAACTGGGCCTGAGTCTCCCATACAGGCTGCAGGAACCCAATTGCTTCAGCCATTCTCATTGCCTCCTAGGGTGGGCTTTAGCAGGAAGCAATAGCCAGGAGTGGTAGGATAGGGTTGGTTGAACCCCAGTACTCTGATGTAAGATGTGGGGCACTCTTAAATAAATAAGATACACTTACTTATTTGAAAGGCCAAGTAACAGAGAGAGAGAGAGAGAGAGAGAGAGAGGGAGAGAAAGAGAGTTTGTATCTTTGGTTCTTTCCCTGGATGGCCTCAATGGCTAAGGCAGGGCCAGGCTGAACCCAGGAGCCCAGAACTCCATCTGGGTCTCCCACATGGGTTCAGGAACCCAAGCACTTGGGCCATTGTCTTCTGCTTTCCTAGACACATTAGCAGGGAGCTGGATCAGAAGCGGAGCAGCTGGGACTCAAACTAGCACCCATGTGGGATACGAGTGTTGCAGATGTTGGCTTAACCTTCTTTGCCACAATGCAGGCCCCAAGAGGCAGGCATTCTAACTGGCATCCCAACCAAGTACTAGGCCAAGTACTCAACTGAGTTGTAGAAAACTACTGAAATTGAGGGGGGAGATATGAGGACCCTTGCTTTTGTAGCTGAGTCAGACAGAAGGGGGGGTAACCCCGAGATCTAATATTTGGACCTTGTATATCTGACAAAAGGGCCATTTTGTATGACTGAGGACTTACCTCTGTGGGCCCTGGCACTTAGGGTCAGAACTGAATTGACCTACAGCGGTCCTGGTTGGTTGAGGAAAGCTCCTACATCTTTGTCTCTGGATGCGGTTGCTGCCTTGAGCCCTAGTCGCAAGCAGCTGTACTGGCCCCAAGCTCAGGCTTTGTTAATTTGCCTGGAGGCAGCCCTCATGTACTGGCCATCTGCCTTTCTCCTGGGCAGCCCTGGGGTTTTCGGTTTTGATCCTCAGAGTGGGTGTGTCCCTCATGTCCACTGACGGGCCTCTGTGAGTGTAACTCCTGGTTGATATCCAAGCATTGCCCACTGTCCTATTTTGTAGCATTGACCTCTGTTCACATCTCCTGGGCACCTGTTCCCACCATTAGAACTACTTGATGTTGTCTGCTTTATTGGACTCTCTACTCCATGTACCCGGAGAGCACACTCAGCCCTCCAGAGAGGACTTCTAGCCTCGTAGGTGGCGTGTGCCCGGAGCCTGTGCACCTGCTCGGCCAAGGTCACTTCCTGGTTCTGGACTTTCACGCCATGTTCTGAGGTATTGCAGCCAACACGGCTATGCCGGACTGGATTCTGAGAAATGATGTCGGCTATGAACTTGGCCATCGGAGGACCTAATTAAATTAAGCTGTTTAGAGCCAGGGCTTGGCATATGTTTTAGCTTGAGGGTCACGGGGCTGTCCTTGGAACCCCAAGATATAGGTGGAAAGGGACAGAAGTCAGGAGATGGAGAGACCTGGGGACTAAAACAAGGAGAGGGGAAGGGGGAAATATGCCCATGGGAGGGAATGCCATGACCTTGGACCTTGGAGCTTTCCAGGGTGAATGTTTTATCAGATACTCAACTGACCCACAGGCTCTCCCTAGAATGGGAGTGCTTCGTGCTCCACCCCAGGTAAAGTGCTGCTTCCAGAAAGCAAGAACATAACCGAACATGGAACCCCATGCCACGTTCAGCTCACGGAGTGTCATGCTAGAGAGAAGGTGGGGTTTGGCTTCAGACAAACCTAAGTTTGCCTCTCAGTTCTGCCCCTTTCTGGTTGAGCAACCTTGGGCAACCGAACTGATCTTTCAGAACTCTGCTTTTTTGGGGCCGGTGCTGTGACATAGTGGGTAAAGCCACTGCCTGCAGTTCCGGCATCCCATATGGGCACCAGTTCAAGTCCCGGGCTGCTCTTCTTCCGATCTAGCTCTCTGCTATGGCCCGGGAAGGCAGTGGAAGATGGCCCAAGTCCCTGGGATCCTGCACCCACATGGGAGACCTGGAAGAAGCTCCTGGTTCCTGGCTTTGCATCCATGCAGCTCCGTCCATTGTGGCCAATTGAGGGGTGAACCAGAGGATGGAAGACCTCTCTCTCTCTCTCTCTCTCTCTCTCTCTCTCTGCCTCTCCTCTCTCTCTGTGTACTCTGACTTTCAAATAAATAAATAAATCTTTTTTTTTAAGAACTCTGCTTTTCTAATTGCCCAACTTCCAAATGCTTGACATAAAGCAGATGCTTCATGGATGTGGACCCCCTGCCCCTTCCTCCTGGTCTCGCAGACACGGCACCAGGGCAGAACAACCTGGTGGCTTCACAGCATCACTTGCTGCTTTCTCTGGAGAGTGGCTTGTAGCACCAGACTTCTGCAAGCTGCCCTGTGTCCAGGGGTTCCAAAATCAGCCTGTGTGCTTACCACAAATGGCTCGGTTGGACAATCGTTTCTCAGAAGGCACAGATGTGTGCTCCTCAGGGTGATTGCCATACGTATCCAGGTACTTGGGGGCATCCAATATCCAGGGGCATTGCCTTTGGGCTTGCTACTGAAAGGAAGATGCAGAAAACTCTCTGCCCTCCTATTCCAAGAAATGCGGTAGGTCTGTCTACGAGGATAAGTATTGCGAGGGAAGCAGGCTGTTTTACTCACATATGTGTGCACATGAATGTACTATATACATGTGCTATATTTCTGTTACATGTTGGGCGCTGCACTCTGTGTGAGGGAGGCAATGGAGACCTGTTCTCCTTTTTTGTTTTTTAAAAAAGATTTATTTATTTATTTGCAAGTCAGAATTACACACAGAGAGAAGGAGAGGCAAAGAGAGAGAAAGAGAGAGAGAGAGAGAGAGAGAGAGGAGAGAGAGAGAGAGGAAGAGAGAGAGAGAGAGAGGTCTTCCATCTGCTGGTTCACTCCCCAGTTGGCAGCAACTGTCAGAGATGAGCCAATCCAAAGCCAGGAGCCAGGAACTTCTTCCAGGTCTCCCACACAGGTGCAGGGGCCCAAGGATTTGGGCCATCTTCTATTGTTTTCCCAGGCCATAGCAGAGAGCTGGATCAGAAGTGGAGCAGCTGGGACTCGAACCGGCCCCCATATGGGATGCCGGCACTGCAGACCGGGGCTTTAACCAGGTGTGTCACAGCGTTCTCTCTTCTAATAGGGCAATGGAGAGCAGAAATGCAATCTGTCTCCATGTGAGCATTGAGTGTCAGACGGAAATGCAGACCAAAACAGGGACTGAAAGACTTTTATTTTCCCACAACATGGTGTGATCGGAAGACGGCTTGTGACTTGAATTTGCGGTGAGTGAGCAAACCGTCTATTGGGGAGAACACGTACAATTCTGTCTGGCGCGCCACCTAGGCCAGCCTCCCGGGAGCACTGCTGAGAGTGGAGGGGGCACTGTTGGGTTACTGAGGGACTCCAGATAGATGGAGCTTTGAAGCATTTTGGCCTTTTTGGTATAAAGAGAAGGAGAGCAATGTTCCACTGTGTCCCTGTCTAAAGGTTAACACGCAGATATGGGATTTGATGCTTGCGAACCCAATGATCCAACTCACGTCAAGGGAAGCGCAGCCTGCCTCAGTTTCCCTCTTTCTGAAAAGCAGAGGAGCAACCAAGTGCTTCTGTGTTGGAAGACATGGCTCGCAGCCGTGGCTCCGCCGTGGAGAGCTGAGACAAGTTGAACCCTCACCACCTGTTTCCTTCTCCGCCGAATTGTTCCAGTGTCTCTGTTGGAGTTTGCAGCCTTTGAAATGACATATGGGGTTTTTCAGCCCCCTCCCCAGGCACGCTTGTTGAATAAATGCTAGGGGCCACGATGCCGGGTGCTGAAGTTTGACTTCCTCTGTCTCAAGTGCCTTGACACCTGTGCTTCTGCATGGGAACGGACCTGCCTGTGGTCTCCAACCCAGTGCCGGGCTTCTCCCAGGGGTGACGGTGTCAACCGAGTGTGGTCTTTCTGCGAAGCAGCAAGCACCTTGGAGGCGGCATCCCGTCAGCCCCTCTGTATTTCACCTTGCTCATCATCCTCTTGCAAAGATAATTTCCCAGCATTTCTTCCTCTGTCCTGCTCCTGGGCCTCATCAGATGAGCAGCTCACGTGTGTTTTTGTTGCTCCAGAGCTCAGCTGCATTTAAAACTTACTTTGCTAATGACTGGCAGAGCTCCTGGAGCCCCTGCGTCTGTTGGAAGTCAAGTTCTTATCAGCTCCTTGGGAATATTATTCTTGTATTCTTTCTATCTCAGGCATAGCAGGGCAGTGTTGAGACTCAAACTTGATTTTTTTTTTTTTTTTTTTTTTTTTTTTTGGTGAAAGGAGTTTGGAACCAAAGGTGGAATTCTTGTCACTAATTGCTCATCAATCACAAATCACTAATCAGCGTTTGTCATCCCAGCCACCTCCAGAAAACAAAAACAAGCTGGGAGTTAAAAAATGCTGCAAAGGGGCCAGCGCTGTGGTGTAATGGGCTAAGCTGCCGCCTGCAGTGCCGGCATCCCTTATGGGCGCTGGTTTGGGTCCCAGCAGCTCCACTTCCGATCCAGCTCTCTGCTATGCCCTGGGAAAGCAGTAGAAGATGGCCCAAGTCCTTGGGCCCCTGCACCTGTGTGGGAGACCCAGAAGAAGCTCCTGGCTCCTGGCTTTGGATTGGCTCATCTCCGACAGTTGCGGCCAATTGGGGAGTGAACCAGCCAGATGGAAGACCTCTCTCTCTCTCTGTAACTCCAACTTTGAAATAAATAAATAAAACTTTAAAAAAATAAAGACTAGATGTAGCACATAGTTTTGGAGGCCGTGAAGCCCAAGAACCTGGGACAGCTTTCTTGCTGCACTGTAACACTGCACCCAGGGCAAGGCAGACCGTGCATGCCAGAGCTGACCCATGAGCTGCTCATCCATTTAATACACGCATGAACCCAACTGCCGCCCCCAGGTCCCTCCTCCAAACGCCATTACCAGGTGAACTTGGGAATCAAGTTTCCAACACATGAAACTTGGAGGATACCTTCTTACTGTAGCTGGAGGCTCCTGTGGGACTGCAGGGGGTCCAAAGTGAATGCATGTCATTTCAGCTCTGTTGTTCTTTTGTAATTCATTCACTGCTCTGTCTAGCAGTTATTGAACAGTGCTGACAGAACAAATCAGAGAGAACTTGCAGTTCTCCCTACATGTTAAAAGAAACATTGTTGCATCTGAAAGCTTCCACCACTAAGGAGAACATGATGGGCACTACTTTATAAGTGCATCAGGGAGAAGGGGGGTGGGGGAGAAAGTTTACCACCAAGGCCAAGGGGCTGGGTGTGGGGGGAGGGGAGTTGAACTGATAGAGGTGTTGGCGGGGAGGGAGGCATCCAGGCTGAAGCCAGGCACAGGCAGGGGTGGGCTTCTCTTTCTCACTCTCAATGCTTCAAACTCCTCTTGTGACTTTGAAGTCTCCTTGACCCTTAGTGTGGGTTGTGTTTCTGCTACATAAGTCTTGCTTTTTTCCATCTTTCAAGGTCTGTTTTTCATTTTTCCCTTTGATGGTCCTTAAAATTCCAAAAATAATCAGCTATCTCACCATGCTGTTGATCTAAGCTGGGGAGCATCATGGCTCCTGCCAGCCCACCCCTGGCCGCTCCCCTCTGCAAGAAGCCCATCAGAGATCCTTCTCTGGGAATGTGTGGCTCACTTCAAAGCCCTCTGCTGTTGACCAAGCCTGGGGAGGTGCTGTTTCCATCACCACTTCTCAGGGTCTGGGTTCTCTTTGCCCTTGTTGTAAGATCAAAGGAAGAGATGAGCTGTGTTGACCGCGGGTAGCCGATGCGCAGTGGCAATCACACAAATTAGGCCAAGAACTTGTCAGTCCGGAGTGTGGGAAGACTCCCCGACTTGCTGCAGACATAAGCTGCAATGGGAAACCAAGCACAGACCACCATAGAATTCCGATGATCAGTCTCTGCCTTAGTGTGAATGCTTAAGGGACGCTCATTTAATGGATTCATTTTATAGGAGGCTGGAGCAGCCCCCAAGTGATGTTATACTGTGGGACTCTCTCTTTCAATTGTATTCAAGTAGCAAAACGAGCAGAACCAGCATTCCTCGATTCTTACTGGTTTTAAGTTGACTCGTGTTGTTTATATTGGGCTACCTTAGAATATAAGAGGAAACTTTCAGATTTTGGGATTCATGTGCTGTTACTTTTTTTTTTTTTAAGAATTACTTTATTTATTTGAAAGGCAGAATTAGAGAGAGAGAGAGAAAGAGAGAGAGAGAGAGAGAGCAGAGAGAGAGATAGAGAAGGAGAGACACAGAGAAAGAGGTCTTCCATCTGCTGCTTGTCTCTTCAAATGACTGCAATGACCAGGGCTGGGCCAGGATGAAGCTAGGAGCCAGGAGCTTCTTCTGGGTCTCCCAGGGGGGTGCAAGAGGCCCAAGAATTTGAAACATCTTCTACTGCTTTCCATAGCAGAGAGCTGGATTGGAAGTAGAGCAACTGGGACTTAGGATGTGGGAGTCACAGCTGGAGGCTTAACCTGCTATGCCACAGCGCCAGCCCTGGCTGACACTTTTTTTAATGTTGGGGTTCAACATATGACTGTTAACTTTTTTGTTTTGCCGAATTAAGTACATTAGACTACAAACAACTACAAACTGAAGGTTATCATTTTAAAAGACACATTTGGGGTGGGTTTTGTGGCACAAGGAGGTTAAACTGTCACTTGGGATGCCTGCATCCCATGTGTGAGTGTAGATCCAAGTCTGGTTCCTTGACTTCTGATCCGGCTTCCTGCATTGCTCCTGGGAAGGCAGTGGGGCGACGGCCCAAGTGCTTGAGTTCCTGCCACCCATGTGGGAAACCTGCATGGAGTTCTGTGCTCCTGTCTTCAGCCTGGTTCAGTCCAGTTACTGTCGGCATTTGGGAGTGACCAGTGGCTACAGAGTCTTTCTCTTTCTCTCTCTGGCTTTCAAATAAATACATTATTTGAAAGTTTTGTGAAAAAATGGAAATAGACCTTTAGGAGTTGGATCTTGCACAGTGGTCTAAGCCACCTCTGGGCTGTCTGCATCTGTAGGGGAAAGCCTCGTTCTGCTTCTACTTCCTATCAAGTTTCTAATGCACATGCTGGGAGGCAGCTGTTGAAAGGTCAAGAACCTGAGGACCCAGTACCCACATGGGAGACCCCAATGGAGTTGCTGGCCTCCTGGGTTCTGCCTGGCAGCGCCTTGGTTTTTGTGGGCATTTGGGGAGTGAACCAGTGGATGGAAAATCTCTCTCTCTCTCTCTCACTGTGGTTTTCAAATAAGTAAATAAACAAGAATAAATAACTAAATAGTAAAAAATGATAAAAAAAATACAATTTGTGCCTCAGTTTTTGGGAAGACCATCTGACGATAAAGGGCAGTCCTTCTAAGAAAGTGTCATTGCTAATCTTCTTAAAATTTTTAATTTTTTTCAAAAGATTTATTTATTTGAAAGGTGGTTACAGAGGCAGTGTGTGTGTGTGTGTGTGTGTGTGTGTGTGTGTGAAAGAGAGGAGAGAGAGAGAGAGAGAGAGAGAGAGAGAGAGAGAGAGAGAAAGGTCTTCCATCCACTGGTTTACTCTCCAAATGGCCACAATGGCCAGAGCTGAGCTGATCTGAAACCAGGAACTTGGAGCTTCTTGCAGGTCTCCCATATGGTTGTAGGTGCACAAGGACCAAGGACTTGGACCATCTTTCACTGCTTTCCCAGGCCATAGCAGAGAGCTGGGTCAGAAGTGCAGCAGCCAGGACTTGAACCAGCACCCATATGGGATGCCTGCACTTCAGATGGCAGCTTTACCCTCTATGCCACAGCGCCGGCCCCCATTGCTAATCTTTTTTTTTTTTTTTTTTTGACAGGCAGAGTTAGAGAGAGAGAGAGAGAGAGAGAAAGGTCTTCCTTTTTCGTTAGTTCACCCCTCAAGTGGCCACTATGCCTGGCGTGCTGCGGCTGGTGCACTGCGCTGATCCAAAGCCAGGAGCCAGGTGCTTCCTCCTGGTCTCCCATGCTGGTGCAGGGCCCAAGCACTTGGGCCATCCTCCACTGCACTCCTGGGCCACAGAAGAGAGCTGGACTGGAAGAAGAGCAACTGGGACACAATCTGGCGCCACAACCGGGACTAGAACCTGGGGTGCCGGCACCACAAGTGGAGGATTAGCCTAGTGAGCCACGGCACCAGCCCCTTGCTAATCTTTGACCTATGTTTTTGCTCTAAAATGTTCAAGACCGCCTCATGGTAAGCCCAGGTACTGGGGCTGGCCTGTGGGGTTCTTTTTGTGTTTGATGAGAGTTGATTTTATTAGTCCACGCGGGGAAGATTCTGCATGGATTCGGGGCTTCACGAGGACACCGTTGGTCTTGGAGACAGCCACCTGGACTCCTCCCGTGTGTGTTTTATTTTGGCTTCGTATTTCCTGGCATTTAGTGAGCTGATGCGATGGCCCACTTCACTCGCGTCCTGAGTCATTTGTGGGAAGATAGTTTAATTCTCTGGGAACCCTTGTGCGAATTAGAGTTAAATCATGTGTCTTCTGTTTAATGATTTATAGACACAGAGCCAAGAGGTCTCAGAATTGCCTTCTTGATTGTTCTACCCCCACCCCTCCCTCTACCATCCTAGGGTAGAGAAATAATGTCCTCTGTGCCTTAGGGAGTACACTAAGATACTACCCTTTAGCTTGCACATTCCTGGTGCAGGTGTTCCCACTGGGCTGTATGAGCTCTTATACTTAGGTTAGTGTTACATTGTATTTCGTGCTGTTAACACACTACTGGATTGCTTTTGCCTCCCTAACTCAGTAATTAGGTTCTTGCTGAATGCTATGCCTTCTGTTTGTAAATTGTGATCCTCTGGTTGCTTAATGTTGAGGGGTCTTTGGTGCTTATTAAAATGAAGGCTTTTATTGGAAGGATTGTTCTCTATGTTGTGTGGATGGGAGCTCACACATTCCACTTCTCAACAGTGGCCATCTATAATTTAGCATAGTGTTCCCAGGCATGTAATGTTTCGGCATTTGCAACGCTTATGAGTAATTGACAGTAGATGATAGTAACCGTAAATCAGGCAGGCCAGCCCCGGGCCTTAATGGTTCAGTCTACCAGGGAAGAGGGCTGAAAATTAGTGGCTGCTATTAACTGGGAGCTTTTCAGATCCTAAAATCAGAGAAAGACTTTATTATTAATACATTATGAGTGGCTATTTAAAATAGATACTCCTGGCTGGATCAGGAGACCTAGAAGAAAAATAAAAGCTCCCCCCCCCCCTTTCTAAAGTTACTACAATTCATTTCAAAAGAATAACTTCATTTGGTAATGTGAGTGAACTTGAGTCGAAGTATATATCAGGTGGAATGATGAAGGATATCTCAGGTGGCCTGCTAGGTCATGGAAGGTACAGAGTCAAAGAAATGAAGACTTATTTTTGGGTCGACAGTGTGGTAAAGCAGTTAAAAGCGCTGCCTGCAGTGTTGGCATCCCACATGGGCACTGGTTTGAGTCCTCACTGCTCTATTTCCCATTCAGCTCTCTGCTACGGTCTGGGAAAGTAGTGGAAGATGGCCCAAGCTCCTGGCTCCTGGCTCCTGGCTTCAGGTCAGCTGAGCTCTGGCCATTGTGGCCATTTGGGGAGTGAACCAGTGGATGGAAGACCTCTCTCTCTCTCTCTTTGGCTCTGCCTCTTTTACTCCATCTTTGAAATAAATAAAAGATGATTTATTTTCTTGAAATATAAATAGTGTGGCTCAGGAATCAGCACAATCCCAACACACAGTAGCCCTGTCTTTCAAATAAATACTTTTTTTTTTTTTTAAAGAAACTCTGTCCACATACCTAGAAAGAACACTGAATTGAGTGGGTAAGGTGGACAAGGCTGCCGTTAGGATCAACCTGGAGCAAGTCCTCCCACCTGTGAAGCAGCAAGCTATTCAGCTCGGCTTACTGTTTCCCATCTGCTGTTCAGATCAGAGATACTTTGCTGAATCCATGTATGAAGTGAAAGCCTGGACTCCTACTAAAGCTAATGGTGCCTCGTAGATCCTTGCTTGGGAGTGTATAAAGGGGAATTCAGGTAGTCTCCTAATTCAGGTGCGCAACATTGTCCACCTGTAGCATGGAATAATGCAGGCTGTGGTTTACTGAGCACTCAGTGTGTGCCAAGAGCAGGAAGCTTCGGCTCTATTAATTTGTCTTTTTTGGTTCATCCTCATCTTTCTCTTTACTTTTGCTTGAAAAAAATCAATAAAGTGATCTTTCTAATTTATTTTTAAGACTTATTTATTTGAAAGGCAGAGTCACAGAGAGAGGTAGAGAGAGAGGTCTTCTATTTGCTGCAAATGGCCACAACGGTGGGAGCTGAGCTGAACCAGGAGCCAGGAGCTTCTTCTGAGTCTCCCATGCGGGTGAAGAGACCCAAGGGTTTAAGCCATCTTCCACTGCTTTCCCAGGCCATTAGCAGAGCGTGATCGGAAGAGGAGCAGCTGGGACTTGAACAGGCACTGCAGGTGGAGACTCAGACAACTATGCCACAGTGCCTGGCTCCTGGCTTTCGATCAGCTCCTTCTCCCACTCTCTTCCCCTCCCCTCCCCCTCCCCCTCCCTCTCCCTCTTTTTTATTTTTAAAATTCAGCTCAGAATGAATACTACTGGTATACGTAAGCAATAACAAAACAAAACAAAACAATCACATCGCAACACCCAGGCTAAAGAATTACATCTTGGTGGTTACATAGAAAACTGCCAAAGACTTCCACTGATGACCTGGAGAAGACTTGCCTCTGTAAAGTAATCAACAGAAAGTTAAAGAAAGAACGGAGCTGAGCATCTTTTCATTGATTGTTGTTTATAGACTTTGCCCATTTTCTTGCTGGACTGTGGTCTTTATTTTGTATTTGTTGATTTAGTAGAGTAGTTAAGCCTTTGGCTATAATGTAAATTAAAAATATATTATCTCGAGGCCAGGGCTGTGGCATAGTTGTGCCAGCATCCCATATGGGTGCCAGTTAGGGACCCGGCTGCTCCACTTCCAATTCAGCTCTCTGCTATGGCCTGGGAAAGCAGCAGAAGATGGCCCAAGTCCTTGGGCCCCTGCACCCACGTGGGAGACCTGGAAGAAGCTCCTGGCTTCTGGCTTCAGAACGGTGCAACTCTGGCTGTTGTGGCCAATTGAAGAGTGAAATGGATGGAAGACCTCTTTCACTCTCTCTCTCTCTCTGCTTCTCCTCTCTCTGTGTAACTCTGACTTTCAAATAGATGAAGAAATCTTTAAAAAAAAATCTATTCATTTTTTTCAAGACAGAGTGACAGAGAAGCTGAGAGAGAGAGAGAGAGAGAGAGAGAGAGAGAGACAGACCCAGAGAGGCCTTCCATCCACTGGTTCACTCACCAAATGGCTACAACAGCTGTGTCTGAGCCAGGCCGAAGCCAGGAGCTCTGTCCCTGTGGGTGGCAGGGACCTAAGTACTTGAACCATCCTCTGTTGCCTTTCCAGTGAGGGAAATATTTAGTATTGTGTTTGGTGTAGTGGTTAAGATGTCAGAATGCTGCGTTCACATCTCAGTTCTGCTTCTGATCCAGCGTCCTGCTACTGCACACTTAAATAAGCATTTACATAGAAGTGAAAATGGAAAAACAAAGGATATCAGTTAACCAAGCCGCTGGTTCACTCCCCAGTTGGCCTCAATGGCCAGAGCTGTGCTGATCTGAAGCCAGGATCCAGGAGCTTCTTCTGGGTCTCCCACGCAGGTGCAGGGGCCCATGGACTTGGGGCATCTTCTACTGCTTTTCCAGGCCAGAGCAGAGAGCTGGATCGGAAGTGGAGCAGCTGGGTCTCTAACTGGTGCCCTTATGGGATACCGGCACTGTAGGCAGTGGCTTTGCCCCCTATACCACAGCACTGGCCCCTTGAGTGATTTTTAATTTTATGCATGTCTCCCAGGTAAGGGTCTGAATGCAACCCTCA
Source organism: Sylvilagus floridanus (assembly GCA_949820135.1). Lineage (NCBI taxonomy): Eukaryota > Metazoa > Chordata > Mammalia > Lagomorpha > Leporidae > Sylvilagus > Sylvilagus floridanus. Next base: position 2,224,781 of record OX463243.1, read on the forward strand.
CTCTCGGATGCAGTACGCTCACATTGAGGAACACAGGGACTCCCACAAAATGCACTTGCAGTTTTGTTTCCCTCTCCAGCTGAATCCTGTAGGACACAGATTAGTCTTCCCACGACAGCCCTCTCTGTCCTTACTGGAGCTAGAGAGAGTCTGGATTCTGGATTCCAGAAAGGCCCCATGGAAAGACCCAGAATCACAGGGAGCTCCATGCCGTTCCACGAGCATCCGAGAATGAAGCTGGGATCATTCTGCCAAGACATCTCCTTTGGAAAGAAAGCCGGGTCAAGGAAGCCATTAGGGCACAAGTGGTGTGGGCAGTAATGAAAAGCCGAGGGAAGAGAAATCAATGGTCCCTTGCATGTGGCTCTGAACATTGTTCTCTGGGGTCAGCAATCAGGTGGCTTCCTTATGTGTATCTGCGCGCGCTCACATGTTTGTGTGCATGTGTATATGTGTGCATGCATGCCATGCACGTGTGTACTTGTACGTGCATGTATGTGCCACACTTGTGCATACATGTGCAGTGCACATATACATACACATCCATATGTGCATGTTCGTGTGTGTGTACATGTGTATTCATGTGTGTGCAGACACACTCTAGTACTACAGGAGGGGGTGGCCAGACCAGAGATGGTGGCCGGAAGACTGATGCAGTTCTGGTCACACTGTGGGAATGACCAGGAGTCCTGTTAAGGAGATGAGCTTAGCTGGCTGGTGGCTCTGTGCTGAAGGGGACAGGGACTGAGGCTGGGAAGGAGTGTCACCTGCAGGTGGCTTTGGGATTTAAGGGCCCCTGGCAAGTGTCATAGATGGAGTAGTGTCTCCTAAACATGTATTCTAGTCCTATCTTCTGACCTTATTTGGAAATTAGGATCTTTGCTCAAGTAATCAAGTCTTGATGAGGGGCCAGAGCTGCGGTGTAGTGGGTAAAGCTGCAGCCTACCGTGCCGGTATCCCTTATTGGTGCCGGTTCAAGTCCTGGCTGCTCCACTTCCCACTCAGCTCCCTGCTAATGTGTCTGCACCCACATGGGAGATCTGGAAGAAGCTCCTGGCTCCTGGCTTCAGATTGGCACAGCTCTGGCTGTTGTGGCCATTTGGGGAGTGAACCAGCGGGTGGAAGATCTCTCTCCCTTTCTCTCTTTCTGCCTTTCAAATAAATAAATATTAAAAAAAAAAGACTTAATGAGACCAGACTGGAGTATGGTCTGAATATCTGTCTCCACCATTCCTTATGTTGAAGCCCTAACCCCTCAGGGGATCATAGAAGGAGGTGGTGGCTTCAGGAAGTGGTTAGGTCATCAGGGCAGAGTCTTCCCGAGTGGAACTCATGCCACTTGGGTTGTCTTCTGCTGTTTTTCCCGGTGCATTAGCAGGGAGCTGGATTGGAAGCAGAGCAGCCAGGGTTTGAACTGGCACTCTGATGTGGGGTGCCAGTGTTGCAGGTGGCAGCTTTCTGCACTGTGTCACTACACTGGCCCCAAGAATGCATTTCTGTCATTTTAAGTGAGTTCCTACTGGTATGGCCATCCTAGGAAAACTAAGATGGTGTGCAAAAGGGCTTTGGGGTCAGCCTCAGGGCTGTGGGGAAGGTGACAAGAACAGGAGAAGATCCAGGAGTTAGCCGTGCTGAGGGGTGAGCTGACAGGATTTCCAGGCACTCTAAGGCTGCTGAATTTTTGGCTGTTAAGCACTGCTATAACTGGACAGGGTCACATTTCTCAACCCTCAACTTCTACAGTCCTCTGTCACTCTTTGTGACCAAGAGTGGCATGAGTGGAGCTTCTCCTCAAATGCTGCTGCTTCTCCATCCCGTGGTGAGACTCCAGTCCTGTCCTCTTGCCTCTGAATGGGCTTCCGACATCTCCATAGTCAACAGAACGTGGCAAACATGATGCTGTAGGATTTCAGCATCAGGGGATGAAAAGCAATGCCCCATCTTTCCTGTAGGCCAGAGCCGTGGGCTTGTTCAGGGGCCTAGACTCTCCAGAAAGGACGATTGGCATGGGGAGCTAGGCAGGACGTTAGATAGGAGCAAATAAGCTGCGAGATTTTTCCCACAACAAGGTTATCACAGATCACGGCAGTTGCCAGAGCAAGTCTCGTGGGTTCTTTTCCTCAGCTTAGTAGAGAAATAAAAAGCCAGGAAACAATTTGCAAAGATGTAGAAACTTTTATTTGATTGGCAAGCAACAGAGAAAGTGTTTGGTCTGAGAGGAGAGTGGGCAGAGTGCCTGAGCTGGACACCGGCCTTGAGAAAGTGTCCCGGGTTTTTAAGGTGTTACTGGCTGTTCACTGGGTTATCCTATTGGGATAGGATGAGGGTGCTCATTGAACGGGGGTTTCACATACTTATGTTCATTGGATTGGGGCTCATGGAGATAGCAGGGGTCTCCTGGAGGTTGTCCGTCTCCATAGGGGCTCAGCCCCCTCCTCTGCTATCTCTAGGTGAAAGAGTGCCCCCCACCCTGGACGTGGGATTGAAGGCTGCAAGGTCACACCTGCAGCACAAGAAGTTGTTAGTGGGGGAGATGCCAGCTGGCCTGGAGACGGGCTTTCCAGCCACAGCTGGCAGCCTCCTTGTGAAGCACATTCTACCTATGTCTGACTCCAGCCCACAGACTCCCAGCCCCACTGGCTGGCCTCAAAGGTCTCACAGCCTTATACTGTGTCTCTGCCTCCTTACCTGTCAACCCAAGATGCCCCACTTTGCACTGTGCACCTGCGCCTCATCAGGGACTGGGAAGGAGGCGATGCCTCCATGTGGAGGTTCCATGAAACTCCCAGAAAACCTCCTGCAACTAAACCCCATCCAAACTCTACCTTGTTTTACATTTAACTAGGGGTCTACCCTCTCCCCCGAAAAGGGAACTGCTGCCCATGGAATGGCCTTTCGGCTTCTCACCCTTTCTGCTGGCCTTTCTCTCCCCTTCTGCCAAGTCCTCTCCTTGCAGGACTCTCTCTGGCCCTCTCAGGGAAGGTAGCTCTCTGTATGAGGTTGTCCACACTCACATGTGACCATGTTCTCACTCTCACTTCACATCAATCCTGCTGCCACTGGTGTTTTGCTCCTTACCTGTAGCTCTGCTTTGAATTCTTATCTCATGCAGGGGCAAGAACTTGGAGTAAACACCAGGAAACACATTCCCAGAACTCAGCTACTCTGTAGCTTCCATGTTGTGAAGAAGTTGCAACCAACTCACGTGGGGAGACCACATGGGAAAGCCTCAGGAGGCCCTGAAGAGAGAAGATGCTGGAAGATTCCCCACTTGCCCCCTCCCAGCTGCAAGCAACAATGAAATCATAGTTTCTTTCCTCCTTCCCAGCCCTGATGCACAATGCAAAGTGGGGCATCCTGGATTGACAGGTAAGGGGGCGGAGACACAGTACAAGGCTGTGAGACCTTAGAGGCTACCAGCCAGCTAAGCTCATCTCCTTAACAGGACTCCAGGTCATTCATGCAGTGTGACCTGAACTACATCAGTCTTCTGGCCACCATCTCTGTTCTGGTCACCCCCTCCTGCAGCACTAGAGTGTGTCTGCACATACGCAAACACACATGTACATGCACACACGTGTGAATACACACACATGAACATGCATGTATATGTGGCTCTACATTAAGCTTGGTGCCTTTTATGCAACAATGATAACTGACTTGTATTCAAATCTTTCTCATGTGACACTCCCCCCATAGAACCTGCCTCTAGAGACCACAGCTCCCTCCCCTTAGCTATTCAGCACTTCTGGCCAATCAGAGTTCAGATTGCCCCCCTGCTGGTTTCTCTAAAAAGCCTCCTACTTCCCATCCCTTTATTATGCGTGATGCCTTGTAGCCCTTGTCCAAGTCCCAGCTTTGTCAGCAACAAAAGGACCTCTGAGTACCCAATCTCAGCTTCCTGAGAGCAAGGTGTAAGCTCCAGCAACTGTGAGGAGGCTTTGAAGATAGCAAGAACATCATTCTAGTGAACTCTGAAGTGTTAAGTGAAAAATGTGTTAGTTTCATCTCCTGGGGGCAATTCTTTGTATCCCTAGGGCCTGACAGAGAAAAGGTTCTATGTGGATGGATGGATGGATGATGGGTGGATGGATGGATGGGTGATGGGTGATGGGTGATGGCTGGCTGGATGGATAGGGGGATGGAAAGCTTTTGGTGGTGGATGGATGGATGGTACATAGATGAATTAATGGAGAGAAATATTTGAAAATTATTAAGTGGGATTTGCAAAATTGTGGCACATCTGTTACCATTGTCTAATTTTATACCTACAGAAGGCATTTCTAATCAATGACAGCCTTTTCCTGGGGACCGGAAAGGGGACCCCAGGCATTTTTTAAAACAGAAATAACAAATAGAAACTAGCTATCAATCATATTTTGTATTTGAGAGATCTAAAGCATAAAGGTTTTTTTGTTACTAGAATCTATTAAGAACATTGTTAAAAATAGAAACCAAAAATCTGTGTACAGTTGTCTCCTGGATCTCTTTTATTCTCCAGGTTTAGGAAAAATTCATTAAACCACTCTGCCTGTTCCTGTAATTTTCGTGAGAATAGATTTCAAATTAAGAAGAAAAAAATCTTCCAGTGCTTTCTGGCCCTTGCCATTGATGGGAGTCTTTAAATAAAGAGTCCTTCTCAAGAGGAGATCAAACCATAAAGCCACGGGTGGAGTGGATATGGTCGATAACACTGGCATTGTTTCCAGCCATTCACCTACCAGGAGAGGAAGGAAATGACCCACCCACCTACATAATCGCACCAATTGCTAAAATTGGCTAATAGACCACACACACACAAAAATCAATCTAAGAGAAGCACAAAGAGATACATGGGAGAGTTGTTCTTGGTCTTCGTTCCCTGCCACAGCTGAGCACCTCACTCGTGGAAAACAGGGTGGCATTTCTGATGAATTATCTTGGCGGTCTTTGTTTTCGTACCTTCCTTTTATAGGGAGTGAGTGTTGGCTCCACTTCCTGTGTTGTGATGACTGTAGTCTCTTGCCTGTTTTTCTCTGGACAACTCTGCAGTTCCTCATCTCAAAGATCTGGAGCCAGACGTATTTTGAAATTCAGTAGAGTTTAGAACAGGGATCTGATGCATATTCTACATATTACTTAATACTCCCCGTGGGATCAGGAGCAGCACCCTGTAATCAAACCCATTCATATTCTAAAGAGGAATATATCATCATTTAAACTAAATGGGAAAAGTATAAAGGATACTTTATATGATACTTTAAATGATTTTGCACCTACCACATATATTTAAGAGATTTTTCAGAAGTTTCAGATTTCACAATCTTGCACAAGGAACTCAGGGTCTGTATCATATTGGCTCCCTGGATGGAATTGCCATCCATTTGTCCCCTTTCTCCACTCTGAGCAAGCCGGAGTTAAAACAAAACGAAACAAAAACCTGATGCTATCTAGACTCAAGGGCTTCGAATCCAGAGTCCAAATTCACAAGCAGTTGGCATGTTAACAAAAAATGGCTTTCACGACAAATTGCGAGCAGAACCCGAAGAGTCCTTCACCAACCTCCAAGTTCTGAGAAGTAAGAAGACTGGAGCTCTTCCTGCGGTCCCACGGATCCCTCGCCGGGCGCGGTAGCTGACCCTCTGAGCTGCAGTCTGCAGAGGGACCATGCGTCCCACCCAGGGAACTGAGACGCCGCTCTTCCCAGCCTCCCCTGTTCAGGCGTCTCCTCCGAGGATGGACAGGCAAGTCGGAGAGCTGCTGGCCCTGTTCCGAGTAGCTGGATGGACCCTTTGAAGAAGGGGTGAGCTCAGACAAGATGGAATTTTTAAGTGAAGGGCCAGACTCCCACTCTGGGGTCTCAGCTTCCTTGGAGACAGGGTTTTCAGTCTTTGCTCCGTGGCTCTCTGTTGTACAAGAGAAAGGGATCATTTCTGCCCCATTCCAATCCCCGCCCACCCCAGGAGCTCCTTCTCTCTTACTGGTGCCATTTGGCCACTCTCCTCACCACCCTACAGCCCCAGGGCCAAGCTGGATCAGTCTCCCTTTCTTCTCTTAGATTTTAATGATAAAGCCACAGACTCACAGAGTGAGTCAGAAGATAAGGGTCTTTGTGTTCGTAAGCCCTTGAGTCCACACCCTGACATTGGCTTTGGGTTGGTGCACTGTTGAGGGGACAGAATCCAGCAGTGCAAGGGACATGCATAGGACACGGTGGGGACCTGGCTTGTAAGTTTAAGCATCGCTTCTGTTCGGATTCTTGCCAGAATCCAGCCGTGTGGTGCTAACCTCAAAAACCAAGGGAGGCTGGCAAGAGCAGTCATCTTCTAGCACCGAGAAGAGGAAGCAAAGTTGGTAAACTTCTTCTTCTTTTTTTAAATTTATTTATTTATTTAAAAGTAGAGAGAGGTCTTCCATCTGCTGGTTCATTCCTCAGATGGCCTCAGTGGCCAGAGATGGGCTGATCTGAAGCCAGGAGCTTCTTCCAGGTCTCCTACATGGGTGCAGGGGCCCAAGCACTTGGTCCATCCTCCACTGCTTTCCCAGGTGCATTAGCAGGGAGCTGAATCAAGTGGGGCAGCCGGGACTCAAACCAGCACCCATATGGGATGCCAGCACTGCAGACCAGGACTTTAACCCACTGTACCACAGCACCGACCCTAAAAGAAACAATTTATTGTTGTTATTATTTTTTAAAAGAAAGAGAAAAATGGAGGCAGAGACGAGAGAGAGAGAGAGAGAGAGAGAGAGAGAGAGAGAGAGAGAGACTGAGGCTGGAGCGAGCCAGGAGCTTCTTTCAGGTCTCCCAAATGGGTGCAGGGGCCCAAGGACTTGGCCATCCTCCACTGCTTTCCCAGGCCATAGCAGAGAGCTGGATCAGAAGTGGAGCAGCCGGGACCTGAACCAATGCCCATATGGGATGCTGGCACTATAGACAGTGGCTTCACCCGCTATACTACAGCACCGACCCCCATTAAATAAATCTTAAAAAAATTCTATGCCAAACAAAATTAAAGAACCATTTAATTTTGATTTTGAAATTCCTTGGTTGGGAATGAGCATAAGAAAAATTCCTTTCCAGCAGTCACTTTGCCATTTTTCTCTTTATAAAGAAAGACCCATTTTGGCCTGGCATAGAGTATTTCTTTCAAGACTTTTGGCTTATTTCTGCCTTACGATTTAAACGGTTTAGTGAACATATTCTTGTCAAAAATATGGCAAGATGTTTAAAGCCCAAATAACTTTTGACAGCTGACACGCCGGAATGCAGTGAACTGATCAGAAGCATTTTTCTAGGCAAACTTTAGTTCATCCTATGAAGCTAAACAGAGCAAAGACAAACAACACAACAAACAAAGCTTCATTAGAAAATTAGCATTCGGCACTGCCAGATGTTCTCTTGCCTGGTAAGGTAGCAAAATAATTTAAGTAGACCCAAGCTCTGGAAGACGTATAAGTGTCTGAACATGAAGCATTGTACCATTTTTTAAAAAAAAATATTTATTTATTTATTTGAAAGTCAGAGTTACACAGAGAGAGAAAGAGAGACAGAAAAAGAGATAGAGAGAGGTCTTCCATCCACTGCTTCACTCCCGAGATGGCTACAATGGTCGGAGCAGTGCTGATCAGAAGCCAGGATCCAGGAACTTCTTCCGGGTCTCCCACATGGGTGCACAGGCCCAAGGACCTGGGCCATCTTCTGTTTCTATCCCAGGCCATAGCAGAGGGCTGGATAGGAAGAGGAGCAGCTGGGACTCGAACCGGCGCCCATATGGGATGCTGGCACTGGAGGCAGCGGCTTTACCTGCTATGCCACAGTGCCAGCCCCTGTGTTGTGCCATTTTGGAATCTGAGAATTTCAAGGGGCCACTTGCCCACCTCCTGGGTTTTGCCAGGGCTTTCTGGCAACCCTGGAAGGATACAGGAGCTGGTTGACAAGCTGCGGGCTCTTTCTCTTGGCAGAAGCCTCCATCAATTCTTCAGCATACAGCACAACGTGTTTGGAAGTGGAGGAGTAATTTTTACCCAACAGAGTAGCCTTCTATTGGATATGTGATTTTTTTTTTTTGTTTTGGTCTATTCTTTTCAAATAAAATTGTAGCCTTACAAGTGTTCAAATAGATTAATTTTCTATAGGACTGAACAGCTTTAAATGAAATTTGGTAGAGAGTGACCTCGGGGAAACTCAATGTTTCCAGGAGGGATTCTTAGTTCATACACCACCACCTCATCCTTAGAAGTCCTGGAAAAAGCAGATTCTAGAAACTTAGGGCAACTGTGGGTGGTAATGAGGTGCCACAAATAACCTATAAAAAAAGGTGGATTAATTAAATAGAAATAAATTAGATTACATAAAAGTAAGTAGGAGGAACTGGCCCTTGGGGGTCTGGAAACACGTTGGCTGAATTAAGTAGAGATAAATTAGACTACTTAGATAAAATTAAATTATGGTGTCAGCCAGTGGGAACAACTCCTTGACTTGTCATTAGACGACGATATTAACATAGTGCGATAAAGAACATATTTCTTGCAGGATAAAAAGTTGGGTTAAGGGACCATGAACCTCACCCAGGCAGGAGCATCCCTGCACGGGGGAAGGATGCCCATCTGAGGAGCATGGTGAAATCACAGAGAGGGACCTCTTATAAATAGTTCTTACCCTGGCAGGCACCAACTACCCTCCACACTGTCTACCTGCATTGTTTGCTCTGCAACCACCTTCTCATTGCCAACCCAGCTTCCTGGGATATGGGAAATAACAGAAACCCGTTCCAGCTAATTAAGAGAAATGAAGCTTCTTACAGGCTCTCGGGTATCCCACATACTCCCCAGAGGGCTTTGCATGGGTGCTCTACAGTCCTGAGCAGACCTCCTGGGGGAATGACTCCACGGACACCCCACTGCTGCCATTCTGGCTCAGAGACACGGTAGAATTAATCATTGAGGCAGGGAAGTAGCTACCCCATCCTTGGTCACTGTGCCTTTAATGCACCTAAAATGTTATCCTCTTACACCGGAAACCAGATTCAGCGCAGGGCTAGGTCAGCATCTCACGTGGGTGTGTCTGGGAAAATTCAGGTCGCATAACTTCACCATAGCTTCAAGTGTGTCTTGGTTTTACCATGGCAGAGGCCACTCATGAAGACTGAAGTCCCCAAAGTATAGACAGAAGAAGCAAATGTCCCCAACAAGGGAAAAGATGTGAAGCACTGGCCTTGGAGTCCTGGGACTACCTTCTTGTTTTCCCATTGTAAATGGACACACCCACATTCTACACCCAGAGCTCCTGGTGTACCTACTCCCATGGGCACACCCACGTTCTGCTCCCAGAGCTCCTGGGTGTACCTACTCCCATGGACACTTCCACGTTCTACACCCAGAGCTCCTGGTGTACCTACTCCCATGGACACATCCACGTTCTACACCCAGAGCTCATGGTGTAACTACTCCCAGGGACACACCCACATTCTACACCCAGAGCTCCTGGTGTATTTCCTCAAATGGACACACCCACGTTCTACACCCAGAGCTCCTGGGTGTATCTCCTCCCATGGACACACCCACATTCTATACCCAGAGCTCCTGGGTGTACCTACTCCCATGGACACACCCATGTTCTGCTCCCAGAGCTCATGGTGTATCTACTCCCAGGGACACACCCACGTTCTACACCCAGAGCTGTGGGTATATCTGCTCCCATGGACACACCCACATTCTGCTCCTCTGAGTCCAGTCTCCAGACCTGTGAGGCTCTGATGCCATATGGAGCTGTGGTTAATGCAACCTCCAGCCCCAGTCAGCAAGCTGGCATCCCCTGGGGACCCCCTCTGGTTTGTTTCAAACCAACCCCAAGGCCAAATGGGGATAGCTTTGGCAACAGGTGCCTTTTTCATTAACACGAATCTTTAATGTACTAAAATTGGGAATTGGGAACCCTAGCACCCTGGGTTGATGGGCTGTGGTATGGTCCATGGGCTGAGATCTCCATGGGTGGGAGTCTTAGTTCTGCCCTGGGTGTAGGCAGTGTCTACAGAGTGTTCTCTGTAGCAATGAAACCAACTATATGTCAGTTTGCTTCTTATTGTCATAATGTATGGGCAATTCTAAACAATGCTTGTACCTAAAAAGTCTTCCAGTTCATCTATATTCTAAAGAAGTGTTAGAATTACTGTTTTTGGCCGGCGCCGTGGCTCAACAGGCTAACCCTCCGCCTTGCGGTGCCGGCACACCGGGTTCTAGTCCTGGTCGGGGCGCCGGATTCTGTCCCGGTTGCCCCTCTTCCAGGCCAGCTCTCTGCTGTGGCCCCGGAGTGCAGTGGAGGATGGCCCAAGTGCTTGGGCCCTGCACCCCATGGGAGACCAGGTAAAAGCACCTAGCACCTGGCTCCTGCCATCGGATGAGCGTGGTGCGCCGGCCACAGCGCGCTGTCCGTGGCAGCCATTGGAGGGTGAACCAACGGCAAAGGAAGACCTTTCTCTCTGTCTCTCTCTCTCACTGTCCACTCTGCCTGTCCAAACAAAAAAAAAAAGAATTACTGTTTTTGTTAGTAGTCTATGTTCTGAAGAATCACTGGAACTATTCAAATTTAATAATACATCAGCTTCTTTTTTTAAAGATTTATTTATTTATTTGAAAGTCAGAGTTATTGAGAGGCAGAGGCAGAGAGAGAGAGAGAGAGAGAGAGAGAGAGGTCTTCCATCCATTGGTTCACTCTCCAGATGACTGCAATTTCTTTTTAGTTTTAGAGCTAAAGAAGGAACACTTAAAAGTAATGACTATTACTTAAAGAACAGATCTGTAACCTAAAACAATTTTGTATATGGGGAAAGGGACATTAAAAAGGATTCTGCTGGAATGGTGTTAGCTTTGTGGGGAAGATGCCTGTGTTCTCTGTCACTGTATCTATGTTTGATGCCTGATTCCAGCTCCAGACTCCAACTTCCTGCTAACGCAGACCGTGGGAGGTAGTGGTAATGGCTCAAGGAGTTGGATCCCTGCCACTCATCTGGAAGATCTGCATCAAGTTCCCAGCTCCTGGCTTCAGTCTGGCTCAGCCCCAGTCCTTTTGGGCACTTGGGGAGTGAGCCAGCAGGTGGCAGCTTTTTCTGTTGAGTTCTGAGATATCCCAGGGACTTTCAGCATCAAAATCCAAGCTTGATTGGAAAGGAAGGGGAAAGAAAAGGGGCATGGTGGAAGGGAGGGGGGAATGCAGGCTGGCTCTCCCATTCCCAGGCCCATGTAGGTACAGGTAGGCTCCTGCTGGGCTGCCACTTAAATAATACATATTTTCTGTATTCCATTCATTCATTTAAAATCAATTAATTTTAAATGAGAAGCAGAGAGACAGACAGACAAAGAGAGAGAGAGAAAAAATGCTCCCATTCTCTGGTTCACTCCCTAAATACCTACAACCCATCAGTGCTGGGCCCTGCAGAAGCCAGGAGCCAGGAGCTCAGTCCATGTCTCCCATATGGTTGGCAGGGACCCAGTGACTTGAGCCATCCCTGCTGCCTTCCAGGGACTGCGTTGGCAGAGAGCTGGAGGTGGGAATCCAACCCAGGCACTCCAATGTGGGACATAGGCAGCCTCACTCTAGGCTAAATGCCCACTCCCATTTAATGTTTTAGATAGGAAATATGTTCATCTGGTTCAGATATCAAAACGTGTAAAATACCTAAGGAAGAATCTACCTGTGCCTTTGTCTCCTTGCCGTCACCCCTGCACGAGAGTAACAAGTGCTTAGGTTACTTGTGTACGAGGGTGCTCCAAGGCATTCATGGAAGAATGAAGTGCAAGCTTGCATTTAATTTGGTGCAAATATTCTTGAGATCCACGTCCAATTTTTTCATAGACATATTTTTAATGGGTGCTTTGAAGACCCCTCATATGCTTCCAATTTGGTTGCACGGGTAGATATTCATGAAGCCATACACAAATAGTATATATATTTGTGTTCCTGCTTTCACGGACTCTGCTGGAGTCTAACTAGACCATTGTGACCTTCAGCTTAATGAGATTTTCCAAGGCTGGGGGGGGGGGGGGGACAGGGGGTGAACGTTATCTGATTCTGTCCAGGGAGTTTGCACAACTACTCAGCAAATTTCCAGAGTGGTGAATCTGGGGAATGTCTACCAGTTCCAACTAGTAAGAATGTCTTGGACTTGTCTTTTTCTTCTTTCTTCTACTTCTTTTCCTTTCTCTCATCCTCCCTCCCAGTCTCTTTCTTTGAGAGTGAGGAAACTCTTTAGGTCTTTGCTATGCCCAGACATGGTTGATCTAAGTCTTTGTTGCTGAGAATAAGGCTTTCCCACCTTGGGTCTCACTGCAGGACCCTTCTCGATGGGCCTCTGCGGGCAGATTGTGTTCTGTGAGAATGCACAGACGCATTCCTGCTGGGGTCAGCGGGAGATGCAACGTCAAGTTTGCCTCTTGGATCTAATCTGCCTATCATGTGTAATTGTGCTTGGGTAAATACGCAGCAAATAATCAAACTGTTTCTGCCTCACTGCACCTCGGAATGCAAACCTTTGGGGATGCCAGTTCAGAGGAGCCCTTTGAACTGCTCTTGTCAAAACACCGTGCGGGGATTCTTATGCCAGGGCCAGCATGATCTGATGCTGCCAATTCTCATTCAATATTTTAATAAACACAATGAGTGGGAATCAATTGGATATTTTGAGGCGTTAAATGAATTTAGGAATACACTCTGTGTGGCAGAGTGAAGAAGGGGCTAGGAGCCCTCTCTTCCCCTGTAATCAGGAACAGCTCCCTTCTTTCTGCACTAAGACTAATTAAATCCGACCCCCAGATGTGCCAGATACCTGATCTTGGGGGAGTGGGATTGGAGAGAGATCTTTTACTCCCTCCACTAAACTGAAAAATATTGTGGCAATAACCCAGGCAGGTGCTTAGCCTGATGGTTAGGATGCTGATGTCCCACATGGAGTAGCTGGGTTGATGCCTGCTTCCATCTCTTCCTGCTAATGCAGCCCCTGACAGGTAGCAGTGATGCGTCAAGCAGTTGGGTCCCTGTCATCCACACAAGAGACCTGGATTGAGTTCCTGGATCTCAGCTTAGCCAGGCCCGACCATTCCAGGCATTTGGGGGGAATGAACCAGTGGATGAGAGCTCTCTCTCTCTCTCTCTCTCTCTAATAAATAAATGAATAAATAAAATAAAGGACTTCAGCAGTCATCTGAAAACATTCCTTTTACAAACTGAGCCTTTGGTCCTGCCTCCTGTGGCCAACATTTCCTATAGGCCAAGAAAAGCCTATCTTGTATGTTAAGCTACATTTTGCCCTACAGTGAGATTGCCAGGGTCTCTTGTATACCTGGAGCAGTCTTCACCTTCGTGATTTTTCTCTGCATGGTGCTGCAGGTGGAAAAGTTTCAGATGCCTTTGGCTTTGAGTTCTTAGAAGATTTCCTAGAAAACACAGGTTCTTTTTCTACTCTTATTTTCCCATGAACTTTTTGAAGCCCCTTGACAGTATTCAGGATTTTTTTTCCTTCTCCCACAAATAAGAACTTTTGAAAAATGCCTCAATAGAGGGGACTTCCACAGGAAGAGGTCTCCCTCAACTTGGACTTGCAGAAGTGGGGGAGAGGAGGGGTGAGGCAGGAGTTGGGTAGCACACTTGGTGACAGTAAGACAAATGGTTAATTCCTGGGATTTCCTCTGTGCCCCCTCGGAGACATGCAGGGGCCAAACCTGAAATTCACCCAGGGGTGATCCGTCACAACGTTGGATGGGTTCCAGGCTATGCGGTGTAGACAAGGAGAGGGAGACGGATCCGCTCCTGGAGAAGCCAGATGTTAATGATCATCCTTGCTGTGCCTCTGTGTTCCTGTGGGCACAGGGGACCCCTCAGGCTCTTCTGCCTCCCGCCCTCCACTCATGACTATCTGGGGTCAGGTTAGTTTTTCCTGAGAGAGAGAGAGAGAGAGAGAGAGAGGGAGGAGCTTGTTGGGTGACATCAAGCACTGGATCTGTGGTGGGGATGGGAATATCTTTCTTCTTTCTCCAAGGAGTTTTAAGAATCCTAGGGTTTCCTCAATCCTTTGTTCTTTTTCTTCTATCCTTACCTTCAGGTCTGGTTGAGCAGAGACCTGTGGACCCACAGACCCTACCTTCTCAAGTCAAGTGAATCATTTGTCTTCTGGGGCTGTTTGTTTTCTGGTGCTTCCTAGGGCTCTTACCACCATCACTGCTCTCTTTGCTCCAAAACTTTGTGTCCCCAAGCCCCCTAGGTTAGCTCTAGACCTCTCCTCTCACTGTCGCTTTGTTACTTTTTTTTTTTTTTTTGACAGGCAGAGTGGACAGTGAGAGAGAGAGAGAGAGAAAGGTCTTCCTTTTGCCGTTGGTTCACCCTCCAATGGCCGCTGTGGCCGGCGCACCATGCTGATCTGATGGCAGGAGCCAGGTGCTTCTCCTGGTCTCCCATGGGGTGCAGGGCCCAAGGCCTTGGGCCATCCTCCACTGTACTCCCGGGCCATAGCAGAGAGCTGGCCTGGAAGAGGGGCAACCGGGACAGAATCCGGCGCCCTGACTGGGACTAGAACCCGGTGTGCTGGCGCAGCAGGCGGAAGATTAGCCGGCAGCTTTGTTCCTTTTATAACAGCACACTTGATGGCTTCTGGGGCATCCCTGGGGTTCAGCCCCTTGAATCTGTGCTCTGATACTAGCCTGTGATTTTGATTCTGGATTTGTGAGAGGACCCTGAGTTTCTTCTGTTGTGTCAAAGTTAACCTGCATCTTCCTATTTTAAAATTGGGAAGACCAGAAATAAGATAGGAAGATAATTGGCTTTGGAGACAGACAGACAGATCAGGGTTTGAACGCTGGCTCCTTCTCTTCCTAGGAGTGGATGCTGGGCAGGTTCAGTATCCAGAGCTCTTGTGTATAAAATGGGGAGAATAACATCCTACCTTCTGCTTATGATGGACGTTGAATGAAGTGTTTATACCCCACGTGGCACAAAGAAGACACATGATGATGTTAGATTTTTCTCTCCTCTTTCTTTCCACCCATAGTTCTCCCTTGTGTTACCACGGTTTCATCTGCTTCCCCACAACAAAGATTTTGTACTTGGATTACAGTCCAGCTTCCTCTGTCTTTAGAATGCTCGGCTGTTTTCCCTTGATAGCTCCTACACAATTTACAAATGGTGTGGTGTAACTGGAGCAAGTGTTAGCACTACTGCATGCATTAAAATGTCTCTGGGAGACATTCGGCTCTGTGTGCCGCCCTCGTCTGTTTTCAGCTGCTGTGAGTGAATGCACACACCGGGTAATCTATAATGAATGGAGGCTCATGGTTTTGGAGACTGGGAAGTTCAAGAACTTGCTTTCTGGCATCTGCTCAGCATCTGGTGGGAGGCCTTTTTGGCACATCCTAACATAGTAGGGGGTATCACATGGCCAGACAGAGCAAGACTGCCTTGGCTCTATAACAAAGCCACATCCTTGATAACCTGTGAATCCATGAATGAATCACCTGTGTACACTATATTTATGCTTGTCTGTCTGTGTGCATCACATTTGACACAGATTGTTTCCATATCTGGGCTGTTGTAGTGCTGCAATGAACCTAGGAGTGAAGATGTCTCTTTGAGAGGCTGGTTTCGTTTCTTTTGGATATAAACCCAGAAGTGGGACGGTTGGATTGCATCGATACTGTAGTTGTGAAAAACAATATGGAGATTCTTCAATTAAAAATAGCATTACCACAGGACTCAGAAATCAGCTAATTTTGATGACCTTAAACATACCAGCTTATGTATTGAAATCTGCATGAAAAAAATAATTTTGAAAAATATAAGGTTTACAGAATAATTGTGTAAGTGGGTGACTTGGAAAATAAAGGACAAGTTTAATGTCTCTAATGCTAATTGTCAAGAAAAAACATCTCTGGACTATTTTTCATTTCCAGGTGGACATAGATTTGGATTAGGTTCTGGCAATTTCTGTTTGCTTACTTATTTCTTGATGGCTTAGGAAGTGTTATTAAAGGGCTATAAGACAGCTGAGTTCATCACTATTCAAACTGACTCTGGTTGTCAGCTGATGTATGACTGAGCCGAGCTGCTCAATTATTGGACTTTCTTCACTTACTTGACTATTGCATGGGTAATTATTGTTAATTGTGGTTTCATCATTGAACCAATTTATGGTTACCAGAATAAAGCATCTGAAGCTATTCTGTAGCTAATAGTTCAGACACTTTCATATCTCTGTCTTTAGGTTGATAAATATAGAAGATGCTTTATTCTCCCACTGACATTAACTTCTCACACTTAAAAATGTGGAATTAAGCAATTTACTGTCCTTGACAGCGTAATAGATCCCATTTAATAGGTAAGGTCTCAATTTGGACCCAATTCACTTCATTTTACTTACTGTAATTTTCCCACCAGGGGTGTTAGATGTAAATCTTTCAGATGCATGTGGATCTCTGATCTAACAACAGCCCCTCTGGAGGCTACGTAAGAATCTTTCATATTCCATTACTGTCCACATGGTAGGGGTGAATGAAGTGGTAAGCAAGATACAAAATAAAGCAAGGATATTGTACTGTTTGGTCCCTTAATATTAAGAATGCATGCATGCAGTGGAATGAGAAGGCCATGCCAAGATGGCCGCTGGCAAGGGAGTGTCAGTTACTCAGGAATGGCTTCCGAAACCCCCTGGGAGACCCCCTGGGAAACCACCTGGCAACAGGCTGTGATTGGTCAGGGCATAAACTGCCCCTTGACCGGATTGGTTGCCTTGGCTATTTAAGCTGCTGTACCAACTGAAATAAAGGTCTGTGGGCTGCTTGCCTCCGGCCCGCTTTCACCCGTCTCCCGAGGTCTGTGTGGTGACTTCGCCCCTCTTGCCCCCACCACGCTCCTCCTCTCAGAACGAATCTACAGCAATACATGCATAGT
Organism: Sylvilagus floridanus; assembly: GCA_949820135.1. Classification (NCBI taxonomy): domain Eukaryota; kingdom Metazoa; phylum Chordata; class Mammalia; order Lagomorpha; family Leporidae; genus Sylvilagus; species Sylvilagus floridanus. The sequence continues at coordinate 2,241,690 of OX463243.1, forward strand.
CAACATCCATAAGGAAGCAAACAATAGGCTTAAATGTTGATATGAGGAAACACCATTAGTTATTTTATAGTGCTATGTATTTGCATTGTTTCATAAAGCATTTCCTTTTTTTAAAAAAAGATTTATTTATTTATTTGAGAGGTAGAGTTGCAGAGAAAGAGAGGAAGAAATGGAGATAGAGGTCTTCCATCCATTGGTTCACTTCCCAAATGCTGCAATGGCCAGAGCTAGGCTGATACGAAGCCAGGAGCTGGGAGCTTCTTCCAGGTCTCCCACGTAGGTGCAGGGGCCAAAGGACTTGAGCCATGTTCCACTGCTTTCCCAGGCCATAGCAGAGAGCTGGATCGGAAGTGGAGCAGCTGGGACATGAACCGGTGCCCATGTGGGATGTGAGCACCGCAGGTGGAGGCTTAGTCCACTATGCCACGGTGCCAGGCCCCATAAAAACATTTCTTAAATAACCTTCCTAGCACTGGTCAGATTTTTTTTCCTATTCTTTTCCAATCACATACAGATAGCTCAGAGTGGTGGGATAAGGAGGGGCTGGGTGGGCCTCTCATGGACTGATTGTTCTGCTGTATTGGGTTTTCATTGAGGGCATAGAACAGCAACTTTGGGGTGAGCTCTCCCTGGGTCTTGATGCCAGCTTTATGTTCATGAGTTATTTGCTTCATTCATTTCTTTGCCCATGCAATATGCATATGCTAGGGCACTGTGGTCCAGGAATAGTAAACTTAATGCTCTAAATCCAATGGAAGCAATCCTTTCTCCTTATCTGTAAAACGAGCTCATGGAAACTCCTGAGACCACAGTGTGGAATGAGAGATAGCAGGTGCTCCATTATGGTCTCTAGCTCAGAAACTTTAGCAAGACTCACTGAATATCATGTAGATAAACATGGCTTCTTGTGGGGATATTAGTTACACGAAGCAATTCAAAGATGGTGCCGAAAGGAAGTAAGGTAGGTGGAATCCAAAGTTGTTTACCACTAAAACTAATTGGCTGCGCAACATCAGGGGAGGTAACAAAACTAATACCAAGTGTATAGACATATGGCTAGTCCTATAGAAATCGCCCCGTAAAGTGACCCTTTAAGTGATTGGTGGTCTTTAAGCCCTGCCCCATGACTCTGCAGTTTTGTGCTATAAAAGGTTCTGTTACACGAGAAATAAACGAGTCCTTGCTAGACTTGGCTCCCCGCTGCGTCTGATCGTCTCCGGGATCGGGAGGCTGGGGAAGGGGCGAGCGGTGCACTCACCTTACCTCGGACTCAGTCCATCCTGTGCGGGTGGACTAAGACCCTGCATTCTAACACCAGATTTCACTGTCCACTGTGCTTCTGGGCCAAAAGGGCATTAGCAGTTTAGGGAACAAGAAATTAAAGCTGTTTCCTGGGCCTTCAAAACCAAGGGGACTTTATGTTTCCTTATCCTGTAAACTGCCCAGAACTTCAGAGGAACCACTTCCTAGAGAGAGAGACACTCCAGGAAACCTTCAGTGAAGAACACCCTGGGTTTCCCAAAAGAAGCTCTGTAGATGGCTTCACTCCCTGGGGATTCAAAGCAAAGCAAAATTAAGGTGGCTGAGATTTCTGTCCCAACATGTGTTTATTCAGAGGGGTGAAGCTGACCAATGACAAGAATGCAGTGTGTTAGGCCAGCATCGGAGGAGTGCTGGAGAGGGTGGACGGGGTAGGGCCTTGGAAGGCCTTAGACTGAATAACAAAGAGCTGCTGAGGGGCCACAGAGAGGGGAATGACGTGATCAGATTTGTGATGTGCTTCACTGACTTACTGTCAATTTCAGAAGAGTTGTAAAGTTACAACACAAAATTATGAAGTAGGACAAAGAGTTCTTGAATATCCCATACCCAACATCCCCTATGGTTAACATCTTATGTAAGTATATAAGTCATAAGCTATGAACCTCACCTAACTCCCCTATTATTAACATCTCATATTAGTATAATATATTGGCCACGATTTGCATTTTAGAAATATGTCTTTAGATGTTGTTTGGAAGTGGCTGTGATGGGTGGTAGAGGTAGATGCTGGGGAAAACCACAAGGAAAAATTTGCAGCAACTCAGCTGGGTACTAATGGGCTCTCCCAGGAGCAGAGAAGGCAGACAGTGGAGCTATTATGACCCAAGAAACCAGGACTTCGTGAGTGGTTTCCTGTTGGGCTAAGAGAGAGAATAAAATCTGTGGTGTTCTCTATGCTCTGCCTTCAGTGAATTGGAAGGATAACAGCTCAGATTCTGTTAACTGGAAGATTAAGTGACGTGGAGGAGGTTTAAGAGAAAAATGATGCGCTGAGCTCGAAGTCCCTCTGGGAGCTGGAGAAGCCTGCTAATGTGTGCGCTTATGGGAGAGAGCAGATGAACGCCTTTGAGATCAGGTCAAAAGAGAGGAAACAGGCCAAGTGAAGAGCTCCAGGGAACAACAAATTTAAGGGATGGGAAAAGCAGGTGGAGGAAAGAGAGGGGGGCTGTTTCTCATCCCAGAAACCTGGGGGGGGGGTCATCTTTCACTTCACCTTTTCCCATACCCCATCAAAACCCAATCCGAGGAACTCTACCTTCTTAATTTTGTCGTATTGAGTTCTGTTTTACATCCCCCCCCACCCGACAGCATCAGTGCATCCCACATAAATCAGCAGGTTGTGGGGTGGGGAGCCAATGGCTGGGGTTTCGCCTTTCTAATAAAGCAGGTTTTTTTTTTGCAACGTTTCATTTAGGAAAGGTGTCAGGGAATGGTTCCACCAAGTTGCAGCACCTCGGCGGTCCGTGTGAAATCATTCTCCATCCAGATAGAAGGGTGATTTGCAGAAGGAAGCCAGGAAGCCACTTTTCTTTCAATACGCCACAGAAATGAAAGACATCTGGCGGCTATTTATAAAGCACCCCTAGCTGAACAGAAGAATGTGCTGAGAAGTTGCGTGTATTCTGCGTGTTTATGCTAAATGGAACTGTGATTTCAAGGCACATCTTGGAGCTGGCTACTTGAAGCAATCCTGCAGAGAATGGTTTGGGCAGAAAAACAACTCTTTGCTTGAAATCAGCCGGATTCCCATCTACTACATTAGGTTTGTTTAAAGACGGGGTCTTAGGTGAATCAGAGCCTTGCAATCAAAGAGCTCAGGGCTCTCATAGGGCCTGCTTTCCCCGGCTTATGGCTCACCTGGAATGTTGATCAAAACGCTGTTCTTTTCCTAGTTCAGTGGTTGTCAAACTCGACTGTTCATTAGGATTACATGGAGCCTTAAAAATGTACTCCTGCCTGGGTGCCTGCCAAGACTCGACTAAATCAGAATCTCTCAGGGATGAAACCCAGACCTGAGTATGTGGAGAGAATCCCCAAGGTAATTCTAGAGTATGGCCAAGGTTGAAAATCCTAGTCTCTCATTAGTTAACACACTGAATTTCTGGGACGGTACAGCTTAACTTCTCCACTGCTGATGCCAAGTTCAAGTTAGCAGCTCCATACGAGTTAGTAATTATAATAGATGCTACATGTAATGCAGGATACCATGTTGAGCTTCTGGAGAGTCTTCTGTTAAAATTACATTTGAATTACACCAGCACTGTGGTGGCTTCACCCGCTATACTACAGCACCGACCCCCCCTTGGGACATTTGTTAAACTGTCCCTTGGGATGACCACATGTATTGGAATGGTGTGGTTCAGGCCCTGCCTCTGCTTCTGTTTCTAGCTTCCTACTAGTGCACGCTCTCAAAGGCAGGAGGTGATGGCTCAAGTACTTGCATTCCAGCCACCCACGTGGGAGACATGGATTGGAGTTCCAAATTTCTGGTTTCAGCCCAGCCCGGCCTCAGCTGTTGAAGACAATCGGGAAATGAATCTATGGATGAAAGATATATCTGCCTGTCTCTCTGTGGCTCTGCTTTTCAAAGAAGACTAAAATAAATAAATAAATATCATAAAGGGTCTGACAAAAGGGCAATATGTATTCTTGATTGACACTTCCGTCAACATCTGACACTCCCTTCGTCATGTCTTAGCTGCAATACCCACTGGCGACACCCTGGATTGACCTCTTGTTGTCAATAAGATGTGGACATGGCTCTCACACGTGAACTTCCGCCTTCTCACTCCTCTGGGGACCCTAGAGCCCAGCCCATTGTATGGTTCATTCGCATCCCAAGTCCCCTGGATCCTGCCCAGAGAGGAAAGGTTGCTAAACACCTACGGAGAGAAACAAAGGACCAACAATGAGACAGTTCCAGCTGTGTGAGATTGAATGAAGTTTGGCCTAAAGGTTTCTCTGTTCTCACTAAGGTGCAACCTCTTCCTATAACAAGAAGCTGGGTCTCAGCCAATCACAGCAGCCGGGCTTCAGTCAACCACAGGCAGCCAAGGAGCCAACTGTTCCCACCAGGTTCCACGAGGCAAACACCAGGCTTCCACCAGCTGAGCTATTTCTGAGCTCACCTCTGCTTTCTGGACTTCTCTTTGTCCACAAATGCTTTCCAGACCACAGAGCACGCAGAACATTCCAAACTGTTTTTGTTCCTGACTCCTGGTGGATTCCAGAAATGCAAATAAACCCAATTAAGATATGCAAAACTAGGTTTGCTGCAATTTTCTCTTAACATTAAGAGAATGCCTTTAACCCTTGAATAATCTACCTATCTCATTTTATGCATAAGAAGATTAACTCTCAGTGGTTAAGTGATTTGCCCAGGTTCAAAGGATTTGTTAGGGAAAGAATCAGGGGCTGGCACTGTGGCTTAGCAGGTAAAGCCACTGGGCTGCAGTACCAACATCCCATATGGGCACTGGTTTGAGACCCGGCTGCTCCACTTCTGGTCCAGCTCTCTGCTATGGCCTGGGAAAGCAGTGGAAGATGGCCCAAGATCTTGGGCCCCTGCACCTGCGTGGGAGCCCTGGAAGAAGCTCCTGGCTCCTGGCTTCAGATCGGCACAGCTCCAGCCATTGTGACCAACTGGGGGGTGAACCAGCAGATGGAAGATTCTCTCTTTCTCTCTCTGCCTCTCCTCTCTCAGTGTAACTCTGACTTTCAAATAAATAAATCTTAAAAAAATATAATCAGAGTAGGACTCCAGTCTTCTGATGGGACAAGTCCATTTCCACTTGGCCAAATTGCCCAACAAGACCTTGTTGTATCATAGGTGGGGCTCAGGATCAAGGATGACCCATCCGCATTGCTTAATGGCAATTTGGAACAATAAAGATATCATAATGAGCTATGTCAGCATAAGTAGCAAACTTAAGAACATACTGTGGTTGCCTCTTTTTCTGTGCTAAGCATTTAGCTGGTAGTAAAATGCTTGCTTTGCCCTGGATCTCTGAGCAAAGTGGTGATGAGGTTTGACCTCCCACAATTTGGAAATACTATAATGGTTTATATAGACGGGATAGGTAGGAAGACTTTCAGTTGTATGCAGGCCAGCTGGCCAAGACTTATGGGAATTGGTCAACTGGGTCTGCAAGCTTAGGAGTGGAGCCACAGGAGTGTGTGTCCTGCCGTGTTCCCTCCAAGCCCAGGCAGCTCTGAGCTGCACTCGCCTGGGAGCCTTGGCGCCAAGGCTATTTCAGGAGACAAGAGGCAGAACTCCCCAGAAGTGAACCTGACTTTGTACATGACTTCTCTTCACGGTTCATGTGCTTCAGAAGGGCGTTGGCAATGGCATCAGGCCCCAACATTCCAGAAGGAAGCTCATAAGATGCATTGACCCCAATGCTTGTAGGGGAAACTCTAAGAGATAACGAAACTACCATCTGATTCTTGGCTTCATAATAACAAGCTTTTCAGCACAACGCCTGCTGGTCCATTTTGGCCTTTGGGATGTAGGAGATGTTGTCCAGAGCTCTTTAACCTCTCCAGTCATTTGAATTTGAGCTGACGTAGACATGGTATATGGAAGTGCTTAGCCCTAGAACTTATTATCAAGTGTGCAACCTGCTCGTGGCTGACTTGAGAAGCCCAAGTTGAACATTGCTATCTGAAGACAGTGGTAGTTCTGCAGAGGGGAAGGGGGTATAGGATGCCCAAAGCTACACCTGGGAGGTAAAACATGGGCCAGGGGAGGGAGTGATGGTCACACACGAATGAAGCAGCCAGGAGTAACAATGATGGTGGAAGGGAGAGAGGCAAATGGCTCCACCAGGCCATTGTCTTCTCTATCTTCTGAACCGCACACATCTGAGCCTCAGGTCTGGCAGCAGGTAGCCCAGCATGGATCCTCACACAGTTGGTTTCAGGAGTTCAGTTCCTTGCAGACTTTGGAACAAGGAGAGGCTGGAGGCTGGAGGGTTCCATGGGGATTGCAGATGGAGCCCAGCTGTCACCATGGGGCATGCCCACTGGTTCTTGCCTGGGCTTGCTGGCAATGATCCCTACTAGTGCATATTGGCTACACACTGCCTTGTGTTTTCTATACTTGTTTGGGTTCTGTCTCTCTCTGAAGTGGCCTCAGGGAAGTGAGGACCATGTATGAGCCACTTTGGGGATCCTTCTGCCCGTCAACGAGGGCTCTAGTAATATTATTCAATGACAGGGAAAAACTAATTAACTCCTGGTGCTACGCTCAGCTCCTTTTTCCCTATCTTCCTCTGTGTAGCCTGCACTTTCATCCCTTGTGTAACCAATTCCTTATCAAATGCACTCTTAAAATACTCAAATGACTTCTGCTTTCTGATTAGATTCTGGCTAATTCAATAAAATGTTCATATCCTATATTAAGAATTATATTGATTTGAGGCTGGCACAGTGCCAGCCCCTTGATTATTATTTTTTAAGATTCTTGGATTTACCTTTTTATTTTTTTCAAGGTGGTTTTCATAAAGTATCAGTTTTAAATTTTGATAAGGAATACTTTAGCAATAATTTCTGCTACCATTTGTGCTTTTTCTTAAGACATTTTAGTGTACTTCAAGTTTGAAGATTCTCTTATGTTTTCTGTTTGGGCTTTCATAGTTTTAGTTTTCGGTTTAGGTTCGTGATCATATCAAATTCTTTTTTTGTGTGTATTTCTTACAGTAATGGTCGCACTTCTGTTTTTTCCCCAAATGGATTTCCAGTCCTTCCAGTCTCCAGTATTGCTTTTTTTTTTTTTCTTAATATTTGAGAGACAGAGACAGATAGAAAAAGCTCCTGTCCACTGGTTCGTCCTTGAAAGGACAAACCCACAATGGCCAGAACTGGGAACACAATGCAGGTCTCCCACTGGGTGGCAGGAACCCAGTTACCTGAGCCATCACCGCTGCCTCCCAGGGTCTGCATGAGCTGGAGTCAGAAGCCAGAGACTCAAGCCTATGACTTTCTAAAGTGATTTCATTTATTGATTTGATGGGCAGAGACTGAGAGAGAAGTGGGAAGGAGAGAAAGAGAAAGAGAGTGCTGAAACTTGACTTGTTGCCTAATATGTGGTCTGTCCTAGAAAGTGGTCCATGTGCTGATGAGCAGAATGTGTATTCTGTATCTGTTGGGTGAAATGTTCTGTCAGTGTCTGTTAGGTCCATGCTTTGAATGCTGATCTGTTCCTGACCTATGAATGTGAGGTACAGTGCTCTAGTGTAACCCTGGGCAGCAGCAGGTGTGTCTCTGGGTTGGCTGCATTGTCACAGGGGGAGCACCTGAGGCTCTTCTGGGCACCGTGCAAGTGAGGATGCAAGGGAGGCCAGGGGGATTGAATTCTATTTTCAAATAATGATGGGTTTTTATTTATTTTTTATTTAAATAAATTTTTAAAAGATTTTATTTGTTTGAGAGGTAGGGTTACAGACAGTAAGAGGGAGAGATAGAAAGTTCTTCCTTCTGTTGGTTCACTCCCAAATGGCCGCAACGGCTAGAGCTGCACTGATCCAAAGCCAGGAGCCAGGAGCTTCTTCTGGGTCTCCCATGTGGGTGCAGGGGCCCAAGCACTTGGGCCATCTTCTACTGCCTTCACAGGCCATAGCAGAGAGCTGCATTGGAAGAGGAGCAGCTGGGACTCAAACTGGCGCCCATATGGGATGCCCGCTGCAGGGGGAGGATTAACCTACCGCACCATGGTGCGGGCCCCACGATAGGTTTATTGGGATGTAATCCCGTTTTAAGTCAACCAGTATGTATACTTGAGAAAGCTTCTTGCTACAAGTTCTCAGAAGAGTAGTAGCTGTGAGGATGATAATGAAAACTGTAGAAGGCCTTGACAATGACCACAGTCCATGGTGTTTAGAGTGGTGACTTCACACCAGGTGTTATGTAAGAGCTTTGTGTATAAGGTCTGGCTGAATTGTTTCAGGAGGAGTATGATGCATTATGCACCCTCATCTCCTTAGAGGGGAGGGGAAAGAGGCACAATCAATTTGTGTAAATTGCACAAGGTCAAGTAACTAATAGTGACAGGGCTAGGATTATTAATCAGGAGTATCTGAAATCCTGTGTTCTTTCATCTATATCACACTGGACATTAGGATTCTCTGACGCAGTATGGAAAGTCTGAGGGCCCTGGTGTATCTGCTGCTTCAGCCGACACAATTCTCAAATTCAGAATGAGGAAGGCTGTGAATGACAGAGCCAAATAAAAACAAAACAAAAAGCACATCTCCAGACTCCCTCTCCCGATGCACAGAAAAGTCATGCATTGGCTCATCTCAACCAGAGTTTTATTTTAAGGTTGAAGTTAGGTTGTGTAAACATTATTTTTAGACACAGAAATGGTAAACTTAAGATAAAGAGACCTTTCAGAACCCATATTTTGTGATCTGTGGTTAGATTCCAAATGCTGCTTATTTAAAAAAAAAAATCTATTTACATTCTACGTTATGTTATTCTACTGGGATGTGTGTGTTCTTTATTCATGCCCCAAATGCTAACTGAGCACCCTTAGGATGGGAAACACTATTCCACGTGTGATAGATTCACTATTATATCCGTTACTGTGGTGTATACAATGACGACACATCTTCTCAAAAGGAAGCCACAGCCTGAATAGCAGAGCTGTGAAGAGTCGTGTGCTATCTTATGTGGAAAAGGAGACTTGGAGATGGATTGAAGACCCTGTGATGGGGCAGATTGTCCTGGATTATTTAGGTGGGCCCATGGTCATCATAAGAACATTTACAAGAGGAGAGGGGTGAGGCTGGTGCGTGGTTCACTTGGTTAATCCTCCGCCTGTGGTGTCAGCATCCCATATGGGTGCCGGGTTCTAGTGCCAGTCCGCCTCTTCCAGGCCAGCTCTCTGCTGTGGCCTGGGAGGGCAGTGGAGGATGGCTCAGGTGCTTGGGCCCCTGCATCCACATGGGAGATCAGGAGGAAGCTCCTGACTCCTGGCTTTGGATCGGCTCAGCTCCAGCCGTGGCGGCCATTTGGGGAGTGAACCAACGGGAGGAAGAACCCCCCCCCCCCCCCGCCACTGTCTCTCACCTGTCAAATTAAAAAAAAAAAAAAAAAAGAGGAGAGGGGTGGGGACAAATTTAGAGAGAATGGAGCTGGTGGTTGGTGGGATGTGTCCTCCGATGGAGGCAGGGTCTGTTTGCTAAGGAATGCATATGACCTCTAAGATGGGGTAAAGCAAGGACTCAGGTTCTCCCCCAATGGTTCCAGCCCTGCCAACACCTCAATTTTAGCCCCATCAGGCTCATTTCAGGGCTCTGCCTGCCAGCACTATAGGATGATCAATCGGGGAAATTTGGAGTCACTAAATGTGGGGTAATTTGTTACAGCAGCAATAGAAAAAGAAATATGTGAGGGACTTCGAAGAGTTCACGGGAAAATGAAATCAAATGTTGTTTCTTTTGTGACAGGCAGAGTTGGAGGGAGAGAGGGAGGGAGAAAGAGAGAGAGAGAAAGATAGAGACCTTCCATTCTCTGGTTCATTCCCCAAATGACTGCAATGGCCAACACTGGAACAGGCAAAACCAGGGCCTGGAACTCCATCTGGGTAGCAGGGGCCCAAACACTTGGGCCATCTTCCAGTGCTTTCCCAGGAATGTTAACGGGAAGCTGTATTTGAAGTGGAGCAGCTGGGACTCAAACCAGTACTCATATGGGATGTTGGCAACCCCACACCCTGTGTCTCCACTTGGACCCCACCCAGGAGATTTTTGAAGAGTCTTTGTACAGTCAGGATAGCTAGACTATGCTAATCTCATTGATTTAGCACAACAAAGATTCATTTCTTATTTGCATTACAAACCCAGTGGGGGCTGCTTGGGGGCTCTGTTCATTGTTCTCAGCCAGTAACTCCTGCTGATGGAGGCTCCCTTATAACATATACATTCACAACCACATCATCTTTTTTTTTTTTTTTGAGATTTTATTTATTTGAGAGGTAGATTACAGACAGTGAGAGAGAGAGACAGAGAGAAAGGTCTTCCTTCTGTTGGTTCACCCCCCAAATGGTCACAACAGCTGGAGCTGCGCCAATCCGAAGCCAGGAGCCGGGAGCTTCTTCCAGGTCTCCCACGTGGGTGCAGGGGCTCAAGCACTTGAGCCATCTTCTACTGCTTTCCCAGGCCATAGCAGAGAGCTGGATTGGAAGAGGAGCAGCCGGGACTCAAACCAGTGCCCTGTGGGAGTGGTCACTGGGGGATGAATCAAGGGAAAAGGAAGACCTTTCTCTCTGTCTTTCTCACTGTCCACTCTGCCTGTCAAAAACAAACAAACAAAAACAAAACAAAATGAAACAAAAACCCAGAAACCTAAGCAAATGAACATCAGGGCTAGTTCTACATCCTGACAGATGTTGCAGAGAGGACCAAACAGGGTAATGTGGTAAAGTGTGTGGGCAGCTATGTCTGCTGGTGGTCAGGGAAGACTGGAGATGTGACCTCTGGATTGGGGGATGAGCCACAAGAGTCAGCCCTGGGCTGATCTTGTGACAATGAGGTCAGAGGGACCCGGAAATCATTATTTTCCATTCAGTGGAGCCAAAAGTCTCAGAGAAGGCTATTTCCTTCCAGTCTGTTTCTATAAGAGCCAGCCGATGCTAATGACTCGAAGAACAATAACACTGAACAATAGCTCTTCTTAGACGGAAGAAGACCACCATACAGAGTTGCAGTTCACTGGCCTTTTGTGAAATACAGAATTCCCTTCCACCCTTGTGGCCTGGAGCCATTTGGACAGGTTTCTGAAAGATTCATCAGTGCTTCCCTGGAAATGATGGAAGAAAAATCAGTGAGCCAGCAGCCGGGAGAGGACCCAGAAGAGAACGGCTGAGCAAAAGTGTGCACAGGCTGCAGTGCTAGGTGGGAACCCCTCGGCTGGTGATGAAAACACCACGGTTTGGGGCCCCCGCTGTGGCATAGCTGGTAAAGATTCCCCGTGCAGTGCTGGCATCCCAGCTGGGTGCAGGTTCAAGTCCTGGCTGCTCCACTTCCGATCCAGCTCCCTGCTAATGTGCCTGTGAAAGCAGTGGAAGATGGCCCAAGTGCCATCTTGGGCTCCTGGCTTCAGATCAGCTCAGCTCTGGCCGTTGTGGCCACTTGGAGAGTGAACCAGCAGGTGGAAGACCTCTCTCTCTCTCTCTCTGACTTTCAAATAATTAAATGTTAAGAAAAAAAAATCCAATGTTTTGGCCAGGGAAGGTATCAGGCAGCCTGAGAGACAAAAGTTGCTGAATTTTTGTATAAACCAGCTGGCAGGAGAAGTTGTCAAAACATCCAGAATGTGAGCAAAGGCACAGTATTCCAGCTTCTGTTCTGGACACTTTGGAAAAATAAATAGTTTTGGATCTTGTTGGGTGGAAGCTCACAATCTCTAGGTGAAGGAAGCGCCATGGGGACTCCAAGACCTTGGAGAGGGAGAGGTAGAGAGGAAAACCATCGCTGGAGAACAGGTCCAAACCGGCTTAGAGTCATCTAAACTCATCCACCAGGATCCTGCCTTGATCCCCGACAACAGCGAGCTCCCAGAAAAACCCAGTGTTCTGCTCTCGGCCACTGGGAGCCGCCTCTCCCTTGGGTGCAGTCTTTTCCTGGGGGATTCTTGCAACAGCTGGAGAGCTACCGTTCCCTTTCCCTGTCAACAGCAGACGGCAGAGGACCAGATGTTGCCCACCCATCTTTGTAGATCCAAAGCCCTCTCTTCTCAACTTCTCATCAACAGGCAGGAAGACTCATTCTGGAGCAGCGGAAGATGCTGGGATTTGGAATCAGGAAACTTGGGTCTGTGTCTTGGCTTTTTCTAGGCTGAATATTGAAGGAATTTCCACAAAGCAGGGTTTTTTTTTCCCTGAAGCGAAATGCATGCCTTACCACCCTGCACCTTACCTAGAATGAGCTGGTCAACCTGGAATTCCTTCCATCTGCCGGTGGCCTGGGGCCCCTGTCCCTGCCTCTGTGTCTCTTTCCTGGACCCCTTTCAAAATGCTGTTTTCTGGTCTTCTTGCTGCTTGATGATGACACTTGGGAACTTTCTCTGTGCCTCCAACAAGATGAGCCTGTTAGATTACAACTCCTTATACCTCAGTGTCCAACCAGAGACACATAGCTTTGGGGTATTGGATTCAAAACAGGTTAGAGTAGTTACTTAGCATCCATTATCAAAATCTGAGCAGTTGCCAGGGATCTATGTGTTGGGTAACCCGTGGATGCTTGAGGCACTCTCCTTGTAACAAAAGCTTCTTGTGTCCCATGTTACATCCCCATGCCCCACCTACAATTTGTTTGTCGTTGCTGGGGTGACATCCTGAGTAGGCTTGGCAATCAATGTTCCATCTCTAATGCATGCCTGGGCTTTCTTTGATGTCAAGAGAGCTCCATCAGCCATTGTGAAACACCGCCTGGCACAGTATTCCGGGGGAATTCTGCAAAGGCTATGGAGGAAACTGGGGTATAAACGCTGCACCTGCCCCTTGCTCAAGTGGGCAATGCTGGGAGCTTTCGGAAGGCATCTCAGGAGATGTAGGCAGAAGCAACCCCCGTTGCCCTCCTTATGGCCTTCCTAGCACGTCCTCATAGAGTGGTTCCATCCACACAGTGCACTCCGATCTCTCCCATTCTTGGCACCAAGAAATCACTTGCAACATCCTGGCTCTGCTTGAAGTTTATGTAGTAATCTCCGGAACCTGTGCACGAGTTGCCTTGCATGGCAAGATTGCAGATGTGATTAAGTTGATGTTCTGATCCAGGTTAGCCTCGTGTAATCCCAAGAGTCTGCATAAGAAGGAGGCAGGAGGGAGCGTGAAAGAGATGTGACAGTGGAGGCAGAGCGGTGCAGCCATGGGCCATAGAGAGCAGGCGGCCTCCAGGAGCCAAGAACCAATTGGGTTTCTGCCAATACCTTCAGCTCCGTGTATCCATCTGTAGGGCTGATCTACCCCAGGGCTGCAAGCCAGGTGATTTAAGAAATCAAAAATGCATCATCTCAAAGGCTAGATGTTGGGAATTAAGGGATCAGTCCAATTTTCCCAGGCACAACAGATGAGGGCCCACCCTGAAGATCCTGTTTCCATGCGCTGTTGCTGGGTAAAGTCACTTTTTAAGTACTGGGAGTTAGGACTGCAACCTATCTCTTTTTGGGGGGAGAATCTGAGGTGGAGGAGGGGCAATGGTACAATTCAGGCCCTAACATCCTCTAAGACTTGCACTTGACTTCTGACCTTCACATAATAAATGTGTGCGGTAATTTTTATCATCCACTTTGTGGCTCATCCACTTCAGTCCTCACCTCTGCCTCTGCTTTCAGGCATCCCTGCACACAGGGGCTGGCCATCCACAAGCCACATTTCCCACAATCCCGTGCCTGCAACATTCTGGAAGCAAATTCCGTTCTACTCCGGAGATGCATTTGCGTGGGACCAGGAAAGACGGGAGATAGTGAGACGCTTCCATCTTCCTCGGCAGAGGTGGCCTCCCGAGACCTGGCCTCCTGCAGCCTCTGGCCTCCCCACACCTGGCCTCCAGCAGAGGTGGTCTCCTGCAGCTGCTGGCTTCCCCACACCTGGCCTCCTGCAGCCTCTGGCCTCCCCAGACCTGGCCTCCTGCAGCCGTTGACCTCCTGCAGCCTCTGGCCTCCTGCAGCCTCTGCTAATGTGCACCTGCTCTGGGCTTCAGCGGTGTCACTCTCCAGCAGTAGTTTCTTCAAGTTCTTTTCAAAATTAATTAATTGATACTTATTCATTTGAAATGCTGGCAGAAAGAGAGAGACAGTTAGAGACTGAGAGAGTTCCCACCCACTGGTTCATTCTCGAGATGCCTGCAACAGCCAAGCCCTGCAAATTCTCATTCTCTGAATTTAGCCCCGGCAGCCTTCCCTTTCCTGCTTCCTAGGCTGGTACCTCACCGGCTTTGCTTCTCATAACCTAATTGTGCCTCCTTACGTAAGGGAAGTTTGGAAACCACTGCTCTGTTCATGACGACACCTGCTCCGTCCGGGCGGGAGTCTATTTCCCACAGCGAAGGGGTAGGTCAGGGAAAGGAAAACCACGCTGACTGTTTCTGGCGCACAGGGAATTAGCACCAGAAGTTGGGTGTCTCCAGACTATTGGAAGGCAGCCTGAGTGAGGGGAGGCAGGTGGGTGGTTGCCTGGGGACAGGACCGAGGCTGCATTGACAGCCAGGGACACGGGAGACCTTGCTAGTGCTGGTGCTTGCCTATTGTGCGTATTTATCAAAACTCAGCAAACTGTACATTGCAAATGAACACATTTTATCCTGTGCAACATGATGCTTCAATAGAACGGTTTATTTGCAGGAAAAGAAAAATACCCCACCATTGCAAAGCCTGCAGAAATGAACCAGACAGACCTGGTGCAAAAGATGGCAGTTTTCCCTTACTTTTAGGATTTGGACAAGTCGCCTAACCTCAGTGAGCTTCATCCTCTTTTATAATTGGGCAAGGTCCTCCACCCTTTTTTTTTTTTTTTCTTTTGAAATTCATGGGTTTTGGAAAGGATGTACATACAGCTCTTAGCAAGATCCTTGAGACATAGAGGGAGTTTGTTTACAAAATGATAGCTCTTATTTATCACTTACTTCCTCATCTTATTACTAGATATTTATTATTATAGTCTATTAGCTTATGATAGTTAGCTTAGTCCCTAGGCCTTTAGCAGTAAGCTAAATTTGGCAAGCAAGAATGCTAGACTCTCAGCAAGACTGTCTGTTCCCTACGCCCCCAACAGTGCTGTGTGACAAACAGTACCAAGACTCCGTGGTTTCATGTTGTTCTTCACGGATCTGCGGTCAGCTGATGCCGGCTGAGACCTGTTTCTGCTTTCTCTCATCCTGCAACTTGACTCTCCTGGGACCAGTAGGCTAGCCTGGGCATCTTCTCCCCATTACAATGATAGAGACACCAGAGAGCAAACTCAATCACTCAGGAGAGCGTTTGCCCATACTATGCTCATTAATCATGCATTTGTCAAAGCAAATCACAAGGCAAGGGCTGTTTGACCCATTCCACACCACAGTGCCTAGCTTGGACATCCAGCTCTGACCCCTGATTCCAGCTTTCTACCATTGCACAACCCTGGGGGGCAGCAGTGACGCCTGCTTCAAGTAGCTGGGCTCCCGTCACTCAAGTGGGAGACCTGGATTGCATTTCTGCTCCTGGCTCTGGCTCCAACCCTGGCTGTTGTGGGTGTTTCAGGACTGAACCAGCAGATGGAAGATCTCTCTCTGTCTCTCAAATAAATTCAAAAATGAAATGGGTCTCCTGCCTGGATCAGGGAAAGGTGGAGATGAATGGAGATAGCAGCCCCTCTTCAGCGGGAGGAACTCAACACCAAGAGTGCGATTGAAGGGTGGGATGCATCGTGGGGCCATGAATGCACTCTGTTTCAGGGAGCACTGGGCTTCAGAGGACAGGAGAAGGAGGGGGAATTTTGTAAAAATGATGAGCAGAGAGATGTCAGGAGCAATCAGAATACTGACCAGCCAGGGAAGGAGATGGAGAGGGGAGAGGCAGGAAGCATCCTTGCTTCATAGGGGACTCCCAGGTGAAACCAGACAAAGCGTTCACGAAAAGGGTGCTGCTGGTGACCCTGAGCAGCTGTCTCAGCTGGCAACTAATCTCTGATGGTCCGGCTATGCTGCCTGGGCTGCTCCAGTCCAGAGGTGAATAGTGCTTACTTTTTGTTTCTCTTCACCAAAAGAGGGCAAAGAAAATTTTGGAAAATTAGAAGCCTTTCTCTGTATGAGGCTTGTGTGCATTTAACATTTTAAAAAAAACTTTTGTATGAATTTAAAAATTCTTTCTTTGTTTCTCTGAAAGATGGAGAGAGAAAGAAAGACAGAGAGAGAGAGAGAGAGAGAGAGAGAGTGATTCCATTTGAGTTCATGTTCCACAAGGCTCAGCCAGGGCTGCAGCTGGAAGCTGGGAACTCAACCCAGGCCTCCCAAATAGGAAAACCCCATTACTTGAGCCATCACCAGTACCTCCCAGGGTCTGCATTAGTGGGAAGCTGGAGTAGGAGGTGGAGCTGGGTATCAGATACAGGTACTATGACATGGAGTAAGAGCCTCTTAGCAGTCTTAAACAGGAGATTAAGTGCCAGCCCCATGTGTATGTTTTTAATGCATAAATGAGGACACTCTGAAAAGCCCAAGGAGAATGAAATTAAAAGATTATTGTGGGGGCCGGCGGCGCTGTGGCATAGCGGGTAAAGCTGTTGCCTGCTGTGCTGGCATCCTATAGAAGTGCCTGTTTTGAGTCCCGGCTGTTCTACTCTGCTGTGGCCTGGGGAAGCAGTAGAGGATGGCCCAAGTCCTCATGGAGGACCCTCATGGAGGACCCAGAAGAAGCTCCTGGCTCCTGGCTTCGGATCAGCGCAGCTCCGGCCGTTGTGGCCAATTGGGGAGTGAACTAGTGTTTGGAAGACTTTCTCTCTCTGCCTCTCCTTCTCTCTCTGTATAATTCTGACTTTCAAATAAATAAGTAAATATTGAAAAAAAAATATTATGGTGGTCCATAAAAACTTGAAATCCCTGTATAGAGAGATCTTCAAAAAGTTCATGGAAATTTGTATTATGAAAAAACTATGCGTGAATCTCAAAAATTCCTGCACCAAAACAAACATATGTTAAACTGTTGTTTGAATTTAAATGCCTACAACAGCAGGGCTAACTGAACTCTGTCCAGTCTCCCATGTGGGTGGCAGGAACCCAGCCCTGCTACCTACCAGGGTGTGCATTAGCAGGAATCTGGCATCGGGAACTGAGCTGGGTCTCAGACCAGGCCCTACAATAAGGGATGCGGACGTCATAAGTGGCATCTTAACCATTGTGTCAAATGCCCACCTACAAACTTACCTTTTAATCTCCTTCCCACAAACTTTTTGACATCCCCTCAATTATATATATTTTTATGTAAACCATAGTCAGTGTTGAATAAACAATTATAAAATGGGAAAATATTATTTACTCCCTAGAGTTTGGTGATGCATGCATTTAGCTGAATCCAAGCTGTGCTCTGAAACCCAAGTCCAATCACTTTTTAAAAATTGAGAGAAAATTTTTAAAAATTGTGAGTTACCTTAGTGACCAATCCCAGTACATTCATTATGCCAAAGATTCTACAACACTGTGCTAGTAGTGTGGCTTCTATCACAAAGTCTGTTGGGCAGTGTTCCTGAGATATGGTATGCAGAGTGAGCTGACCCAAGGAGAGTTCTGGGGTTCCCAGGCAGACTCTCCATGGTCTTCTTGTAGGCTCCTGCAACCTTGCTTTTATTGTACAAGGTGAGCCTCAGTGTTGGTTAAGTAGGAGGAGAGGTCTTGGTCAGACCACATGGTTGCCAGAACCCTGCTTTCTAATGCTTCTTGGACTTTTTATTTTTTTAAAGATTTCTTTACTTATTTATTTGAAAGGCATGGTTACAGAGAGGCAGAGGCAGAGAGAGAGAAAGAGAAGTCTTCCATCTGCTGGTTCACTCCCCAAATCGTTGCAATGACTGGAGCTGAGCCAATATGAAGCCAGGAGCCAGGAGCTTCTTTCAGATCTCCCATGCAGGTGCAGGGGCCTAAGCAGGCTGTATATGGCCACAATGGCCAGGGCTGGGCCAGCCGAAGCCAAGGTCTCCCACGTGGGTGCAGTGGCCCAAGCACTTGGGCCACCTTCCACTGCTTTCCCAGACACATTAGCAGGGAGCTGGATTGGAAGTGGAGCAGCCAGGACTCGAACCAGTACCCATATGGGATGCTGGCACTGCAGATGGTAGCTTTACCTGCTACGCCACAATGCCGGCCCATATATATTTTTTTGTCTAATGGATGGAGAGTAATGGATAGGGATGGGGAAGCTGTCTTCAATGTCAATGTCAATGTTGGCTCATTTCCAACTCCTTTATGTTCCTGGCTCTGCTTCCCTTGTCCAAAGTAGTTTATACACTCACTTATCTAAATCCCTGTTTTAAATCCAGGGAGTGGTGCAGTGGGTGAAGCCACTGCTCGGGATGCCTACATTTCATATTGGAGCGCTGGCTGCTCTGCTTCTGATCCAGCTCCCTGCTAATTCACCTGGGAAAGCAGGAGGTGATAGCCCAAGAGCTCGGGCCCCTGACACCCATGTGTGACCTGCGTGGAGTGCTGGACTCGATTTCAGCCTGGCCCAGCCCGGACTGTTGTGGGCAGTGGAAGGGTGAACCAGTAGATGGAGAAACATCTCTGCCTCACTATGTTACTCCGTATTTCAAATAAATCAACAAAATAAATCTGAAAAACATTTCCGGGCACCTCACTCACCCAGTGCTTCCATGAAAGAGTCGTTATGGACGCCAGCTCGTAGCTGGCCCAGGGCAGCCACTCACACTTCTGCTGTCTTTTTGGTTTGTTTGCCTTTAGTTTTAGAAGAAACCATTACTTAGAACAATCTAACCACATGTTGAAGGGGAAGGCCAGGCCACGCTGGCTATAAACTAGCCTGGGACTTTGTCCAGAGTAAGCAGGGGTCAGTTATGTGGCCTACGGGCAGGTTTGGCAGACACAGGTTGGGCCCACAGCCTGCCCCGTGTAGCCCCAGAACCAGCTGTGCCCATTCCTTTATGCCCAGGCCTTGGTTGCTTCGGGGTCAGAAGAGCTGACCAGTTGTGACAGAGACTACGTCGCCTGCAAAGCCACAAATAATCTCTGGTCATTCATTCGCAGGAAGTTTTGTTCACTCTTGCCCTGGAAACTCAGAGAGAGACGACTCTTAGGTAAACTTGTGAAGAAATGCTTTTTTTAAAAAAATTATTTATTTATTTGAAAGACAGAGTTACAGTGCTAGTGCGGGAGAGATAGAAAAGGAGAGAGAGAGAGAGATCTTTGGTCTGCTGGTTCACTCTCCAGATGGCTACAATGGCTGAGGCTGGGTCAGGCTGATCAGGAGCCAGGAGCTTCATCCAGGTCTCCCATGTGGGTGCAGGGGCCCAAGCACTTGGGCCACCTGCCACTGTTTTTCCCAGGCCATAGCAGAGAGCTGGATCGGAAATAGAGCAGCCAGGACTTGAACCAGCGCCCACATGGGAGGCTCGTGTTGCAGTTGGCAGTTTTACTTACTACGCCACAGCGCCGACCACAGGAAAATACTCTTGAATGGTCCCAGATGTCTGATTATCCTTCTGCCTTGTTGTCAAGTTCACATTAATTTCCCTCAGCAATATTATATGTGTGTACAGAGCTGTATGCTTCTCCTTAAAAACAAACACTCAATGTGTGATCTTTTAAAAAAAAGATATAGTTATTAATTGAAAGAATTACAGAGAAGGAGAGGCAGAAGCAGAGAGAGAGAGGGAGAGAGAGAGAGAGTGAGCGAGCGAGCTTGCATCTGTTGGTTTACTCTCCAAATGGCTGCAATGGCCAGGGCTGCGCTAGGCTAAAAGCCAGAGACCAGGAGCTTCATCCAGGTCTCCCACATGGGTGCAGGGGCCAAGGACCTGGGCCATTTTCCATTGCTTTCCCTGCTGCATAAGCCGAGAACTGGATCAGAAGTGGAGCAGCCGGGACTCTAATTGACACCCATATGGGATGCTGGTGCAGTAGGCAGAGGCTTTACCAGCTGTGCCACAGCGCCGGCCCCTCAACACATGAATTTTTAAAGTAAAGAGAATTGATCAGGGTTCTAGAGCATTTCTCTTGCTCTTCAGCAGTGACTGGTTCTAGAAAATAGTCCCTGGTGGCAAGTCCCACCCAACTGCCACCCAGCCTGGTGCTAGAGCCTGGATCAGGCATCCCAGCATGGCGCTCTTGGGGCTTACTTCCTGGTGTTTGGCTTTGGTGTGCTGTGTAGGCTGGCTACATAACTTGTGAGGCCTAGGGCAGAATGAAAATGCAGAGATATTGTTAAAAATATATCAAGAGTTTTGGGCTGGCACCACGGCTCGCTAGGCTAATCCTCTGCCTGTGGCGCTGGCACCCCGGGTTCTAGTCCTGGTCGGGGCACCAGATTCTGTCCCGTTTGCCCCTCTTCCTGTCCAGCTCTCTGCTGTGGCCTGAGAGTGCAGTGGAGGATGGCCCAAGTGCTTGGGCCCTGCACCCCATGGGAGACCAGGAGAAGCACCTGGCACCTGGCTCCTGCCATCGGATCAGTGTGGTGCGCTGGCTGCGGCGGCCATTGAGGGGTGAACCAATGGCAAAGGAAGACCTTTCTCTCTGTTTCTCTCTCTCACTGTCCACTCTGCCTATAAAAAAAAATATCAAGAATTTCAAGACAGCAACGGCACAATAAGCCAAGAACCGTTTGAGACTGCCCAGGTGGCACACGCATGAGCCCACCCTGGCCCTTTGAGACTGCCCAGGTGGCACACGCATGAGCCCACGCTGGCCCTTTGAGACTGCCCAGGTGGCACACGCATGAGCCCACGCTGGCCCTTTGAGACTACCCAGGTGGCACACGCATGAGCCCACGCTGGCCCCACGCCCTGGAATTTGATGCCTGCTGGTTCACTTGTGTATCCCCTGTGCACAGAATCATTGCTATGCCATTGGCACTGGACAGATAAATTCATGGAATGGTATTAAGTATTCAACAAGTTCTGTAAAGATGTGATCCCCCTGACAATCCTATTTTTAAAAATCCTATTCATTCCTTAAATGTAATAAGCATATACATTATTTGTGTGTACATATTTAAATGGAAGAGCAGATTATGTTGTGTGTTTAGTGTATTACTTGTATATGGTCTTCCTTCTTTTTTGTTTCCTGCTCCTTGGACTTGATAATTTCAATTACTCTATCTTCAAGTTTGTGCCAATTCTTCCTTTTGCTTGCTCAAATCTGTTGCCAAACGCAACTTCTGTCTGGTGTGCTGTTGGGAGAAGGAGGGTCTTCTCTCACTGGTAGTGTTGTTCTCTCTTTTTAATTTAAGATTTAGGAGAAAAAGAGAAAGATCTTCCATTGCTGGTTCACTCCCCAGATGGCCACAACTTCCAGGTTGGGCCAGACTGAAGCAAGGAGCCACAGCGCCGACCACAGGAAAATGCTCTTGAATGGTCCCAGATGTCTGATTATCCTTCTGCCTTGTTGTCAAGTTCACATTAATTTCCCTCAGCAATATTATATGTGTGAACGCACTTCTGGTCTCCCATGTGGGTGGCAGGGGCGCAAGTGCCTGGGCCTCATCTGCTGCCTTACCAGGCGCATTAGCAGGAAGCTGGATTGGAAGCAGAACAGCTGAGGCTGGAACCGGCACTCTGATGTGGGCTGCTGGTGGCTGAAGCAGCAGCATCACACCGCTGACCCTGGCGTCTCTGGTGTTGAGTTGTGCTCTTAAGGGTCCATCTGCTGTGCACGGTCACTTCTTCTAGGTCTTTCTGCCAGATCCTGTCATATGTGCCCATTGCAGCTGCCATCTGCGTCCTCCTGTACTTCTCCTCCTGGTACAGGTGCAGCAAGCTCCCGCTGGGCTGGTGTTTTGGAGAGGTGGGGAGGCACCCCAGTTTCCTCACGTTAGATTTGTTTGAGCAGTACTGCAGCTGTGCGTCTCATGTCTCACCACTCACAGCGCTCGGTGGAACAGCATTTGCTCCGTAGTGGTACTTCCTTGTTAAAGGGGGGTGTTTCTGAGATGCCCAGTAGATGCCTGACAACAGGGACAGGAGCAAATCCTACATATACTCTGTTTTTGCCTATTTTAGAGTACTTCAAAAAGTTTATGGAACATTTCTATTTTAATTCTAAAATATGTTGATTTTGGTGCAAAATTTTTGGAAATCTATGCCTATGAAGGATCCTAAAGTTCATGAAAAATGTCCACAATGAAAAAACTATGCACATATTTCTTATTTTTTTGCATCAAGATAAACGTAATGGGTGAGTACCTATGCCCCACTTTGGAGTACCTGAGTTTCAGTCCCAGGTCCACTTCCTGTTCAGATACATTCTGGGAGACAGGGGTCGATGGGTCAAGTAGTTGGGCTCCTGCCTTCCGTGTAGGAGACTGTACTTCCCAGCTTCTGGCGTCAGCCTCATTCAACCTCAGCTGTTGTGAGCATTTGGGGGGTGGACTAGCGGATGGAAGATCTCTGTCTACTTGTCTCTCAAATAAAAATAAATAATTAAAAAAGCCTTACTTTAAAAAAATTATTTTTTTAATATTTATTTTTATTTATTTATTTTTTTACAGGCAGAGTGGACAGTGAGAGAGAGAGAGACAGAGAGAAAGGTCTTCCTTTGCCATTGGTTCACCCTCCAATGGCTGCCGTGGCCAGCGCACCGCGCTGATCAGATGGCAGGAGCCAGGCGCTTATCCTGGTCTCCCATAGGGTGCAGGGCCCAAGCACTTGGGCCATCCTCCACTGCACTCCCTGGCCACAGCAGAGAGCTGGTCTGGAAGAGGGGCAGCTGGGTAGAATCTGGCACCCCGACCAGGACTAGAACCCGGTGTGCCGGCACCACAAGGTGGAGGATTAGTCTGTTGAACCACGGTGCCGGCCCAAAAATTTATTTATGATAGACAAATTTCATGTAGATCATTTATACGGATTTAGGAAGGTAGTGCTACTTCCCACCCTTCCTCCTCCTTCCTGTCTTAATTCCTCTCTTAAACTTACAACAATCTACTTTGTTTACTTTATACTCATGAAATGAACACTACACTAAGTAAAGGGTTCACGAATAGTAAGAAGGAAAACACACTGTTCCTCAACAGTAGAGACGAGGGCTGTAAACAATCACTGAACCACACAATGTCCATTTCACTCCCATATATTACATTTGGGGTACTGTATTAGTTACCACAGATCAGGGAAAACATATGGTGTTGTCTTTATGGGACTGGCTTATTTCACTAAGTCTGATGGTTTCCAGTTGCATCCATTTTGTTGTAAAAGACAGGATTTCACTTTTTTTTTTAATTGCTGAGTAATACTCCATAGTGTATGCATACCATAATTTCTTTATCCAGTCATCAGTTGAGGGACACATGAGTGGATTCCATATCTTACTGGGAATTGAGCTGCAATAAACATGGAGGGATAGACACTCTTCCATATGCTGATTTCATTCCCCTTAAGTAAATCCCCAGGAGTGGCATTGTTGGGTCACATGGCAGATCTATTTTCAGCTTTCTGAGGTATCTCCAAACCATCTTCCACAATGGCTACAATAGTTTACATTCCTACCAACAGTGGACTGGGACACCTTTTCTTCCACTTCTTCACCAGTATTTATTGTTTGTTGATTTCTGTGTGAGAGCCCTTCTAACTGGGGTAATGGGACATCTCATTGTAGCTTTGATTTGCATTTCCCTGACGGCTAGTGATCCTGAGTATTTTTTCAAGTGGTTGTTGGTCATTTGAATTTCCTCTTTTGAAAAATGCCTGTTCAAATCCTTCACCTTTTTCTTAACTGGATTGTTTTGTTGTCATTGAGTTTCTTAGGCTCTTCATAGATTCTGGATATTAATCCTTTATCAGTTTCATAGTTTGGAAATAGTTTCTCTGATTCTGTTGGTTGCCTCTTCACTTTGAAGAGTGTTTACTTTGCAGCGCAGAAGCTTCTCAGCTTTATGTAACCCTGTTTGTCAACTTTGGCTTCGATTACCTGTACCTCTGGGGTCTTTTCCAAGAAGTCTTTGCCTGTGCCAATGTCTTACAGAGTTCTCCCAATGTTCTCCTCTAGTAATTTGATGATGTCAGATCATAGATTGAGATTCACCCTTCCATGATGAAAACTTTGAGCAAATTGGGTATAGAAGGAACATTCCTCAACACAATCAAGGCAATTTATGACAAATCCACAGCCAACATCTTATTGAATGGGGAAAAATTGGAAGCATTCTCACTACAATCTGGAACAAGATGAGGATGCCCACTCTTACCACTGCTATTCAATACAGTCTTGGAAGTTTTAGCCAGAGCCGTTAGGCAAGAAAAAGGAATCAAACGGATACAAATTGGAAAGGAGGAAGTCACATGATCCCTGTTTGCAGATGGCATGATTCTATACAGGGGAACCGAAGGACTCCACTAAGAGACAGCTGGAACTCATAAAAGAGCTTGGTAAAGCAGCAGGATATAAAATTAACACACAAAATCAATAGCCTATGTATACACAGACAATGCCATGGCAGAGAAAGAACTTCTAAGATCAATCCCATTCACAATAGCTACAAAAAATTAAATACCTTGGAATAAATTTAACTAAGGAAGTCAAAAATCTCTACATTGAAAATTACAAAACATTAAGGAAAGAAATAGAAAAAGATACACAAAAACATGGAAAAATCTTCCATGTTTGTGGAATGAAAGAATTAATATAAAAATGTCCATACTACTGAAAGAAACTTACTGATTCAAAATACCAATGACATTCTTCTCATATTTAGAAAAACAATGCTAAAATTCATATGGAAACATAAGAGACCCTGACTAGCTAAAACAATCTTATACAACAAAAAGAAAGCTGGAGGCATCAGAATATCAGACTTCAAGACATACTACAGGGCAGTTATAATCAAAACAGCCTGGTACTACCACAAAAATAGACATGTAGACCAATGGAAAAGTATAGAAATTCCAGGAATAAATTCATGATGGGGCTGACACTGTGTGGCACAGTGGGTAAGGCCATTGCCTGCAGTGCCAGCATCCCATGTGAGCACGGGTTCAAGTCCCAGCTGCTCCACTTCTGATACAGCTCTCTGCTATGGCCTGGGAAAGCAGTGGAAGATGACCCAAGTCCTTGGGCACCTGCTCCCACGTGGGAGACCCTGAGGAAGCTCCTGGTTCTTGGCTTTGGATTAGCACAGCTCTGGCTGTTGCGGCCATTGGGGAGTGAACCTACAAATGGAAGACCTCTCTCTGCCTCAGCCTCTCTGTAACTCTGCCTTTCAAATAAATAAATCTTTAAAAAATGAAATCAATTCATTTATCTAAAAGCAACTAATCTTTGACAAAGAAGCAAAAATCAATGCCTGGAGCAAGGACAGTCTCTACAACAAGTGGTGCTAAGAAAACTGGATCTCCACATGCAGAAGCATGAAACAAGACCCCTACCTTACACCTTACACAAAAATCACTCAAATGGATCAAGCATATAAGTTTTACTTTTAATTTCATTTTGCACCAAAATTTTGAACCTACTCTTCTACATATACATGAGAAACTTTAAATTATCAATTAGATGCAATAAAAGATTAAAAATAATAGCTAGTAAAAGACTTACAACATGGGGATGGTGCTGTGACATAGGAGGTAATGCCACTGCCTGGAGTGCTGGCATCCCATACGGGCACTGGTTCAAGTCCAGGTAGCTCCATTTCCAATCCAGCTCTCTGCTATGGCCTGGGATAGCAGTGTTAGATGGCCCAAGTCCTTGGGCCCTGCACCCATGTTGGAGACCCAGAGGAGGCTCCTGGCTCCTGGCTTCGGACTGGCACAGCTCTGGCTGTTGCAGCCAATTGGGGAGTGAACCAGCAGATGGAAGACCTCTCTCTCTCTCTCTCTCTCTCAAAATATGGCATTTCCCATCTAATATTTTCGACCACAGCTGACTATCAGTACCTGCTACTGCTGAATGTGAACTGCAGGTAAGGTGGAGAGGGTACCGTGCTCACTAGCTTTGTTCTCTTCCCCTTGCACACACCCACCTCGCATTCCCACGCGGAGTAAGGAGCACAGATCCATCTTCGTAACGAATGCTCGGTTTCTCTGCCGGTTGCAGCTGGTCTCATGCCCCTTTCTTACAAGTCCTTTCCCATAAAACTCTGTGGGCCCTCATGGGCTAGATTTCTGTGGAAGGCCACACCCTCTGGTTTACCAGACAGGCTCAGACAGTTCCTGCAGGGCTCAGAGCATCCCGCCACGCCTCCCCTGTCTCCCCATCCACCTCAGCTCTGTGAACAGCTAAGCAGGCACTTCTGTTTTGTTTTTTGCTTTTTTTATGTGGCTTGAGCTTTGTTCAGATCACTTGGGAAAGCCAATAACTCATTCATGAACTGCAGCGGCGAGTCTGAACTGTAATGCAGCTGCATGGTGCAGCATATCCAAACTGTTCTGTGGAGTCTGCTTTTCCTCAGGGTCCCGTGTTTAGGAAGAACACAGCAGAGCTGTGTCTGCATATTTGTCGTGTCCTGACGGGTCACGTTGGCTGGGCTGAGAGGGAGCAGCCGATCATGTTTAGGCAAAGTTTTGGTTCCAGGCCATCACGCAGAAAGTTCCAGAGAGGACAGGCAGGAAAAAAAAAAAGCCCATAAATAAGCACAAAATAGTTGTGAGTTTTCATCTACTGGGGTTAGTCCTCACAGTTTATGTTTAAAAGGTAGAAACTTGTTTCTGATCCAAAACCAAACTTTAGCTACAACTTCCGACAAGTTTTTCAAAAGACTTCGGAAGAGCAAGTTGATCCTTGCGTCCTCAAGCCAGCAAGTTGATCCTTGCGTCCTCAAGCCAGCCCTGCTAAGTAGTGTCGTTGAGTGCCAGGCGCTAGCTGGAAGCACACCGCAGACAGAAGCTCAATAACTCACACCACAGCCCCGGGACCTGTCAGTCACTGTTCCCTGCTTCATTGCTAGACAGGGTTCACCTGCTCTTCTGCAAACATGCACTGCTATTTAGAGAGACGGGCTGTCGCATTAGAGGGGAATTCACCTGTTGGTAAAATTTCAAAACACACCTCTGAAGGTCGTCACGACTTTATCCATTTGCAAATTAGTGCCATCACAGTTGTCCCACGAATGGCGTATTTACATAATAGTTCTCATGAGCCTCACAGATTGAAAGGATTTTTAAGAATAATTTATATTTGCCTTAGAGAAGAGCTAAGGTGAGGGTGATCCATCATTTTGCCCACTTAATTGACTTAATGAAGACAGCTGACATCAATTAAATAAGCAAAAGAAGAACCAAATTAACAAATTAATTGACCTCCAAAAAAGGCTGTTCATGTACCCTGGCTGGCTGAAAGACACTAGCCAGCCTGCATAGCCAGGCACTATAGGTGTCATTCATTATATGCAGTTAATGGCATGTGTGTAGCCTGGGTTTTCTGGTTTGCTAACTATCCTGTCCCCATAAACACACTCCTGGTTGTTAAACCACATGTCTTGATTGTCCAACGACATGTACCTAAACAAGACTGGGTATCAGGGAGGGAGGGAGGCAAACTAGATTAGTGCTCCCCCCACCGCCCCTCCTCCCCCAGTCATCAGTAAACACAAGAAACATGAATCAAAATCTCTTTTGAAGTCTCAGCCACATGATGCAAAATACTTAGCATCAGTTTCCACAATAGAAGCCTAATGGGTGCCAGAATACGTCCTTTGCACAGGATAAACAGGCAAAGGTGTGAAAATGAAGAAGTTACTTCTTTTTTTTTTTTATTTGACAGATAGAGTTATAGATAGTGAGAGAGAGAGACAGAGAGAAAGGTCTTCCTTCTGTTGGTTCACCCCCCAAATGGCTGCTATAGCCAGTGCTACGCCGATCTAAAGCCAGAAGCCGGGTGCTTCCTCCTGGTCTCCCATGGGGTGCAGGGCCCAAGCACTTGGGCCATCCTCCACTGCACTCCTGGGCCACAGCAGAGAGCTGGACTGGAAAAGGAGCAACCAGTACTAGAACTGGCGCCCATACGAGATGCTGGTGGCGCAGGCGGAGGATTAACCAAGTGAGCCACGGCTCTGGCCCCAGGGAAGCAGTTACTTGTAACTACTCTTGGGGGACCTCAGCCAACAGGTCTGCGCTTGATTTTAAAAGAAAGCTTGATGTGTTTTCCACAGTTACTTCTTCCTTTAAAATTAGATATTTATTAAATAATGTGTGTGTGTGGAGAGAGAGAGAGAGAGAGAGAGAATATATTCCAACACTATGGTTCATTTTCCAAATACCCATAATTTGCTGAGACTGGACCAGAGCTAGGAGCTGGGAACTCACTCCAGGTCTCCCACGTGGGTGTCAGGAATCCCAACTACGTGAGCCGTTACTGCTGCCTTCCAGGCCTGTTAGCCGGAAGCTGTGGAGCCATGACCTAGAGCTGAGGCTCCACCTCTGGCACTCTGATGTAGGACTTAGTTCCTACATATCCACTTCCTTATCATCTGATTGGGGAGCAAGACTATTTGGCCTTTTCACAAGTACACCTTCTACAAGATAAAAGTGCTGTAAAGAACAGAACACTAGCACAGGCCCACACGCGTCCTAAAAGCCACTGGACTTCTTAGGTTTCAGCTCTGTTGACCTGCTAAGCCTACTAGTATGAATATATTTTGAATTCTTCAGTTAATATCCAAGATAGGAAGGAAAGGGCAGGTTTAGGAAGGCAGATGAACGTGGATTGGAATGCTGCCCCCACAGGTCGCAGCCTTGTGACAGGCTGTGTAGTTAATGAGCATTCAGAATGTGATGGGAGGAGAGGCAGAAATCAGCGGAGCACTCTCCATGAGCATTTTGCTGTGGGGTGGGGCCCATGCAGTGATCTGAAGCTAGTAGGAAGCCATGGTCATTGTGACACCCTGATTCAGGGCTTGCTGGGGGGAGCAGGAGGCGGGGAGCCAAGAGAAATCCCTGAGCACGCTCAACATGAGACGTGCTGTTTGCGATGCCTTCCACATTCACCCCGGGCAGCAGGCCCTCTGCATCCATGGGCTACGTACTTGGGATTCAACCAATGAAAATACTTGAAAAAAAATTGTGCCTGTATTGAACAGGTGCACACTTGTGTTTCTTGTTAGTATTTCCCAAATAATACAACCATTACCTCTACAATATCTCCCTGATATTTGGTATTATAGGTAATCCTGAGATGATTTTACCTACATAGGAAGGAGCTGGCATTGTACTACAGAAGCCTAAACTTCAGGAGCCACCAGCATCCCAGATGAACACGAGGATAAGTCCTGGCTCTTCCACTTCTCACCCAGCTTCCTGCTGCTGAGCCTGGGAAAGCGGTAGAAGATGGCCCAAGTGCTTGGGCGCCTGCACCCACGTGGGAGACCCAGTTAGAGTTCTTGGTTCCTAGCTTTGGACTGTTCCAGCCCCAACTATTGTAGCCACTTGGGGACTGAGCCAGTAGATGGAAGATCATTCTTTCTGTCTCTCTCTGTGCATCTCTCCCTTTGTCTCTGTAACTCTGGCTTTCAGATAAATAAATAAATAAAAATTTTAAAAGATTTATTTATTTATTTGAAAGGCAGCATTACAGAGAGGTGGAGAGAGAGAGAGAGAGAGAGAGAGAGAGAGAGGTCTTCCATCCACTGGTTCACTCCCCAATTGGCCACAATGACTGGAGCTGGGCAATCCAAAGCCAGGAGTGCAGGGACCCAAGGACCTGGGCCATCTTCCACTACTGGATCGGAAGTGGAGCAGCCAGGACTCGAACTGGTGCCCGTATGGGATGCCGATACTGCAGGTGGCAGGTGAGTGGGAATGAACGAGACGATGTGTGTTGGATGTCTGTGCAATGGAAAAGAAAAGGAGAGGAAAAGTAACAGGATGTTCTTGGGCTACAGTGAGATATTTCCATGGGCCACATAAATTCAGGAACAGAACTCAGAAGTCCCCAACCTTAGCGTTTCTTTTCTTGGATAAACCTTCTTGTTTTATGCTCCTTGGTATAAATGAGCTTACAATTTTTTCTGATTTCTAAGTCAAATATGTTCACTGTTTAAAAAAGGTCAGAGAAAAACATAAAGAAAACAATGAGAATTTTCTGTGCTCCTAGGAGTGACAGCACATGGTTCTGAAAATTTTGCTGCTGTCTCCCTAGATTTTCTGCATGCATTCATTGGCATGGACAGATGTATCTTGAATTCTTGGAGAAAAACGGGTCAAACTGTGCAAATCCTGTTTACCTGCCTTTTTCACTTATTATACTGTGGGCATGCCAATAGAGCTCTGTGGTCTCATTTTTAATCATCACTAAGGATATAATTGCTTGTATTTCACAACTTAAAATCCCACGACTGAATTACACTCCGGGAATGTGATTTATGGCTACCGAAAACCAGCCTGAGCTGCCTAAGGGTACATGCGTAACCTGTTCAATGATGTCTTCAGGATAAATTCCTAGAGGTAAAATCCGGTAACCAGGGACTACGCGGGCTTCTAAGGATTTTAACGTGTTCTCTCCATTTCCATCCCCTCCCCTCTGCAAAAGAAGAGTTGTCTTGGGAAGAAAGTTCACTTTTCCCAATATGTAACAGTGGGGTCAGTGACGTTAGAATACGGTCATGATGGAGGTGGGGAGGTAGCAGTAGCAGACCAGAGCTGGGGTTTGCAGGCCCCAGCTGGCCCACGTGACGACCTTGGCTCTGCTGCTCAAACCACGCCCCCTCCCTTGCTCCTCCCTGCCTCTTCTGCGTGGTGGAACACCTGAGTGCCGGGACATTGCAGGACAAGACGGTAATAAGTAAGTGTTACTGTGCGAACTGGGTGTGGGGTATGTGGGAACCGTGCACACAGTACCAGCTGGAAATACACGCGATGGTGGCAGGCTGTCTCCCTCTGGCGACTTTTAGATCATTATACCAAAATGAGCAATGGCTGACACTCCCATAATGCACCGATGCCATGGCACTTTTGAGGTCTCCAAATCAGAGCAAGGAAATGGGGATTACTCAAGCTGCGTCCCAAACGTCACCGGCTATGGATGTTCAAGGAAGCTCTAGATACCACCCCCTATGCCATCAGGTGGCATAAAAAGATGCCCTGAACCTAGCTGATTGTAACTCATTTTATCCAGGATCCTTTTCACTCATGCCTGGAGTATATAGTTGTTTTCCTGCTCATTTTTATTCAAGTCTCTTGTTTCAATTGCTTCTTCGTCAAGGCAAGAACTTTGACCAAATCCAGTGGTGTGTGTGGGGGGGCGGTACCCCACAGCAGACCCTATCAGTGTCAGCAGACACAAGGGGTCACCACACCATCAGCTCAAGTGGGAGATGCTCAGAGGAGAGCTTTATTGACTAACAAGGAAAGGAGATGGGGTGGAGGGTTGAGGGGTGGGGGGCTGGGAGTAGGGGGTGGGGGTGGGGCGGGGGGGTGGAGGCTGAGTTCCCTAAAGAAACTGCCTCTAGGAGAAGCAGTCTGCACAGCCCCGGTTAGGGAAGCTACCAGGATGGAGGAGGGGGGTGCAGGAGGGCCCCCTCCGGTTCCAGCCACATCCATCTTTACGCACTGTGTGTTTAAAACTCTGGCTCAGGCTCATCTCACGGTTTTCCACACAAACATTTAGAACGTCCATACAAACATTTAGTGTGTCAGTCTTTCCCTTTAGCTTCTGCATCAAAATAAATTCCAGTGAGATTGCGAGATTAACTATTTTAGCGTAAAATTAACCCAGGTCCATGTTTTTATATTCTTAACTTGAAGATTGCCCTCGTAAACTTGAGATCAAGTGCAGAGGCATCGTCAGCACTATCACTCTCCCAAAGATCTGGAAAAGTTTTCTTCTTTGACTGAAGCCTTGACTGTTGGTCTTAGGGACCCGGTGCTCTATGTAGCAACTGCATTGAGAAGTCTTTCGGCACCCATAAACAAAAATGAAGACAGCAGAAAACCTTTCTTCTGAGCCCCAGAGAAATGAAGCAGGCAAACAACTAGTTGGCATGCACACATGTTGACAAGCTGTCTAGTGGGACAGCTGGCAGGAGCCAGGGAGCCGTGGGGGCTTGTGGGCGTGCCACGTCGCTGCACACACCTCATTAAGCACCATGGCAGTGAGTTGGGTGGATCTCAGCATGCCGCCTAGCCTGCATGGAGTTCAGGACATCTGGAGAGATCACACTTGGAAGGGATCACACACAACCGTGCCTAATGCAAGGGCGTGGCAACCGTATCAGGAGCTTCTCTTTTGTATCTGCTGACTATGCTCACTGAATTTTGTTGGGTCTGCTCTGAAAACTGGTTGCTCTCCACACTGCTGCTCATGAGACATCAGCCAATGCCTGCTGAGTTCCTCTTCTTCTATAAGCAAAGCCCCTTTGTACTGGGACAAAGCGACCTCACGATCTGAACTTGTTATTACCAATGAACGTGAGAGGGACAAACAGGATGTGGCGTGAGATTTTTCTAGAAGCCTGGACTAAATATTTCTTTCCTTTTGAGTCAGAGGAAAATGAAAAATGTAGAATATGCTGTATAATTTTTCTCATCTCTGTTTAAAATAGCACTTTGTTGATTAATTCTAGTCTATGTTACGTTTGCAAAAGAGAGAAAAAAAACTCCTTGATATTTAGTTATTAATTCAATCGATGTTTATTGAACACACATTGGGTGAAAGAACTGAGCCTGGTATTTGATTTTCTGCCGAGTACTCTGCCAGGTGTTTTAATAGATATTTCCTGATTTAATTTGCAAGGAATTTTGGACAGCGAGATTATTAGCATGCCCATGAGACATGTGAAGCAAATAGGGCCCAGAGACATTAAGGTGCTTGTTGGAGAGCACTCAGTAGGCAGGTGTCGGACCCAGCATTCAAATATATGTGTCTTAGGGTGTCAGGGCCATTTCTCTTTCCTATTCTAGCCATGATTCTTCTTTTTTAAAAAATTATTTGGAGGGCAGAGTTACAGAGAGTAAGAGTGAACAAGAGAGAGATATCGATCTTTCATCTCCTGGTTCCCTCTCCAAATAGCCACAGCAGCCAGGGCTGGCCAGGCCAAAGCTGCTAACCTAGGGGCACATCCAGTTCTCCCACATGGGTGGCAGGGGAACCAGCCTTCTCCCACTGCCTCCCCAGGAGCATCAGCAGGGGGCCGGATCAGAAGTGGAGCAGGCAGGACTCAAACTGGTGTTCATACGGGATGCTGGTGTCTCAGGTGGTGGCTTAATCCAAGGCACCAAATGCTGCCCTACAGTGATTCTTATTTTTGAAATTATCTCTTTCTCTCTAGTTTGACTGCCTTGTTGTGAGAGAATGAGTCTTAGTGTATCTCTTCTTTGTATTTGCTGAAGACTTCTCAGACTATTACTTGGTGAGATGTATATTTCTGCTAGTGTAGGATTACATACGTATCCATGAGAGCAAATATGTTATTTGCATTACTTAAGTTGCCTATATATTTTTTTCACCTTTGGTCTTGATTTTGAGAGGATGTTAAACTTACCTAATCCTTCTTTCTTTCATTTAGTTTTGGTTTGTATATATTTCAGGCTATGCTGTTAGCTGCATACAAATTCCTGATTTTTCTATTTTCCTTTTAAAATGTTTTCGTCATTATTATGAGAGTTCCTCATTATCCCTCTTAATGTTTTTCCCCTCAGCTACTATTTATCTAATCCAAATATTGGTTGCTGGCTTTGTTTTGGTTAGATATGCTTATATCCATCATCTCATTTTATGCCTTTCTGGGTGAGTCTGTTTTTGTAACTGGCTCAGGCTTTTTAACGCGTTCAGACAAATGCTGTCTTTTAAGAGCAGGTTTAATTGTGAACATTGCAGAGGTTGGGTTTGTTTTTGCCACTTTATTTTTGTGCTCTTTCATGCGCTTTTATTCTGTCCTGTTTTTTTCTTTATCTGCTCCTATTAGATAACCTTGCATGCTAGAAAATTGCATTTTCCTTTTTAGTGATCATGTCTTTTAAAAGTAGATTTTTCTTTTTTAAAAAAGATTTATCTATTTATTTGAAAGAAGGGGAGAGAGAGAGAGAGAGACAGACAGACAGACAGACAGAGAGATCTTTAAGCCACTGGTTTACTTTCCAAATGCCTGGAACAGCCAGGGCTAGATCAGGTTCAAGCCAGGAGCCTGAAACCCCATCTGGGTCTCGCACATGGGTGACAGGGGACCAAGTACTTGGGCTGTCATCTGTAACCTCCTAGGCGCATTACCAGGAAGCTGGATCAGAAGCAGAGGTGGGGTTTGATTCCAGGCACTCTGACATGGGATGCAGGTGTACAAAGAAGAGGCTTACTGTGTGTGCCACAACACCCTACCCTTTATTATTTGTCGTTACTATGTTAACATATCTATCTAACAACAATATAGTTTTCTTTCTTTTTTTTAAAGATTTATTTATTTATTTGAAAGACAGAGATACAGAGAGAGAGAGAGAGAGAGAGAGAGAGAGAGAGAGATGGGTCTTCCATCTGCTGTTTCACTCCCCAGATGGAAGCAATAAACAGGAGCTGAGCCAATCTGAAGCCAGGAACCAGGAGCTACTTCTGGATTGCCCACTTGGGTGCAGGGACCAAAACACTAGGGCCATTCTCTGCCGCTTTCCCAGGCACATTAGCAGAGAGCTGGATTGGAAGTGGAGCAGCTGGGACTCGAACCAGCGCCCATGTGGGATGCCGGCACTGCAGGTAGCAGCTTTACCCTCTATGCCGTAATGCTGATCCCAACAACATAGTTTTCTAACAATATAGCATGTTGTGTCATGCTTCTGCCTTCTGCCTTCAGTGGTGTGAACCTTCGTGTTCTGGAACAACTTAATGACTGGCATTCCATCTGAGAGTTTGTCTAGGTTTTTGATTTTATAATTTGTACCATCTCCCTATTGAGAATCTATACCCCCAGCCCCCATTCTCTCTCTTTGTGTCTATCCATTTCCTTTCTTTACTTTAAAAAAAATATTTCAGAAGCAGAGAGACATAGAGAGAATCCCATCACTGATTCATTCCCCAGATACCCCCAACAGTCAGGGTTAGGCCAGGATTACAGCCTGGAACTGGGAACCCAACCCAGGTCTCCCATGTGGGTGGCAGGAACCCCGGTCCTGGGCCACCATCAGTGCCTCCAAGGGTGCGTAGTAGTGGGAAGCTGGACTCGGGAGCTGGAGCCGGGACTGTAACCCGGGGCTCTGATGTGGGCTACAGGCGACTTACCTGGCACTGTGTTACTAGGCTAAATGCCTGCCCCTATGCGTTCTGTGCACCTTCTTCTTAGTTCTCCCACTTATCCCCATTCATTTCTCAGGCCAGAATTCTGCTCATCGCTTTGTATTGCTTTCTCTATCAGATCCACAAACATGCTTATCTTATGCTGGGATCTGGATGGGACTTCTTCTGTTTTTACTTTTATTCCAAAAAATAACTGCACCACTGCTACGTATTTGGAGTAGCAGAAGTGGATCAGAGTTTGAAGTTACAGAGTCATCATGGCTGGAATTCTTAAGAGAAGCCTCATGATTGAGCGGTGTATGAGTGGCTCTTGTTTGCTGCTCTCATTTGGTGACGCATCACTGCCCACAAGGGACATGTTCTGAGAAATGAATGCATCATGACATCCTTTGGTCATTGTGTGCACATCATCGTGGTCCTGCGCCAACTGAGACGGCTACAATGCTGGTGGTGATACAAGCCAAGGAGACCGCCATGGGCTATGTGATCCAGAAGCTGCCTGAAACATCGTCATGAGGCACACGGGTGTATTTGAATGGCTCCCAATTCTCTCATCTGTGGTCTCACCTGTGGCCAAGAGCCCTTTACCATGAGCGTAGTCCTTCGCACATAACACACCTTTGTAAAATTTATAACAAGACGGCAGGCGGCTGCAGCCTGTGGCTTGCAAGTGGAGGGCAGATTGCATTTCAGCCATTGCTCACCGCTGGGGCAGGTGCGTTTGTGCAGTGCATAAATCAGATCCTCCCGCACAGCGGCTCTGCTTACTAAGTGTATTACTAGTGGTTACTAAGAGTTGGTACTTAGAAACTGCAATTAGCATGTTGCTAGAATTTTCTGATGGCATGGATTTTTTTTTTTTTTTGACAGGCAGAGTGGACAGTGAGACAGAGAGACAGAGAGAAAGGTCTTCCTTTGCCGTTGGTTCACCCTCCAATGGCCGCCGCGGCTGGCGCAGTGCGCTGATCCGATGGCAGGAGCCAGGTGTTTCTCCTGGTCTCCCATGGGGTGCAGGGCCCAAGCACTTGGGCCATCCTCCACTGCACTCCCTGGCCACAGCAGAGAGCTGGCCTGGAAGAGGGGCAACCGGGACAGAATCCGGCGCACCGACCGGGACTAGAACCTGGTGTGCCGGCGCGGCAAGGTGGAGGATTAGCCTGTTGAGCCATGGCGCCGGCTTGGTTAGGATTCTTGTCCAAACACCTGGCTGTGGGGCACTAGTGCAGTCCTTCTGCTCCTGTGCCTGCGCTGATAGCCAGAATTTCCTGGCACTTGAACTCTGGTCGGAGGACTTAGATGTTCCAGATGTGCCAGATTATATGAGGAGTCCCTCAAAATGTTTGTGGATAATGTGTATTATGAAAAAGACACACATGGATTTCAATTTCTTTCTTTTTAAATTTTTAATTAGTTTTTTTTTTTAACATTCAGTGTGGTTTGTAGGTATAATTCTAAGAACATAATGAGAGCTGGCACTGTGGCATGACAGGTTAAGCCTCCACCTGTGGTGCCAGCATCTCATATGGGCACTGGTTTGAGTCCTGCCTGCTCCACTTCCCATCCAGCTCTCTACTAATGCACCTTGGGAAGCAGTGGAAGATGGCCCAAGTCCTCTCCCTCTCTCTTTCTGTAACTCTGCCTCTCAAATAAATCAGAGAGAGAGAGAGAGGTCTTTCAGCCGATGGTTCACTCCCCAATTGGCTTCAATAGCTGGAGCTGTGCTGATCGAAAACCAGGAGCCAGGAGATTCCTTTGTGTCTCTCATGCGGGTGCAGGGGCCCAAGGACTTGGACCATCCTATATTGCCTTCCCAGAGTATAACAGAAAGCTGGATCGGAAATGGAACAGCCGGGACTCGAACCCATGCCCATTTGGGATGCCAGCACTGCAAGTGCAGCTTTACTAGCTACGCCACAGCACTGGTCCCTCAAATAAATCATTTAAAAAAAGAAAACATAATGATATTTTCTCCCTCCCTCCCTCCTTCCCACTCTCTCCTACCCACCCTCATTTCTTCTCCCTTTTTTAGTTTTTGAGATAACATATCTTAAATTTACTTTACAGTAAAAAAAAAAGACTTAACACTTCACCAAAGAAGTGAAAAACTAAAAAGCAATAAGACCCCAGCTTAGTGGTAACATAGGAAATGACTATAAGCAATAATTGAATGAAACAATAACCATTCCAGCCACACACAGTAAATTTTATAGTAATCACAGATCATAAAAACTACAGTAGTGTAACATTTTTAACCAAGGTTTGACAAAGGTATGAAACTTTCACAGAACTGTATTTGCAGCAATACTGATACACACAGACAATTCTTTTTCTTTCCTTTTTTATTTGTTTTTAAAATTTTAACTCCCATGTATAAGGGATAGCATATGATATTTTTGGTTCTGATGTCCTCCAGTTGCATCCAATTTGCTGTTAAAATTTCATTCTTTTTTTATAGCTGAGTAATATTCCATTGTGTATATCACATTTTCTTAATCTATTCATCTGATGATGGACATTTGGGTTGATTCCAAATTTTAGCTACTGTGAACAGTGCTGCAAACACAGTGGTGCAGGTATCTCTTTGATACAATGTGTTCAAGTCTTTCGGGTAGATACCCAGTACTTTGGTTGCTGAATCATATAAATCATATGGCAAGCCTATTTCTAGAAATCTCCATAATTTTCCACAGTGGTTGTACTAATTTACATTCCCACAAACAGTGTTTAAGGGTTTCCCTCTGTCCAAAGCCTCACCAGCATTTGTGTTTTGGATTTTAGCCATGTGGACAGGGGAGAGTTGATATCTCATTGTGGTTTTGGCTTGCATTTATTTCCCTGATGCCTAGTGATGTTGAGCATTTTTTCATGTACTTGTTGGCCATTTGCATTTCTTCTTTTGAGAACTGTCTATTGAAGCCCCTTGTTTGTTTCTCAACTGGATTGTTTTTGTTGCTGTCGAGTTTTTGAGTTGCTGACAAGTTTGGGCTATTAATCCTTTATCTGACAGGTGGTTTGCGAGTGTCATTTCCCATTCTGTTGGGTGTCTCTTCTCTCTATCAATTGCTTTGCTGTGCAAAAGCTTCTGATATAGCCCCATTTGCTTACTTTTGATGTTATTGCCTGTGCTTTGGGGGTCTTGTCCGAGAAGTTGTCCCTTACACCAGTGTCTTGAGTGTTTCCCCTATGTTTTCTTCCAGCAACTTCATAGCCTCAGGTCTTACATTTAAGTCTTTGATGCATCTTGAGTTGATTTTTGTAGATGGTGGGAGGTATGGATTGGATTTCATTCATATATATATATATATACATAATCTCCAGATATACATATATCTCCAGATATATATATATACACACACATACATATATCTCCAGTTTTGCCAGCACCATTTGTTGAAGAGATTATCCTTACTCAAAGCACTTGTGTAAAAAAAATCAGTTTGCTGTATGTATGTAGATTAATTCCTGGGCTATCTATTCTGTTCCATTGATCTATGTGTCAATTTTTAAAAAAGATTTATTTATTTATTTGAAAGTCAGAGTTACACAGAGAGGTGAGAGAGAGAGAGAGAGAGAGAGAGAGAGAGAGATCTTCCATCTGCTGGTTCACTTCCCAGTTGGCTGCCATGGCTGGAGCTGTGCTGATCCAAAACCAGGAGCCAGAAGCCAGGAACCAGGAGCCAGGAGCTTGTTTCTGGGTCTCCCATGCAGGTGCAGGGGCCCCAAGGACTTGGGCCATTTTCCACTGGTTTCCCAGGCCATAGCAGAGAGCTGGATTGAGAGTGGAGCAGCCAGGACTCAAACCGGTGTCCATATGGGATGCCAGCGCTGCAGGTGGCAGCTTTACTCATTATGCCACAGTGCCAGCCCCACTATGTGTCAGTTTTTAAGCCAGTATCAGGCTGTTTTAATTACTGTAGATTTGTAGTATACTTTGAAGTCAGGTCTTGTGATGCCTCCAGTTTGATGTTTCTTGTTCAAGATAGCTTTGGCTAATCTGGGTCTTTTGTGATTCCACAAGAATTTGAGGATTGCATTTTCTAAATCTTTAAATAATATCGTTTTTTTTTTTTTTGATGGGGATTGCATTGAATCTACAGATTGCTTTAGGTAGCATGGGCATTTTCATGATATTGATTCTTCCAATCTATGAGCAAGGAATATCTTTCCATTTCTTTTTGTCCTTGATGATTTATTTCATCAATATCTGATCATTTTCATTGTAGAGATCTTTCACTATGTTGATTACATTTACTCCTAAATATTTGTTTTTTTGTGTGGCTATTGTGAATGGGATTTCTTTCTTGATTTCTCTTTCTGTAAGTTCATCATTAGCATACCAAAAAACTACCTTTTTTTTTTTTTTGGTGTGTTTATTTTCTAAACTGCAACTTTACAGAATTGGTTTATCAATTCTAACAGCTTTTTGGTGGAGCATTTAGTTTTTTTTTTTTTTTTTTTTTTGTGTACAATATCATGTCACCTGCCAACAATGGATACTTTGACATTCTCTTTTACAATTTTGACGTCCTGCCTTTTTTCCTCCTCCCTAGTTGATTTTGCTAATACTTCTAGTCCTATCTTTAATAAGAGTGGTGAAAGTGGTCATCCTTGTCTTGTTCCATATCTGAGGGAAAATGCCTTCAGCTTTTCCCCATTCAGTATTATATTGGCTGTTGGTTTGTGATTTACAGCCTTTATAATTTTGAAGAATGTTCCTTCTATACCTCATTTGTGGAGGATTTTTATCATGAAGCAGTGTTGAATCTTATCAAATGCTTCCTCAGTATCTAGTGAGATGGCCATATGGTTTTTGTTCTTCATTCTATTGATGTGATTTATGATGTTTATTGGCCTGTAACTCTTGAACCACCCTTGAAATTCTGGGATAAATCCCACTTGATTGTGATGTAGGATCTTTTTTTTGTGGTTTTGGATTCAGTTTGCTGGTATTTTGTTGAGGATCTTTGTGTCTATGCTCATTAAGGATATAGGTCTCTAGTTTTCTTTTTGTGTCATGTCTTTGGTTTTGGTATCAAAGTAATAATGTTGGTCTCATAAAAAGAGTTTGGCAGAGTTCATCCTGTTCAATATTGTGTAATAGTTTGAAGAGTATTAGAGTTACTTTATCTTTCAGTGTTTTGTGTAATTCAGTTGTGAAGCCATTGGGCCCCGGCATTTTCCATAATGGAAGGTTTTTGGTTACTGCTTCATTGCTTGTTATGAGAACGTTCAAGTTGTCTGTGTCTTCTTGTTTAATCTTGGGAGTTTACAAGGATCCAGGACATTATCCATTTCTTCAGTGTTTCCCAGTTTATTAGTGTATAGTTCTTCATAGTTGTTTCTTATGATCCTTTGTATTTCAGTGCTGCCAGTAGTAATTTCTCCCTTTTCATCTCTAATTTTACTTGTGTGAATTTTTCCACTTTTTTTCTTTGTTAGTCTGGCTAGAGGTTTACCTATTTTGCTTATCTTCTCAGAAAACCAACTTTTTGTTTTGTTGACCTTTTGTGCTTTTTTTTTTTTAGTTTCAATTTCACTTATTTATACTCTGATCTTCATTATTTCTCACCTACTGCCTATTTTGGGTTTGGTTTTATCTTGCTTTTCTAAGTCTTCAACATGTATCATTAGTTCTTTAATTTGAGATATTCCTTATTTTAAATATAAGTACTTAATGCTATAATCTTCCCTGTTAATACTGCTTTTGCTGTATCCCACAGGTTTTGAAATGTTGTGTTTTCATTTTCATTTATTCCAAGAAAGGTTTTGATCTCCTTTTTAATCTCTTCAGTGACCCATTGATCATTCATCAGCATGTTGTTTTAATTTTCAAGAATTTATGAGTGTTCTATTGTTCTTGTTGATTTCTAGCTTTATTCCTTTATGCTCTGAGAAGATATATGGAATGATTTCAATCTTATTAAATTTGCTGAGACTTGATTTGTGGCCTCATGCATGGTCCATCCATGTACTGTATATTCTGCAGCTGTTGGGTAAAATGTCCTGTAAGTGTCTGTTGGGTCCATTTGCTTGACAGTGTTTCAACTCCGATGTGTCTGTATTGAGTTTTTATCTGGATGATCTGTCTATTGATGTGGACAACACCCACTATTTCTCCCATTCAGTCTAATAGCATTTGCTGTATATATCTGGGAGGTCTTTCTTTTGGGTGCATATATGTTTATGATTGTTATGTCTTCATGCTGAATTGAACCTTTAATCAAAATATCATGTCCTTCTTTATCTCTTTTTTTATGGTTTCTGATTTAAAGTCTGTTTTATCTGGTATCAGGAAAGCTATGCCTGCTTTCTTTTGGTTTTCACTTGCCTAGTATATCTTTTTCCAACCCTTCAGTTTCAGTCTGTGTGTATCTTTGTTTGTGAAGTGAGTTTCTTGTAGGTAGCATGTAGAGGGGTCATGATTTTTTATCCATTTAGCCAACTTAAGTCTTGGTTGGTGAATTTAATCCATTTACATTCAAGGTTAGTATTGACAGAGAAGAGCTAAGACCTGTCACTTTGTTGACTAGAGAATGATTCTACCTGCTGTGTTAGTCAATTTGGTGGTGTCATATGCTTTCATGGTGTTTACTCATAATGTAGGATGCCCTTCAGAATTTCTTTAAGACTGGTCTAGTGGTGGTGAATCCTCTGTTTTTGCTTATCTGGAAGATACTTTATTTCTCCTTCACTTTAAAAAAATATTTATTGTATTTGAGAGATAGAGCTACAGACAGAAAGGGAGGGAGGGAGGGAGGGTGGAAGGGAGAGAGAGAGAGAGAGAGAGGTCTTCCATCCACTGGTTCACTCCCTAATTAGCTGCAATGGCCAGAGCTGTGCCGATCTGAAGCCAGGAGCCAGGAGCTTCTTCTGGGTTTCCCATGCTGGTGCAGGGGCCCAAGGACTTGGGCCATCTTCTACTGCTTTCCCAAGCCATAGCAGAGAGCTGGATCAGAAGAGGAGTAGCCAGGTCTCGAACTGGTGCCCATTTGGGATGCAGAAACTGCAGGTGGCGGCTTCACCGGCTACGCCACAGCGCCGGCCCCTACAGTCATCATTTTCAATTGTATATGTGTCATTTCATAGATTTCCTTCAGTTAAAGCTCTACTTCTGGAGGAGCATTGTGTTCTTTTGGAGGGATCATGCTACCTTGCTTCTTCATGTCTCCTGTGTCCCTATGTTTATATCGTGAATCTGGTGCACTCATCTGCTCTGCTTTTTAATGGAGTAGGTTTTATTGGAAAAGAATGTATGATTCAACTAGAACACAGGATCTTCCTTGGCTTTGGCTTTGGTTCTAGGTGAGCCTAGGAGTGTAGTCTCTGAGGGATTGCTTTTGTCTTAATTAATGCCAGCTGTGTATCCAAGTGACCCAGCGGTCTAGTCTGCTGCAGTTCATAGGGATAGAAGTGTGGCTTTGAGTTGAGTAAGGGTTTCCTTGGCTGTATGTCACTGGTCTACAGAGAGTTTGATATCAGTTTGCCTGGTGAATGAGATATCCAGAGCCTTGTTCTTGGTGCTGAGAGAGACAAGGGTGGCTGTCCTCTTGTTCTACTGTTAAGCCTGAGTGATGCTGGGACTTGTGGCTCTAGCACTACGCAATACAGATGTACCCTTCCCAGATCCTGCTAGGAAAGTCCAACTGGTGCTGTGGCTTCTAATACCAACAACCTTAGTCCTAGGACTAAGATATGTGAAGTGAGCCCTGTTGCAGTCCTACAGGGTGGCTACAAGATACACTGGGGCTTTTGCTCTGGAGGCCATGAATCCAGAAGTGGAATGCAGGTAGATTCTTCCCTCTGTCCATTGGGTAGATTCCAATGACACTGAAAAATTTATTGAATTGCTAGAGTCCTGCTGTTGTAGGGTACAGTGGGGTCATTTCCCAGATCTCCCAGGGAGGGAGTGGATTTTTTTATGGGCTGCTTCTGGTGTTAACCCCCAGAAGCTAAGGTGAACCCCTCTTGCTCATGTCGAGTGCAGGAGCATAGCTCTGGGGCTGATGCCCCCAAAGTCCCACAGCTGCAGGATGCATGGGAACCTGCCCTTTGCCTCATACGTGGCCCTGACTCTGACTATAATGCAAGTAGAAAAAGAACAGGAGCCACTGTGCAACTTTTCTCTGCCAAGTATTGCACCCTGTGCCGGTGGGAGAGGGGAAGAATTTGAAAGACAGACAGCCAAAGTGAGAGAGAGCCAGAGAAAAGAGAGAGCCTGCATCTGCTGGTTTATTCCCTAAATACCCACAAGGGCCAGGTCTGGGCTGGGGCCAGAGCCAGGATTTTGGAATGCGATCCAATGTTTCCCACTGGGTGCAGGAACCCAATTACCTGAGCCATCAGCGGTGCCACCCAGGGGCTGCATCGGCAGGGAGCTGCAGTCAGAAACCACAGGTGGACATCAAACCCAGGTGCTCTGATGTGGGGCGTGGTCCTTTTAATGTCTAGGTTCAATGCCTCCTCCCAGAAACTTATTTTTTAATGCCATTTTCCACGAAATGTTGAAGTACCGCTGTGTCATGCTGCAGGTTGCTTTTTTTGTGGCAATCTGGAGGGAGCCCAGATCTTTCATCATTGTTTGGTAACAAACACTGAGGTCTAGGTCAACCTTTTCCCAAACATTGATCCTCAAGACACTCATCTAGGGACCATAATAATTCCAGAAGAATCTGGCTAAAAAGCCCATGAGAGTATTTCAGGCATGGAAAGCCAGGACACTCTGGCAAAAAAAAAAAAAAAAAAAAAAAAAAAAAGAGCTAAATGAAAGATCTCTACGAGTGAGATCCCAATGGAAAGAATGGGCCATCAAAGAAGGAGGTGCCTTTCTCTGAAGGGAGGAGAG
Organism: Sylvilagus floridanus; assembly: GCA_949820135.1. Lineage (NCBI taxonomy): Eukaryota > Metazoa > Chordata > Mammalia > Lagomorpha > Leporidae > Sylvilagus > Sylvilagus floridanus. The sequence goes on from OX463243.1 coordinate 2,285,700, forward strand.
AACTTCCACTTTGACTATGGCCTTTTCTGCATAAGATCAGAGTTTGTGGACTCAAGAGGCTTCCATAGCCTTGGCAACTCATGGCAAGAGCCTAGGGTGATTACTGACACCATAAACAAGAGTGTCAAATTGTTAAATCTACAACAGGAGTCACTGTGCACTTACTCCCCATGTAGGATCTCTGTCCTTAATGTGTTATACTATGTGAATTAACGGTAAAACTAGTCTTCAAACAGTTCTTTATACTTGTGTGTCTCTGTGGGTGCAAACTTTTGAAATCTTTTTCTTTTTTTTTTGACAGGCAGAGTGGACAGTGAGAGAGAGACAGAGAGAAAGGTCTTCCTTTTGCCATTGGTTCACCCTCCAATGGCTGCTGCGGACGGCGCACCATGCTCATCCGATGGCAGGAGCCAGGTGCTAGGTGCTTTTCCTGGTCTCCCATGGGGTGCAGGGCCCAAGCACTTGGGCCATCCTCCACTGCACTCCTTGGCCACAGCAGAGGGCTGGCCTGGAAGAGGGGCAACCAGGACAGAATCCGGCGCCCCGACCGGGACTAGAACCCGGTGTGCCGGCGCCGCAAGGCGGAGGATTAGCCTGTTGAGCCACGGCACTGGCCTGAAATCTTTACTTAGTATATACTAAGTTGATCTTCTGTATATAAAGATAATTAAAAATGAATCTTGATGAAGAATGGGATGGGAGAGGGGGTAGGAGATGGGGAGGTTGCAGGTGGGAGGGAGGTTATGGGGGCAAAAAACCATTGTAATCCAAAAGTTGTACTTTGGAAATTTATATTTATTGAATAAAAGTTAAAAAAAAAATAAAAAATAACTCCAGAAGAAAAATGAATTACATGATTTATTGAGTTTGAGAAATATGATGGAATCTATTTTCTCTTGAAAAGTTGTAATACTCACTTACCCTTTAACGTTGGTAGGAATTAAAGAAAAAGGCCAGTAGAAAGACTAACTCTCTTTCTCTCTCTGTCTCCCCCCCACCCCGCTTATTTAAGTCAGTGTTAATCAAATATTTTGAGAAGGTTTTTGTTTCACACTGTATCCATATATACATACCACTTGAAAGAATGCCCATTGTAATACTAATCTGGAAATTTATAAACTCTTTGAGTAATGATGAGCATATGTGGAGTCCTGTAGCTTTCATGTTTTCATGGCGAGAACGCACAGCAGAGCCTAATATTCATTCTAAGAATAAATACCATGATTAGTGTATTCATCCATGGACACTTTGGTACGTGTTGTTGAACATGAGTACGATTATGTTTCGGGAAAGAGAATCTGAGGGCACTGTTGTTCTGTCCCTTGAAACATTTTCCACATCTGTCAGAGGAGAAAGTTGTGCATATGTGAGTCTATTTGTTTCAGAATCAGTGAGAATTAGGGCCAACTGTTGGCAAAGTCTTGTTTTTATTATGACATCTTATTAGTTATCGGGGAAAGCATAAGCATTGGAATATCACATATGCAACTCTGTAATGTTAGAGAGCTATTGCAACTTACAAACAAACGATTCACAAGGCTGCCAACAGCATGCCATTAAAGGGCTTGGGAGCTGAACGCCTTCCACAATCCTTATCTGGATAAAAATACATCAAAAGACTATAGCCTACAGCATGGATATTTGGCCTGGTGGTTAAGATGCGGGGTAAGACATCACATCCCATTTTGGAGTAGCTGGTTTCCATCCCCAGCTCCACTCTCAATTCCAGCTTCCTGCTCGTGTAGACCTGGGAGGCAGTGGTGAGGGCTCAGGCACTTGGGGCCCTGCCAGCAGCATGGGAGATCTGGATGGAGCTCCTGGCTCCCAGCTTCAGCCTGGCCCAGCCCAGGCTATTGGGGATCTCTCTCTGCTTCTTTCTTTCTTTCTCTCTCCCCCTCTACATTTCAAATTCATTGCTTTTTACAAAAGAACTCTAAAATTAATTAAAATATCAGTCTTCAAAAATATGAAAAGCTGTGACATTTTTAATTGAAATTTTTTCCCATTGTCAAATGTTTTAAAAATTCTAACTTGTTTTTAATATTCAGCCCTCAAATATCATTGTCAATAATTAAAGTTTTAAAAAAAACTTACCAATTTTTTTTTTCTCAAAATGCATCTTGCATCTTCATTTTTCAGGTCAAATTTCTTCTTAAGCTGTTGCATCCTACAGTACTTTTTCATCATGGGTCCTTGAATATTGAATTGTTTTCATGTTCCCAGTTGTGTTTCTGAAAACGTTTTTATTTTCTTCTCCCTTTTTATTGATAGAATTATCATTTGAGAACTCTTTCCCCTTAGCTCTTTTAATTCAGTATTCAATCATTTTCTGCTTTCTACAAAGGTACTTCAAAAAGTTCATGAGGTATACACACCAAAGAAAAGCCTTACACGGACTTGAAAGTTTTCCACCAAAATAAATGGAAATTGCATTTCTCATGAACTCAGACTGTTGCTGTTGGAAATCCAAAGTCATTCACAGTTTTTATTTTTTAAGATTTTTTTTTTCTTTTTGAAAGGTTCCAAGTCTACAAAAAAGTTTGAGATTTGTGACTTTGAGTTATGTGCTGAAGTGTGGACTTGTATTTGTTTATCTGGATTGAAACTGTATTACATTTAAAATTTTTACTTTTCTAAAATATCGTTTTTTATTTTATAAATATCTAAATTCATATAGCATTGTGTTATTTTTAGGGATATATCTTTCTCTTTTTTAATAAAATATTCATTTATTTATTTGAAAGGCAGAGTTACAGAGAGGCAGAGGCAGAGAGAGAGCGTAAAAGAGAGAGAGGGATCTTCCACCCACTGCTTCACTCCCCAGATGAACACAACAACCGTGGCTGGGCCAGGCGGAAGCCAGGAGCCAGGAGCTTCATCTAGGTTTCCCAAGAGTGGCAGGAGACCAGACACTTGGGTCATCTTCCACTGCTTTCCTGGGCCATTAGCAGGGAGCTGGATTGGAAGTGGAGCAGCCAGGACACAAACTGGCACCCATATGGGATGCTGGCAACTCAGGTCGCAGCTTAACTTGCTGCACCACCATAATTTTTATTTTTTAAAAAGATTTTATTTATTTGAAAAGTAGAGTTACAGATATATGAGAGGGGGAGACAGAGAGAGGAGAGGTCTTCCATCTGTTGGTTCACTCCCCAGATGGCAGCAATGGCTGGAGCTGTGCTGATCCGAAGCCAGGAGCCAGGAGCCAGGAGTTTTTTACAGGTCTCCTACATGGGTGCAGGGGCCCAAGGACCTGGGCCATCTTCTACTGCTTTCCCAGGCCATAGCAGAGAGCTGGATTGGAAGAGGAGCTGCTGGGACTCAAACCGACAGCCATATGGGATACCAGCATAGCAGACAGAGGCTTAACCTACTGCACCACAATGCCAGTCCCACCACTGTATTTTTGAGAGCAGTTTTAAGTTTGCAGAAAAATCAAGCAGATAAAACAGAGAGTTCCTACACACTTCCTTTCTTCCTTACTCAGAGTTTCCCCTATTAGTAACATCTGGCAATAGTGTGGTACATTGCTTATAGTTGGTGAACCAATGTTCATACATTATTGTTCTCTAAAGCCACAGATAGCATAAATCATTCTTTGTGTTGTACAGAGTTATGGAGTTTTTCCAAGTGCATGACATCACATATCTGCTACCATGATATCACACAGAATACCTTGATTGCCTAAAACCTCCCTTTCTTCAGCTAACCCTTAGGCAACCTCTGATATTTTACCTTCTCTGTGGTTTGCATTGTTCAGAACATCATATAATTGGAATCATATAGTATGTAACCTTTTCAGATTGGTTTTTTTCACCTACTAACACACATTTAAGGTCTCCAAGCAGCTTCATGGTTTGATAACAGCTTTCTTTGATTACTGAATAATCTTCCATTGTATGGATATACCATGGTTCGTTTATCCATTTAACTGTTGGAAGAGGTCTTACTTGCTTCCAACTTATGGAAATTTTGGATAGATCTGCTAGAGACACTGGTTGTAGGTTTTTATATGGACATAAGCTTTCAACCCATGTGTAAATGCCTAGAAAATGTGATTGCTGGGTTATATGTTAAGACTGTGTTCAACTTGGTATGAAACTGCCAAACTGTCTTCCAAAGAGACTGAGATTTTTGCCATCCCATCAGCAATAAATTAGAGTTTCTGTGGTTTCACATCTTTGGCAAAATTGGAGGTCGGTTTTGTGATCTTAGCCATTCTAATAGATATGTTCTGGTAATCACTGGTTTTCTTTCTTTTTTTTTCTAACGATTTATTTATTTATTTGAAAGTCCAAGAAGGAGAGGCAGAGAGAGAGAGAGAGAGAGAGAGAGAGAGAGAGAGAGAGAGAGAGGTCTTCCATCTGTTGGTTCACTCCCCAGATGGCCACAATGGCCAGAGCTGCACTGATCCGAAACCAGGAGCCAGGAGATTTTTCCGGGTCTCCCATGTGGGAGCAGGGGCCCAAGGATATGGGCCATCTTCTACTGCTTTCCCAGGCCATAGCAGAGAGCTGGGTTGGAAGAGGAGCAGCCGGGACTAGAACCGGTGCCCATATGGGATAGTGGCACTGCAGGCAGCGACCTTACCCGCTACGCCACAGTGTCTGCCCCAATCATTGGTTTTCATTTGCAATTTTGTGCCACAAATGATGGTGAACATTTTCACATGCTCATTTGCCATCTGTTTATTTTCCTTGGTGAGATGCCTGTTTATCTTTTTGGCCAAGCTTTTAATTGGGTTGTTTGTTTTCTTATTGTTGAGTCTTAAGAATTGTTTATATCTTTTTAATGCAAATCCTTTATCAAATGTGTGTTTTGTAAATACTTGCTCTTGTCTGTGCTTTGTAGTTTGATTCTCTTAAAAGTGTCTTTTGAAGATCACATGTTTTTAATTCTAATACATTCTACTTTACCCATTTTTTTTAATTTCATGAATTGTGTTTTGATGTTGCATGTAAAAACTCAACATTAAATCCAAGGTCACCTGGATTTTCCTATTCTTTTCTGTGTAGAAGTTTTATAGCATTGTGTCTGATGTGTAAGGCTATGTCCAGTTAACATCTGTGAAATGTGTAAGGTTATGTTTAAGTTCTCTTCCCTTTTTTTAGCACATGAATATCCAGTTGTTCCAACACCATTTGTTGAAAAAGACAGTTCTTTCTCCACTGAGCTGCCTTTGCTGCTTCGTTTGTTTAAAGGATTTATTTTATTTATTTGAATGGCAAGTCACAGAGAAAGGGAGAGACGGAGAGAGACTCTTCCATCTGCTGGTTCACTCCCCAAATGGCTGCAACGGCTGGAGCTGTGCCCATCTGAAGCCAAGAGCCAGGAGCAAGGAGACATTAACAACTTCCAGGTCTCCCACGCAAGTGCAGGGACCCAAGCACTTGGGCCATCTTCCACCGCTTTCCCAGGCCATAGCAGAGAGCTGGCTTGGAAGTGGAGCAGGGGGACCTGAACCTGCGCCCATATGGGATGCCGGCACTGCAGGCAGAGGATTAACCTACTGTGGCAGAGGGCTGCCCCCCTCTTCTGTCTTTATCTCTCTCTCATTTTCTCCTTCTTGTCTAGTTTGGAGAGTTATTAGTTTTTTGTTTTGTTTTTTTTTTTTTATATATAAAGCTTTTATTTAAAGAATATAAATTTCCAAAGAACAGCTCATGGACCACAATGGCTCCCCCCCCCACACAACTTCCCTCCCTCCCCCCACCCTCCCCTTTCCCGCTCCCTCTCCCCTTCTGTTCACATCAAGATTCATTTTCAATTCTCTTTATACACAGAAGATCAATTTAGTACATATTACGTAAAGATTTCAACGGTTTGCCCTCGCATAGAGACACAAAATGATAATACTGTTGGAGTACTAGTTATAGTATTAATTCACAATGTACAGCACATTAAGGACAGAGATCCTACATGATTTTTTTTTTTAAAAAATTGATTAATTGTCTATGCAATTTCCAGTTTAACACCAAGATTTTTTAATCATTTGCAATTATCTTTATATAAAGAAGATCGATTCAATATATACTATGAAAGGATTTCATCAGTTTGCACCCACTCAGAAACACAAAGTGTAAAAATACTGTTTCAGTACTAGTAATAGCATCACTTCACATTGGATAACACATTAAGGACAGATCCCTCATGAGACGTAAGTACACAGTGACTCCTGATGTTGATTTAACAATTTGACACTCTTGTTTATGGCGTCAGTAATCTCCCTAGGCTCTGGTCATGAGTTGCCGAGGCTATGGAAGCCTTTAGGGTTAGCCGACTTCGATCTTATTCCCACAGGGCCATAGTCAAAGTGGAAGTTCTCTCCTCCCTTTAGAGAAAGGTACCTCCTTCTTTGATGGCCCCGTTCTTTCCACTGGGATCTCACTCGCAGAGATCTTTCATTTAGGTCTTCTGTTTTTTCCAGAGTGTCTTAGCTTTCCATGCCTAAAATATTCTCATGGGCTCTTGAGCCAGAAGTGATCTCTGTGAAATATAAGAGTGGGAATAAGAGAGGGAGGAGATGTAAAACTTGGGACATGCTCAATCGGAATGGCCCCAAATGATGGAGTTAGAATTGTGCCAGGGGTTTCCAATACAATCCCATCAAGGTGGCATGTACCAAGGCCATCTCATTAGTCCAAGTGATCAATTTCAGCTCACAATTGATCACACTGATAGGTCTAAGAGTCAAAGGGATCACACAAACAAGACTAGTGTCTGCTAATACTAACTGATAGAATGAAAAAGGGAGAGAATGATCCAACATGAGAAGCAGGATACACAGCAGACTCATAGAATGGCAGATGTCCTAAATAGCACTCTGGCCTCAGAATCAGCCCTTAAGGCATTCGGATCTGGCTCAAGAGTTATTAGTTTTGTTGACCATTTCAAAAAAGCAAATTTTTGGTTTGTTTTGTTGATTATCCCTGTTAATTTCCTGTTTAGTCTTATTGATTCCTACTGGAATTTTTAATACTTATTTTCTTATGTTTGCTTTAGGATTAAATTGCTGTTATATCTCCAGTTTCCTAAGGTAGAACTTTAGGTATGAATTTTAGATCTTTAAAATCCTTGTACATATATAAATGCTGTCAATTTCCCTCTAAGAATTTTTTTTGCTTCAAATCATGAATGCTATAAACTATTGCTTAAATATTTTAAAAATTTAAAAAATTAGCTTTACGTATTTTAAAATTTGGAGTTTCTTTGACTAATGTTATTTAGTAGTGTTTTGTGGACCATCAATTATTATGTGATTTCCATCTTTTTTTTGTTTTATTGATTTTTCATGTAATTTCATTGTGATAGGAGACTATTTTGTGGCCCAGAATGGAACATTTGTGTGAATGTGAGAAAAATATGTATTCTGCTATGGTTGCATAAAGTATTTTTGTAAATATTGATTGAGACCAACTGTGCTCCAGATCAACCAAAACTTCCGAATTTCCTGCCCGTTTGACCTATCAGGTATTGAAAACGAAGTGTCGAGGTCTTAAAAGTGGACTTGTGTATTTCTCCTTTTAATTGTTATCTGTCTGTTCCTCACATATTGCGACACTGTTGTGAGGCTTGTACACTGACAATTGCTGTGTCTTGGAGACTTTCCCCTTTTTCGTTATCCAATGTCCCCCTTATCCCTGATTCTTTTCTTTGCTGAATGAAGTTTGTTTTATCTGAGACTGAGACACAGCTACTCCAATTTTCTTTCGACTGGTGTCAGCATGTGTATATATTCTCTACTGCTTTGATTTTAACCCTTCTATGTCTTTCTATTTAAAGTGAGTTTCTTGAAGATAACATGGAGCTAGGTGTTATAATTTTGATCCGCACTGACAATCTCTGCTCTTTTGTTGATATATTTAGACCCTTGGTATTCAAAGTAATTATTGGGTAGCACATGGATTAATATCTACATCTTTCATATCTGCTCTCCAGTCACTGTATTTGTTTCCTTGAGCTTCCTTGCTTTTTCTGCTTTCTCTGGTTTTAATCAAACACTTCATACAATTACATTTCCCTCTCCTGTCTTGTTATTAATTATGTTTGTTTAAATATTTTCATGGTTTTTTTTAAGAATTTGCAACATACAGTTTAAACCCATCTAGATCTACTCTCGACTAAACTGTGCCTCTTCCTACCTTATAATAGAGCATTCCCCATTCTTGTCCATCTCTCATAACATGATTGCCATTGATTTTACTCACCCATAAACTATACATAATGGATATGATTGTGCTATTATTTTGAACAAATTATTATTTATTCGATCAGTAATTTATAAGAAAAGCAACATGTGTTATGTACCCTTCATTCATGACTCTTCTGACTCCCTTGCTTTCCCCTTATAGATCTGGGATTCCGATATATATAATTATCCTTCTGCCTTAAGAACTTCTAACATTTCCTGCAGGGCACGCTGGCTGGTGATGAAATCTTTCAATTTGTTGTTTGTCTAAAAGAATTTTAATATCATTCACTGCTGGAGGATAATTTCACTGGATAAGGAATTCATGTTGATACTTTTTTCCTTTTTTTCCCAGTACTTTAAATATCTTGTTCTGGTCTCTTTGCTTGCATGGTTTCTGAAGACAAGTCTGACATTACTACTGCCCTGGTTCCTTCCTATAAAGGTGTTGCTGCTTACCTCTGTCGACTTTGAGATTTCCTTCTGTTGCAGTATGTTTTGAAATCTGGTATTGTGATGCCTTTGGGTTTATTTTTATTGTTTAAGACTTCCTTGGCTGTTCAGGGCTTTTGTGTCTGATATGAATTTTAGGATTCTTTTTTCTAGGTCTGTGAAGGATGTCCTTGGTATTTTGATTGGGATTAAGTCTGTAAATTGCTTTGGGTACTATGGATGTTTTGATGATATTCTTCAAATCTATGAACATGGGAGCATTTTCCCATTTTTATGTTTTTTTATTAATTTTTTTGTAATTTGACTTGTAGAGATCTTCAAATCCTTTGTTTTAATTTATCCCTATTACTCAATTTTTTGGCAGCTACTGTGAATGGAACTGAGCTCACAACTTCTTCCTCAGAGCACTGTTAGTGTATAAGAATTCTATCGATTTTTGTGTGTTGAGTTTATATGCTGCAACTTTGCTGAATTCTCTTATGAGTTCTAGAAGTCTCTTAGTGGAGTTTCACGATTTCCCTTTTTACAGAACAATGTCATCTGCAAACCAGGATAAGTTGACATCCTCCTTTCCAATTTGTATCCCTTTGATTCCTTTTCCATTTTTCTTCTTTTTGTCCTAATGACTCTGGCTAAAACTTTCAGAACTTTACAGAATAATAGTGTTGAGAGTGGGCATTCATGTCTGGTTCCAGATCTTATTGGAACTGCTTCCCACTTTCCCCCATTCAATATGATACTGGCTGCTGTTTTGTCATATGTTTCGAACCGGCGCCCATATGGGATGCCAGTGCTTCAAGCCAGGGCATTAACCCGCTGTGCCACAGCGCTGGCCCCGAGGTAAATTCCTTCTATAATCCAGTTTTTGCAAAGCTTTCTCATGAAAGGATGTTGTACTTCATAAAATGTTTTCTCTGTTTCCATTGAGGTAATCATATGATTTTTGCCCTTCGTTTTGTTGATATGATGTATCACCTTTATTGATTTGCATATATTGAACCGTCTCTGTGATAAATCCCTTCTGGTGTGGGTTAATGATCTTTTTGATGTGTTGTTGGATTTGATTGCTAGCATTTTGTTGAGCATTTTACATCTATGTTTACCAGGGATATTGATCTACAGTTCTCTTTTTTTGTTGTATCTTTCTAATGTCAGCTTCATAGAATGAGTTTGGAAGGGATCCCTCTCTTTCAACCATTTTGAATAATTTAAAAAGAATTGATACAATTCCTCCTTAAAAATTTTGTCGAATCAGCAGTGAAGCCAGTTTTCCTGGTCTTTTCTTGTGAGGCTCTTTATTACTGATTCAGTCTTAAGTCTTATTTATTGTTTTATTCAGGTTTTCTGCATCATTGTGCCTCAGTTTTGGTGAATTATATGTGTTCAGAAATCCATCAATTTCTTTTAGGTTTTCCAACTTGTTGGCATATAGCTATTTGTAATAATTTCTAATGACTCTTTGTGTTTCTGTGGTAATAGTTGCAACATACTCTTTTTCATCTCCAGTTTTATTAACTTGGGTCTTCTCCCTCTTTTTGGTTAGTTGGGCAAATGGTTTATCAACTTTATTTTTTCTAGAAACCAGCTCTTCATTTCACCAATCTTTGTCTGGTTTTTATTTCTATTTTACTTATTTCTTCTCTGATTTTTATAATTTCTTTTCTTCTAATTTTGAGTTTGGCTTACTCTTGTTTTTCTAGTACCTTGAGATGTATTGTTAGATCATTTATTTGATAGCTTGCCAATTCTCTGATGAAGGCATTTATTGCTATAAGGTTTCCTCTTGACTTTGCTTTTGATGTACCCCGTAAGTTTTTGTATTGCATTTTCATTTGTTTCAAGGACTTTTTTGATTTATGTTTTGATTTCTTCTACTACCCACTGTTCATTCAGGAGCATATTGTTCTGTGTCCACGTGTTTTTATATTTTTCAGAATTTCTCTTGTTGTTGGTTTCTAGCTTCATTTCCCTTTGGTCAGAAAAGATGCTTGACATGATTTCAATGCTTTTGAATTTGTTAAAACATTTTATGGCCTAGTATGTTATCTATCCTAGAGGATATTCCATCTCTGATGAAAAGAATGTGCATTCTGCAGTTCTGGGATGAAATGCTCTGTAGATATCTATTAGATCCATTTGATATATTGTATAGATTAGCGGTGCTGTTTCTTTATTGATCTTTGCGTATGGTTGACCTGTCCGTTGATAAAAGTTGGATGTTGAAATCCCCCATTATTACTGTATTAGAGTTGATGTTTCCCTTTAGACCCATTGACATTTATTTTATGAAACTGGGTGCCACAGCATTGGGTGCAATATACATTTATTTCATCACACCTTCTTATTGAATTAACCCTTAATCATTCCATCATGTATTTGTTTTTTATAACTGTTTTTTCTAGAGTCTATTTTGTCTGAGTATATTTATTCCTTTTTGCTTTTGATTTCCATTTGTATGAAACATATTTTTCCAGCCTTTCGCTTTCAATCTGTGCATTTTTATTGGTGAAGTGTGTTTCTTGTAGGCAACATATAGATAAACATTTTGCTATCCATTCAGGAAAAACATATCTTTTTTACAAAATAACTATTTATTTATTTATTTAAAAAGCAGATGTTACAGACAGAGAAGAGGGGGAGAAGATATATATATATATATCTTCTATCTGCTGGTTCACTCCCCAATTGACTGCAATTGCTGGAGCTGGGCTAGGCTGAAACTAGGATCCAGGAATTCCGTCTGGGTCTCCCGGGACTCAAGTACTTGGGCTGTCTTTTGCTGCCTTCCCAGGAGTGTTAGCAGGGAGCTGGATCACAAGTGAGCAGCTAGGACTTGAACTGGTGCTTGTATGGGATGCCAACAGTACAGATTTTGGCCTAACCCAGTGTGCCACTATACCAGCCCCAGGCTATATCCTTTAATTGGAGAATTTAGCCCATTAACATTCCAGGTTATTATTGATAAGGAATGACATGATCCTGCAATTTCCCATACATGTTCCTATTGTTTGTTTTGAATCTCCTTTGTTCTTCTAAGTAGGAGGTTTTCTGCCTTCACATTCTTTTGTGAGGCTGATTGTCTTTCTCTGTTTCTGTATATAATACATCCTTAGATGTCATTGTAAGCCTGGCTGGGTGGGTACAAACTCTCTCAATTTTTGCTTGTTTTGGGAGGTGTTTATTTCAGCTTCATTTATGAATAACAGCTCTGCTGGCTTGGCAGTTTTTTTCCTTTTAGGACTTGGACTATATCTCTCCATTCTCTCATGGCCTGTAGAGTTTCTGTTGAGAAATCTGCTGTCAATATGATGAGAGTTCATTTCAATCTAGCACTTCTCTCTTGCAAATTTTATGTCTTATTTTTGAAAATTTGACTATATATATTTTAGAAGATTTGTTAGTTTATTTTAAAGGCAGAGTTACAGAGACAGAGGGAGAGACAGAGACAGAAGTCTTCTCTCTGCTGGTTCACTCCCAAAATGGTTGCCATAGCTGGGACTGGGTCAAGCCAAAGCCAAGAGCCTGGAATTCCAAACAGGTCTCTCACATGGGTGCAGGGGCCCAAGCAATTGGACCATTTTCTGTTGCTTTCCCAGGTGCATCGTTAGGGAGCCGGATGAGAAGTGGAGCAGCTGGGATGTGATCCAGCACTCATACGGGGTGTGGTGTTGCAGGCTGCAGCTTACCTGCTGTGCTGTAATACCAGCCTCGGAAGCCTGACCGTAATGTGTGTGGTGAGGATCTTTTCTGATTCATGCCTATTTGGGGTTCCTGTGATTCCTGTATTTGGCTATCTATATCTTTATCTTTATTTGTGGATATCTATATCTATATCTTTCTCCAAATTGGGGAAATCCTCTGCTATTATATGAGTTTTCTAAACCATTCTCTTTTTCCATACTTTCAGAAACTCCTGAGATTCATATATTTGATGATATCCTAGAGATCCCAAACACTGGGATCTTTTTAATGTTTTCTGCTTTGGTTTTTGTCTGAGTGAGATATTTCAAAAGGCCTGTCTTCAAGATCGGATACTTTTTCTTCTGCCTTACTAAGTCTGTTGTTAAGGCTTTCCACTGTATTTTTTATTTGACTTGTTGAATAGCTCATTTCTGGTTTTTTTTTTCTTTCAGTACCTTTTTTGTAGATTTTCTCATCCATGTCATGTCCTGACTTCCTTCTGTCATTTAACCATTTCTCTGTGTTTTTCAGTAGCCTTACAATCATTCTTCTGAACTCTTATTCAGGCATTTTGTCAATCTCCTCTTCTTCACAGCCAAATGTTAATGTATGATTGTGTTCCTTTTGGGAGCCATATGGTCTTCTTTGCTCATGTTTCTTGTGTTTTTACATCGATTTTTGTCATCTGGACCTTCTCCTGTTACTTTTTTTCTTACTGAAGTCTCTGCAGCTTGATGGAATGCCTCATGTTTAAACTTGAGTTCCAGGGGTGGGTGTTGGTGGGGCCAGGGAGCTTTGGCCACCTTTTGCCATCATGCAGGGCAAGAGTCCAGAGGCACATCCAAGAAAGGCAAGAAGGGCTCAAGGTAGTTCTTCCCAGCCAGGAACTGGCCATATAGATACAGGTGGAATGCTTATTGCTACAGTCAACTGGGGGAGAGGATGTTGGAGCCTGCTAGAATGTTCCTAGTCATAGCCCTCTGAGCCATGTGAACTAGCTGACTCATAACCTAAAGTGATCCATGGTGCTAGCACACGTCACCTAGGCAAGCATGCACTCTGTCCAGAGCAATGACCCACTCTGCAGTGTGTCCCCCAATCTCTCAGAGATCTGTCCCCAGCGTGCAGAGAGCCCTGGGTCTCTAAAGTCAGACTGGGTGGGTGCACAAGAACCCAGCCACAACTTGCCACCCTCTCAGCACCATGGCCTACGTCCAGAGCTCCCACAGTCCCAGGGTGCAAGGGGCCCACTCTCCACCCAGAAAACTGCCCTGTCCCAGCCCCCATAGCCTCTGGCAGCAGCAGAACTGTCTGCAGCTCCCTAAGTCAGGACAGAATTCAGTCTCAGCTCCACCACAGCTGACTGGGTCTGGTGCTTTGATGGGAGGAGGCAATATGGCTTCCCTTCTTGGAGCAAAGCAGTTTCCCAGGTTGGACTCAGCCAGAGGGGACTGTGGACTTCTCTTGGTCAAGGCTGCTGTGCTGAGGGCCTTGGCAACCTCCTCTCACCTTATCTTGGCCAAGGTAGCTCTTCCCAGCCAGGAGCTGGCCACGTAGATGCAGGAGTGACAGCTGGCATGTCTGTACTCTCTCCGCACTGCCCCGTGGAGTCTGTTCTCTTCTGTCGATCCGCCACTGAAGATTTCTCTCAGAATTTCCCCTGGGAATGTGGTCCTTCCTTCGTTTTCCTGTGACTGAGGTCACTCTTCGCCCATCTTGGATCCCTCACTTCATAATTTGTGTTCTGTAAGTTTAAATTATTCTGAGATAATTAAAAATTAGTAGGCATTATATCTCAAATTCTTTATTTTAAAAAAAGATTTATTTATTTGTTTAAAAGGCAGAGGGAGAGAGAGAGAGAAACACACACACACACACATACACACACACCCCAAGACCTTCCATCTGCTGTTTCACTCCCCAAGTGGCATCAATGGCTGAGTCTGAGTTAGGCTAAAGCCAGGAGCCAGGAACTCCATCCATGTCACCCACTGAGGATGGCAGGGGCCCAAGCACCTGGGGCATCATCTTTGCTTTCCCAGGCACACGAGCAGGGACCTGGATTGGGAGCAGACCAGATGGGATTGAAACTGATGCTCTGATGAGGCATGTTGGTGTTGTAAACAGGGGCTTAACCTGCTATGCCACAACACTGGCCTCCATTTCAAGTTTAGGTTACAAGTTTCCTTCTAGATACTCCTGTGGTGCTAAGAGAATATTAATTATAAGTCATTGAAAAATTTGGGTTTTGATTCTAACTTTATAATTCTCAAATTTGATCCTGTGGTTATATATTCATAATAGATCTGAAACACCAAACTATTCCAATTTAAGGCAGAGTTAACGTTAGGAGTTAAGGGAGTTAAGCTACTGAGCATATATATATATATATATATATATGTGTGTGTGTGTGTGTGTCAGCATTGTGTGTAATACCAGATGATAAATCACTCATGTCTTTATAATAAAAAGTGATCATGGAGATAGCACAGAAATATGAGTTTTGATAGTTGCCATGGTAACTACATTTTTTCTACTGAACAGAAGAACAGATAGTTATATGCATTCATCATAAATATTACAGCTGCAATTTACAATAGCTTTAAAGACAGTATGCCTTTTCATTAAAAAAAAAAACTAAAATTGACCTATATCTATTTTCTTTTAAAGATTTTACTTATTTGAGAGTCAGAGTTACAGACAGAGAGCAGGTTCATTCCCCAAATGGCCGCAACTGCCAGGAGTGGGCCGAACCGAAGCTAAGAACCAGGAGCTTCTTCTAGGTCTCCCATGGAGGTGCAGGGGCCCAGGAACTTGGACCATCCTCCACTGCTTTCCCAGGCCTTAGGGGATGCTGGCACTGTAGGCAGAGGTTTAATGCACTACACCACAGTGCTGGCCCTGGCACATATCTATTTTTATTGTTTCATGTCCAATGCAACAAAAATATTTTTGAGTTAAATGAATTTCTTTTCACAGGCTGAGTTAGTCAGTGAGAGTGAGAGAGAGAGAGACAGAGAGGAAGGTCTTCCTTTTTCCATTGGTTCACCCCCACAAGTGGCTGCTTTGGCCGGCGCACTGTGCCGATCTGAAGCCAGGAGCCAGGTGCTTCCTCCTGGTCTCCCATGCAGGTGCAGGGCCCAAGGGCCTGGGCCATCCTCCACTGCCTTCCCAGGCCACAGCAGAGAGCTGGACTGGAAGAGGAGCAACCGGGACAGAATCTGGCGCCCCAACTGGGGCTAGAACCCCAGGGTGTCAGAGCCACAGGTGGAGGATTAGCCTAGTGAGCCGTGGCGCCCGCCAAGTTAAATGAATTTAAAGTTAAAAAAAATTTCCTGGCCTGATAATTTCCAGATTCTTGCCATATCTGAATCCAGTTCGATTGCTTGCTTTGTTTCTTCATATGATGTTGTTCTTGCCTTCTGCTATGGACTTACAATTTTTGGTTGAATGCTGGAAAACCAACATTGACTAATAAGAAGTGAGGTCAGTGGACCTGTAGTGTGAGGTTTTATGTTAACTTGGTGGGAAGTTGGGCTGTGTTTAGTGTGGCTGTAGCTGTGGGTTTCAGAGGCTGCAGTTTCTTCTATGGTCTTGTTTTTGTCTCCTCTCTGGTGTTTTGGGTTTCTCTAAAAATCCCTTCTTAAATAGAACGTATGAACTACAGCTCCTTCAGCTATAATCTGTTGCTGTGGTAGGGCAGCCCTAGTGATGTGATGGCAGGATTTGGGTTTCGGGGCTGGCGCTGTGGTGCAGCAGGTTAAAGCCCCAACCTGCAGCACCGGCATCCTATATGGGCGTCAGTTCGAGTGCTGCCTGCTCTACTTAAATCCAGCTCTCTGCTGTGGCCTGGGAAAGCAGTGGAGGATGGCCCAAGTCCTTGGGCCCCTGCACCCATGTGTGAGTCCTGGAAGAAGCTCCTGGCTCCTGGGTTTGGATCAGCTCAGCTCTGGCTCTTGTGGTCATTTGGGGAGTGAACCAGTAGAATGGAAGACCTCTCCTCCTCTCTCTCTCTCTCTGGCTCTACTTCTCTCTGTAACTCTTTCAAATAAATAAAATAAATATTTAAAAAAAGAAAAGATACCTTTCTATAACCTATGATGACGTCTCACTCTTTCATTGAGTCTGTGACCCGTGCTGGGAACTTCACAAGTGTTACACAGCTCTTTTGTTTCTCTTCGGTGAGACAAAGACTGCAGAAGGGTACAGTCAGCTAGATTACTTCCCCTCACATCTGATAAGTCTCTGATGAATTCTCTTGCCTTCCTGAATAAGACTTTTTATGGAGAATGCGTTTCATGTACAGATGGTCCTCCAATTAGTATGTCTTTTTTTTTTTTAAGATCTATTCACTTATTTGAAAGTCAGGGTTACACAGAGAGAGAAGAGAGAGAGAGAGAGAGAGAGAGAGAGAGAGAGAGAGAGAGAGTTATTACATCCGCTGGTTCACTCCCTAATTGGCTGCAACGGCTGGAGCTGAGCCAATCTGAAGCCAGGAGCCAGGCGCTTCTGCCTGGTATTCCACTCGGGTACAGGGGCCCAAGGACTCGAGCCATCTTCTACTGCTTTCCCAGGCCATAGCAGAGAGCTGGATCGAAAGTGGAGCAGCCGGGACTCGAACCGGCACCCATAGAGGAATGCTGGCCCTGCAGGCCGGGGCTTTAACCCACTGCACCACAGCGCCAGTCCGGGTGATAATTTAAACTTTACCTACCTCCCCTCAGGTCCCCATGCTGCAGCTGTGTGTGGCACACAGGTTTGTTCTAATTCCAGACTCTCGGAGTGCTCATTTCTTGTGGCTTTCTCTAGCTCAGTGGGCAGCTCCCCCTGCTGGTCTTTTCCTCCTGCGGAGGTGCCTCATTTTACCCTTTCAGCGGTCCATCTGTCTGGAAAATTTCGTCTTAGCTCTGGGGAATCAGAGCTCAGACTTCTCTCTCTGAGTCTTGCCTCCCGAAGGCACATTGTATTCAGCAAACTACACGGACTCTGGTTCAGAATTAGCAGTTTTTCCTAGTTTTATTGTTAGGTTAGCAAAGAAGAGGGAATAGAGACACTTTTTTGGTACAACCTTTTTTTTTTTTTTTAAGATTTTATTTTATTTGAAAGTCAGAGTTACACAAGAGAGAAGAGAGAGAGAGAGAGAGAGAGAGAGAGAGAGAGAGGTCTTCCATCCACTGGTTCACTCCCCAGTTGGCCACAACGGCTGGAGCTGTGCCAATCCGAAGCCAAGAGCTTCCACCAAGTCTCCCACGAAGATGCAGGGGCCCAAGGACTTGGGCCATCCTCTACTGCTTTCCCAGGCCAGAGCAGAGAGCTGGATTGCAAGTGGAGCAGCTGGGACTTGAACCAGTACACATATGGGATGCTTTACATGACACGCCTCATTGCCGGCCCCGGTACAATCTTAGACAAGAAAATATCACTGATGAAAAAAGAAAGTCAGGTTTGACAACCATCAGTTTACCTCATTGCATAGATTATCTGATGTCACTAATTAATTAACAAGATGAAGCTCTTTTTCTCCTTACCACTTTAAATAAAGCTTGGATTTTCTTTCTCTCCTGATTAGATCCAGCAAATTAAAAACTGATATTAGAGTTGATCAGCAATGCTAATGCCCAAACACGTGTCTGGTGCCTGAATCAGAGAAGTCCCCAGACAGTAGATGCAAGTATTGCTTTTCCTCCTGCTTCTTTTTAATTCTCTTGGTTGTTGGTTTTTTTTTTTTCCAGGACAGATTTTTCTTTTACTCCAAAGATTAAATGCAAATATTTAAACGATATTTTGTCTTGGATTTACCCAGAGAATACAAACTGTTAGGCTGAGACCTGAGTTTTGTCTAAATAATGCTCATTGATACAGAGCAGCTGCCTTCGGGGCTGCTACTTGGACGTCTATTGAAGCCTTCCACCTGAAAATAAGTGACTCTGGATGTCTGTCTGCTTGCTAATCATCTGAGCCACCCAGTCTCGGAGGCATTGCATAATCTAAATGTGGCATATCTGCTAATAACTACTGCCAAGCTCATTGACACTTCCATGGGATCAATTCGTGGTTGTCACTTGCTTAAGTTGATCAACCTACCATGCACGTGCCATCTTGTAATTACATTTCCCTCTGACAAGGATGCATTAAGTGTGGTTGTAATACGGAGACTCCTTTCAGCTCTCATTAGCTCAATACGAATCCAAGGACTGCAGATTCAGCAAGCTGGGCTGCAGTGACTTCATGGGAGCGGCTTGACAAGAGCATTGATTCTGCCTCACTCAGGTGAAGATGAAAGTCCCAGCACCAGTGGGTATTGCATCTGAAGGCCAGAGAACTGTATTCACAGCAGGGCAGCAAGATATGAAAAACGCACACAAAACAATGGAATTTTTTTTTTTTTTGGTATCTGGAAAGCTGTGAGTAGCAAAAACAGTATCAATTGACCTTGAGATTTCAGACTTTTCGTGACTCATAGCATTTGCTTTTGTGTTCCAGAGGAGTACGATGATATTTGAAATGGAGATTAATACAGCCAATTGTAATCTCTGGGAAGTTTATGCCTGGCATGATTTATTTATAGACTCCATGAAAATATGTAATATTAATACTGCAGTTAGCTTGGGATGAATGTGATATAAAGGGTAGCCCCAGTCTTTCATTAGCCTTGTCTTGACCTCAAGCTTATAGGCACAGATCTGTTGGCTTGGATTCTTCCTACTGGATGTGGTGCTGCCCTGAGGTCTCCTTCCCAGCACAGCGGCAGGAAATGGCGCTTCCTGCACTGGGTCCTTGCCTAACCACTCCCCGTCAACCCCTTAACAGAAATGCACACACGCCCACCGGAGCGCGCTTTTGGGGAGACGCCAAGTGTCTGGATCCGAGCTGTGTTTTTAGTTCTTTCAGGAAAGCGTCATGTCTGGCAAATTTTAGAATCTTCTTGGTTCCTGCTGGGCAGTCACTCTTCCACCATCAGTCATGGAGGGGACGCTGTGCGTGTCCGGCGTGTCAAATCAGTCGTTCATGGGAAGATGAAGACGGGGAGCACCGGATTACAAACATCTCAGTTAAAACCCCCCTGGGAGGTGGACAACTCCCCCTCTGGAGTTGGGGGCTGAGTCTTTACTGCCTTTTGCACCTTGCACGCATGAATGCTGCTCTTGGGAACTCAGCTGCGCCCCTTGTGGCAGGGAGTGGTATAATCCCAGGGTTCCCATTGCTTGGAATGTTTGAAAAGCCCACTGGAAATCAGCTTCAGCATCCATCTCCAGCCTGCCCCTCCTCTTGACACACGCTGCAGTTCATCCTGGGGAATGTTGCTTGTGCGTGTCCCCTTGTCTTTGGCAGCACCTTTCAATGACCAAGTTCTTATTACAACCCTCAGAGGGCGTATCCAAGAAGCACTGCTTATCGCCAGCCAAGTCAACGGTTTACCCAAGTGACTCATTCCTGGAAATGCTACTGTTCCAGATAACTGGCTCAAATATGCATTTTCATTTAATCTTTTACCTGGGTTTCACACGTGTTGCTGCAAGGCAAACAGTTTCCACAAGGATCTGCCTTTACATCGTCGTGTTAAGTATATGAAATGGGGTTTGTTGTAATTTAAATATGACTTTGACTCACATGGTGGCTGCACTTGCATCCTGCATTGCCCTGGGCATTTTATGTCAAGGTGTGTGCGTGTGTGTGTGTGTGTGTTTGAATAGTCTCCCAGCATCTCATTTCTTCTATGTGATGCGAACTGGTTTGGGCAACAGAGTCAGAGCAGGCAGAAGAAGTTTTTAAAGGTACTTCTTGCATGCACAGGTGAGCACAGGGTGTGTGCATGTTCAAGGATACAGCAAAGTGTGTCTCCTTCCCCCCCCCCCCCCAAGCAACATGCAAGAATCTTGGGCCACATGGAAATGACTGAAACCAAAGGGCAGGACTGCTGCTTTCCCCGGGGACCTCCCACGCACTGCAGGAAGGAGCGAGCGAGTTTTACAGCCCTTTAGAACACCGGGCCCTTTGGTGCTGACTCCAGGCTTTGTGGCTCGTGTTTCATGTCACACAAATAGTTACTAACTTTTCTTTTGCCTTTACAACCCGGTGAGCCCCTGGCATAGACTAGGAGCAAGTTTTCCTCAGCCACAGCCACTACTTGGTTTCTGTTATATTTCTGGCCTTTTGTGTTCCCTGTGGTGCATCTGATGAGACCCAGGAGCCAGGTGTGTGAATGTGGTTGAAAAGACCCCAGCAGGTGCTGCAACACCTCCCCACAGCATGGGGGTGAGCCCCTCCTGAGCCATCCACTGTCGTAGGACTGGTACACAAGAGAGAGCTTGGGTCACATGACCTGTTAGTCCTTTTTGTCTGGGTCTCTTTTAAACTCATCACACAATGGTGCAATCTCTGGCCAGGGTCCACGACCAAGGACAGAATTTCCCTGTGTAGATTTTTCTGCAGCAGTTTGCCCTGAGCTGTTGGTAGACTGAATGTAGCCACCAGTTTCCCTATTACGAAGGGATCATCCAGGCATAAGCTTCAGAAAACATGTGTGGGATTCTGGAGCAGTGTGAGCAGCCTCCTAAGACGTTCCCTGCCCCATCCCAGATGCCAAGCAAGCACTGCATGCTGTCTGCTCCTTGAACAGCTCCTATGTTGTTTGCTCAGCTATTCTGCTGCATCTGCAGAAAACACTGTCTGAAAAAACAGCCCCAAGAAGCTGAGGATGGTGACAAGTCTTGGGAAACCAATGAAGTCAGTGGTAGGGGCAGATGACTGTAAAAAAAATTGCAAGTAATAATGATGAGGATTGACAGTGGGGTTAGAAGACTAACTCCTGGCAAGTTCAAAATGCTGTATAATCCCACTGCAATCTCCATATTCCAGTCCCTTTGGTAAAAGCATGATTTTAAACGTGAGTGTGGAAGATGCGTATTTGCTGTATAAGAAGAAGATATGAGTTTTAAGAGCAGTGATAGTCTTTCATGTAGAACATGGAAAGTGAAGCTGGTCGACTTTGCTATGTTTCGTGATCATGGTCAAGACCAAGGTCGTTTTTAGCTCCCAGATCTACAGTGAATATGATTTTTAGGTTGTTTCTCCTTAACTCTAATGAAATTTTTTTCCCAAAGATTTATTTATTTGAAAGATAGAGCCTACAGAGGGGAGAGGCAGAGAGAGGAAGATAAAGAAAGAGAGAGAGAGAGAGAGGGACAGAGAGAAAGAGAGGTCTTCAATCCACTGGTTAACTCCCCATTTGGCCACAATGGCCTGAGCTTGTGCTGATCTGAAGCCAGGAGCCAGGAGCGTCTCTGGGTCTCCCAAATGGGTGCAGGGGCTCAAGGACTTGGGCCATCTTCTACTGCTTTCCCAGGCCATAGCAGAGAGCTGGATCAGAAGTAGAGCAGCCGGGACTCGAGCTGGTGCCCATATGGGATGCCTGCACTGCAGACTGCGTTTTTAACCTACCGTGCCACAGCACCGATCCCCCAATGAAACTTTATATTATAATCTCCCCACCTCATTTTAGGTCGAGGAGAAAGTTTCCAATGGGAGATAGTTATTTGAAATTTTGTGAAAAGTGAATGCCTCAAGAAGGGGTTTGGAAGAAGAGACTATTCACCTTGGAGACAAGAGCACTGACATCTTTTGAGTCAGAGGTGAATGGGATGTTACCCATTCATTAACCACTTACCATGAAGGTTGCTTATTCATTACGCACCTACCATGTATTAATCTGTCTTTTCTCCATTGTGCAAAGCAGGGGGTATCATATCAGCTGGGGATACCAGAGCTCTGAGAACCTAAAAAAGAGCAGAGTTTGGATTGGGACAAAAAAGCCATGGTCTATCAGCCCTGCCAGGACTACTGTCCTGCTTTATAAGGGAAGCCTTGACATCATGGATAAGGCGTTCCAGTCCAAGAAGAACTTGGTAGAAAGCAGAGGGAGACTTGAGCTAAATATAGTTTTTGGTCAGAAAATCTCCCCTCCATCTCACTTACCTTTAACAAAACCAACTGGAGGAGAGCGAATAGAGAAGAGAAAATGACCAGCTGCCTATGGTGGTAATCCAGAGCATTCAAGTGGACATTTTGGTTGAGGTCCCAAGATGATAGCTATATGACATCAACTGAGACGAAGCTGCTAAAAGCAGGTAGCTGAGAATCAGAGTCAGAGGTCGGCTCTGTAGGGGATTTCTTTGGCGAGAATCAATGGAATGCTTCGAGGCTCAATGCCACCTCTTTAACAGAAAGGGAGAAAGGGATTCTTTCAGAAACAAGTGGTGGGGGGCTGGTGCTGAAGCACATGTAGTGCGGGCATCCCATATGGGCGCTGGTTCGAGACCTGGTTGCTCCTCTTCCAGTCCAGCTCTCTGCTATGGCCTGGGAGGGCAATGGAGGATGGCCCAAGTCCTTGGGCTCTTGACCCACGTGGGCGACCTGGAAGAAGCTCCTGGCTCTTGGCTTCGGATTGGCGCAGCTCCGGCTGTTGCAGCCATCTGGGGAGTGAACCAGCAGATGGAAGACTTCTCTCTCTTCTCTCTGCCTCTCCTTCTTTCTCTGTATAACTCTGACTTTCAAATAAAATAAATAAATAAATAAATAAATAAATAAATAAAATAAATTAAAATAAAAAAAAAAACAAATGGCGAGTGGGTTAATGAGTCCACTTAGGGAGCTGGAGGGAGGGCAAACACGTGCAGTGGTTTGAATGCATCTCCCAAACTTCACGCCTTGGAAACTTCATCCCTAACGCAACCGTGCAGAAAGGTGGGATCTTTGGAAGGAGTTTGGGTCACTAGGGCTCTGCTCTCCAGAATGATCAATGCTGTCCATGAAAAAGTGGGTGCATTGTTACAGGAGTGGGTTCCTGCTACAGGGATGTGTTGGATCTCTTCCTCTTGCACTCTGCCTTGTTCACTTGATGCTTCCTGTCGCTTTATGGTGGAACAAGAAGGCCATCTCCAGATGCGCTCCCCCCCCCCCCCCATCTTAGGCTTCCCAGTCTGTAGAGCCTTGAGCCAAACAAATATCTGTGCATTACACATGGCTCAGGCTCAGGCATTTTACCGTAGCAGCAGAAAACGGACTATGGCAATCCGTCTGATTTGTACCTGAAAACAATATAAAGTTTGCCTCCCGCTCTGGTGGTGAGAGGGAAGGAGGAGTGCTCCTGCCCTGGGCACATTAGCCTGGAGTCTGTAGAGGCAAAGAGTGCATGAGTGTCTGTGTGGGGCGAGGTGCAGCTATACCAGAGAATGAGCTGGAGTTTCAGACCTTGTCCAAGAGATCCATTAAAAAATGAGCAGGTTATTGGTTTTGGTGATGGTTACACCTGTTTATATACTTTGAAATGTTTTAAGTTGTATACCTCTGATTTCTGCACTTGTATGTTTGTTAGACTCTGGTAAAAATAGCTTTTGAGAAAAGAGTGGAGGCCAGTGTTGTGGTGCAGGGGGTTAAGCTTCTGCTTTCTGATCCCATTTCGGCATGCTCGTTTGAGCCTCAGCTTCTCTGCTTTGGCTGCAGCTTCTTGCCAATGCACCTGGGGAGGCAGTGGAAGATGGTCCAAATTCTTGGGTTCCTGCCACCCTTGTGGGAGACCTCAATGGAGCTCCTGGCTTTGGTGTCATGCAGCTCTGGCTGTTGCAACCATTTGGAGGATTGAACCAGAGGGTGGAAGATTCTCTCTCTCTCTCTCTCTCTCTGCTTTTCAAATAAATACATCATTAAAAATACAACATATAAAAAATAGAGAAAAGAGTGGAGAAGTCCCTCTTAGATGTGGGTTCCTCAAAGCTGCAGAAAGAGTAAGCGAAGAGTTGGGAGAGGGGACATCAGCCACACCAAGGGAATTTCAGATGGGCAGCTCCTAGCAATGAGGCAGGTTTCCAAAGATCTCACAGAGGAAGAGTCGGTTGTCAACAACGGCAGGGTCCTGAGAGCCCACAGGCTGCTCTCAGCAGGATCTTGTCCCCCTCCTTGCCTGCCCTTATACACTGGAGAAAGGGGGATGCTCTGTGAGCAAGATGGGGGAGAAGGACCCTGGAGGGTGGGGAATAGGATGCCTTGGCTTCCTCTCTAACTTGTAGGCTTTTGTTGTGTTGTTGAACAGAGCTAGGGGAGGGTGAGTCTTTACAACTTTGCATGAAGCTGGACCCTTTTGCTAGTGCTGTGTGCATGTTTGGAATTCTAAGTGCGAGTTGAGACTGTGTTGTGTGACTCAGGTGACTCTGAGGTTTTCCACGACCTAAGAGTGACCAAAAAGTCGAGTCTTCATCAAGGGGTAGGGGAAAACCCAACTCTACTGAGTCAGTTAAAAGAGAATGAGAAAACAAGATCAAGCAGCTTTATTCTTACATCTAACATATCCATTTATTTGGTCTATGGTTTTTGTAGGAGTTTGAAAGAAGGCTCTGTAAAACTCCTCTGGAGTAGAACTCAACAAAACCTAAACATAGCCAAGGCTATCCGATATATACAGAAGGCAATCCACGTGTGTCACTTAACAATGTTCTGGTAGACACCCCAAACAAGTAAGATACACAGGTAAAATTCATTTTAATGCATTGAATGCCATCAATCTAGCTAAAATATTAACATCTCATGAAGTACTCAACAGGAAAATTTTGAATGAGTTATACAAAATTCATTTTTTTCTTTTGTACTTGTTGAAATCTAGGGTGTATCTGATGCCTTCAGTACACCTCAGTTTGGAATAGCCGCGGTTATAGAGTTCAAGAGCAATAGCAAGTTGGTGGTACCCTGCTGGGACAGTAAAACTCTGATGAGGTGAAATTGTCCCAGATTATGAAAGGACTTGGTGATTGAAGGCATTTGAAGCAGTTGGTTTATGATGTTGCTTCCCTTGTATTGAGGCTGAGTGTGAACACATCTGGCTAGCTATGACGCAGACATGAATAGGGGTAGGGAGACAGACCTGGCACATCTGCCCGAGCAGATCTTACCATCCTTGCGGCCACTGGACACTGACTATAACCCATCGAGGAAGAGACGGCCTGAACCAAGGAAGGAAAAAAATAAGCTCAAGACGCTTCTCTGAAGTAATGACTGCTGTGTTTACATATACATTATAACGAGCACAACACATGTTCCCCGAGGGGCTGTTACTGGTCTTTGCACAAATCTATCTGCTTGTCCGAAATACTGAGTGTCGTGTATCATGCATGATAAAAGATGTCCTGCTATGTCTCTGGTTTTGCTGGTGAGGACCGTGTCAAACGGGGTCAGGCTGGAGCCAGGAACTGGCAACTCAATCCAGGTGTCTTATATCAGTGGCAGGGACTCAGTTATGTAACCCATCAGCATTGCCTCCTAGGATCTGGATTAGCAGGAAGCTGGATTCAGGAACTAGTGCCAGGGATTGAACACAGGTACCCTGACAGACGACACAGGTGTTCTCACTGACATCCTAACCACCAGGTTAAACAGATTGTTAAATTTTAAGAAATTTATTTTTTATATATATATTTATATATATAAAGCTTTTATTTAAAGAATATAAATTTCCCAAGTACAGCTTATGGATTACAATGGCTCCCCCCCCCCCCATAACTTCCCTCCCACCTGCAACCCTCCCCTTTCTCGCTCCCTCTCCCCTTGCATTCACATCAAGATTCATTTTCAATTCTCTTATATACAGAAGATCAGTTTAGCATATATTATGTAAAGATTTCAACAGTTTTCCCTCACATAGAGACACAAAGTGAAAATACTGTTGGAGTACTAGTTATAGTATTAATTCACAATGTACAGCACATTAAGGACAGAGATCCTACATGATTTTTTTAAAAAAAATTGATTAATTATCTATGCAATTTCCAATTGAACACCAAGATTTTTTAATCATTTGCAATTATCTTTATATACAGAAGATCGATTCAGTATATACTATGTAAAGATTTCATCAGTTTGTACCCACACAGAAACACAAAGTGTAAAAATACTGTTTCAGTACTAGTTATAGCATTACTTCACATTGGATAACACATTAAAGACAGATCCCTCATGAGACGTAAGTACACAGTGACTCCTGATGTTGATTTAACAATTTGAAACTCTTGTTTATGGCGTCAGTAATCTCCCTAGGCTCTAGTCATGAGTTGCGGAGGCTATGGAAGCCTTTCGGGTTCGCCGACTTTGATGAAATTTATTTTTTATATTTAAAAAGATTTATTTTATTTATTTGAAAGAGTTACAGAGAGAGGGAGAGAGAGAGAGAGAGAGAGAGAGAGAGAGAGAAGTCTTCCACCTGCTGGTTCACTCCGCAAATGACTGCAATGGCCAAAGCTCACCCTATCCGAAGCCAGGAGCCAGGAGCTTCTTTTGGAACTCACACATGGGTGCAGGGGGCCCCCAAGGACTTGGGCCATCTTCTACTGCTTTCCTAGGCCACAGCAGAGAGCTGGATTGGAAGTGGAGCAGCCAGGACTTGAACCAGCATGCAGAGGGATGCCAGCACCGCAGACGATGGCTTGAGAGAATGGGGTGAGGGTGGTGGAGCAGGATCCTTGGTGCAGAAATAAAGGGACCATGTGGGCAGGAGAAGTGAGATGCAGGGGAAGAAGGGAAGCCAAGTGAACTGCAAGGTGAGGACACGACCGTTTGTCAAGGGCATTGAGAAACTGGTGTAGCGTCCACTCTCTTGGCTGATCGGGAGTCGTAAGAGGGAATATAGAAGGAGTTATATTGAACTCTGATGAGTTAGACTAAAGGAAGGTCAAACAAGACAAGACAAACAGCAAAGTGACTGACCAGGAACTGATGTCCAAGTAATTCTCAAATGTTGCTTAGGACAGTTGTTCTGTATGAATTTTGAGTATAAATAATTGAGAAAGCTTACACACCAGTGCCATGCAATAGAGACAGAACATGAGCCACATATGTAACTGTAAATCTCCTAGGAGCCATGGTTAGAAAATAAAGAGAAACAGATGAAATTAATTTTAATAGGATATTCAACTGAAAACAATAAGTCTAAAATACGATCATTTCAACATGCCATCAATATAGAAGTATTAATGAGATAGTTTACATTCCTTTTCTCCTACTAACGTAGATCTGCACAGTCTGGTGTACATTTTGCACTTCCAGCTCATCTCAATGGGCTGGATGGAGTCGTCACATCTCATGGGCTCAGCAGCCCCATTATATTGAACAATGCCATCCCAGACGGCCTCTTTTGCATCACCACATTTTTGTCTTCTGTCTGAGAAATTAAAAAAAAAAGTATGCTTATTTTTATATGAAATTTACAAAGAGACCAGGTGGGTAACACTAGATAATTTATTGTATGGAGATGTATAAGAAGGTGACTGAAAAAAAAAAAACAGAAAAAAATGCAAGGGAGTGACTTTTTTTAAAGATTTATTTATTTTTTACTTGAAAGAGTTACACAGAGAGAGAGGAGAAGCAGAGAGAGAGAAAGAAGTCTTCCATTCAATGGTTCACTCCCCAGTTGGCCGAAACGGCCGGAACCGCACTGATCCGAAGCCAGGAGTCAGGAGCCTCTTCCGGGTCTCCCACGCAGGTGCAGGGGCCCAAGAACCTGGGCCATCTTCCACTGCTTTCCCAGGCCATAGCAGAGGGCTGGATGGAAAGTGGAGCAGCCAGGACTCGAACTGGCGCCCACATGGGATGCCAGCACTTCAGGTCAGGGCGTAAACCCACTGCATCACAGCGCAGGCCCCGGGAATGACTTGAAAAAGTAAGGATGGTGGTTTCCTTATTCCATGGTGAATACATGATAGAATCAGGAACATAAATAAAGGAAAAGACAGTCAAAAATTTTCCCCAATTCCACCAATTAGAGATGACCACCATTAATTTATTTTAAAGGCTAATTTTTTATTTGAAAGGCAGAGTGAGAGAGACAGAGGGAAAGACACAGAGAAAGAAATCTTCTACCCTCTGGTTTCCTCCCCAGTTAGCAGCAATGGCTGGGGCTGGGCCGGGCTGAAGTCAAGAGCCAGAAATTCCCTCCAGGTCCCCTATCTGGGTGGCAAGAGTTCAAGCACCTGAGCCATCCTCCACTGCTTTCCCAGCACAATGGCAGGCAGCTGGACTAGAAGCGGAGCAGCCAGGATCCGAACTGGCGATCCACTATGAGATGCCTGAGTCGCAAGCAGCGGCTTAGCCCACTGCGTCACAACACCAGCTCCAACCTCTGTTGATATTTCTTTGCACCTTTTTTGAGGAGGGAATTTGGAGCTGAGTGGTGGGTCTGACGTGCTGTGGCTACAGGCAGAATACAGCCTGCCGCCTCCTGAGTGAAGTTCTTCCCAGCCAGGCTTGTGACCACAGAGAGGCTTCTGAGCATGGGAAGTGGGAGCGTCAGGTGCATCAGAGAAAAGCAGACGACGCTGGACCCTTGGCCAAGTCTGACGATGCCCATTCCCGTGGGAGGACACCCAAAAGAAGAGGAAACAATTAAGGGCATTGACTTTTTTTCTCTTTAAGACACGAACTTAACCAATTTCCTGGAATGCTTAAAAGAAGTTACTAGAAAAGAAAAGCAAGCCAATAAGTTCAGTGACCATTAGGCGCTGAGGGTTTCTGGGAGAGTGAGTGGAAGTGCACAGTATACAGCCAATTTGTGCTGTCATCTTGGGAAGGGAAGAACATGGGGATGACAAGTTAGATTGAAAAGCTGCTAAAAGCCAGAAAAATAATGAGTGTCTAATGCATCAATGGAAAACTGTCAGTCCCTTACGTCTCTCCAAGACTTGGCTTGATGGTAATTCAAGTCCCACTTCTGAGTTTCCAACCAGCACTTAACTGCAAAGAGAATCAACCATCCGGAGGAAAGGAATCCTAAGAGAAACAGCAGCCCTCACTTGAATGTCTGCTCTGAGTATAATTTATGTAGGAAGAGGGGTCGATCTGTACAAAGAGACAGTGTGTGTGTCTGCAGATGTGAAATCTGGCTGGTGACTTTGGAGGGGATATTTTCTTGGTTTATGATAATGACCTTCAATGACCTTGCCATGGCTATTGAGTTGGAATGTGTATATACCCAGCTAACAAAGAGTCCTCAGTAAGGTTGATGGAGACCCTCTCTGCCACTCTGTTTTCCTCATCCCGCACTCCTTTACTTAATGAGCAGACATTTGTATCCGTGTAATGGGCTACCTAAGTGGAGAGAGCTTTTTTTTTTTTTTGAGGATTTTATTTATTTATTTAAAAGCCAGAGTTACATAGAGAGAGGGACACACACACACACACAGAGAGAGAGAGAGTGAGCGAGAGAGAGCGAGCGAGAGAGAAATCTTCCATCTACTGGTTCACTTCTCAATTGGCCACAACAGCTAGGGCTGAGTCAAGTCTAAGCCAGGATCCTAGAACCTCTTCAGAGTCTCCCTCATTTCTTTTTTAAGCTGGAGCTTTCCAAGGCTTCCTTTCTCCACACTGAGATCTGGGACACCCCCCACCACCACCACCAAGTCTAAATGGCAGCTGGAGGTTGTCAGCTACACTAAGGAAAAGCCTCAGAGAATCCCGGAATGTGTGAAAGCCCCGCAGCGTGGAAGCCGCCGGCTCCGCTCTGATTCCAGGCTCCAGTGCCGTCAGAACCCTGTTGTCATTGCCGGGAAAAGAACTGTGAGCAGAAAGCCTGGAGACATCGACTGACACAGAGCAACTTCCCAGCACACAGCAGTCTCAGCGATCCAGTCTTCTGATACCTTGGGAAACGCTTCTGGCTGAGAAGTTTCAAGAGTGTCCCCCAGTAGATCAGAGAGCTGTTTTCTTCGCTGGGCATCTCAGTGCAGCCTTGACTCTGAGGCTGAGGACTCTCAGAGCTTCAGAGACAGAGTCTGCTCCACTGGATTGGCTGAGGTCTGCCGTACATCTCCTCCCCGGGCTGGATGTCTCAGCTCCCTTCTTATTGCCCATGTTGCTGGCCTCACAGAGATCCACACAGCTGCTTACTGCAGAGAAATTCACAGCTCCCAGAAAACCGAATCAGCAGAGCACAGAGTCGTCAGGTCCTAGGCTCTGACCTTGCTTCTCCCCTCACCCCCTGAATGACCTTGAGTGAGTGTCGCCACATCTCAAGGGTTTGAGGAGAGACTGGGGTGGCTTTTAAAACCGGGCTCTGGGGAATTTATTCATGGGCTGCCAGAGAGTGGAGATGGGGCAGGGAGGCCGACTTCTAGCACCTTCTAACCATCCCAGCTTGGGCAGATCCACTTGTGTCTGTCCACTGTTTTACATACTGTGGTCCCCAAAGAGCTTTTATTTGAACAAAGGGTCACAAGGCTCAAAAATGTTTGAAAAGACCTAACTAAATGGCATCCTACCTACAAAATCCTGGTTTTATGATTTTTTTCAGTGTTTGTTCATTCTGAGCATTTTGAAAAGCAGTTGTTTGCTGGCTGGTGGAGCAGCTTCCTTACTGACTTTTACATTCTTCGATGGCATCTATTAAAGACTGTAAAGTGAATTTTTGTTATTTCTTCTAGAGGGAGGGCTGTGGTCTGAATGTGTCAGTGCTGCCAATCCACTAATGGTCGGAACACATAATCAAACCCAGAGCCTGCTTTCATCACGACTGTGCCACCACCCAGGGCCTTGAGTCCCTCTTCTGGGGTGGGAGGGAGGCAGTGCACAGTCTAATTATGAGCTTGAGGTACTCACCCAGACTGAGTTCAAATCCCAGCTCCGGTTGTATGTCTTTGGACAAGTTGTTCTTACCTCTGTGCTTCAATTATTTTTTTCATTTGTTAAATGAGATAATAAGACTGCCTACTAC
Organism: Sylvilagus floridanus; assembly: GCA_949820135.1. Classification (NCBI taxonomy): domain Eukaryota; kingdom Metazoa; phylum Chordata; class Mammalia; order Lagomorpha; family Leporidae; genus Sylvilagus; species Sylvilagus floridanus. The sequence goes on from OX463243.1 coordinate 2,316,767, forward strand.
ACAGTGATAAAAAAATGGAATCCTGTCTTTTGCAACAAAGTGGATGAAACTGGAAAACATTGTACTTAGTGAAACAAGACAGCCCCAAAAGGACACATGCCATAAGTTCTCCATGATCTGTGATAACTAACAGAGCACCTAAAAGGTAATCTGTAGAAGTGGAATTCACACTTCAAGGTGCAATGACTTTGAACAGCCCTTGTCTCTACCACTGAGGAACAGTTTTCTTTTTTTATGTACAATTTGTTGGACTCTTTACTTAGTATAGAGTTATCATGTGTGTATAAAGTTAATTGAAAATAGATCTTAGTAAAAAATAAGAATGGGAATAGGAGAGGGAGAAGGAAGAAGGTGAGGGTGCAGGTAGGAGGGCAGGTATGGTGGGAAGAATCACTAGATTCCTAAAGTTGTACTTATGAAATGCATGGAGTTTGTAATCCTTAAAGAAAAGGTTTCTGGGAAAAAAAAGACTGTCTGCTTCATAGTGCTGTTTCGAAAGTTAATTCATATTCCAGTAAACATTAGCTATGATTATCTTTTGGGTCTTTCTTTTTTTACTTATGTGTAATATGATGGGGTTGGATGGGGTGATGAATAAAGTTATCGACCAGTTCATTATACTTACATCCTTAGGTTCCTAGGGCCTAGAACAGTACCTGGCACATTGCAGATGTTCTTCATATGCTTGTTGATCGAGCAACTGAAATTCGGCATTTCTCCTTATAGGAACTGTGTGGGAACCCATATAAAGACAGTTGTTATACAGAACTAATACCTCATGAAATCAAAGTTATCCAGAATGTTAAGATGACTCAATTACGAGCATCAGTTAGTTGTGGAGAACTAACTCTCTCAGTCAGGGTTCAGGCAGGAAAAGCAAGGAGCTCATGACCAGTGGCTCAGGGCACGTATTCACTGCCACTTGGGATGTGTGCATCCCATATCAGCCTGCATTAAGCCCTGGCTCTGCTTCCTGCTTACTTCCTAACTTCCTGGGAAGCAGCAAGTGGTAGGTGAAACCCATGGGTCCTTGCCATCCACATGGGACTTGGACTGAGTTCTCAGTGCCTGGCTTTGTCCCTGGCTCAGTCCCAGCTATTGTAGGCATTTGAGGAGAGAACTGGTAACTGGAAGATCTCTGTCTGTCTCTTTGCTTTCTGCACACACACGCACACACATATACACACACTCAAGGCAAATGATTCAACAGGTGTAATTGAATATGGGGAAGTGGTTACAAACAGGTAGGAAGAGCTAGGAAACCGGTAGTGATGGCCAGGCAGCCCCCAGATTAGCCTCTACCACCCTGTAGGTGGAGGAAAAAAGCAAGCAGTGAGTGGTTCACCTAGAGCCCTGAGGCAAGGGCACCCAACAGGAGCTGGGAGCTGAGCCAAGAGAGGCAGACTGTTCAGTGGGGTTGTAGCGGAGCCAGATTTGCAGTCTGAACAGAGAGCTCCCCGACCTGCACACTCCCACTGCCTCCTCCCATTGGCTAAATGCAACCTGAAGTCAACAGGCATTGAAGGCTAGGGCTCATCTTCCTGTGATCCAGAGAGGTGCAGAGAAGGACAGACAATGGATCCCAGGACAGACAGGCCCCGGAGCAGCACCCCCACCAGGCTGTGCACTTTACACATTCTACATGAGGGGTTGGCAAATGGTGGCCCATGGATCACATCCAGCCTGCTACCTGTTTTTGTCAATAAAGTTTTATTGGAACATAGCCAGGTCTGTTCATTTGTGCGTATGGTCTATGGCTGCTTTTTTGGCCATGAGGGCAGAGTTGAGTGGCTGTGACAAACCCATACATTCCCAGAAGCCCCTAGATGTGTCTTATCTGGCCCTTTGCAGGACAAGCTTGCCAAAGCCCGTTCTAGGTTATATCTACTCCTCACAGCTACCTCCCGCATAAACACTTGCATCCTGCTTTCGCAATTGGGGAAACAAGTTCAGAAACATCTGACTTACCTGAGTGAAGCCTGCATTTGTCCTCCTTGGGCTGTTACCAAAATCCAGGTGCCTTCATCATACCCCTCTGCTTTCCCAATATAATGAACCTGGTCTCTGTGACAGGTGCCTTGCATGTCCCCCATGAGCCATCTCCAGCTCCTGCGCCTCTGCATAGCAAAATTATATCACTTGGTTTGGTGCCCGTTCATGGTGTGCTGTCTCACCAGCCAACAAAGGATAAAATGGAACATTCAAAAGTTGCGGAGTTGGGACAGACCTTGGGTCTCTTCGCTGCAATGACTCAGAAGCGGTCTGCAGCTTGAAGCTTCCCATTTGCTAGATGAGCCTCTCCAGGTAGGCAGCTGGCCCTTGGGAACCACACCCTCTCCCTGTCTCCTTGTCTGCACAGTCATTGCAATAAAGCAGCCCCAGCGGAGGCTTTGGGAGAATGTCTCTGACATAACGGAAATCAATGTTAAGATGAGATTTGCAGCCGGCGCCACGGCTCACTAGGCTAATCTTCCGCCTGTGGCGCCGGCACCCCGGGTTCTAGTCCCGGTCGGGGCGCCAGTTCTGTCCTGGTTGTTCCTCTTCCAGGCCAGCTCTCTGCTGTGGCCTGGGAGGGCAGTGGAGGATGGCCCAAGTGCTTGGGCCCTGCACCTACATAGGAGACCAGGAGGAAGCACCTGGCTCCTGGCTTCGGATTGGTGCAGTGCGCCAGCTGTGGTGGCCATTTAGGGGAGGAAGACCTTTCTCTCTGTCTCTCTCACTGTCTAACTCTGCCTGTCCAAAAAAAAAAAAAGATGAGATTTGCTTTATGAAACACGTGGTGTGGCCAACGCGTTGGGACTGCTTCTCTTGGAAAGCTGAGCACACCTGGCTGGTGGGGCAGCCTCTCCAGATGGAATATTCCTGCCCACAAGACTTGCAGATCGGTCTTAGGTCCTGGTACTTGCAACTCAAGCTTTTGTTGTCTTTGCACAACAAGAGCAGTGTGAGTTGATATTTGCTGCAAATTCAAGGTGATGGCAACTAAAATCTCAGTTGCATCTGCTTTGTTCACACAGATGGTGAGAAGCTGCAGCTCTGGGAACTATCTAACCGGGCAGACCAAGCATAGGTGAGGTGAAGGTGAGGAAGATTTAGGTGTTGATGGCACACGGCAAGGGCAGAGCCGTGGCTGAGATACTAATTGATCCAGTGTTTCGCCAACACAGGCATTTTCACAGCATAATAAATGGGCTCTCCTGCTTCCGTAGAAAGCATGCCTGACCCACTGCTTGTAGGATATCGATGACAGCTGTGCTTTGCAGATGGCCAGGATGCTCTTTTGACCAATCCATCCCTCCTCCTGGGATGATCAGAGGTTTGGGGTGACTTGGCTTGCCTAGGGAGGGATCAGTAGGAGGCTATGGTCCTAAGAGAGATTGTTTCTCGGTGGCTTTTGGTTTCTTTTCTCTCTCTCTCTCTCTCTCTCTCTCTTAATTCTGAAACTCAGAGATACAGAGAGAGAGAGAGAGAGGGAGAGAGAGAGAGAGAGATCTTCACTCCCTGGTTCACTCCCCCAGATCGAAGGGTTAGGATGAACTGCAAAACTTCCTACACCCCACCTGCCCTTCTCCTGTGCAATCAAAGGTGGAGTAGCGTGGCTTCTCCAGGTGCCCATTGCAAATCCATTATAGCCGGCCCAATGGTTCTTCCAAGTCAGAGCCGAGGTGGTGCCAAACGATTCTCAGTCCCACCATGGAAATGTCCTTTACTCCCAAGGGTCACAGCCCTGCCCCTGCTCTCTCAGGCTGACGGCACTGGCCTTGACAATGATCGCACTCTCCTTGGTGAGCTAAGCTGAGAACAGCTAAGTCAAACCCAACCTTTCCTTGTGGAGAAGCTGGATTGGAATTCAGCACCATCACTTTAGTCCTCCCCTGGGGCAGAGTGTGAGGGTGCCCCTTCCTGATTGGGCAGGGATGCCTCCCTCAAAACCCAGTTTGCAAGATGGGGGCGAGAAGAAGGCAGGAGAGGCAGAGAGTCCCAAGGGAGCAGGGTGCTGTGCTTGGCCAGAAGCAGGGGGAGAGCAAACAGCAGCCTTGGGTACCACCTTGAAGGGGTCTCAGGCTACAAACTTCCCCTGAGGGGTCCCCATACCACAGCCAGTTCACCCCTCTGAGCCCATGATCAGTCAAGATAACCTGGGCAAGGGACAGTAGTGACAGCCCCAGCTTTCTTTAAAGGGCGTAGGCTGGGTAGGGTTGAGAAAGAGCATTCGCAGGCCGGTGGGAACAGACAAAGGATTGAATTCCCTGAGTTTTTTTCACACTGGCTGGGTAAAATGCACCCTTTGAGACTGCAAAGGTGTGGCCCTGGCATGCTCCAGCTGCCATTGTGCTATGAAACACCAAGCACAAGTCTGTGCTTGGCCGGGAGGCCATGCTGTGTAGTGGCTAAATGAAAGGACTTTGAATTAAAATGCCCTGTCAGGGCCAGTGCTGTGGCACAGCGGGTAAAGCCGCCGTCTTCAGTGCCTGCATCCCATATGGGCGCCGGTTCAAGTCCTGGCTGTTCCATTTCTGATCCAGCTCTCTGCGATGGCCTGGGAAAGCAGTGGAAAATGGCCCAAGTACTTGGGCCTCTGCACCCACGTGGGAGACCCAGAAGAAGCTCCTGGCTCTTGGCTTCGGATTGGCGCAGCTCCGGCTGTTGCAGCCATCTGGGGAGTGAACCAGCAGATGGAAGACCTCTCTCTGTAACTGTCTTTCAAATAAATAAATAAATCTTAAAAAAAAAAAAAAGATGGCCTGGCTGTGGGGCCAGGTTTTGACACTTGTTAGCTGTAACAGTGAGGACATTTAACCACGGCTTCTTGGGACAATTCCTTCCCTTACAGAGTGACACTGCTTATGTGGGCTCCCTTGTTGGGTTACCTGGAAGATTGAGATAATAACGTATGTAGGGTACTAGGTCCAGAATTTGGCTCTATTAGTTTCCTCTTGCTGTTGGAACAAATGATCAATCACGCAGCAATTCAGAACCACAAAAAAATTTAGCATCTGTCGTTTTGGCGATGAGCTGTCTGAAACTGGTCTCGCGGATCTGATCTTAAGCTGTGGACAGGGCTGGGTTCCTTCTGCAGGGCCCAAGGCAGTTGTGTGTTTCATTGCCTCTTCCAGGGGTGCACACCTTGATTCGGATCCTCCTGCCTCTGAATTTTGCTTAAAAGTCTTCTGATTACTGTCTCCCCCCACCAAAAAAAATCCAGGAATAATCTCCCCATCTCAAACCTTTAATCATATGGGCAAAGGCCCCTGTGTCATGGGAACAGCACATTCCCAGGCTATGGGGAATGGGATGCAGGGACCATTAGAGTGGGATGGGTTTACGTTACGCGCTTCGTATACATCTGTCGTTATTATCTGCCTTTACCGCCAGTCAGGTGGAAAATACCGAGAGGAGGAAGGAATGCTTCCCCCTTTGAGCTGGACAGTGCTCAGCTTTTTTTTCTAAATATTTATTTATTTATTTGAAAGTCAGAGTTACACAGAGGAGAGGCAGAGAAAGAGAAAGAGAGAGAGAGAGAGAGAGGTCTTCCATCTGCTGGTTCATTCCCCAGTTGGCCACAAAGGCCAGAGCTGTGCCAATCCGAAGCCAGGAGCCAGGAGCTTCTTCCAGGTCTCCCACGTGGGTGCAGGAGCCCAAGGACTTGGGCCATCTTCCACTGCTTTCCCAGGCCACAGCAGAGAGCTGGATCGAAAGTGGAGCAGCCAGGACTCGAACCGGCACCCATATGGGATGCCGACACTGCAGGTGGCGGCTTTACCCACTATGCCACAGCAACGGCTTCTGCTAAGCTTTGACGTCTGCTACAACCATAGAGGCAGGGGAAATGGCAGTGACACCGTGTGTGGGGTTGCTGGTCTCCAGCAGACGTGTCCATACCACCCCAGATTGGTGCAGAGGACCCCAACGAGGAGGCAGCAGTAGCCTCAGATGGAAGCAATGGAACCCAGTGCGCCTGCTTGGCAGCAGCTTAGCAGAGTGGCCTTGGTGCCGGTTGGCATCGGCAGAGACGGTGATTAGGTGTGGTGCTTTTGTCTTCCCGCAGCTTCAATCGGCACCATGTTTAGAGCAGGAGGGGCCTGGACTTGCTGCTGCACATGGGTTTGAGCCCATAAGGCATAATGAAACTAAGTTGGGAGCCTTTGTAGGAGACTGGGGCTTTGCATTTAAAGCGGGGGCAAGAGGAGGGTGAAATGCAGGTTCTCTTACTGTGTGTCCAGCTTTAATCGGGCCCCAGTGCGACCTGGGAAAGGCAAGTCGTGCAAGTGAAGCTCATCGCTGCTTGCTGAGCACTGCAGAGGGCTCTGGAACCGCCGGCCTCGTCCCTCCCTTTCGCTCCCCTTCCTTGACTGTGCTGCCTAAGCACTCCTCTGCTCCACTTTCAGAGGCCGAGGCTGAGGTCACAGTGTGGCTGGCGCAGCAGCAGCTCCATTGCTCCAGTCCCCCCCCCGGTCAGCGGTCTGTCAATACCCTGACGCTGAAGGCATCATGTTCCTGCTCTTGAACTTGGCCCAGACATTGCACAGACGAACTCTCACCAGCCAAGATAAAGGCTCTTCTTGGGGCTGCCCTGGCTGCAATTACCCAGGCTCCTTATTTTAGTTTTCCATCCCTTCCCTGCCTCCCCATGCCTTCTGATTCTAGTCCTTACCTTCTGGGTATGTCACTGTGCCTTAGTATCTCCTGCAGAAAAAGTACCCTGGCCAGAGGGTTGCCTTATTTTGAGTTCCTCTTGAAGCAGAGCCTGAGACAGGTAGCTTATTTGCAGGTGAATCCCGGAAGTGTTGAAAGTGAGATAGAGAAAAACATAATACAAAATAAAGAGTGTGCAATTGAGCTGGTGACCCCTGCAGGCAACTGAGCCTTAGTCCCCTGGAGACCTGTGAGAAATTGTGCAGTATGCACTTTGTTGTCCACTGGCAGAGGGCTGTTTGAGAGTGTTAGCCCCCCCTTTCCTTCTGGTGAGACTGTGAGCACAGAGTTAAGGGGTCCCCCAAGGCTTGGGGGGAAAGGTTTGAGGTAACACCGCGGAGATCTCTGACTCTTGGAAAGGAAGCGAGATGTACGTATGGAACTGCTCACCTCAGGTGCACTGAAGTCAGGTGGGCTTAGAAAGTGTCTCCCCCGCCGGCGCTGTGGCTCACTAGGCTAATCCTCCACCTTGCAGCGCCGGCACACCTGGTTCTAGTCCCGGTCGGGGCGCCGGATCCTGTCCCAGTTGCCCCTTTTCCAGGCCAGCTCTCTGTTGTGGCCCGGGAGTGCAGTGGAGGATGGCCCAAGTGCTTGGGCCCTGCACCCATGGGAGACCAGGACAAGCACCTGGCTCCTGCCATCGGATCAGCGTGGTGCGCCGGCCACAGCGGCCATTGGGGGGTAAACCAATGGCAAAAGGAAGACCTTTCTCTCTGTCTCTCTCTCTCACTATCCACTTTGCCTATCAAAAAAAAAATTAAAAAAAAAAAAGTGTCCCCCCCCCCACCCCTTGCCTGGTGCCGTGGCTCAATAAGCTAATCCTCTACCTGTGGCAACAGCACACCTGGTTCTAGCCCTGGTCTCCTGGTTGGGGAGCCAGATTCTGTCACAGTTGCCCCTCTTCCAGGCCAGCTCTCTGCTGTGGCCCGGGAGTGCAGTGGAGGATGGCCCAAGGCCTTGGACCCTGCACCCCATGGGAGACCAGGAGAAGCACCTGGCTCCTGGCTTCGGATCAGCGCGGTTCGCTGGCTGCAGTGCGTCGGCCACAGCAGCCATTGGAAGGTGAACCAATGGCAAAGGAAGACCTTTCTCTCTGTCTCTCTCACTGTCCACTCTGCCTGTCAAAAAAAAAGTGTCTCCCCCCACCCCGAGATTGGAATTTAAATCAGTCAGCAGTAGCTTTAGGGAAGGATTTGGAATGCCAGAGTTAATAACAACCCATATAATCACTTCAATAAATGCAAAAACAGCACTTGCTAGAAGTCAGTATCCCTTCATGATTAAATACTCAACCAATTAGGTGCAGAAGGAAAGGACCTCACCATAATACGGGCGTTTGTGACATATCTGCAGTCAACATCACACTGAGTGGAGACAGTGCAGGCTTTATCCTGGAAGATCTGTACCATGACAAGGATGACTGCTTGCACCACCTCATTTCAACATGGTACTGGGAATCCTAGCGAAGCAATGAAACCAGAGGAAGAAATAAAGAGCATTCAGCTTGGAAAAGAGGCAGTCAAATTGCCCCTGATTACAGGTGACATGATCACATATTTAGAAATTCCTGAATTCCAACATAAATTGTTAGAATTAATAAATGAGGATGAGTGTTCAGCTCATTGAGGTGCCTGTGTCTCCAGAGAGCCTTGGATTGGATCCCTGGCTCTGGCTCCTGCCTCCAGTTCCTGCTAATGCGGACCCTGGGAGGCTACAAGTGATGGCTCAGGTACTCAGGTGTCTGCCATCAATGTGGGAGACTGAGGTTGAGTTCAACAGATCCCAGCTCTGGCCTGCACCAGTCTTAGCCATTGTGGGCATTTGGCAATCCCAGCTCTGGCCTGCACCAGTCTTAGCCATTGTGGGCATTTGGCAAGTCAACCAGAAGATGGAAGTTCCATCTGTCTCCCAAATTAAAAAAAAAAAAAAAAGGATTGATAAATTGATCTTGTAAAATTTCCAGATACAAAGTCAACATACAAAAATCAGTAGCATTTCTTTACAGCAATGATGAACTCTATGAAAAAAGAAATTAAGAAAGAAATACCATTAACGATGATTACAAGCATCTCCCTAGGAAGCACTTTAATAAAGGAGTTGGAAGAGCTCTACAGTTAAAACTATAATATATTGATGAAAGAAATTAAAGAGAATACAAACAAATAAAGACACCTTGTGTTCATGGACTTGAAGAACTAACATTGTGAAGATACTATACTACTCAAACTGATCCACACTTTGAATGAAATCCCTACCAAGATACCAATGCCATACTTCACTGAAATATAAAAAAAAATCCTAAAATTCATATGGAACAACAAAATGCCCTGAAGACTCAAAACACTCTTCAACAGGAACAAATTTGCCTATGTCTCACCGTCCAACTTTAAAATATACTACAAAACTATAGTAACCAAAACAGCATGGGCCTGGCATGAGAACAGACATGTAAACCAATGGTACAGAATGGAAAATCCAGAAATAAATCCACACCTTACATTCAAATGATTTTGACAAAGGCATCAAGAGCATGCGTTTAGTCAAGGAAACTCTCCTAAGAAATGGTGCTGGGAACGCTGGATATTCACCAAATAAGATTAAACCCCTGTTTCTCACATTATGTAAATATCAATTCAAAATGAATTAAAGAGTTAAATGTAAAAACCTAAAACCATAAAACTAGTAGAAAAAAACATAAAGAAATCACTATGTGACATTGGTCTGGGCAAAGCTTCTTTTGGACATGAACATAAAAGACCAGACAATGAAAGGGGGGGAAAAACAGAAATAAGATTACATCAAACTAAAAAGCTCCTGCCCAGGAAAGGAAATAATCAACAGAGTGGAGAGGAAACTACAGAATGGAAGAAATTATTTGTAAACTATTCCTCTGACAGAGGATCAATTTCCAGAATATAGAAGGAACCCAAACAATTAAACTCAACAACAAATAATCTGATGCAAAGCTGGTCAAGTTATCTGAACACACAGTTCTCAAAAGAAGTTGTACAAATGGCCAACAAATACATGAAAAAGTGCTCAACATCACTGATCATCAAGGGTATGCAATGCAAAACCATGATGTGATATCTCACTCCAGTTTGAAGGGCTATCATCAAAGACAAAATATGGCAAATGTTAGGGATGTGGAGATTGGGAGCTCTTGTGCACTGTTGGTGGGAATGCAAATTAGTACAACCATTGTGGAAAACAGTATGGCTTTTCCTCCAAAAACTGCAAATATACCTACCGTATGATCCATCAGACCCACTGCTGGCTATATATCCACAGGATAGGAAGTCACTATAGCAAATAAATATCTGCACTTTCACTTTTATTGTAGTCCTATTCATCACAGCTGAGATACAGAATCAATGGAGGTATCTACTGATGGATGAATGAAAAAATGTGGAATATACGTACAATGGAATTAGCTTTTGCCTTGACTTGCTGGGGAACAATGTTTTTCTTGTTTGTTTGTTATAGATCTTTACATCTTTTTATTTTTATTCATACTAACCAGTGAACTCTCTACTTCATGTGGGGTTAGTCTTATGGATATAAAAACTAACTGAAAATTGATCTCTGTAAAAAATAAGAGTGGGGAAAGAAGAGGAAAGAGGAAGTCAGGCAGAAGTAGGGGTGGCAGGGAGGAAGGGGGGAAGAGGCATCTTGTTCCCCAAACTGTGTGACTTAAATGCAAGAAGTTGTATTCCTTAAACAAAACAAAAAATGAAAAAGTAACACTTTTTAAAAAAATTAAAAAAGATGAAATCTTGTTATTATGGCAACACGAATAGACCTGGAAATCATAAGGTTTAGTGAAATAAACCAGGCACAGGAAGACAAATACCACATAATTTCACTCATATGTGGGATCTAAGAGAGCTGAGCTCAGAGCTGTAGAGAGCAGAACAGTGATTTCCAGAGGTCATGGGAGGGAGGACGGAGGGCAGATGGAGAGTGGAAGGGTGATTGGGGTTAACAAGGTTGTGTCATACAACTCCAGATAGCTGGAGGAGAGGATTTTGGATGTTCTCATCGCAAAGGCATGGTAAGTGTGTGGGATGGCAGATAACCTAAGTACTCAGAGATGATCAATACACAGAGGATGGATACATCTTACTGAAAAAGTTGGCCTAGATAGTATCGAGATCACCTGCAGATTCTACCTGCCTGTCCAATTCTTCGCCTCTTCTCCATGTTGCAGGAGAGGAGTTTTTCTGTTCACCTCCGATGGTTCCTGAGTCATTCACACTGCACTGGCTACTTACACTCTCACTCTGCCCAGCTCCCTTGCTCCATCATCATTCCTTCTATAATCCAATCAACTGAAGAATTAACATCATCAACCCCCACATGAGACTGGTGAGTATTTTCAGAGGCATATTTGGGTTTCCTCCCATTCAAGCAGATAGGCAACCTGGAGTTTGCAACTTCAGGGCTGGAAGTGGAGGGAGCCAGCCTGGATTTTTGGCTTTGCTTTACTGAGATGACAAAAAGGCAGAGGAGTTGAGGGTCCAGGTGGCGTGTCTTGGAGAAGTGTCCCCATGCCCTAGGTGAGAAGGAGATGGCCCTTGGCTGAGAAGAGGCAGAGCTGAAAGAGACCCTGGTCCAGGAGCCGTGGGAGCCCAAGCTCTGTTCTCTGTCACAGCAGCTGAGGATGAAACAGCAAAAGAGGCCATGCAGGCATTGACAGTGGTGGTCTCAGCAGCAACCAGGACAGCTAGGTGATTGAACCTTCTGCACAAAGTGTTCCTACACAGTTCAGGTCTCACTCCTTGCACTTTTGACATGGTCCTAGGAAGGGAGAAGTAAACTAGGAAAGGACTGAGGGTAAGTTTCCTGGCAGCCTGGTGAGGTGGGGACTTGAAGTTGATAATTCACTTGATTTATGCAAAACAAGGAGCCTATGGGTTTATGTGTATAGCCATCACACAAACATTTATTTAGGGTTTGCTATGTGACAGGTTTAGTGCTTGACCTTGAGAATGAATATGAGTAAGGCATAGTCTATTGCTTTCGAGAGTCATACACATAGATATAATAATAGGTATCTACAGGAATTGTGGAGCTTAAGGAGAACAGTAGAAGGGAGAGAGTTCAGAAGAAATTTTTGGGATTCTGAGCCTTAAAGCATATGTGGACATTATCCACCCGGAAGGATGAGAAGGCTTTGTGGACAGTGAGCACAGTGCAAAGAGGGAGTTACAGGTTCGTGTGTTGGTCTCATGTTGCTGCATAACCAATGACCACAAATCCAGCAATCACAGTGCACATGTACTTACTACCTCACAGTGTCGTGGGCCAAGCTCATCCAGATTCTGTGCTTCTTGGTCTCACAATACACAACAATATAACTTTAGTAGTGCAGTGGTGATCCTGAAGTCAAGAAAAAAAATATTTCCCCTGTATAATATCTACAGCTCATTTTGATAACCATGTTTGTTAATTTCCTCCTCCAGCTCCCCCCCCCCAGCAGACACTGTGGTTTAATGTCAGTTGATTTGTTAGAGACTTCTAATAAAATGCACGATTCTGACCTTAGAGATCGCATTATCATTAATTTCTCCTTTCATGAGTACATAAACGTTTCCATCTGAACAGTATTCCTGTGAACACAATGTTGACACTTTTGGAGGAATGGCCAATACCAACAATAGCTCAGGAATGCAGAGTCTGACAAGGCTGCATTTTGATGATTTGCACAGCTTGAGAAACTTGGAATTTTCAAATGAGGTCTTGGAACCAAGAGAGCTCAGCCTGGTGGACTGAACTCAAATTTATTTCCAACCCACCCTGCATACTGAGTCCAAAGGGCCTGAGCGTCCTTATTCACTGATGGATTAGCCCGGCTGTGCCAGGACTAGCTCTGGAATCCAGGACTGCCAGGGAGACTCAGTGTGTGACGCTGCAATCCCGATGATCCTCACGTTGGACTCACCCCGTGTCTAAGAGAAGAGTATTGAGGCCACTGTTCTTCTGGGGTTTTCTCTCGCCCTTGACGTGGCCTTGCTCTATTCTGTTGAGAGTCACATTCTGGAAGAGGATTGTGAATCACCTTCCATGGGTTGTAACTGCTCTATGCAGGTTTTCTACAGAAGTTTTGTTAGGAAATTAAAATTTATTGTCATCATTTGGAATGGAGGATTCTCTTATGAGTATTTTGGTTTCTTCTGTATCTGTGCATATCTCCTTTCTCACTTCTCATTTTAAATATATATTTCTCTTTTTCTCCACCAAGGCTTATCTTTTTCGTTTTCAATTTTTTTTTTTTTGCCATTTCAAAGAATAAATTGGGGTTATATTTGGCTTTTCTTCTTTCTTTGATATTATCTCTACTTCTGTGTAGTTGTGGTTAATTTTATTACTTCTTTCCAATTTGTTTTTCTTTTTTTTTTTTTTTTACAGGCAGAGTGGACAGTGAGAGAAAGAGACAGAGAGAAAGGTCTTCCTTTTTTTTGCCATTGGTTCACCCTCCAATGGCCGCCGCGGACGGCGCACCGCGCTCGTCCGATGGCAGGAGCCAGAAGCCAGGTGCTTTTCCTGGTCTCCCCATGGGGTGCAGGGCCCAAGCACCTGGGCCATCCTCCACTGCAATCCCGGGCCACAGCAGAGGGCTGGCCTGGAAGAGGGGCAACCAGGACAGAATCCGGTGCCCCGACCGGGACTAGAACCCGGTGTGCCAGCGCCGCAAGGCGGAGGATTAGCCTGTTGAGCCACGGCACCGGCCACTTCTTTCCAATTTGTTAAGATGAACCCTAGCTATTGTTAATGTTAGCCTTTGAAACTAGCTAAGGGGGCCGATGCTGTGGCTCACTTGGTTAATTCTTCACCTGGGGCGCTGGCATCCCATATGGGCACCAGGTTCTAGTCCCGGTTACTCCTCTTCCAGTCCAGCTCTCTGCTGTGGCCTGGGAAGGCAGTAGAAGATGGCCCAAATGCTTAGGCCCCTGCACCTGCATGGGAGACCAGGAGGAAACACCTGTCTCCTGGCTTCGGATCGGCATAGCTCCGGCTGTGGCAGCCATTTGGGGGGTGAACCAACGGAAGGAAGACCTTTCTCTCTGTCTCTCTCTATCTGTCAAATAAATAAATAAGAAACTAGCTAAGAGTACAATGTTTTTCTAAGTATGCTTTTTCTGTGTCACATGGATTTTATTATAAATACTCTTGTTTTATTGACTTTCTGAATAGTTTGAAGTTTCAGTTTCAATTCATCTTTGATCCAAGGATTAGAGAGGAGGCTTTATTAATTTATAAGTAAGTGAAATTATTATTATTAAGCTTATTATTGAATATGTGACCTTTACAAATCCTTCTTTTGCATTTCTATTAAAGGTCTCTGTGTAGGCAAGCGTTTGATTTTGGACACAGAGTAAACATATTTCTTTATCCAGGGACACAAGCCCTTACATGTGTTAATTACTCCATATCTCTTTACTTATTTTTTAATTTCTTATGTGTGCTGAAAAAGCCATAATAAAGTATCTTGCTATTGGTGTTTTTCATAGTTTTGGCCTATATATATTTTTTCTCTTTTTTAAAGAAAATATTTACTTGTTTATTTTACTTGAAAGGCAGAGCAGAGAGAGAGAGAGAGAGAGAGAGAGAGAAAGACCTCATCTACTGGTTTACTTTCCAAATGCCTGTAACAACCATGGCTGTACCAGGCCAAAGCAGGAGTTTGGAACTCCGTATGCGTCTCTTCTATGTGAGTGTCGGGGGCACAAGCATACTTGATCCTTCAGCTGCTGTCTCCCAGGATGCATTAGCAGGGAGATGCATTGGATGTGGAAGATCTGGAACTCAAACCCGTGCTGTAATATGGGATGCAAGTATTGCAAGCAGTCTTAGCCAGCTGTGCCACAACACCCATTGCTGTGTGTCTATTTAGCACATGGTGCACTGCGTGTGGTCTAAGCAATTTAGAACAAATGAATTATTTAAGGGAGGCCATGAGTTTATTGTCATCCAAAATGCCTGGCAGATGGGGCCGCTGCCTGCAGTGCCTGCATCCCATATGGGCACCAGTTTGAGTTTCAGTTGTTCCACTTCCGATCCAGTCTCTGCTATGGCCTGGGAAGACAGTGGAAGATGGCCCAAGTCCTTGGGCCCCTGCACCAGCATGAGAGACCCAAAGGAAGCTCCTGGCTCCTGCCTTCGGATCAGTGCAGCTCTGGCTGTTGCAGCCAATTGGGGATTGAACCAGAGAATGGAAGACCTCTCTCTCTCTCTCTCTCTCTCTCTGCCTCTCCCTCTCTCTCTCTACCTAACTCTGACTTTCAAATAGATAGATAGATGGATCGATCGATCTGTAAAAAAAATTCCTGGCAGAAGCGAATGCAGCTCTTTCCTGGGTTAACAGACTTCCATCCCACTTATATAAAGCTAGGGGACTTTAACTCACAGTTTGGCACCATAAAACACACAAGGAATCAAAGTATCATGAGTAAAGAGAAATAGAACTGATAAAAATCAAGGGGCTTAATATTTATTCACAAACACTTTGAATGTGTCCACCATAGGTGAGGTTCACTACTCCAAGTATTTGATCTGCAACAATGAAAAACACAGAAAATGTATTTAAATGTTTGCACCTAAATCATGAATATAACTATATAGTCTTAGAAGGAGAAGGTTCTGTAGGGAAAAATAAGGCACGCAGTGTTAAATGAGGTATGTGTGAGAAAGTGACACTGGGTGGGGGGCGGTCTGATGGAAACCTTCTACAGACAGGTCAGCAGGGGCAAATACTGGGAGGTAGGAGAATGCCTGACATAGAAGGGAGAATGGTAGAGATGGAGTCAACAAGTAGGAGGGGTAGAGTCAGAGTGACAGGGCCGGCGCTGTGGCATAGCGGGCTAAGTCTCCACCTGCAGTGCCTGTTCCCATTTGGGCATCAGTTCTAGTCCCGGCTGCTCCTCTTCTAATCCAGCTCTCTGCTGGTGGCCTGGGAAGGAAGTGGAAGATGGCCCAAGTCTTGGGTCCCTGCACTTGCATGGGAGACCTGCAAGAAGCTCCTGGCTTCAGCTCAGCTCAGCTCTGACCCATGCAGTCATTTGGAGAGTGAACCAGCAGATGGAAGACCTTTCTCTCTGCCTCTTCCCTCTCTCTGTCTATAACTCTACCTCTCAAATAAATAAATCTTTTTTTTTAAAAAAAAAAAAAAGGTCAGCATGGCAATGAAAAGTAAAGAAGGGATTGAAATATGATTATGGAAAAGGACTATTAAAATCACTACGCAGTTATGGAAACAAGTCAAATGAAACTTCTATGATGGAAAATATCTTGATATTGAGGAGTGATTGGATGGTTCAGTATCAGATAAGACATAGATGAAGAGAGAATAAGGGGACTGAGAGACAGAGCTGGGGAAATCCTATAGAAAATAGGAGATGGTAAAATGTAAAGCAAAGGTTGAATATGTTGAATGGGATTGACAAAGGTTGTGCGATGAGGAATGAAGTGACACTCGACGCTGAAAGTGGCTTGGTCTTTCAATAATCATAAGACGCCAATTTTCAGTTTGGGAAAGCCAAATGACCCCAAGTGGAATCAATCAAGGAAAATTCATATCTAGCAAGAGCACGGGGATGTCACATGCAAAGGAAATGGAAGCAAAGCAGAGAGAAAAGCCAAATTACGTATGACGTAATGCCGTTCGGGCTTACAGCTCACTTCTTCCTAGCATCAGGGGATGCCATAGGATCACAAACTCTTTTAAAATGCTGGATCTGTATCTGGTGAACATCTGCTCACTACATTCTGTATATATTGAAACTGTTCTTCAAAGTTAAGGAAAAATGAAAGTTATTTCATAAAATAAAAATGATGGCAAAGGAAATTCAGAAATGTTTATTTCAGGGAAAATGAAGCAGAACAGGGATAAAATCTGATGTGCAAGAAGGAAGGGGAAGCAAACAAATTGGTAAAAATAAATGTCAATATCTTTCCTCATGGGCATTATCTACCTCTAAGAAAACCACTATTAGAACATGCCTGTGACTACATATTTCTAGTTTAGGCCACCAAAGATTAGGGATGGAGCACCCCCTTGACTTGCATTCTCTGAATGGTTTCCTCTGGTCTGCATTAACAAAAACCAGAAGGAAGAGGAAGCTGGGCTGCAGTAGCAGTGTAAAGATAGGTGGCAGCCAACTAATGGCATGTGCCATCAAGGAGACCCACAGGCCAGTCCACTGCATTGGTTTTCGATGCGGAAAGCCAGGGCTTCAGGAAAAGTGAGCTTATGAAGAGCCCTGGCAGCTCTGCCAGCCAAGAGTTGGGTCACTAGAAACAGACCTGCCCTGGAGTTGAAGGGCTCCAGGTCAGAGCCACAGGTCTTGTTTGCTCTAAGCTGAAAAGCCCTTCACTCGCCCCAGCTACCAAAGTAACCACTGCTGTCGAGGGGATGGCCAAGTAGGGTCCACAACACTGCAGGCAGAACTGTGTATTAACTAATAAATGTTTTCCTTTTAGAAATGCCACCTGCCTTCTCTTCAAGCCAGCTCTCCGCCCAGCCCAGCTAGGTAATGGAAGTCAGCAGGTGCCTCCCTTATGCTGTACCACATGTGAAGAGAAATAGAGCGGTCTGAGCCTCATGACTGACAAGGCCTTAAGCCCACCTGATTCTTTTCAAGCCCTTTCTGTCCATTTGTCTTTGCCTTTCAAGGAAAAAGACTTGCTCATGGTTTAGATGCTTTTCTTAGGGCTTCTAATAATGACTCTGCCCTTGGTTTTAGATGCTGTGAGTTTAAACTGATTGTTAGATTCGTTTTCTCTGGACTTAAAACAGTAAAACTCCAGGTGGGCCTGACAGGAGACCTCTGATGGAAGCAGTTCCCTCAAGCTGGCCCGCATCCCCTGGAGAAGCCCCCTCCTACTGAGAAGCCAGGTCCTGTTGCAACCCTGCCTTGACCCCTTCCCAAAGACGCCCCTTTCCGCATGAAGCGGACAAAGCGATCATCGCCCAGGTCCCACTAGCAGATGCTAGGGCTTCCATCTCCTGAAGGAGGGAAAGTGAGTCAGATGAGTTAACAGATAGTCAGGGGATCCCAGTGGAATCTGGGGTGTCAAATCTTGCTTCCTTCCCCAAATCGTTATCTTTAGCAAGAACACAGGCCGCCCCCCTTCCTTGGGAATCTCCAAATTTACCGTGAGAACAGCAAGGGAGCTGCTCCTGAGCTCACAGCTGATTGTGGAAACAACTTACCTACCCCACCCTTAGCAGGCCTGGCGGGAGGGAGAATTGTAAATGAGGTTCCTGGATGGTTTTTTTGTCCCCGCCTGGTAACTGAATGTCAATCTACTTGTCAAGTTTATTTTTTCCTTCCGAACTGTACTTAAATCTGACTGCCAGTCCCCTGTGGGTTTTTTCCCCCCTTCATGCTGCTTTGGATGGAGATCCTTGAATTTTTTTTTTTTTTTTGACAGGCAGAGTGGACAGTGAGAGAGAGAGAGAGACAGAGAGAAAGGTCTTCCTTTTGCCATTGGTTCACCCTCCAATGGCCTCTGCGGCTGGTGCTCATCCGATGGCAGGTGCCAGGTGCTTCTCCTGGTCTCCCATGGGGTGCAGGGCCCAAGCACTTGGGCCATCCTCCACTGCACTCTCGGGCCACAGCAGAGAGCTGGCCTGGAAGAGGGGCAACCGGGACAGAATCCGGCGCCCCGACCGGGACTAGAACCCGGTGTGCCGGCTCCACAAGGCGGAGGATTAGCCTAGTGAGCCACGGCGCCGGCCGAGGTCCTTGATTTTAATAAATACTTTTAAATCTCAAAAAAAAATGTCAAAGAAAGACATAGTTGCTGCATAAACCATTGTTGATGTCTGATTTGTGAATTAAAGAATAGAACAAAGCACTAAGAGTGGCTAATAAATCATTGTAGAGATGATTGATGTGTTCTGGAGTTCTTTGATTCTTTTTGATAAGGGTGAACATAGTGATCAATTTTAGATTTCTTAATTTACATTTTCATGTTTCAATTTCTAGGGAACCCACCACCACCTAGAAAAAAAGAAAGGAAAAAAAAGGATAAATTTTCAAGTTCCTAGAGGGACATATAAATATTTTCAAAAAAATGTAGAAATGGGAACCCTCCTAAACTCTTTTAAAGCAGCTACCAAAATGTTGATGTCAAATCATAAAAGGAAATTAAATGAGAGAAAAATTACAGACCAATCTTACTCTTGATTATCCAGCAGAAATCCTTCGCAAAATATGAGCAAATCAAATTCAGCATAATCAGAAACACAGGATCTCATTACCTAGTCAGGTCTAGGATAGTCATTGAAGTTTTGTTTAACATTAGAAAATTGCTTAAGGTAATTCACTCCATTAATAGAAGAAAGGACAATATCACATGATCAACTCCACGGAAAAAACTACTTGGTAAAATTGAACATCCATTAATGATTAAAAAGGAAAAAAAAAACCTGCTAGCAAGCTAGAAATAGACTGAAATTTTCTCAACCTAATGAAAGATAACTAAAAAAAAAGAAGCTTGTGGCAAATATTATACTGAATGAGAAAGGGTGGACATGGTTACTATTTTTTTCTGTTCAGTGCGTGATGACTTAGCCACTGTGTCAGCCGCTGCGGTGTAAAGAATGACATACAGGCCTCAGGTTCAGCAGTTAAGACATCGCTTGGGGAACCTGCATCTTGTCCGTAGTGGAGGGCCTGAGTTTGGGTTCTAGCTTTACTCCTGATTCTAGTTTCCCGTTAACATGCCCCCTGGGAGGCAGCAGAAGACAGGTCAATACTTGGGTCCCTACCAATCCCACAGGATACCCATTGGAGTTTTGGGCTCCTGGTTTTGGCCTGGTCCAACCCCCGTGGCTGTTGTGATCATTTGGGGAGTGAACTTCTAGATGCGAGGTTTCTCTCTCTCTCTCTCTTTCCTCCTCCTCCTCTTCCTCTTTTTCTTCTTATTCCTCCTAGATTTACTTTATTTAAAAGGCAGAGTTACACACAGAGAGAGGGAGAGACAGAGAGACATCTTCCATCCAATGGTTTACTGCCCAAATGGCTGCAACAGCCAAAAACAGGAGCCAGAAGTTTCTTCCGGGTTTCTCACACAGATGCAGGGGCTCTAGCACTTGGGCCATCCTCTGCTGTTCTTTTAGGCACATCAGCAGGGAGCTGGATCAGAAGTGGAGCAGCCAGGACTTGAACTGGTGCCTATATGGGATGTTGACTTTGCAGGAGGCAGCTCAGCCCATTATGCCACAGCACCAGCCTGTCTGCCTTTCAAAGAAGTAGAAGAAATAAATATATTTTAAAAACAGAAAGGAAGTACAAAATTGTTAAGACTGTCTTAATAGAAAACTCACAACAGATAAATTATTAGAATAATAAGATACTGGCAAAGTTAATGAATAGAAAATAAACATGAAATTAATTTCTTTTCTGTATACTAGCAACAGAAAAGCAGTGAAAACTCCTTTAAAATACAGCTTCAACAAATCCCAACTAAGATAAACCTATCATAGTGTATGTATGCAAAACCTATCCAGAAAAAAGTCTGTAAATATTTATTGAAAATAACCCATAAGCCAGTGAAGAGATGTGTTTTCATTGTTTGGAAGCCTTGATATTGTAAAATGTCTTTTCAGCCCAAATTGACCTATAGATTCAAACTAATTCCTGTGAAATCCCAAATTCTCTTCTGTTACTTTTGTTTCCTGCTGAACTTGACAATCGAATCCTGAAGTGCACATGGGCGTGCACAGGCCAGGTCTAGCTGGGGAATTCTTTTCAGAAGGTGAGAGGGCACCCTCATCAATAGCAGCTTTGTTACAGATCTGCCGAGAAAGGATGACAGTGCGGTATTGGCGCCGGGAGAAACACATAGACTGCTGGAACAGAAAGAGAATCTGGGGAGAGAGCCACGCCTGTGTGAGCAGTAGACGTATGACAGTTCCATGGGTAAAGGACAGATTGTTCGTACAAAGCAAATCCTGGGCTATTTGCTTGTCCATGTGGAGTTGGCGTACCGTCTCTCAACAAATAAAAAGCCAGTTACAGGTAGTCTCAGTGTCAAAATACAAGACAACACTGTAAACATCTGGAAGGTGCTCCCCGAGAGCCAGAACAATTCCCTGAACAAGACAGAGTCAGAACATACGACTGGTAAATTCTATCACATTAATATTTAGAATTTCTGGGGCTGGCACTGTGGGGTAGCGGATAAAGCGATGGATAAAGCCATATGGGCACCGGTTTGAGTCCCAGCTGCTCCACTTCTGATCCAGCTCTCTGCTATGGCCTGGGAAAGCAGCAGAAGATGGCCCAAGTGCTTGGGCCCCTGCACCAGTGTGAGAAACCCAGAGGAAGCTCCTGGCTCCTGGCTTCAGATTGACGCAGCTCCAGCCATTGTGGCCATCTGGAGAGTGAACCAGCTGATGAAAGACCTCTCTCTCTCTCTGTGTGTAACTCTGACTTTCAAATAAATAAACAAACCTTTTCAAAAAATTTAGAATTTCCATCTCTTGGTATGGGCAAGAGAAAATAAAGACAGGCTACAGAGTGTAAGACAGCTTCTCCTCCTAAAATCAAAAGGCATACTTATCCAGGGTACATCAAGAAATCCCACTGAACTGGTAAGAAAAATGGGCCAGTGTCACAGAGAAGGAAGTACAAATGGCCTACATACATGTGAAGTACTCAGATGTTCCCAAAAGGCCTCTGTTAAGTAGCCAGCCAGGGAGCAGTGGACAAGCCACGCACGGCTGCTTCAAGTGTAAATGTAGAAATTGGCTCCATCACTTTGAAAAACAATTAGGTGCTCCATAGAAGAGTCTAAGAAGTACACAACCGAATATTTTGCCATTTCAGTCCTAAGACATATACCTAAGACATATACCCTGGAAAAACTTTACAAATGTGCTCCAGTGGATTTTAATGAAACCTGTAGCAGAGCCAGTGTGGAGGAGCAGGGGTTAGGCCAACACTTTTGACACCAACATCTCATAGCCGAGTGCCGGTTTGAGCCCCTGTCACAGACCTGGGGGATCCAAACGGAATTGCTGGCTCCTGGCCGTGGCCTGGCTCAGCTCTGACTCTTGCAGCTGTTTGGGCCACTGAACCTGTGAATAGATGATCTCTCTCTCTCTCTCTCTCTCTCTCTCTTACTTGCGAATAAATATATAAATAAACAAATCTTTAAAAAATAAAGGTGCAGCCTAAGGTTGAAAAATAAACTTAGTAGCCATGATCTTTTTTTTTTTTTTAAGGATTTTACTTATTTATTTGACAGCTGGTGTTACAGACAAAGAGAGGGAGAGACAGAGAGCTAGATCTTCCATCCATTGGTTCACTCTCAAATGGCTGCAACAGCCAGAGCTGGGCTGATCTGAGCCCAGGAGCCTGGAACTTTCTTCTGGGTTTCCCATGCAGGGAAACCTGCATGGACTTGGGGCATCTTCTACTGCTTTCCCAGGCCATAGCAGAGAGCTAGATGGGAAGTGGGGCAGCCAGGACTGGAACTGACACCCATATGGGATGCCAGTGGCCCAGGCAGAGGCTGAGCCTACTCACCACAGCACTGTCCCCATTATCTTTATCATAATGAAACAGTACGAATTACAGCCCATCAGTGAAAGTGGAATGTTATACAGAATAGAAATAAGTGAGACATAGCTGCATGCAACATGAACAGAATATTTAGCTCAAAGTGCAGGCAGCAGGAAAATACACACAGCAAAGTTTCATTTAGGCCAGTTGCAAAAATTAAAGAAAAAAAGAGAAAGGAAGGTAGGAGGGGGAATTGAAGGAGGGAGTGAGGGAAGTGTGGTTATCTTCTCAGAACTGTATCTATGAAATGTATGAAATCTCTTTCCTATTTATTAGTAAAATTTGAAAAGAAAAAGAGGGGCTGGCCTTGTGGGGTGCTGAGTAAAGCTGCTGCTGCAGTGCCAGCATCCCCACGTGGGCGCTGGTTCGTGTCCCAGTTGCTCCACTTTGAATCCTGCTCCCTGCTAATGGCCTGGGAAAAACAGCAGAGGCTGCCCAAGTGCGTGGGTCTCTGCTACCCACATGGGAGACCTACAAGAAGCTCCTGACTCCTGGCTTTGGATCAGCCCAGCCCTGGCCATTGTGGCCATCAGGGGAGTGAACCAGCCAATGGAAGATCTCTCTCTGTCTCTCTCTCTCTGCAACTCTGACTTTCAAATAAATACACAAATCTTAAAAAATAAATCTAATAAGGTTGGAGTTTGTGGACTCAAGAGGCTTCCATAGCCTTGGCAGCTCATGACAAGAGCCTCAGGCGATCACTGACGTCATAGAAAGAGTGTCAATTGTTAAATCAACAACAGGAGTCACTGTGCACTTACTCCCCATGTAGGACCTCTGTCCTTAATGTTTTGTACTATGAGAATTAACTGTAAAACCTGTCTTCAAACAGTACTTTATACTTTGTGTGTCTGTGTGGGTGCAAACTGTTGAAATCTTTACTTAGTATAGAGTTAATCTTCTGTATATGAAGTTAAATAAAAATGAATCTTAATGAAGAATGGGATGGGAGAGAGAGTAGGAGGTGGGATGGTTTAGGGATGAGAGGTCGAGTATGGGGGAAGAACTACTACCATCCAAAATTTGCACTTGTGAAATTTGTATTCATTAAACAAAAGCTTTCTATAAAAAAAAAAAAGAAATTTATAAAAGAAACCAAACTGCCTGTTTAAACAATGAATTGAGTGAAATCACTAACATCAAAGTATGTTAAATAGTAACAAATACAAAATGCATTTCACTTAATATTGAGAGTAATCCCCTACTTTATACAAAGCACTGATTCGGCTCATTATTACATAAACTCAGTAGTATTTATGCTTTTAATACTACATAGATTTATTTATCTCTTAGCACACAATGTTTAACGCAAGAATAATTTGCTAAAAGTAATAAAAAGGAATAACTTGCTAAAAATGTTCTGAAATCCGCAATGCTAAACAGTGTATTTTGGAAAATGTGCCAAATTAGGGAAAAAAATTTGAAAGCACAAGGAGGTGATAGTTTCTGTAGAAGGGAATCAAAGGAGATGGAGTATGAAGGAGTCTAAAGAGTACTTATCCTTGGCTCGGCTCAATAGGCTAATCCTCCGCCCATGGCGCTGGCACACTAGGTTCTAGTCCCTGTCCCTCCTCTTCCTGTCCAGCTGTCTGCTGTGGCCCTGGAAGGCAGTGGAGGATGGCCCAGGTCCTTGGGCCCTGCACCCTCATGGGAGACCAGGAGAAGCACCTGGCTCCTGCCTTCGGATCAGCACGGTGTGCTGGTCGTAGTGCAGCCATTGGGGGGTGAACCAATGGAAAAGGAAAACCTTTCTCTCTGCTTCTCTCTCTCACTGTCTACTCTGCCTGTCCAAAAAAAAAAAAAAAAAAAAAGTACTTATCCTGCTGGGTGGAGAATTCTTGAGTGTTTGCTATTTTATTCTCCATACCTACAGACATATATATTCTATCAGAGGTGTCTCAGAAACAAACAAACAAACAAAAACTGTTTAAAAATAAAATAAAAAAAGAAATGCCCATCTCACCCAACTGGAATGGACACCCAGAATTCAATGGCTTATTTGGTTCCCTTTAGGCGGCCAGAGTTGCAACCAGGGTGGAGCATGGGGCTTCAAAATTCCCCTACACTGTGTCCACTGCATCAGCTGTTTTCCATAACCTCCTGCTAAAACATGAATTAAAGTGTTTACATGCCAGGGATTAAGTGGGTAGGCAATTCCAACACACTGCAACAGCACATTCTTTTCCCAACGGTTTTCTTTCTGTTTCTCCCTTAACAGAATGTCAGGTAGAACTAACACTCCCTAGTGTTAATTTCTAATTTTCATTTTATGAAGCCCTTTGAATTGCTGAGGCCAAAAGCAAATGTAGGTCATGACTGCACAGGAGAAAAATGCTATTTCATGTCACTTACATTCTGAGAAGAGGGGTGGGCATTTGGCAAAGCAGTTATGATACCCACATCCCATATTACATGCTTGGCTTTGAGTCCTAACTCTGCACCCTGCGAAGTAGTGCTGATATATTATATACAATAGTGCTCAAAGAATTGGGTTCATGCCACCCATATAGCGTAACCTGAATTGTGTTCCTGGCTCCCAGCTTCAGCCTGGTCTATCTTGAGCTATAAGTGGGCAACTGGGGGAGTGAACCAGCATTAGAAGATCTTTCTCTCTCTCTCTGTGTGTGTGTGTCTAACTCTCTCTCTCTCTTTCCCCTTGCTTGCTAAACAAATAAAGAAATTAAAAAAAAAAACTTTTGGGTCGCTTCAATCAATCATTTCACAAGTTTGTAATAAGCACCTATAAATAATTGGCAGATACAGATCAAAGAGAGAAAGATTCTGGACATGTTAAATTTGGTGCTATGCACATCATCTTTAGTAATCAGAAAAGGGAGAAGTCACTAGTGTCAGATTTCCAAAGGCTGGATAGAGGATAAGATGGGTGAATGGGGTGACATTTGTTCAAGGAGTCATTGGTAAGACATTAAAGTTTGCCCAATGAACAATTCAGTTTTTACAAATGTCTATTTCTCACATGTCACAAGTTGATCCCTGTTGATTGACCTACTAGACATGAGGATGGACTGTGGGTCCTTTTGTGCACCATGGATGGCTTCCATTTGTACCCTGATGGTCTCTGTCCATTCTCAGTCAGTCCTAGAATTGTCAATTGTTCCTTCCCGGTGCTTTGCGGAATGGCTCATAAGAGAGTAGGAGAAGCCATTGCTCATTCATCAGAGGCAAATAACATGGCAATGTCTCCACATGTTTGCACTGCCCACCTCAGCTTTCTAGAAGATGAAATGTCAAGATGGCAGCAAGATAATAGAGAGATGAAACCATGCCAGACATCAGCGACGCTCAGCTGTATCTGTGATGGTGATTCACAGCCTGTGTTTGTTCAGATTGTTGAGTGGCAGAGCCATAGTTGACATTATTTGAGAATCACTCCTGGCTATACAGCAATCATGGAAGATAAACTACAGTGTTTTAGAAAAATAATGTAAGATAACAACTTTATTGCCAAACTAAAAAAATGACAATATGAACCCTTTGGTAAATTTCACTGTTGACAATTCAACTTGATGGTCTACATTTTGTTTTATTTAAAATGATGCAAAAGCAGAAGTCCTCAGCTTATTTGGAAAATGTTAAGCTGCTTTCTTTCCTTGTTTGCTTAGTTAAGGTCTAACCCTAAAGCAGGATTTTCCAGCCTCGACACTGTGGATATTTTGAGTCTGATAATTCTGGGTTGTGGGAGCTGTTTTAGGCATTGCATCAACTAGCACTCCTGGCTTTTACCCACCAGAGGCCAATAACACACTCAAGTCCTGTTGCGAGAATCAAAAAATTCTCCAGATCTCAAACATCCCCTATGGGGGCAAAATCACCCCTATTGCGAACCAGTGCCCAAGAGAGACATCCCAGTATGACAACCAGGTGGACTCTGCCCCAGGCACCTTACTCATGGGATAGCAACAGGTTGACCACCTGTCACCACCTCTCACACTCCATAAAACAGCCTTCATTTCAGCCATCTATCCACATGAAGAATGTGTCCTGTTTGTTGTGTGAGTTTATGTCTGTACCTATGTCCACAGGTGCTGAACAAAATTAATTTCCTCCATGGGAGATTTTCATCAACAAATTCCTCTCACCTCTCAGCATGTCTGCCTTGCAGGAAAGACTCAATGAGAAGATTCCCAGTCTCCACCATCCAGACGGGCTCTGATTGTAGGAGGGCTCCCTGGTACCCAGGAGTCATAGTTAACCACCAAACCTTGGTAACATCTGAACAAGGTGAATTGGAGGAGTCACATCCTTCTGCCGGCACGGATGTTGTGACGCAGTGTGATGGAGCCACTGGAAGACAGAAACTTCACCCCAAGGTGGAGAGAGATGGTCTGGATGTCGCCTTCTTTTGGGTACAGCGTTAGTGTGGGTCATGAATATTGGGAATCAGATATAAGATGTCATTCTCTGGGAGCTCAGAGGACCCCATTCTAGCTCCTGGGAAATTTGGTATGAATTTCTCATTAGCTATAGAAGAAAATAGTATCAATCAGTAATGTATTCACATCCACCATGTACTAAAGCTCTGAAGAACCATCTGGTTCCCTACACATATAGTTAGAACTCTTGCTGCAAGCAACAGAAATCAGAAGAGTTCCAACCATAAGGGTGTTTTTTGGCTCATGCGATTGTCAGGTGCAGAGGTAGGGTGGCAGGGCTGTGGCTTGGCATCCATGATTTTCTTAGTTCTGCCTTTTTCTAGCAACAGCATCTTCTCAAGCTAGTAGCCAAACCTTTGCCATTGGTTCCTGGGGTCACATGTTTCCTCACCCATGGCTTCAGTGGGATGAGGTCAGGTGATGGTCTGCTCTGATGTGCCCAGTCCTGCCTGGGTGCCTGAGCCTCCATCGTCACCGTGGTTGGAGGGGAGAGCTTAGGCAGAACCATTTCAGTCCAAACTTTGGAGCGAGGAGTGGGGACAGTCCTTCCCAGATCATCCATCTGGGAGGTGGACAAAGTGCTGGGGAATCAGCCATGATATGCCAAGGACTCCAGGGTTGAAAGAACAGTAGCCCATGGGGGTGTGTCAATTTAACGTGAATTAAATGACCCACTATTCTGGAGGTCAAAACCCTGCAACAACTTCTGGAACTATTGGCCAAGGGGCTGTACTGGAGCTTGAAGCAAAGGTTGCAGCAGCCCAGGCCAGATAGGTATATTATTGCTTGTCCTCACACCCCTTCTTCACCCTTCTCCCACTCTGCTCTATTCTGGGGGACCAGAATAGTCAGGCTGCATTTCCCAGGCTCTTACATCAATTGGCCATTTGGGGGCACTGTCGGGAGCCTGGTACCCCAAGCTGTATCTCCAGCGATGCAGTTCAAGGCTCCAAAATCCTCCCTATGTCCCTGGCCTGTGGGCCTGGGACCACTTCCTCTTCCCATTGTCTGTCTAGTGGTGACAGCTCCCTGTGCTTGTCTGTCATTCTCTGGGCTGCTCAGTCATTGCCCATTTGGCTTCTCACTCTTCCATTCATATGTATCCCTCTGCCTCACCCCCTCCATGTGCATTACCAACTCCCAGCATGAACTACCTCTGGTTTAAACACTGAGAGGGACACCTCTTTGCCCTGTTGTTTCTAACCTAAGTCTTCACTTTTCCCCCAGCTTTGTGTGGCCTGGAGTAGCAAGTGTTCTATGTTGAACCCAAACTCAGCTGAGATCTCCAGGGTGTTCCTGACCCAATCCCAGTCCTCACTAAGCAGTTCTCTGCCTGAAATTAAGATAGGTCTGCTTTAGTCATTGCTCCCATCTCTGGAGCCAGGGGTTGGGAGGCAGCATCCCCAGGGAGGAGGCGTTGTGATTGTCAATAGCAGTAATGACAACTGATGGGACGTTTAGGTCTGATTTACAAGGAATGCTGGATTCACATTAGTGTGGTGGGTTTAAAATAACATCCATGCATTAGGAGATATTCAGATTTAATGGGAAAATAATGACTGCCTTAAATCAGATTTTATTGTTATGGAGGGTTTTAATTTGGCAGGACCACTTTCCTTGTGTGATCTACAAAGGGTTCGATGGAGGCAGGCGGGGCCTTCATGCTGGTTCTTGACCCACATGCATTCTGCACTCACCCAGAAACGATTGCACCTTTGAAACAGGTTAACCTTCTTACGTCTTTTTCTTCCCCCTTGCAACATGGTTTTCACTTGAAAAACCTCGCAGATTAATTTAAAAGTAATAAAAATTAAACAGAAGTCATTGTTCTTCCTAGCCTTATGAAATGGAGTTTCCATCGTGGGTTTTTTAAAAAGAGGAAATGCATCATTAAAGTCGTTGCATTATTTATCAGGGAAGCTAATGAAATCATAACTACAGTAACTGATGCACACGGCCCAGTGCTTGTTTGAAACACTGCCTATAAAACCCGGTTAATCACCATGGGACCAGTGCTTTTTATACCTCCTCTCATGAAACCAAAACCAATTGCAGGGTTTGTATAAAGGCTTCGAAACTCTTGACTCTCATCAAAGTTCTTACAGTCCCGGTTACTGGCTGCTGATGAAATTTGGTCAAGCATTTGCTAACACAGGCAGGACTGATGATAGATTTTCATAGGATTTCAGAAGAGTTTTAGAAGACTGCCTCCTGTCTTAACCATCTTAACACTGTCTTTAGTTGCAGTGGTACCTGTTAGTTGATTAATCTTTGCACCTGCCTGCATCAGCTGTTTTCATAGAGATAGACTGTATAGTCCAGATGGAAGAATCCATGACAAATACGTAGGGCAGCATGCAATTTTCCACAGGAGGAAGTTGGAGCCAAGGAGGCAAGGGACTTGCTGAGAGGAGGGTGAAGTCCCAGACCCTGCCTGGCCACTTCATAGCTCCCTCGTGGAAGCTTGGTGTACTGTGGGACCTGGGTTTGCAGGTTCTGAAGAGGTTGGGAGTTCCAGGGCTAAAAGACAATTAGATTCTTGCATTGTTCCAGGGTCTGGCATGCTCCTGGGGCAGCTGCAGATCCATCCATTGTGCATCCTGTGGCCACACCCCATTGCATCCCTGGTCCCTCTAATCCAAGTGCCAGTATCTCTGGTTTCCTCTCTCTCTGACTCATCCTCTTTTCCCCCAACACCTTGCATTGAAGAGCATGTGACCTGACGGGTGGACTTGATGGACGCACCAGAGACCCTGCGAAGAGTTCTGAGGCAAGTGCTGGTGGGCTCTCTAGCACTCCCTGAGGCCATCTGGTGGTCATGGCTGTGGTACAAGCTCGGGCCTTGATGCTCTCCAGGTAATGTGACTGGTGGCCTTACAGAGACAAGGTCAGGACATTGACGTTCACTGTTCCAGCTTATAGGACCTGAATAACAGGCTAAAATGCACCTGATCCTCTATAGCCTCTTTGTCTTTGTCTAGTTCATTTAAAAAGTTATTTATTTTCACTTTATTTGAAAGGCAGAGAGAGATCTTCCATCTGCTTCCACTTCCCAAATTCTGCAACATTCTGGAATGAGCCAGGTTGAAGTCAGGACCTCGGATTCCCATCTCAGTCTCCCACGTGGCTGTTAGGAACCTGAGTACTTAAACCATCATCCACTGCCTCCCAGGGTGCACTAGCGGGAAGCTGAATTGGAAGTGGTACAGCTGGGAACTCAAGCCAGAGATATGCAATGCAAGTGTCCAAAGCAGGGTCTTAACCACTGGGCCAAACACCCAGCCTTTTAAGTCTGTTTTAGCTTATGGCTTACTCCAGCTAATTCTGGGCTTTTGGGATTGTACACACAGCCACTCCTCCCACCCTGTCTCCCTCTTTTCCATCCTTTGGAAATTGCTTCATGCAGTAGCTCATGGAGTTGTCTCCATATCACACCATCCACCCCATGGACCAGATGTCTGGTCCTGGAGTGGATGTTTGACACATGCTGAGCCAAGGAAGACCTTCCTGGGGCATTTGGATGTAGGATTATTTTAGCATCCGTCTCCCACGGTGATGGGTGAACTGCAGGTGTAAGATTTGAGAGCTATTTTAGTTTGCACTGGAAGCCGCTGCATGCACGTTGCTTTAGAGAAGCTTGGCTTGTGGTGCTGCCTGATTTTACACGCCAGGACGTTTCCTTTGATGCTTTAGATGTTAACTGGGGCTCTGTCACACATTCACAAAGAGCCCATAAATTGGTCTCTCTCTCTTTCTCTCTTTCCAAAGTACAGGTTTAAAAAACTTCTAATTTATTTTCATTTTATTTGAAAGGGAGAGAGAGAGAGAGAGAGAGAAAGAAATTTTTTCGGCTGGTTTATTCCCCAATGCCTGCAACTCCACATCTGGGCCAGGTTGAAGCCAGGAGCCAGGAGCTCAATCCAGTCTCCCATGTGGGTAATAAGATCCCAATTACTCGAGTCATCACCTGCTGCCTCTCAGTGCAAGCATTAACAGGAAACCGGAATTCAAAGTGCAGCCAGGACTTGAACCCAGGCACTACAAAATGGGATCTAAGTGTCCCAAGTGCTGTTTTGACCCTTGCATCAAATGCCCACCCTGGTTGATGTCTTTATTATTCACAGGTGCATGCCTATATGAGGGGAGCTCAAAAAAGTTTGTGGAAAAATTAAATTAAAGTATAAGTTCATTTTGGACAAAATGAATGAGCACTTTGCATGAACTTTTTGAAGACCCCTTCATATGAATGGATTTCAAAATTTGTTGCACCAAAATAAACTCATCTTTAATCCTATTTTCCAAGAATCTTTTGGGGCCCACTAGAATTAAAAAATGGTTGTTGGGGCTGGCACTGTTGCACAGTGGGTAAAGCCACCACCTGCAGTGCCGGCATCCCATATGGGTGCTGGTTCAAGTCCCGGCTTCTTGACTTCTGATCCTGCTCTCTGCTGTGGTCTGGGAAAGCAGTAGAAGATGGCTCAAGTCCTTGGGCCCCTGTACCCACATGGGAGACCCAGAAGAAGCTCCTGGCTCCTGGCTTTGGGTTGGCTCAATTCCAGCCATTGCAGTCATCTGGGGAGTGAACCAGTGGATGGAAGACCTCTTTCTCTCTCTCTGTGTAACTTTTTCAAATAAAAAATAAATCTATAAAAAATGGTTGTAAATTACCTACTAAATGTCAGTGTCTGGATAAGCTTTCCCTTTCCCATCATTTTTGTTTTTAGATTTATTTTATTTATTTGAAAGGCAGAGTAAGGCGGGGCGAGACAGAGAGAAAGAATCTTCCATCTGCTGGTTCACTCTACAAATGGCTGCAATGGCCAGGGCTGGGCCAGACTGAAACCAGGAGCCTGGAGCTTCTTCCAGGTCTCCCATGTGAGTACAGAGGCCCAAGGACCTGGGCCATCCTCCACTGCTATCCCAGGCCACAGCAGAGACTGGATCAGAAAAGGAGCAGCCAAGACTAGAACTGGCGCCCATATGAGATGCTGGTACTTTGGGCCAGGCTTTTAACCTGCTGTGCCACAGTGCTGGCTGCAGAACTCCCCCCGCCCCAACCCCAGTTTTTAACAGCTATTTAAGTTTAGATGGATTAAAAGCAACAGGTGAGGAGGAAAGTGGGATGAGCCATAGGAGGTAAGATCCTGCTAGGGATCTGTGAACCAGGAGTGATGTAATATATCAGTTGCTTCATGGTGTATTTATGGCTTGCTGCTATTTCCCAAAGAGAGGGAAGATGGACTGTGTTCTTGAGACACATACATGAGGGGAGAGGGAAAGGATTGAGGTAAGTGTAGAGTTCCTAGAAATAAGGAGGGGAGACAAATATGAGGGGGAACAATTTGCACTGCCTCACTCTAAGGGAAGCTGGCTTACTTTTCCTAAGATGATCAGTTTGCACATGCACAGCACTGCTCAAAGTATATGAATTTATTAAGGCGCATGTATTTATCAAGGTGTATCATAAATACCAGTGTATGGCCGGTGCCGAGGCTCACTAGGCTAATCCTCCACCTGTGGCGCCGGCACACCAGGTTCTAGTCCCGGTCGGGGCGCCGGATTCTGTCTTGGTTGCTTCTCTTCTAGTCCAGCTCTCTGCTGTGGCCCGGGAGTGCAGTGGAGGATGGCCCAAGTGCTTGGGCCCTGCACCCCATGGGAGACCAGGAGAAGCACCTGGCTCCTGCCTTGGGATCAGTGCGGTGCGCCGGCTGCAGTGGCCATTGAGGGTGAACCAATGGCAAAGGAAGACCGTTCTCTCTGTCTCTCTCTCACTGTCCACTCTGTCTGTTAAAAATAAGTAGATAAATACCAGCGTACACCACTCACCATCCCTTTGGGTATGAGAGATTTAGAACAGGGGATACCATGGGCCAGAAGGGATGGGAGACAGACTCCATTGAAGCTCTAGGGGTGTTAGATGAGAAGCTAATCACCTGTATTGGAACTGGGCCAGCACACCAGGAATGAATGAACTCTCAGCTCTTTGATCCAAGGTGATGATAACATCACTCTGTCAGCTCCGATGATACAATGGAGAACTGAGCATCGTTTCAACACCTGTTCTCTATGCGCATGCTTCTTCCACTATGGTGCAGGCATGCTCTTGGAATCCTCAAACTCGCTATGTCCAGGCTAAGATGTTTCCTGCGAAACCTGCATCCAGCCCATCTCTCCCACATATTTCTCAGTCACCTTTCCACTTGCCCGTCGCTCCTGACCCACAGCCCTCCCTAAGTGATGAGCAAGGGGTTCTGTCCCCACTGAGACTTCAGAGAAGACAGACGATGGCGCCTCTTTCTGATGCTATTCCCATCTCCCTCCACTCCTCATTTCCGACTTGGACCCATAACTTTTCCAGGTGCTGATTTGGTCTGCTGCATCCTCTCCCATCTCTTCTCACTGGTTCACATCTCTGAAGACTTGAGAACATCAAGTTGCTCAGAAAGACCAGTTTCAACTGGGCTTGTATCAGACCTAGGGACTTTAAGTAAATCTTGAATATAGTAGATGCAAACTTCACAATTCAAGTTCCAATATATAAAATAGAGTGTTCTTCAAGTAACAGAAAGGATCTTGTTCAATATAAGCTTCTATTTTTCCTGACACAAGAGACAAGATCTCATAACTTCCCAGTAAACTCAGTGAACTTTCAGAATTCCTCAATCACTTCTGGTGAAAAATTTGGCTACATTTCAGATTTGTTTTTCCTCACTACACTTCAGGTGCTGTTAAATGTTATGGGGGTGGGTGACACAAATGCCACCTGACTGCTTCTTGGCCCCTATCTAATAAGGTCCTTTGCCTCTGTCCTCTGAGATACACCCTGTATTTTCTGGTCCCCTGACTTGGCTGTCTCTGCTGAGCGGTGCAGGCTTATGTTGGTCAGGTCATTGGTGGATGGTGGAATGGGAAGAGACTCCAGTTCTGAGTCAAACAGCTACTTCCCAATGCTCTTATCTTTATTATTGAAACCCTAGTTTTTGAATTTGACACTTGAAAACTCAATGTCTTTTTCTTTGTTAGATCTTATTTATTTATTTGAGAGGTAGAGTTACAGAGAGAGGGAGAGACAGAGAGAAAAGGTCTTCTATCAGCTAGTTCACTCCCCAAATGGTCACAATGGTTGGAGCTGTGCCGATCCAAAGCCAGGAGCCAGGAGCTTCTTTCAGGTCTCCCACATGGGTGCAGGGGCTAAAGCACTTGGGCCATCTTCCACTGCTTTCCCAGGCCACAGCAGAGAGCTGGATCAGAAGAGGAGCAGCTGGGACTCGAACCAACGCCCATATGGGATGCTGGCACTGGAGGTGGAAGTTTTGCCTATGCCACAGCACTGGCCCCATAGGACTCAATGTCTTTATTCCTTTGTTTTGTTTTGTTTTGTTTTGTTTTTTTGACCCTTCTTCCCTCATCCTTTAGTCTTTGCAGCCATAGAGAGGGATAACAGACAAGAAGAAAGGAGAGTTCCTCTTAGTGAATATCTTAAAATGTCAACTCTCCAAGTAAGGCAAATTCTTCTATCAACTATATTTTTAAAATAAAAAAGAAGAAATTGCTAAAGATGTTTTAGCCTAAGCTTAAACAAAGTTGTTGTGCAGAATACCCCATTTCCTTCCAAAAACCAGTAGGGTATGGGTAGGTGTGGGTGGGAATCGGGAAGGATAAGCTACAGTGACCCAATGCATGCTGATGGTCGCGGCCATGATAGAAATCAAGAATTTCTTCACTTACAAGTGCGAGCAGGATGGGATCACTTCCACAAGTGAAGCCTAGGCCAAGATACCAAAATTAATAATTTGGGGGAATTATCCAATTTGAGGATGGATTGCTTCCAACAGACGTCCAAGGTTCTCCCTCCGGGAAGAAGCATGTCATAGTTACCCTCACGATCGGTCACAGGTAGGCAGAGCTCTGTGATGTTGTTAAGTCTCTAGGCTCCTGTCCACGTTTACTTGTGATCATCCCTCTCAGCTGCCTGTCAGCAGCACTGGGGAATTGCAACTTCTTTTTCTCCTTGCGTGATCCATTTGAACTTGATTTTGGCTCCCAGAAAAGATTGTTGAGCCGACTTTCTTTTGGATCTCAGCATTTTAAAATTCAAAGGCTTATAATATTCCTTTGGCTGAAGTATCTGTCTTATACAGCTATCATTTCCTCCTAGTTTTTGTAGACCACAAAATCAGAACAGAAATCCTATTGCTTTACCACGGAGATGGGAGGAGTGGATCATACTTAGGGATAAAAGGAATGGTTACTTCTAAATGAGTGGGAGGGAAAAGGAGAAAGGGTCATGGTCAAATCAGAGGAGGTGAATTGAGTGTCTACAGGAGACCAATTAAATGATCTGGGGTGAGATTTGGGATGAAATCCTTTCTGGGCCTTTCCCTCTCCAGCCCTCCCACCCCAATAATATCTGTCTCATAGTAAAGATTTTATTTATTTATTTTTATTTATTTATTTGAGAGGTAGAGTTACACACAGTAAGAGGTAGGGAGAGAGAGGTCTTCCATCCACTGGTTTACTTCCCAGTTGGCTGCGACGGCTGGAGCTGAGCTGATCTGAAGCCAGGAGCCAGGAGCTCCACCCGGGTCTCCCATGTGGGTGCAGGGGCCCAAGGACTTTGGCCATCTTCTACTGCTCTCCCAGGCCATAGCAGAGAGCTGGATTGGAAGTGGAGCAGCCAGGACTTGAACCAGCACCCATATGGGATGCCAGCACCACAGGCGAGGATTAACCTACTGCGTGTCACAGTGCTGGCCCTTCATAGTAAATTGTGTTTGGAAGCTGTGTTAACACATCTGATCTCACCCTGGAAGTAAAGCTATATTTATTTACTGTGCTTTTGTGTTTGTATCTAATCTATTGGGCTGGTCTTATTGCACAAGAATGTGGCACATCCCCAAACTGTACTGCTAAACACCAGCTCTGCCAGCTGTTGAAGGGGCAGGTGCAGTAGTAGCAAAACACTCGTCTACTGGCCACAGAACCTGACTTTGGGTGATATAAACAGGAAAAGAAGGGCAGACAAACTCAGCGTCTTGATGGGGAACTGGAGAACAGGTTAGAAAAATGGGGTGAGCCACAAATGGGGACAGTCTGCTGGGGACATTACCACTAGCTGTAGACACCTAACACTTCCTTGTGACACCGGTCGTTCTGAACTCTCAAACTTGTTCCTCTGTTGGACATGGCTGTTGGACTGAACCTGTGCTTCTCTGCTGCTTTCCCCAGGGTCGGAGCTGCGGGTTGCAGGAGGGAGCATTGAACCAGTCCTGGTTAGATTGTGTGAGGCTCCAGTGCCACAGAGTGAGGCGGGATGCCTCTCTGCCTTTCGATCTGTAATGAGAGCTGGGTCTGGCCTCCGAGAAAGAGTCAAGCAGTTGGGATTTTTCCATACCTAGGGAAGTCCTTCCAATGCCCGGCAGCCCAAAACCAAGGAATGGGAATGGAACGTTACATAGGAAAACATCCCAGGGTCAGTCAATTTTGGGAAATGCCAGCTGTCACACGTTTGTTTCTGACAGGGCTGCTAATCTGATCACAGGCGTGGAGTTCTAGGAAGGAAGGAGGGAGCCCCTCCCCTGGTTATCATCCTGTATGAGTGATCCGGGGAGCATGTTGTAGGAGTCACCACTTCAAAGCCAGAAGACGTTTTCCCGCATTTAGCCTCAGCAAACCAGTCTGGTTACAGACACACGCCCAGTTTCCAGGCATGCAGACTAGAGCCCCAGTTTTGAAAACTGTGAGGCTCTCTGTGGCTTCACGTTTGCTGTCTCTTTCACTGTGCATGTTAAGAGTACTGTTTTCTGTTAGCAGCCCTCACCCCGGGGCTTCCCTTCTTGGGTTTGCAGGCTTGGGTTAGCTCTTCCAGATGCATTGGCACCACTCGCTTTTCCTAACTGCAGCATCTCCATTTGTTTCTGGCACGTTGTCCAACATGCCTGAACAAGTTAGTGCAGCTTTGGAAAATGTCTACGAGAATAACTTACGGCCGGGAGACCCTACATAGAATAGAGATGGAAGCTGCCAAGATTCAAAGTCTCTGATAACTCAAAACAAATGTCCTGCTTACTTTCATAGCACTGCAACGTAGGAACACATAATTCAACAGCCAACAATAGTTGGCCTTGAAGCCACGTTCAACATAGAAACTTGTTCCTATCTGCATTCTGAGATGATGCCTACACTTCAGGTCAGAGTCGCATTTTATTTGAAAGTTGCCAAGCTCCAGAGTGTATCTTCACATGCAAACCCAAGGCCCAGTTCTCTACGTGGTAGAGGTAAACACAAATTATGTGCTTGACTTCAATCAGCAATAACTGTTGAGTTGTAAAAGAAAAAAAATCAAGCTATAATCCTTCTTTCTTCAGACCACCTTTTAAAACTTTTTTTCTTACTGTTAAACTCTCATAAAATACACAACTAGAGTAATTCTTCCAAAAAATATTTATCTTGGACCTACTATCTTCTAGACCTTGCCCTAAATATGAGACATAAAATAAATGAATAATAATGTCTTCCATGACTTTGAGGAGCTTACACTTAACTTGTGGGTTTGTGTATTTATTTTATTTATTTATTATTATTAATTATTTATTTGAGGCACACTGTATTCCACACATTGTGCTAGGAGCTCAGACTAAGGCAGTGAACAAGAATATAAAGGTTTCTATTTTTTGGAACATAGATCATAGATCATAGATCTAGATCTGACATTGAACCACACATGGTAGAATTATTTATGGAATCGTGCTTATGATTAGAGCCACAAAGGTAAAGTCCAGAAGGTTCTAAGTATGTTTTAGAATACTTTTTTTTTTCCTGAAAGTGACCTATGAGCTAGAGTTTGAAGGATAAGCAGAAATAAATATTATGAAAAGAGAGAGAGTGTAAAGATAGAATTTGGGAGTGGAAGAATTTTATTCTGGAATCAAAAGAGTGACCCAAAGTGAGTGGAGAAGTGACTGGGCAGGGCATTGGATGCTATGGGAGGATTTTGGTTTTCATGCTCAGATAGGAAACTGTGGAGGAGACTTCACCATAATCAGACATCCACTTTAGAAAGACCACTCTGCCCTGAGTGTGAATGGTTTGGAGGGGGCAATGATAGATGTAGAAATGGCACCTGAGAAGTAATTTCATTTATCAAGGTGGAAGCCACGATAGGTGGAAGAGACAGTGGTACGAGGTGTACATAGGTAGAAGTGTAGAGGAGTCTTAATTAACAAGACTTGATTGGATAAGAGAGGTATTTCTGAGAAAGAAAGGTAAATTGTCCAATGCACTAGGATGGGCCAAATGCCAGGAGGGATTACAGAGATGTGTGACCAGTCTTTGGGTGTCAGCAAAGGCACATAGTTAGAAGCACATAATCTCTAATGATATGGAGTTCGTCTGAAGAGACTACAGGTAATACTGAAAAATAATCTCACAATCAAGGTAGTAAATACCAAGCATCATGTTGGTGTTGATGGCTCAGGTAAGGATAGGGGTAGCCAGAAAGGCTTAGTGAAGCAGGCAGCATCAGGTAACTTGGGCCATCTACCACTGCTTTTCCAGGTGCATTAGCAGGGAGCTGGATCAGAAGAGGAGCAGCCAGGACTCGGGCAATCGCCCATATGGGATGCTGGCCCTACAAGCAAAGGCTTAATCTTCTACACCACAGCACCACCCCCAAGAATGATCGTGTTTTAAGATATTAATTCCATACCTTCTCCACTTTCCTCAAATTTCTCCTGAGTCTCCCTCAGTCTTACCAGCAGCGAATTATCTAGCTTCAGGCTTTGTCCACAGATTTTATATGAGAGAAGGCATATGGGCCTTCCTATTACTGGCATTGTTACTGCTCCAGCTTCTCCAATGTCCCTCCAGATGGAGGGGAATGTGTCCCTGCTCCAAGCAATGTCCACTTTGAACTCTACTGCTGTGAGTCTGCCTGCCTTTTGTGGGACTTTGTGCTGCTAGCTGTTCCCTCTACCTTCTCTTGTGTCTTCAAGCCCTCCCTCATTCCTGCAACCTACAAAACACTCTAGTAGCTCCTTCCTTGAAAGAAGCAAATAAATACAGGAAACTGAAAAGAGGGTACTGCTATGGTCGGGCTGTTTGTGTGCTTCTCAAAATGTCTGTGTTGAAACCAAATTGCCATTGTGATGGCATTGAGTGCTGGGAGGTGATTAGGTCCCTAGAACTCACGAACAGAATTACTACCCTTAGAAAAGAGACCCTAGGGTGTTACCTTGCCCCTTCCCCCACATGAGGTGCCATCTGTGAGACAGCAGGTGTTCACCAGGCACCAGATCAGTGATCCGTGCCTTGATGCTGGATGTCCAAGCCTCCAGAGCTCTGAAGAATAAGCTTCTGTTATTTATAAGTCACTTGGTGTGTGGTAATTCATCATGGAAGCTTGAACACACCAAATGGCACTCTCCACTTTCCATTTCAAGTCTTTCACTTCCTGTTCACTCTGCCTTTCAACTCTGTCACTTCCTGTTCACCCCACCTTTCAACTGTATCACTTCCTGTTCACTCTGCCTTTCAACTCTGTCACTTCCTGTTCACCCTGCCTTTTAGACAACCAGGCTCTGCTTCCCATCAAACAGGAGCAGTTCTTGCTAGGGTCCTCAGTTGCTTCCACATTGTGCAATTCAGTAGCCATTTCTGGGTCATCATTGAACCTCTCAGAAGGTTTTGACAAAGTCCACTCTCCCTTTGTTATAGGAACACTTCCCCCTCTCGGCTTTTTGAACATCTCAACTCCTGATTTGTCTCCTGCCTCTTGGGTTACTCCTTTCAGTTCCCTTTTGGCTACGTCCTTTCCTTTTTGATTTATGTATGTCATAGTAGCTCAAAGTTTCTCCTCTGTGTGAAATCACCTCTTGGGGACCTCATTCAGTTCTGGAGTTTTGATTACTTATCATTGATACACTCACAATTCCCAAGCCTCCTTCTTCAACCCCGACGTTGCTCCTCGAACCCAGTCTTGTATATCCACCTAGGTCTTCCAAAGCTCTAAGTCTGCATCAGAGGAAATTCACACTTTATTCAAAATATCGCACTTACTGTCATCCCAAACCTGGGTCCACCCTACCAGGATTCCCCATTTCAACAAATGGCTCCGTGATGGGCTCATGTACCATACTTGAGTCATTCCTGGTCCTGGCTCTTCCTTTCCCATTCTTCCCCAATAATTCATATGTTAGGGGATTCTGTCAGTTCTTGCGAAGTACAACTTGCACAGTTTTGTAGACTGTTTCTACAGCTGATTCCTTCCCTAAGCCACCATCTCCTCCCAACTGCATTGCTGAAGGGGCTTTCTGATCCCTGGTCTGTTTTCTGTGTTTTCCCTACAATCCAGTCTCCATCAAGCAACTAGGGTGGCACTTTAAAGATGCAAATTGATCCCACAGCACCCTTCACAGACTTATAACAGCACAACGAGAATTAAAACCGGAAATTTCCTTACGATAAATGTTCTAGGCAATCTACGATATGTTTTTGTCCTAACATTCCATTGTATCTCACTCTGTTTGGCTTTTCACTAAATGGGTTTCTGTGCCTTGAATGGGCCACATTCATTTCAGCCTCAGAATCTTTGTCTTTGCTGTCCTCATTGGCTTGGTCTGTTCTTTGCCTCGCTTTGTTCATGGATGGCTTCTCATCAAAGATCCCATCCTCAGAGAAGACATCTTCAGCCATCTGCACAGAGCAGTGTTTCATCCTGTTTTTTTTTTAAACATTTATTTTATTTATTTGAAAGACAGAGTTACAGAGAGAGGTAGAGACAGAGAGAGAGGTCTTCCATCTGCTGTCCCACTCCCCAAATGACTGCAATGGCTGGAGCTGCGCTGATCTGAAGCCAGGAGCCAAGAGCCTCCTCTGGATCTCCCACATGGGTGCAGGGGCCCGAGGACCTGGGCCATCCTCTACCACCACCCCCTGTCCCCAGGCCACAGCAGAGAGCTGGACTGGAAGAGGAGCAGCTGGGACTAGAACTGGCACCCACATGGGATGCTGGTGCCCTAGGCCAGGGCCTTAGCCTGTTGCACCACAGCGCCAGCCCCTCATCCTGTTATTACCCACAATATGCACCTGCTGAATGTACCCTATGTTGTTTACCGTAATGCACATTTGTCCCCTTGATTTATGTCTGCCCTGACTTTCAGGGTCAAGTTCCATGACAGGAAGCACTAGTGTATTGTCCCTTTGCACCCAGCGAGGTCTCAGTAAGTATCTGCTGGATGAACCGAGGGTACTGAGGGTGCTAAACCAGGTGAAATAGGGGAGTGTCGACCAGAGATAAGAGCAGATCCCAGAACAGGATCTAAGCTGGGGCTCTGTTTGGGCTTGTCAGACAATTCCCAGTTCCCACCCAACAGTCAGCACATGGGAAAAGCAGCAGAATCTTTTTACAGAGTCTACACCTTCGAAGGCCCCATGTTAAGACTCCCTTTGGAATACAGTTTGGCAAAATTTTTGAGTATTCAAAGTGTGAATGTTTATCATGCCTAAAATACTTCTCGAAGGAACCATTCTATGAAATGTCTTCACTTTCATGCTCAATTTTCCCATCTATCTTTGAGTTAATGCCTAACACTGGGTTCTCCCAAACACTGTGTGAGGAGGAGGACACATATCCTGTGCTGTGGGGTAAAGAGAGAGTCTGAGGGCACCTTCTACCCATGGTTGCAGCTGCCTCTGCTAGGAAGCACACGCCCTGTGTCCCCGCTCTGGGGCGTGGTTCATCCTTGGCCTCCAAGTCTCCCATGCTGGTGAAAGACAGAGAACAAATTCTGTATTCAAGACTGGAGGCTACCCCATCTCTAAAGAAACCCTGCCATGGTCTGGACTTGTTTTCTGAGAATACACTGGGAAGGATTCACAGATAGAGACTTGCTGGGCGGTAAACCCTCAAGAGCCTGCCAGCTTGTTGACTACGCCCACAGACTATGGGACCAAACTGCTTAGATTTGCGTCTTAGCACTTCTACTTGGTAGCAAGGTGACTCTGTGCAAATTCCTCCACCTCTGCACACCTTAATTTCTTCACCCGAGAGAGAGAAATGATGATAACTGCACCTGCTTTAGCAAGCTACGCTACAAGGCTTCAATGAGATAATAGAGTGAGTGCTTCGTGAGCATAATCACTCACTGTTGTTGCTGCTCGTGTTGTAGGCTGAGCGTACCCGGGAATGTCCATCCATAGCCCTTTCCACTGAGCATGTTTCCAAGAAAACCCATGCTTTCAAACTCAGCATGCATACTTTCTGAGTCCCTATCTTCTCTCTCCTCTGAACTGGTTCCTCAACTATCCTCACTTGACTTCCACACTCTGCTCATGACCAATGACTTTGTTGGACTGACTTTCTTGCCCATGATTTTGAATGTTCTCAGATATGCCATTTTATTTTTTAATCTTTCTTAAAAGGAGAGAGAGAGAGAGAGAGAGAGAGAGAGAGAGAGAGAGAGAGAGATTGAGAGACATTGGTTCACTCTTCAAATGCTTATAATACCCAGGGCTGGCTCAGGCTGCAGACAGGAGCTGGGAACTCAACCCAGGTCCCCTATGTGGGTGGACAGGACCCAGGTACTTGAGCCATCACTGCTGCCTCACAGAGTCCACACTGACGGGAAGGAGTGGAGCCAGGACTTGAACCCAGGTACTCAGTGGGTATCTAAGCAGCATTTTAATCTCTATGTCAAATGTCCACTCCCAGGAACATGACTTTTGCACATGGCAGGGAAGAGACATGACACTTCTGCCTCCTGCCTGTCCCTCTGGGGCCATGGGAGCATGCGATTTCCTGATGCCAGAGGACCCAAGTCCTCTGCCCCATGTAGGGGCTTTCATCACTGCCTTCTGTCTTTAGTACTGAGTGGTGCCATGTGTTGCGGTGGGAAATGGCCTGGACAGAGGGCCCGAAGCCACCCAATTGGTACCGGAAGGAGACAGAGGGAATGTTTAAGTTTCTCAACACAGCCTTTTGTGGTCTTGGCTTCTTTCTGTCTTGTGCCTGTTGACAGAGTTTGGGTGTGGCCTTGTCTGGGGTTAGACTCATTAGATTCTTACACATAATTGGAACCAGAGTGTGGATTCGCTGCTTTTGGTTGAGATATGAGTCCATATTCACACCCTAACTGCAGGCCGTTTCCTGGTGTACCTTCCTAGTGCAAGTTATCGCAGCCTCTCCCGAGAATCCATGCTCTCCCTTGCTGTTGAGATGTTCACTGTTTTCCAGTGGTCTCCAAGCATCCTCAGCCTGTACTGTGTTTCCATGTAAAACTTCATATTTTTCTAGAAGAGTAGCCCTCCGCCGACCATCTCGGCTGTCAGTGGCCAGGAGGAAGCATTGCTGGTGATAATTAAAGGCAGTGGAGGTATATGGAACAGTGAGTGAGCCGTGCTCTCCAGGAGATGGGCTGCACCTTGCGGCGGCCACATGGCAAAGCAGGCGTGGCAGGGGCTTCCGAGTGCTCTCAGCAATGTTGCATACCCGACACACAAGGGGAGCACACACGAGGCGCACCTTCCAGCGCCCACCGGCTGCAGGCGGCCGGCCGATGCGGGGATATTGAGTCCCGGGTTTGGGTTCCCACGCTGGCTCCGTGAACATTCTTAGTTCTATGCCACTGCTGTCCTTCTAAAAATTTCCTGGCACTCCTAGAAGCCAGGAAAGATTGATTGCTTTCCGCACAAGAATGTTGGTTTGTATCGTTGAGTCCTTTATTTAATTACAACAACACATTGTTTCAATTAAAAGTTTGCTTTTGACAAAAATAACCATTAAAGGAAGAGGAAAATGTGGGAAACTAGACAAAGTTCTGACAAACTGAAAACCCTCCACTTCCTTCTCTTCCTAAAATAACAACGACAACAACAACTATAGCCCTTGTGAGTCTCTCCCCTTCCCCCGTTCAATTTGTTGATGCTGCCCTGTCAATCAAAGGGCAGCTTCTCCACTCTCTCTCTTGAGTGAAATGGAAAAGAAAACTCTTGCTACAAAGTCAAGGCAGGTGATCCATCAGGGCCCTCTAGGGCTCCAAGATGTGCGTTCAGAGTTGGGACCCGGAATCTGACTTTATACCCAGAGTGTGTTGGTTTCTTTAAGGGTGGGTATTTGGGCACAGAGATTGAGATGCCTCTTGGGATGTCTGTATCTGTATCTCATGTCAGAGTGCTGGGTTCAAGCCCGGCTCTTGCACTGCTGACTCAGCTTCCTGTTAATACAACATCCTGGGAGATAGCAAAGGATGGCCCAAGTGCTGGGCTCCTGCCACCCATGTGGGAGACCTGGATGGAGTTCTTGGCTCCCAGCTTCTTCTAAATCAGTTACAGCTTCTGTAGGCATTTGGGAGTGATGCAGTGGATGGAAGATCTCGCTCAGTCTCTCTCCCGCTCTCTCTCTCTCTCCCTCCCTCCCTCCCCCATACCCGTCACCTTGCCTTCCAAAGAAATGAAAATAAATGAATAAAATATTTTGTTG
This sequence comes from Sylvilagus floridanus, assembly GCA_949820135.1. NCBI lineage: Eukaryota > Metazoa > Chordata > Mammalia > Lagomorpha > Leporidae > Sylvilagus > Sylvilagus floridanus. The sequence continues at coordinate 2,360,911 of OX463243.1, forward strand.
GCTGTCCTTTCATTGGACAATTTCCTTTGCATAGGACCAGCCCTTAACATCTTGTTCTGTGGCTGTCAGGTTTCCTGCTATGGTGAAGGTGTAGAGCTATCAGTACCTGAGAGACTGTGGTATGCCAGCACTTTTGGTGTTCAATCTGTCCCAACCTGACCCAGTCTCGAAGTGTTGGAAAAAGGACTCGCTCTCATGCAGCCCTGTTCGTTCTGGGATCCAAGCTTACGGAGCTGGTGACATGGACTAGTGAGGATGGCTGACAGCGTGTGTTCAGCACATCGAATGCATTGACTCACAACAATAGCACAAGGTCCTCTGACTGCTTCGATGTTACAAAAGAGGAAACTTTTTCAGAATGATGCAATTTTCCCAAGGTCACAAAAGCTACCAGATGGCAAAAGCCGGGATGGGAGCCCTGGCTCAAAGCACATGATATTGATCACTCTACTAAACGCCAATGTTAGCCCTGTGAGTGTAGTGCCAGGCAGGTAGTAGGCACACATAGGCTATTAAAAATATTCATTTTTCATTTTATTTGAGAAGCAGAGATAGAGGGCTCCCGTCCACTAGTCTACTCAGATGTCCACAAGAGCTAATCATGGACCAGACTGCTTCCAAGAGCTGGGAACTCAATCCAGATCTCCCACATGGGTCACAGAGACCCAAGTACTGGAGCCATCACTGCTGTTACCCAGGGCGCCCATTGGCAAGAAGCTGGAATCAACAGCTAAGCCAGGACTTGACCCCCAGGCACCCGAAATGGTGACTCAACCACCGCACCAACGTGCCCACCCTACTCCCATGATTTTGCAATGTTTTGTCAATGAAATCAAGCAGATGAATGAGTGCGTGAAATAAAGAAAGGGTGAATGAATCATGCATGTGATACCAAGCCTGTGGTCTTGGTTTTCTCCTGGAAGACTGTGTCAGGGATTCGGGCAGATGAATTACACAGCCTGGCAAAGACTACAGGCAGTTGGGCTCTCTGTGGATGCAAAAAAGGAGTCAGAACTCTTAAACACCAGTCAGTCAATTTGCTTGGCTGATAGGAATGAATGTTCGGTACCATCTTCTAGGACTAACCTCTGTGCAATGCATGCATTCACAGTATCAATTCAGTTAGGAGCACCATCTAAGTTATCAACAGCACATTAGGACAATTGAGTAGGTTTTTTTTTTTTTAATCCCAACTTTACCTATTATCCCTTACTACTACTGAATATTAATAAATAGTTTTTATTTGAAAGGCAGAGTGATAGAGAGAGAAAGGAAGACTCATACACAGATCTTCCATTGTTGGTTCACACCTCAGATGACGACAACAGCCAGGGCTGGGCCAGGCTGAAGCCAGGAGTCAGAAACTCCATCACCATCTTCCGTGTGGGTATCAGAGGCCTAAGTACTTGGGCCATCTTCCACTGCCTTTCCAGGTGCATTAGCAGAAAGCTTGGTCCAGAAGTGGAGCAGCCCGGACTTGAACAGGTGCTCCGATATAAGATACTGGGCTCACAAGTGGCAGCTTAAACCATCATGCTATATTGCTGGCCTCCTGCCACTAATTTTTTTAAAGATTTATTTATTTATTTGTAAAGCAGAAATACAGAGAGGCAGAGAGAGAGAGAGAGAGAGAGAGAGAGAGAGAGAGAGAGAGAGAGAGAGAGTTCTGCCAGTTCATTTCCCAAGTAGCCACAATGGCTGGGGCTGTGCTGATCTGAAACCAGGACCCTGGAGCTTCCTCCAGGTCTCCAACATGGGTGCAGGAGCCCAAGGATTTGGACCATCTTCTACTGCTTTCCCAGGCTACAGCAGAGAGCTGGATCAGAAGTGGAGCAACCAGGACTGGAACCAGCACTATGTGGGATGCCGGCACTGCAGGCTACCTGCTACGCCACAGCGCTGGCTCCACTAATTTTTTTAAATAAATATTTTTACCTTAGAATAGCTTTAGATATATAGAAAATCTGAAAAATAATATAGAGGGTTCCCGATACACCTCTCTGATTCCCCTGTGGCAAGCAATTTGCATTACTGCTTACTGCCCATTTGCCACAGCTCAGGAATGACCATTGGCATCTATGAGTTAGACTCCATGCTGGGTACAGATGTTACTCATTTCCATCAGCGTACACCTCCTGACCCAGGGTCAGGTGTTACCCATAATGATCAGGTCTTCTCAGTCTCTGCCTGTGTTGGTTTCTCAGACTCGTTGTTGTCCATGATCTTGAGGACACTGAGAATGCTGGCAGGCATTCCATAGGATGTCTTCCCTTTAGGGCATGTCCATTGTTTTTCCCCTGGTTAGCCTAGGGCTTTGGGTTTGAGGAGGAGTGCCACAGAGGTGGGGGCATTTCTCATGACAAAACATCAAGACTAACAATTAACGGTAAAACTAGTATTCAAACAGTACTTTATACTTTGTATGGGTGCAAACTGTTGAAATCTTTACTTAGTATATACTAAATTGATCTTCTGTATATAAAGATAATTAAAAATGAATCTTAATGAAGAATGGATGGAAGAGGGAGTGGGAGATGGGATGTTTGCGGTTGAGAGGGTGGTTATGGGGGTAAAAACTGCTATAATCCAAAAGTTGTACTTTTGAAATTTATATTTATTAAATAAAAGTTTATAAAAAACAAACACTAAGGGACTGGTGCTGTGGCATAGCAGGTAAAGCTGCTGCTGGCTGTGCCGGCATCATATATGGGCGCCGGTTCAAGTCCTGGCTGCTCCAATTCCTATGCAGCTCCCTGCTAATGTTCCTGGGAAAACAGTGGAAGATAGCCCAAGTCTTTGGGCCCCTGCACCTGTGTGTGAGACCCAGCGGAAGCTCTTGGCTCCTGGCTTCGGTCAGCACAGCTCTGTCCATTGCTGTCACCTGGGGAGTGAACCAGCGGATGCAAGACCTCTCTCTCTCTTTCTCTTTCTCTCTCTCTCTGCTTCTGCCTTTCAAACAAACAATAAAATAAAAATAAAGAAAAAAAGAGCTCAAGGTGCCAAGTCATTTTCTTTTAAAAATTAAAGACTAACACCAAGTATTTTGAGCTAAATCTTTGTTTCTTGTCTAATTCTTTCATTTGAATAGCATCACACTCTTCAAGTTTGCTGATCGCTTCAGCTGAGTCTCATTGAAGAGAACAAACTTCCTCGGTGGCTTGCTCCATTCTAAGTCAGTCTTCAATAGCAATGCATTTTGCAAGGGAACAGCTCTGCTTGCCCAGTTTGGCATGTCCTGGAGAAGGAAGCCTTGGCTGTGCTGATCAGGTGAGTGTGTTTTCCTGGTGATGGACAAGCAGTGGTATTTCCAGCTCTTTTCTTGCTTTCTTTCTATTTTTATTTAGAGGGAGAGAGAAAGTGGTGGGGAGGTGGGAGAGAGACATCAGTCCTACCCACTGGTTCACTTCCTAAATGCCCACAATGGCCAGAGATGGGCCAAGGTAGAAACTAGAGGTGGGTACTCAATCCAGGTAGGTGGAAAGAAATAAGCCAATTATTTGAACCAACACTGTTGTGTCTCAGGGTCTGCATTAGCAGGAAGCTAGAATTGGGAGCCAGAGCTGGGACTTGAACCCAGGTCCTCCAGTACAGTCTTGGACATCCAAACTGCTAAGCCTGTACTCATGTCTAGTTCTGAACAGTGCAGTTGTCCCCCAAGGACTTGATGGATGTCACGAGGCAATGTCAATCATATTGATGACTCTGATAGGTGACACTGAGCTTATGGGGCCAAATCATAGGGAAAACAGAAATGCATGTCTGTTTTTTTTCATAGTTGGCCCCCAAATTATACATTTGCTTATTTATTTATTTATTTTTAGAATACAAACTTGCCAATAAAGATGGCTTCTAAATTGCTTGTGTCTGGGGACAGATGCTTTCCTGGGCACCACAGCCAGCCTCTCTCCTGGGTGTGCCTGGGCAGAGAGCACTCCATCTCTTCTCCTGGGAGTGTCCGGCTCAGCTGTGCGTTGGCTCACAGACTGAGACCTATTATCTCCATTTGAAACTACTTCGCTGTTGGGTTTCAATCATGTTTTATCCACACTCATTAAACATTTCTAAATGGTTGTAGATTTCAGGAACACCAGCGAGCCTCAGACAAACAGGCACTTTGAAAATGGCAATCACTCCTGCGCTCTTGAGAAAGCCAGACGGAGCAGTGCGGTTCTGGAGTTTGTCTCCTTGCATGTTATTTTGTTTATTCTCTTTATTTGTTTTCTGTTCGCATGTCTTTCTAGACAGAACAGCACTCGGGAAAGGCGAGACAGCATTGGAACTGTTGGTTGAAAATCTCAGTTTAAGGTGCAGTTGTTTTGCCCCTGTAACCAACAAACCATTCCTTAACCTCTTTTCTTTTTTTGTTTTTTAAAGAACTATTTTATTTATTTGAAAGAGTTACAGAGAGAGGTAGAGACAGAGAGAGAGGTCTTCCATCCACTGGTTCACTCCCCAAATGACTGCAACAGCCAGAGCTGAGCTGATCCAAAGCTAGGAGCCAGGAGCTTCTTCCGGGTCTCCCACATGGGTGCAGGGGCCCAAACACTTGGGCCTTCTTCTGCTGCTTTCCCAGACCATAGCAGAGAGCTGGATCGGATAGAGGAGCAGCTGGGAGTAGAACCGGCACCCATATGGGATGCCGGCGCTGCAGGCTGGGGCTTTAACCCACTGTGCCACAGCACCAGCCCTCCTTAACCTCTTTTCAACGTCAGTTCATGAAGTAATAAGAAAAGATAGCAGCTTTCTGCTGCCGTTAGGAGGAGGAGAAGAAAGGGGTTGAAGCAGAAGGAAGAGGGAGAGAGAGAAGACGATCCTGCTCCTTTGAAGACAAACTCATCAGAAAAGCATCAGCACTGGCTGGGTTGACGACATTGCCGGGAAAATGTCTTTGCTCTGCTTACCCATTGTCCCTTTGCACCTTGCGTCCCGCCCTTCTTCTCTCTCACTCCTCAGTGCCTTTCCCTGGTATGGAGCCACTTCTCGGGACCGGGGTCTGCTTTTCTGGCTTGAGTCTGGAACTTCCTCCTGAATGCCGGAACTTGGGTGGGAAGTCCTTCCGGCTTGGCTCCCCCTGCTTTAACTCCAAACAGTGTTTTAGCTTGACTCAGCTTTCTAGGTAGAGCTAGGCTGGCCTTCCAAAGTGAGAACTGGTTGTTCTGGCTCATGGAAATGCACATTTCAGTCTGCATCTGAAATGGGGGCCTGTGCATGGGAGCACAACTGTGTGCCCAACTGTGTGCACAACTGTGCCAAACCAGAGTGGCTGTTGAGATGTGGACAAACCACAAGCACAGTCTCACATGTGGCTTCTGATCATGGTATGTGCTTGCCCAGGGTGGGAAAGGGGATAGATGATGACAACAGTGACATATATTTAGTACCTACGTGATACAGACTGTGCCAAGCATTTACAAACAGCATTGTATTGAATCCCTACAGTTGTATTGAGGTTTCTGTTCTTTCCATCTTGTATTACAGAACCAAGGTTTAAAGGAGTTAAGGAACATGTGAAGATCATAGGTAGCCAGAAAGAGGTAGGGCAGGGTTTAAACCAGGTTAGTCTGTGTTTTGAGCTCTTTTAACGACTAAATTAAGGTTTTTTTTTTTTTTATAGGCAAAGTGGACAGTGAGAGATAGAGACAGAGAGAAAAGTCTTCCTTTTGCTGTTGGTTCACCCTCCAATGGCCACTGCGGCCGGTGCACCGCGCTGATCCAATGGCAGGAACCAGGTGTTTCTCCTGGTCTCCCATGGGGTGCAGGGCCCAAGCACTTGGGCCATCCTCCACTGCACTCCCGGGTCACAGCAGAGAGCTGGCCTGGAAGAGGGGCAACCGGGACAGAATCCGGTGCCCCGACCAGGACTAGAACCCAGTGTGCTGGCTCCGCAAGGCGGAGGATTAGCCTTTTGAGCCATGGCGCCGGCCACGACTAAATTAAGTTTAACAATATCTGATGTCCAGGTGTTGAGGGATGGGGTATAGGTATCTGCTTTGTGTATATCTTTGTGTTCATGCATGTATATGTGTTCATGTGAATGCATTGTGTGTATGTTTGTGGTTTTCCCTATGTGTGTCTGTTTGTGCATGTGTGTTTTCCAAAATACAATGGTGTGTCACATACTGACATTTCAAGCATTGATGAGCCAAATCTATAATGTGGTACCCTTAGAGTGTATTGCTGAGCGATGCCCTAACTGTCTTAGGCTATGTTAGTATTACTCAATGACACATATCTCAGAAGCCTATCGTTAAGTGGCATATGACTATATATAAACTGATGCATCTGTCCATATATATGCTTATTTGTGAGTGCATGTGTGTGTGTGCCCTGTGTAGGATTTTAATGCTGCTGAGGAAGAAGCTTAATTAAAAACCAAAGCTTGACATTTAAATCATTCACACACATTTTTCCATAGATGATGACTCTAGAACATTCTACATGGTTGTCCTGACAAATGGCTTGGGGTCTTGGAAGAGAACCAGCAGGAAGGAGCCACATGGTGCAGAAGCTTTGCCCACTTATGGTAGCCTGTGCACTACCACCGCTCCTCATCCCGATTCTTGAGCGTTGGCTACATTTTCCTAAGTTGAGCTTCTTTTCTTATTTTGAGACATTGGGCATTTACTGAGGAAATTCAAAGGAGTTGTTTTCAATTTATTTTTATTCTTTTCAGCTAAAGCAAATGTGTCCTTTTTAGGACCATCCTGAAAAATAGAGCCAAGCCTTGAGCAGTGATTGTGAAACTGTAGGAGAGGCCAGCGCCATGGCTCACTAGGCTAATCCTCCTCCTTGCGGTGCTGGCACACCGGGTTGTAGTCCTGGTGGGGTGCTAGATTCTGTCCCGGTTGCCCCTCTTCCAGGCCAGCTCTCTGCTGTGGCCCGGGAGTGCAGTGGAGGATGGCCCAAGTGCTTGGGCCCTGCATCCCATGGGAGACCAGGAAAAGCACCTGGTTCCTGCCATCGGATCAGCGTGGTGCGCCGGCCACAGCGTGCTGGCCACAGCAGCCACTGGAAGGTGAACCAACGGCAAAAGGAAGACCTTTCTCTCTGTCTCTCTCTCTCACTGTCCACTCTGCCTGTCCAAAAAAAAAAAGAAAGAAAGAAAGAAAAAGAAACTGTAGGAGATCTCCACGAGGCAGCGGCTTCGTGATTCCACCATGGGTTTAAGGCACGTCAGGTGACAGCAACCTGAAAGTCATAACAGGATTCAGTATAGTGTTGATGCATATGTGTCTGTGTGGGATTATGGATTATTTAGTATTTCAGCAAAAATGCTTACAAAGGTGACTGTGCTGGGTGCTGGGACATGATGGAAATGGTTGACCTGGACAGGGTGGTTACCACTGGCATGAGTTAGCATAACTCATAATGCATAGTTGATTTTATTATTGCCTTTAAATTCTCTATAGGCCACGCCCTCCCTCACTAGCTGCACCCAAGCAGACAGCTCCCACTGCCCGCCCCTCCTGCTTAGTTACACCACTGCCAAACTCAGCCTCATGGAGCATGAACAAGAAGGAAAATTCCCTGTCTTACAAAACTGAGTCTGGAGTCAGGTGGCCTTAGGGTTGCTTTGGCAACTTAGCAGTATCAACAAGCTTTTCACTCCTCTATCAGCATGTTGGTTGAGTCTTCAGGCTTGCCTCTTGTGGCTCAAGATGGTTCTAGGTAGAGACACAACAATGGCCCAATAAGAGAATATTTCTTCCCACTGTTGCTTTTAAACAGGGAGAGGGAGTTTTCCAGGAAGTGAGTCCAGAAAACTTTCTGACAGGTCCCCGTGGGCCAGGACAGGGTGTCATGGCCATGGGCTTGTTCAGAGTCGGTAAATTACAACCACCTGAGGGCCCCATCTGAGTCATTTGTTTTGGCTGAGCCCACGAACTAAGAATGGTTTTTATATTTTTAGAGTTGGAAAAAGAAAAATAGTATTTCATAACAGATGTGAAATTCAAACTCGAGGGTTGCATTGACGAGGGCTGCTCTTGAGCTGCTCTGGAAGAGACTAAGTTGTGCTTGGAGCAGCAGGATCACAGTTCAGGGCTGGGAAGGCACACGGAGGAGGAAAGGGCCCGATGCAGTTGGTAAAAGATATTGTAGGGGATCAGGAGGGCCTTGAGTGCTGAGCTGAAAGGAACTGTTGTTGTGGAAGGCTTTTGAGCAGGCTATGAGCTGTTCTACTTGAAAGGCAGAGAAAGAGAGAGAGAGAGAGAGAGAGAGTTCTTCCATATGCTGATTCACTCCTCAAAAGCCCACAACAGCAGGGCTGGACCAGGCCAAAGCCAGGAGGCTGGAACTCTATCCAGGTCTTCCACATGGTGGCAGGGACCCAGTCCATTAAGCCATCATCTGTTTCCTCCCCAGGCACATTAGCAGGAAGCTGGATTGGAAGTGGAGTATTGGTGACTCAAACTGGCACTCTAATATGGCAATGCTGGTGTCCCCAATGGCAGCTTAATCTGCTGTGCCACAATGCCCATCGTGACAACATGTGAATTTCTAATTTTGGTGAGCTCTGTGGCTCAGTCCAGGCTTCTGTAACAAATGCCTTAGACAGGGTACTTTATGAACAACAGGGATTTGTTCCTGACGGTTCTAGAGACTGAGAATTCCAATATGGAGGCACCAGCCAACTTGGTGTCTGGTGAGGGCTCTCTGCTTCCTAGATGGTGACATTCTGGAGTGACCCCACAAAGCAGAAAGGCCAAGGAGGCTTCTCATACTTCTTTTGAATGGCATTAATCTCATTTATGAGGGTGTGCTCTCATGACCTAATTATTCCCTATAGGTTTTACCTCTTCATACTAAGCATTGGTGGTTGGGTTCCAATATATGAATTTGGCAGGAGGGGCACAAGCATTCAGGCCATAGCACTGTGTTGTCTAACACTAAAAATACAAGGGAGCCCACCACGCCTGACAGAGAGCTCAGAGGGCACAATGTGGCATAACGGATTTGAAAGTATATTTTATTTTCACTGAGCTATTTCAAAACAGAATTGCCCATAAGAAATTGTAAGACCTCATATAAAAAAAAATCTCTATGTCTGGATTTTCCCACATGACAAATAGCAGTGGGAGTTGAGCTGGGACGGTTATTTTTAGATTCTCCATGATGTTTGCCACTGCTTGGTATTCTTTGGACACTGAGTCAAGTGTGAGGCAGGTCCTATGGCTATTTGTTATTGCTGTGTCAGTTACAGTAGGTGCTAGCTGCTGTAACAAATAAAGGCCAACACTTCCAGTGACTTAATACCCCATACATCGAAGTCAACAGCCTACTTGGTCCCAGACTGATGTGTGGTCTGGGCTTCCGCAGGGCATGGCAGCCTCAGGTCAGACTTCTCTTATGGTGGCTCAGAACTCTGAGAGCGAGTACTTTACTACAGAAGGAAGATGCTCTGTCAACTTTTATGACCTAGTTCTGGAGGTCATAGTGTCGCTTCTGTAGAACGCTATTGATCCAAGCACTTGCCAGCCTGTCTGGATTCAAGCTGAGGGATCCTGGCCCTCACTTCTTGATGGGAAGAATTCCCTGGCTTAAGAGAAATACAGATGGTTTGTTAATTGGCATCCCTACGTAGATAGCACAAAGAAGGCCATTCACTGGACAAGAGTACACTTTCATCAGGAGCTCCAAATTTCTCTAACTTGTTTCTTTGATCACCTTTCACCAGTCTGGGGAATTAAAGTGATGAAGAGCAATTTTAATTGCTCAAAACTGAGAGATATGCTATCCACCCCCCAGGTAATTCCTTTAGAAGTCTGAATTCCTTGTCTTAAATAGTGATGCATTAGACTTAGTGGCAATGTGGAATTTTGCCTGGTCCGTAACCCTGTCTGGGTCTGACACATAGCTTCTGTAGGTGATAGCTCCCCAAATGTGTGTCGACTTTAAGCCTGGCTTTGGACCAATCAGTCCCCCTCAATCAGAATTCACAATGATGAGATACACTTGAATCTACACCAGAGAAATCTTCAGCCGAGGTTCACAAAATTTTTCTGTGGTCTTGGTGGGAAGCAATGACTTATAGTATTGATTTTTCACTAGCTTCTGATTGAAGCACAGAATTCCTTTGATTATGATGTAGGCAATCAACCCCAACAATATTATTATGACCCTGGGACTTTGCCAACAAAAGGATTTAATGATATTATCTATGTTATTACAGTTGCAGTATTTGGAAATACTACTTATGTTCATAGCTGTTTTGAAATTCTGCTATCAGATATACTTTTAGATGACATGTAGCTGCACACTTCCTGTCTACAGACTCACACATCTGACATAGCTGGACAGTTATCCAGGCAATTCTTCAACAAGTCATGGTTCAACCACCACCCATGAGGTCCTGCATTGCCATCTTGTCATCAGCCACATACAAGGGTACTTCAAGAAGCTCATGGAAAAACAGGATTAAAAGTTTATTGGTACAAAAAAAATTGAAATCCATGCATAGGGTTTATTTTCTAAGAACTTTTTGAAGACCCCTTCTATGCATTGATTTTAAAACTTTTGCAGTAGAATAAATTCATGTTTTGATTCCATTTTCCATAAACTTTTGGAATGTCCTTGCATATTGTTTTTGCATTATTTTCTAGCCATGGTTGTTTGTTGACCAAAACATGGAAGGAGGTAACTTTATTGTCCCTGTTTGATAATGATTTTGCGGAAGTGGACCATGCTGATGAGAATTGGCAGCCCTGTAAAAGGTGGTGGGCTTTGTTTTTCCTGGCCTGGAGGTTGCTCCAGCTTGGGATTCAGGTGAGGTTGAGAGAAGGTGCACAGAACTTGAGCAAGTGATGTAGGACCTGATGGGTTTTTTTGTAAGTTTCAGAATTCTTCCACATGGACAGGGTCCTTTAGTGGAAAGACAGGTGCCTTACAAAGCTATTATATTGGGGAGGTATTATTATTATTATATGGATAATGGCACAAAATCTAAAAGATGCAAAAGGGTCTCAAGGAAAGATATTTATCCTATCCCTGCCTCAGCCGCACAATTTCCTACCCTAGGGACAACAACTGTTAACCTGCTTTTTGGTTATAATCCTCAATCTATTAAATATGTAAACAACCAATATACTTCAAGTATAAACCAAGCATTTACCATGGCAACAGCCTCCTGGTTTTTGAGTATCATGAAAATGAGTTACATTAAAAAGTTCAAATTTCCTGAGAAGATACCATTTATAAAATAGTGGACTTTCTTGATCTTCATTTTAGAAAACTCATTGGATCCTTAGCCTTTGAATACTTCTGGTGCTTAACTCTCAAGTTTAAGTAAAATACTCATACCTCTATTTCTTGACTTATCAACTCAAGGTAGGATGTAGAGGCTTTAGCTAAAGCCTCCTAAATTAACTAATGTAAGTGAACTTCTTTCCTTCCACTGTTCAACTAGTTATTTATGAACTGCTCTTGTGGTTATTTTCACAACTTTAGAAACCATTACTTCTACAATGTCTGTGATGATAACATTGTGTTTTAGCTCTGCATATATGGTTACTTTCTTTCTATGCATTGTCCAGATGTTGACTATAGATAGTAACAATAATTAACATTGGTAATACTTTTATTAAGTATTAATTATTGCTAAGATAACTCTTGTGATTGGACTTTGAAAACAGGAAGTTGTAGTCCAAACTGTTGCCAGAGTAGTATTAACAATATATTGATGCAGGACAGGACTCACCACACTCAATGGTGAGGGTACAGAGGTCCAGGGATTAAGAACCATGCACAGGGGCCAGTGTTGTGGCGTAGCATGTAAAGCCAATGAGTGCAATGCTAGCATCCCATATCGGCACTGGGTCATCTCTTGGCTGCTCTACTTCCAATTCAGCTCCCTGCTAATATGCAGGAATGGAATATGCCAAGTGCTTGGGCCCCTGTACCCACATGAATCTTGATTCCTGGCTTTGGTCTGGCCCAGCCCATGCTATTGCAGCTACTCAGAGAGTGAACCAGTGGATGGAAGATTGATCTCTCTCTCTCTCTCTCTCTCTGTGTGTGTCTCTGCCTTTCAAATAAATAAATACATCTTTAAAAAGTAAAACAACAACAATATAAAAACCCATGCCCTGTGGTCTGTCCTTATACACAGTGTCACTTTCCATGGTTTCAGCTACCAGCTGTCAATCAATTATGTTCCAAATGTTTTAAAGGAAAGTTCCAGAAATAAACAAGTCAGGAGTTTTAAACTCTGTGCCATCCTGAGGGTCCCTGGGACACAAGTACTGCAGTACTGTGACTATTGATTCGATGACTGCAGTGGCTCTAAGGGATCAACAGGTGTGCACAGGGTGGTTACACTTGCTAAAGGGATGGTTCACTTCCTGGGTGTTCAGGAGTCCTATGATGCCTTTTTAACAACAAAATCAAATAGGATCTCCTGCCTTCCAATTCATCAATTAAATTCTTTATAGTGAAGAACATAGGGAAAATAAAGTAGTCCCTCTACCTTTCTAATAGCCATTGCCCATGCCTAAGACAATGAATGTTAAGAGATAGTTAGGGTATCATTCCATTCTTTTTTCTGTGGAATTTAATTCAGTACGTTCTATACTTCAAAAATCTACCTACACTTTGACTTGGCTATCTCCCATATCAGCATAAAATAATCTATTACAACCTCTTAATTTGAAAGAAAGTTGTCTTTTTATTATAAAATGTCTTAAATAATACCATAAAGTACAAGATGAGCTTAATGGGCACATAAAAACTTAACAGTTTTAATCATTTTTCCGTATTTGTTTCATATGTAAAGATTATATATACATATATGCTATTTTTAAAAAATATATTTATTATTTATTTGAAAGGCAGAATAATAGAGAGAGGGAAAGTCATATAGAGAGAGAAAGAGCGATCTTTCACCTGCTGGTTCACTCCCCAGGTGGCCACAATGGCCAGTGCTGGGCCAGGCTTGAAGCCAAGAGCCAGGGGCTTCATTTGGGTCTCACACATGGGTACAGGGGTCCAAGCACCTGGGCCATCTTCTACTGCTTTCCCAGGCCATAGCAGAGAGCTGGATCAGAAGTGGAGCAGCTAGAACTCAAACCGGCACTCATATGGGATATTGGTACTGCAGATGGTGGCTTTACCTGCTAAGCCACAGGGCTGGACCCAAGGATTTCATTCTTTTAATGGATGAGTAATAGTCCATTGTGTGTATGTGTGTGTGTGTGTGTGTGTGTGTATCTCACATTTTTAAAAATCAGTTCACCTACCACTGGACACCTAGGTTGATTTTTGCCTGTTGTGAATAGTGTTGCAGTAAACGTGGGAGTGCAGGTATCCTTTTACAGCCTGATTCATTTCCTTTGGGTATGTTCCCAGGAGTGGGAGAGCTGGGCCATATGGTAGCTCTATTATTAGTTTTTTAAGGAATCCCATACTGTTTTTCCATGGTGTATTAGGGCTCCCTTTTCTCCAAAACTTTGCCAGCATTTGTTATTTTTGTCTTTTTGGTAATAGCCATTTTGATTGGGGTGATGTAATATCTCATTGTGCGTTTTTTTTTTTTTTAAGATTTATTTATTTGAAAGAGGAGAGAGAGAGAGGGAGAGGGAGAGGGAGAGGGAGAGGGAGAGAGAGAGAGAGAATCTTCCATCTGCTATTCACATCCCAAATGACTGTAGCACCCAGAACTAGGCCAGACCAAAGCCAGGTGCCCAAAACTCTATTGTGGTCTCTTATGTGGGTGGCGGGGCCCAAGCACTTGGACCATAATCTACTGCTTTCTCAGGTGCATTAGCAAGGAGCTGCGTCAGAATCAGAGCATCCAGGGCTGTAACTAGGGTTCTGATGTGAGGTATCAGTGTCCTACTCTGAGAGTTAACCTGCTGTGCCACAATGTCAGCCTCTCCTTGTGGTTTGCACTGGCATTTTCCCCATGGCCAGAGAGAATGAACATTTTTCTCCTGTGTTGGTTGGCCATTTGTGTTCTGTCTTTTGCAAAATGTCAATTCAGATCCTTTGAGCATTTAACTGGGTTGTTCGGTTGTTGTTGGATTTCCTGAGCTGCTACATATTTTGTATATGAATTCTTGTAGATGCACAGTTTGCAAATATTTGCTCTCATTCTGCCAGTTGTTTCTTTACTCTCTTGTTTCTTTTGCTGTGAAGAAACTTTTTGGTTTGATATAGTCTCATGTGTCTATTTGTTTTTATTACCTGTGCTTTGGGGTCCTATCCAAGAACATTATTGCTTAAACCAATGTCTTGAAGTGTTTCTCCTGAGTGTTTCTCTAGTAGTTTCAGAGTTTCATGTCTTACACTGAGATCTTTGATCCATTTAAAGTTGATTTTTGTATAGGGCGAAAGGTAGGGGTCTTGTTTCAAACTTCTGCATATGAAAATCCAGTTTTCCCAAGACAAATTAGTGAAGAGACTGTCCTTTCTCCAGGGAGTGTTTTTAGTACCTTTATCAAAGCTAAATTGGGGCCGGCATCGCAGCTCAATGGGCTAATCCTCCGCCTGTGGCGCTGGCACACCAGGTTCTAGTCCTGGTCGGGGCACCGGATTCTGTCCCGGTTGCCCCTCTTCCAGGCCAGCTCTCTGCTGTGGCCCGGGAGTGCAGTGGAGGATGACCCAAGTGCTTGGGCCCTGCACCCACATGGGAGACCAGGAGAAGCACCTGGCTCCTGGCTTTAGATCAGCATGATGCGCTGGCTGCAGCGGCTATTGGGGGGTGGTGGTAAATCAACGGAAAAGGAAGACCTTTCTCTCTGTCTCTTTCTCTCACTGTCCACTCTGCCTGTCAAAAAAAAAAAAAAAAGCTAAATTGGTTGTGGATGTGTGGGTTTATTTTGTGGGTTTCTATTATGTTCCACTGGTTTACTTGTCTATTTTTATGCTAGTCCCATGCTGTCCAGGTTACAATAGCCCTGTAGTATGTCTTGAAACTTTGTATATAATGCATCTGACATTTTGTTCTTCTTGTTTGAGATTATTTGGACTATTCTGTGTGTTTTGTGCTTCCATATGAACTTTGGGGTTGTTTCTCTAATTCTGTGAAGAATGCCCTTGATATTTTGATGAAGATTGCCTGGAATCTGTGAATTGCTTCCAGTAGCGTGGGCATTTCAGCAGTATTAATTATTTTCAACGACAGACTTTTTAAGTAACAGCATAGACATTTTATTATGTGTATGTGCTATGGTACACTTATTCACTCCTCTCTCTACTAGTGAAAGTTTGCACTAGTTACAGTTTCGCTGTTACCAAGCCATCGAAAGCATCTTACTCATTCTCTTTGGGCACATATGTATTTTTCTCTGGATACATTGGAGTCGATAGAATTGCTAAAAATGGAGGCACATTTGACATTGTGGTAACTCCTGGAGGGTGTTCAGGGCAGTGGTAAGGGTGCTACTTGGGACCCACCTACACATCCCATGTCAGAGAGCCTGGGTTTAACTCTGCTTTTGATTCCAGGTCTTGCTAAGGCACACCCAGGGAGGCAGCAGTGGTGGCTCAATTAGTTGCATTCCTGTTACCCAGGTGGGAGATCTGGGTTTGAGTTTCAGGCTTCTGGCTTTGGGTTGGCCCAGCCCTAGCTGGTGTGGACATTGGGGAATGAATTGTTTGACCATTTAACTGGATTGTTTGTTTGGTGCCTGTTGAATTTCTTGAGCTGCTTATATGTGGAGAGTCTCTCTCTTTCTCTTTGTCTTTTAAGTAAGTAAATAAAAAAAAAATTGTGGTAACCTGCAAAATTGTTTTCTCTTACACACAAAAGAATTTCGAATGCAGACTTCTACATTGACTGAAAATGCTTGATGTTTTTATCACCAGGAAAAACTGAGATCATCCATATTCTTATGTTTTGCCAAGTTGACAGGAAATACTGATATCTGGCTGTTCATATGCATTTATTTTATTGTTAATAAGGCTCAATATATTTTTACTGATATTTCACTATCAGTTGACATCTGTAATTCTTCTGTAAATTATCATAGCTTCTGCTTATTTAACTATTGAGATGGGGCCATTGATAGGTTTGTAGGAGATTTGTACATGGATACCAATTCCTTATTTAGAACATGGTATGTTCTTTTTTCCAGGGTGTTGTCTTTCAATGTCATTTGCGCTGTCTTTTGTCAAACAAAATTAAAAATTTCTACACAACCAAATATGTCTGCCTAGAATAGGACATTTTAATTAGCAACGTACTTAAGACTGAGTTTTCCATAGCTCCTCCATCTCCTCCATTGCCTTCCTGTTCACCATTCATCCATTTGTTTATTCAGCCTACATCTCAGTGCCTGGAGGACACTTGAGTTTTGTTTTGTTTTGTTTGTTTGTTTGTTTTTTGGTCACCAAGTTGGTTGGCCAGCTATATAGCTAACAATTTTGTAATTTTTTTTTTTTAGTAAAGCAGGAGACAGGTTCAAATGCAACAATCATGCTCTACACTTAGCAGCAGAAAACACTAGATTGTTAAGCTGGCATTTTCGCAAGTTCCTGCCCTGAAACATCTTTTACCAATTACTCAGTGTGTTGCTTGGAAATAAGCTTGTCATCCCCGACGCTGTCTGACTTCACTTGGTTCCTTTACCTCATTGATCTCTAAAGCAGAGCTCCTGTTTTTGGCCCACGGAGGCCCCATGTTTTATCGCGAGCACAGAAGCATAGGAAGCCTGTGGAAGCCATGTTGCAATCTTCTGCATAGGCTCCATGACAGGTGCTGCCTGCTCTGGTGAATTCTACCCGTGCTGAGCTCGGGGGAAGCTATCAGGCTGAAAAATGGTGTTTGTTTTTTCTTTCTTTCTTCTCAAGATTCCTCTCCATGAGCCTCCCTCCTCTGACCTTCCATGGGATTTGTCAAGGAAGAGAGCACAGTGCTTCGTGTTCAGTCAGTGCCCCTCTCCCTCGGCTCCCGTGGCTGGCTGTCCTTTGGGGGCCTCACAGTGACGTGGCAACATGGAGCCTGGATTGACTCAAACCTGTGAGTTTCCCTTCCGAAGCTCCAGCATGCCACAGAGCCCCAGCTGACTCCACACGTTTGTTGTCGCACTGGGAATCAAACAGCTGTGGAGCAGCCTGGACATCTTGGTTTTTAATTCTCTTTACACCAAAAGAAAACTAATTCTAACGAGGTCAGTTAAAGGTGCCCATTGCCAATGAGTGTCCGCATTATTCTTCCCAGCCATGTACCAAAAATAGCAGGATCTTTGGCTTCCTAAAAAAACCTTTTTTAAAAAAATTATTTATTTATTTATTTATTTATTTGATAGGCAGAGTTACAGAGGGAGAGGGATAAAGAGAGGGAGAGAGGGAGAGAGAGAGAGAGAAAGAGAGAGAGAGAGAGAGAGGTCTTCCGTCTGCTGGTTTACTTCCCAAATGGCCACAATGGCCAGAGCTGCGCGGATCTGAACCTGAGAGCCAGGAATTTCTTCTGGGTCTCTCATGTGGCTGCAGGAGCCCAAGGACCTGGGCCATCTTCTACTGCTTTCCCAGGCCTTAGCAGAGAGCTGGATCAGAAGAGGAGCAGCTGGGACTAGAACCAGCGCCCATATGGGATGCTGGTGCCACAGGAGGAGGCTTAGCCTACTATGCCACCTAGAAAACCTCAACGCACACAAGCTTATCAGAGATTCGTGGACTTCCGCCTTAAGCGTGGGGCAATAGGAAAGGCCAGTGGGTAAACACCATCCTAAACCTCGGGGACTCTCCATTCACCTTTGTCATTTGAAGATGCGGGGAGCAATGACCAAAACATAGCTAACAGAGGTTCAAGACAGGCACTTCATCAGTGCTCATTAGGCTGGACATGGGAGACCATTTTCTTAAACAAGATTTGACCAGTTTTCCTTTCCCATCCGTTCCTGCCTTAGGCTGTGCTGTGCTGTAGTAACAGATATCCCTGCACTGGTCTGGATCTTGTTTGGATGGTGAATGTGTCCCAAAGGCCCCTGTGTTAAAGGCTTGGTGCTAGGGTGGCAGACTGGGTAGGAGGTGAGCTTGGAAGGTGGTCCTTAGGTCCCTGGGGGGATGCCCTGGGAAGTAGTGCTCCTGAGAGGTTATCACAACAGCCCGAGTTTGACCTAAGCTCTCTCTGGGCTTCTTGGCTGGCCACATGTGTGTTCTTGTCTGGCCACGTTCCTTCATGTATGTTCCCTGTCTCTTGCCATACTGAGCTCTGTGCCAGTGTGGGACTTTGCAAGCAAGAACACTGCCCCCAGAGGCTGCACCAGTGGGGCCTGATTGTGGACTAGAACCTTCCACACTTGAGCCCCGTCAGCCTTTTCTCTTTGAGAGTGATTTGCCATAGGTGTTTCGTAGTAATAACACGCTGGCTAATACAACCCCTTCCCCACCTCTCACCCCCTGGCCAAATTTCAAAGGGTTACTGCTGGCTCATGGGGGCCTGAGTGAGGGCAGGCGATCCCCTTGGGCATTAGACACCCAGGCTTTGGGAGAGCCCGAGGGCTGTACACAGCTCTTACGAGTTAGTTCTAGGGCCGGCGCGGCGGCGTAGTGGGTTAAGCTACTGTTTGCGATGCTGGCATTCCATTCCGGCATTTATTTGAGTCCTGGCTGCTTCACTTCCTGTTCAGCTCCCTGCTGATGGCCTGGGAAAGCAGTGGAAGATGGCCCAAGTGCTTGGGCCCTTGCTACCCTCCTGGAAGATCTAGAAGAAGCTCCTGGCTCCTGGGTTTGGCCTGGCTCCTGGGCTGGCTGTTGTGGCCACCTAGGGAGTGTACGGACAGATGAAAGACCTCTCTCTCTCTCTCTGTGACTATGACTTTCAAATAAATAAGTAAATCTTAAAACAACTGGGGCCGGCACCATGGCATAGCGGGTAAGGCTGCCGCCTGCAGTACCGGCATCCCATATGGGTGCCGGTTCAAGTCCTGGCTGCTCCACTTCCCATCCAGCTCTCTGCTATGGCCTGGGAAAGCAGTAGAAGATGGCACAAGTCCTTGGGCCCCTGCACCCACATGGGAGACCTGGAAGAAGCTCCTGGCTTTGGATCGGCGCAGCTCTGGCTGTTGTGGCCAGTTGGGGAGTGAACCAGTGGATGGAAGACCTCTCTCTCTCTCTCTCTCTGCTTCTCCTTCTCTCTCTGTGTAACTCTGACTTTCAAATAAATAAATCTTTAAAATAGTAACAACAAAAAGAGTTCCAAAATACAACATTTGGTAAGGTGTAAAAAGTCTCTGACACTTCAAGCTATGTTTTAGGCAGGCATGATATAGATAATATTTCCTCCTTGTTACTTTATTCTTTCTCTCTCTCTCTCTCTTTTAAAAAGATTGTACTTATTATTTGGAAGGCAGAGTGACAGAGAGGGAGAAACAGAGAGATCTTCCATCTGTTGGTTCACTACCCAAACAGCCAGAAATGACCAGGGCTGTTCAGAGGCCGGGAGCCTGGAACTCCATCTAGACCTCCTGTATGAGTAGCAGGGGCTCAAGTACTTGGTCCATCTTCCACCACTTTCCAGGGAACGTTAGCAGAGACCTGGACGACAAGTAGAACAACTTGAACTGGCTCCCACTACTCCACATGCCCAGCCCCCGGTCCCCTCTGCTTAAAGCAGACAGCCCTTTCTTGGGGGCTGTCTCAAGGCCATAGACCTTCATAGACTTCATCCCTTCACAGCCGTACCTTATCCCGTCAGAATTCCTAAACCTGATCTGATTTCCCCAAACGCTTTCCTCGATAAGTACGGGCCTTCAACTCGGGAGCTTTTAATTTCTCCTTTTATTTCCCGATGCCAGAGGATATTCAAGTCTTTAACTGCGAATTCCACTTCCAGTGTGTTTTTTTAAACGGCTATATTTTATTCACTGTGCGTTTGGGACCAGGCCAGGAGAAAGGCTTATAGCTCATAGTTGTGTTAGAAACGTTTTTAGGAGGCGAGTTCCTTGGCACTCAGCACCGTTCCCTTGTTTTGTGCCACCACTGCTGTCTTGTTTGGTGGATTCCCTTTGCTCAGAACAATGTTGGCTGCTAAAACGCTCCCACTTCAAGCAGAAAACGCACCATCCATCACGCCGCCCCGTGGAACTGAGTTCATTGTCGTCACACAGTTCTCATCGCACTGCCTCATGGGCCGTCCTAGAACGTCTTTGCCTTCTGTACCAATGACTTCTTGGGCCAGACATCCATCTCCATCAATCTTGTTATCCCAGGGCTGGCATAGGGCCTTGCACAAAGCATGGCGCATGAAACGTGTGTTACTGGCCTTGTTGCTTCTGCCTCTGTGGATGACAGGGCCCGCGTGATCACATGTGCTGCCATGCCAAGAAGGACCTCACAGAGCTCTGGATGGCTTAGAAGGCCTGCTTGGTTTATTGGATTTTTAAGTGCTATTAATGGCTATTAACTAGCTTAACACCTGCGTCCTGCCTGGAGGCACACAGAGCCATCAGTTGTCAGGAGTGACCTCCCTAAGGGACTAGAAATGCAGAAACCTTTGGGAGGGGCTTGTTTCCCGTTTCCCAGGGGTGGCCTTGGGTGCGTCCTGCACACTCAGAGGCTGTCTGCTGGAGACTCGGCTCCTCCACTTCCTTCTGTCCCTGCATCCCTCTCTCCTCCTCCCTTTGCGTGCTGTGAGTGAAAGTGCTTAACCGAGAGAAACCACAGTACTCCACCAGCAAGCATTTGTTGAGTGCCTTCTTTTAGTTATCCTTAAAAATGGAAAAACACAACCTAGCTCACTTCTTCCCATAGCGGCAGCCTCTAACGTGACACCCAGCGATACTCGTTGACTTTTGCTAAGCCCACCATGATCTGTTGGGTACTTGTTGCTAAGTAGTTTGCACCCAGGGGATCATTTCTCTTAGAGGCCGCTCGTGAGATGGTTGCTAGTACATGGGTAGAATGGTACTCACCCAAGGGAGAGGAATTCCCTCCAAGATCACATGGTGTGTGGATGGTGGCGATGAGCTCAGAAGCCAGGCTGTCCCCCTGCTCTACCACACTTCACACAGCGCCCACCAGCTGAGCACGCAGTTACTCTTCTTGTTTTTTAATAAGAGGGACACAGGGTTAGAAAGCTCTGGAACCTTCTTCCCCTCCCAGCCTGAATGATCGGGAGAAAACTGGGATACCAAAGTCATGAGATGTTCAGTGGCAAGCCTGAGTCTGAAAACTTGGGTGTGAACCGTGGACTTGGGGTCTAAACACCCGATAGTCCTCTCCTGGTCTCTAGACCCTGGGGTACTGTTTTAAGAGCATCATGATAGCATTAACAGTATTAGGATTAGAAAGATAAGCTGATAATCATAAGAGAATATGATAGTTACTTTAATCATTCCAAATGAGTTTTTTTTTAAGGATTTTGTTTATTTATTTGACAGCTAGAGTCACAGACAGTGAGAGGGAGAGACAGAGAGAAAGGTCTTCTGAAATTGGTTCACTCCCCAAAAGGCCGCAACACCCAGAGCTGTGCCGATCAGAAGACAGTAGCCAGGTGCTTCTTCCCAGTCTCCCTTGTGGGTGCAAGGGCCCAAGCACTTGGGCCATCCTCCACTGTCTTCCCGGGCCACAGCAGAGAGCTGGACTGGAAGAGGAGCAGCCAGGACTAGAACTGGCACCCATATGGGATGCCAGTGCCGCAGGTGGAGGATTAAGCTATTGTGCCACGGTGTTGCCCCTCTAAATCAGTTTTTAGGTGCAAGAAAACCTTCATTGTAGAATACAGTTGAGAGAGAGGGGTGGGTGATAGAAGGTGCTAATCTTCCTATAGGCTTGAAGTTGCTGGAAGCCTCTATCTGGCACTGTGAGAGGAAGTTGGCTAAGGTAGCTCTCACTCAGGAAGGGAGGATATTTATTCTCACTGCCTGCTTTGGGGACAAGGATAATCTAGAGGTTATAATGATCTGTGTGAGTTTGTGTGCAGGGCGCACTGGAGCACACATCTATCCATCGTAGTTATCTGGCAACTCTATATTAAGAAGATGAAGTCATGGGCCAGCACTGTGGCACAGTAGGTTAATCCTCCACCTGCAGTGCCGGCATCTCATATAGGCACTGGTTCTAGTCCTGGCTGCTCCTCTTCCAATCCAGCTCTCTGCTATAGCCTGGGAAAGCAATAGAAGATGGCCCAAGTTCTTGGGCCCTTGCAACCTGCATGGGAGACCAGGAAGAAACACCTGGCTTTGGATTGGCACAGCTCTGGCTGTTGCAGCCATTTGTTGAGTGAACCAACAGAAGGAAGACCTTTCTCCCTGTCTCTCTCTCTCTCACTGTTTGTAGCTCTACCTCTCAAATAAATAAACAAAATCTTAAAAAAAAAAAAAAAAAAAAGAAGATGAAGTCAAGGACACACCACAGCCCCCAACCATTTTCTTTGTAAAAAAGGCTGACATGCAGTCCCAAAGGGACAAATATCATATGTTATCCCTGATCGGCGACAACTAACTGAGCACCAAAGGGGAAACCTGTTGAAGTGAAATGGACACTATGAGAAACAGTGACTTGATCAGCTCTTTCCTGACTGTTGATGTACAATGTAATACTTTATCCATTTTTATCCATTTTAGAATTTTTTTGTTCTAGTACTATTGGTTGAACTCTGTAATTTACACACAATTATTCTCAGGTGTTTAAATATTAACTGAAAAGTGATCCCTGTTAGGAATTTGGAAAACATTATGCTGAGTGAAATAAGCCAGTCCCAAAGGGACAAATATCATATGTTCTCCCTGAATTGGTGACAACTAACTGAGCACCAAAAAGGAAACCTGTTAAAGTGAAATGAACACTGAGAAATGGTGACTTGATCAGCCCTTGCCCTGTTGATGAACAACTTAATACGTTATCCCTCCTAGTATTTTTTGTTTGTTTGTTCTACTTAATACTTTTGGTTGAATACTGTAATCAATACAGTTATTCTTAAGTGTTGAAACTTAACTGAAAAGTGATCGCTGTTAAATATAAGAGCGGGAATAAGAGAGGGAAGAGATGTGCAATTTGGGACATGCTCAAGCTGACTTGCCCCAAATGGTAAAGTTAGAAACATACCAGGGGATTCCAATTCAATCCCATCAAGGTGGCATGTACCAATGCCATCTCACTAGTCCAAGTGATCAATTTCTGTTCACAATTGATCATAATGATAGGACTAAGAGCCAAAGGGATCACATAAACAAGACTAGTGTCTGCAAATACTAACTGATAGAATAAAAAAAGGAGAGAACCATCTAACATGGGAAGCAAGATACACAGCAGACTAATAGAATGGCAGATGTCCTAAACAGCACTTTGGCCTCAGAATCAGCCCTTAAGGCATGCGGATCCAGCTGAAAAGCCCATGAGAGTATTTTAGGCATGGAAAGCCAAGACACTCTGGCAAAAAAAAAGAAGACCTAAATGAAAGATCTCTGCAAGTGAGATCCCAGTGGAAAGAACAGGTCATCAAAGAAGGAGGTACCTTTCTCTGAAGGGAGGAGAGAACTTCAACTCTGATTATGACCTTGTCTAAATATGATCAGAGTCGGTGAACTCAAAAGGCTTCCATAGCCTTGGCAACTCATGACAAGAGCCTAGGGTGATTACTGACGCCATAAACAAGAGTGTCAATTTGTTAAGTCAACAATAGGAGTCACTGTGCACTTATTCCTCATGTAGGATCTCTGTCCTTAATGTGCTGTGCATTGTAATTTAATGCTATAACTAGTACTCAAACAGTATTTTTCACTTTGTGTTTCTATGTGGGTGCAAACTGTTGGAATCTTTACTTAATATATGCTTAACTGATCTTCTGTATATAAAGAGAATTGAAAATGAATCTTGATGTGAATGGAAGGAGAGAGGGAGCGGGAAAGGGGAGGGTTGTGGGTGGAAGGGAAGTTATGGGGGGGGGAATCCATTGTAATCCATAAGCTTTTCTTTGGAAATTTATATTCATTAAATAAAAGTTTAAGAAAAAAAAAAGGCTGACATGAATTCCTTGTCCCTTCTGGCTTATCGCCTTCCTGTTGACTGAGATTTCTTAAAAGTTTTCTTTATTATTTTGAAAATTTTATTTGAAAGTCAGTGAGAGAGAGAGAGAGAGAGAGAGAGAGAGACTGAGATCCCATCTGCTGGTTCACTCCCTAATGCCCCAATTGTCAGTGCTGGCCCAGGCTGAAGCCAAGAGTCCAAAGCTTAATCCAAGTTTTTCATGTGGATGGCAGGAACCAAGTACTAGAGCCATCACTCGATGCTTCCCAGGGCACACGTTAACAGGAAGCTGGAAATGGAGTCAAGATGCGGACTTGAACCCAGGCACTTTAGACATGAGATGTGGCATTGTGGTGCCTTAATCTCTGCTTTTAAAGCCTGTCCCTGGCTGAAGTTTAAGTAATATCTGGAAAGCCAACAATCATCTTGAGCCATGAGGTGAACCATGATGGAGTAAAATGATAGAAAAATCTCAGATTGAGGGGCTGATGCTGTGATGTAGTGGGTAAAGCCTCCACCTGCAGTGCCAGCATCCCATGTGGGTGCTGGTTCGAGTCCCAGCTGCTCCACTTCTGATCCAGCTCTCTGCTATTGCCTGGAAAAGCAGTGGAGGATGACCCAAGTCTTTGGGCCCCTGTACCCATGTAGGAGTCCCAGAAAAACCTCTTGGCTTTGGATAGGCACAGCTCCAGCTGCTGGCAGCCAATTGGGGAGTGAACCAGCAGATGGAAGACTCTCTCTCTCTGCCTCTCCTTCTCTCTGTGTGTAACTCTGACTTTCAAATAAATAGATAAATCTTTTTTTTAAAAAAATAAAAATCTAGGATCTTTGTCCTAATGGAAGAAATACAGGTTCTAGAAATACTTCTGTTTAGACCAGGAGAAAAAAAATGTGCTTTTAGCTAATTTAAGCAACTGTTCATTTGGGTTTTGTTCCACTTGCAGCTAAACATAATTGTAGCTCATCCATCTTACACCAAGTGACTCTCAATGGATACTGCAGTGTAAGTCAGAGAGAGGCGAAGCCAAGTGACTTGACATTAAATCGTTTGTGGCTAGCAGACAAGAAAGACTGGAGAAATCCTGCCTCAGCAGTGGTACCGGTGTTTGCTCTTCTGGAACATTCTCTGCCAAGTTCTTTGTCTTCGTGCTTCTTCATGGTGATAGATGAAGAGGAAGAGACCTTGCTGTTCTCTCTACGGTGCTTCCACATCTCATCACCTCCTCTTGCCAAAAGCCTTGGCTTCATGAGTCTCTTCCATCCATGCGGTGTAAGATAAGAATTTGGTGGGGCCCACCCCTCACGGGGTGCTGGAAGGGTCTTGGTGATTCCTCCAAGCCAGACATCATCTTGTTTTGTCCAGGGGAGAAGCCATTGTGATGGCGATAATGAGAATCGTAGGGGAAGAACAAATTTCCCAGGATGCACACTTTGGCTTTTTGAAAACAAACAGGGCTCTTCTCTAAGACAAACCAGTTCTGCTATGTGTATGTGGGATAGAAGCTAAAGGAGCTTCCAAGAATGAGAGAGATTAAAGTCCGTGGGTATGTTAGAAACAGGAAAATCCCACAGTGCAAGGAGAAAGCCATCGCATGAAGGATTTGCAATTGCTTGCTAGGAGAGTAAGGGATCTTATCACCGCCACTCTGGGTCAGCATGCAGTCACTTCCTCCTCATGACTGTGATGGTATCTTCTGTGACTTGGCTCCAAACAACTCCTGCTTGGATGGAAACTGATCCTGCACTTGGAAAAATATTGCCAATCTCTGACTAATTACAATACATGGTGGGAGTCTTGCAATTTCTATATTGTGCAACTTTTTCCTGCTCTGCCTTCCATTTGGTATATGAGGACCTTACTGAAGGGTTGTGCTTCTGAAGAAATGATTGGTGAGGATGCACTTCACTGAGTCTCTTAAGGCGCAGAAGTAATGTCTGTTTTTTATCATTTGGGCTATATGGGGAACATATATTAATAGCAATAGCAGAGGCTGGCGCTGTGGCATAGCAGGTAAAATTGCAGCCTGCAGTGTTGACATCCTATTTGGACACCGGTTCGAGACCCGGCTGCTCCACTTCTGATCAGCTCTCTGCTATGGCTTGGGAAAGCAGTAGAAGATGGCCCAAGTCCTTGGGCCCCTGCACTCGTGTGGGAGACTCAGAAGACGCTCCTGGCTCCTGGCTTTGGATGAGTGCAGCTCTGGCCGTTGTAGTCATATAGGGAGTGAACAAGCGGATAGGAGACTCTCTCTCTCTCTCTCTCTCTCTCTCTCTGCTTCTCTGTAACTCCGAATTTCAAATAAATAAATAAATCTTTTAAAAAATAGCAATAGCAGCACACAGTGCATGCTAGATGCTTGCTAAGCGCTTCATGTGTGCTAGCTCTACTACATCAGCAATACAAGGCAAATGCCGTCGTTATCCTCACACCAAATTTCAGATGAGGAAACAAAGGCACAGAGATAAATTTTTCCACGTATAAAGGGGATAGAGTACACACAGCTGGTATCATGTAGATCTGGGGTGTGAACCATGGAGTATGGGTTCAGAGTCCAAGTTCTCTCAACTGTATGTTGACACTGAACACAGGTGCATGCACACACACACACACACACACACACACACACTCAGCTGATGTTGAAACCTCCAAGACATCCATCCTCAGATCCAGGACACAGCATTCTTCTTAATAGTTATGGGTAGCAACGTGTACAGGGACTTTAAATAGCTAAGGATATAAAAAGCCATGGCCATTCTAACATTAAGGCTGACACCATCTGTGTGACTTTGGACTTGTACATTAACATCTCTAAGCCTTGGTTTCCTGATTTGTAAATTAGAATCATAGTTCTTTCCCTCACAAGATATCGTTAAGGATGTCAAATAATAGGGAGTATGTAAAATGCCTGTGATATTGGCACTCTTTCAGCGACTGCTGAAAGTGAACACTCAGCTCAAATTGGCTTAAGCAAGAAGGGGGAGTTATTTGCTCTTGTACCTGAAAAGTCTCAGGAAGTCTTCTGATAGGATGCACAACCAGGTGGACTAACCTGTTTGCTTATTTACGGTACTCTTTCCCTTCTTTTCAGTTCTGCTTTGTTTTCATGTGAGCTCCAACCCCCTAACTTCAAATCCAACCAAAAAACAAAAGATGGGGATTAATGGGATCGGATCTGATTGGCTAGACTGAGCCGTATAACCTTCATTGAGTCAAACATTGAGATTTGGGGCAATTAGTTGCTGTCATTGGCCAAGCATACATCATGTCATGGAGTCAGGGGTGGAGTTAATATTTTCTGAAAGGGGTGGCAGGAAAGAATTGGGGAGTGGTGTTTGCTTTGATGGGAAATCAGGGTGCTTACCCTTATCAGGGTCAATGGATATGAGAAAAAACTCTCTGTGCTAATATCTTTTTTTAAATTTTTATTTGATGGTTAGAGTTATAGACAGTGAGAGAGAGAAAGGTCTTCCTTCCGTTTGTTCACTCCCCCAGTGGCCACCATGGCTGGCACTGCGCTGATCTGAAGCCAGGAGCCAGGTGCTTCCTCCTGCTCTCCCATGCGGGTGCAGGGCCCAAGCACTTGGGCCATCCTCCACTGCACTCCCAGGCCACAGCAGAGAGCTGGACTGGAAGAGGAGCAACAGGAACTAGAACCCAGGATGCGGGCACCGCAGGTGGAGGATTAGCCAAGTGAGCCATGGCGCCGGCCTGTGCTAATATCTAAAGTCATGGAATGCCATCTAGACATCTTTCTCAGAATGGTGGCAGTTAGAATGACACACAAGAACTTTGCTGCAATGGGGTAACAGATGGGACTGGGTTTGCAAGAAAGTGCATCCTTACCTTGCTTTTTATTTGGCATTTCCTTCCCCTCCCACACAGCGTCTTCCCCCAAGGCTCTTAGAATCCTTCCACATTCCGTCTTCTGCTATGAAGACCAGAGTTCAAGTGTGGGTAGTGTGTCCACCATATCATATCAGGCAGTCTTCCAGGAAACCAGCACCACAGCTCCAGTGTCAAGGAACATGAGCCAGTGCAGAATTTGGAGGACAATTTTAGAACAAGGAGAAATAACAGGAGGAAGTCAAACTTATCCCTTTCATTTGCACCATAATTAGCCAAGTCAAGGATTGGGTGTTACTCATTCATTATTCATTCAACAAATATTTATTGAGCATCAACAACATGTCTGTGTCGAGGCTGGAAACTCATTTTCTTGTTTGTTTGTTTGTTTTTTGTTTCTTTATTCAACCTTCTTTACCTTCTCTGTCAAAGAAACAGCTGATGTTTGAGCTGAATCTCAGAAGTCCTGAAGCTTTCCCATTGTTCCCCTCTCTGCTTTTCAAACCTTTTCCAGCTATGTTCCTGAAGTCCCACATTTCCAAAGAAAGACTCAAAGGTTTTCCATGAAATTGAGGTGAGATTGAGCTGGTGGCCACTGCTCCTTTACCTCTTTTTTTTTTTTAAGATTTAATTTATTTATTTGAGAGGTAGAATTACAGATAGAGGGAAAGACAGTGAGCGAGAGAGAGAGAAAGAGAGAAAGTGGTCTTCCAGCTGCTGGTTCACTCCCCAAATGGCCACAATGGCCAGAGATGAGCCAATCCGAAGCCAGGAGCCAGGAGCCAGCTCCTTCCGGGTCTCCCATGTGGGTGCAGGGGCCCAAGTACTTGGACCATCTTCTACTGCTTCCCTAGGCCATAGCAGAGAGCTGGATGGGAAATGGAGCAGCCGGGACATGAACTGGTGCCCATATGGGATGGTGGGTGCGACAGCCAGAGGCTTAGCCCACTACACCATAGCACCAGCCCTCCTTTATCTCTTTTGTATCTTGGGCTTCCTCATAAGAATATTTTCAAAGAAAGGGACACACATGTTGGAATTAGACAATCAGGTCTAAATTTGAGCTCTGCCACTGACATTGTAAGCATGTTACCTTGAGCAAGTTATTTAATCTTTATGGCCCTATGTTCTCACCAATTAAAACGAATATGTTGGGGTTGGTGCTGTGGCATAGTGGGTAAAGCTGCTGCCTGCAGTGTGGCATCCCATATGGATGCCGGTTCCAGTCCTGGTTGCTCCACTTCTGATCCAGCTCTCTGATATGGCCTGGGAAAGCAGTGGAAGATGGCCCAAGTGCTTGGGCCCCTGCACCCACATGGGAGACCCAGAAGAAGCTCCTGGCTCCTGGCTTTGGATTGGCCCAGCTCTGGCCATTGTGGCCAATTTGGTAGTGAACCAGTAGATGGAAGATACCTCTCTCTCTCCCTCTGCCTCTCCTTCTCTGTGTAACTCTGACTCTCTGACTTTCAAATAAATAAATAAAATGAATGTGTTAGGGGGTGGCTGTTGTGGAGTAGTGAGTTAAGCCTCTTGGAGCACCCTCATCTAATATCTGAGTGACCGAGTTGAAGTCCTGCCTCCACTTCTGATTTGGTTTCCTGCTAATGCACAGCCTGGGAAGCCTCAGGGAGTGGCTCAAGTAGATGAATCCCTGTCACCCAGGCAGGGAGCCCAGATGGAGCTCCTGGTCCTGGCTTCAGCCCTGCCCAGCCTTAGCTGCCGTGGGCATTTGGGGAGGATCTTTCTGTTTGTGTATCTCTCTGGGGTTTCAAACAAATAAAAAACAAAGACTTCAAAGATGAATATGGTCCTAGAAAGGCATTTTCAAAAGTTTGCAGGTAAATGGAATTAAAAATGTTTATTTTGATGCAGAAATTTTTGACATCTGTACATAGTTTTGTCTTTTTTGGGAGGGTCCCCATGAATTTTTTGAAGATCCTGACAAGAACTTCACGGAGGTGCCTTATAAAACTTTGTTGTGGAACATGGTGAAGAGCCAATGAGGTAATGTATATAGAAAATACTTGTCACAGTGCTTGCAACAAGGGAGCAATTTCCTATAATTTTGTTCCCAACTTCCTCTCCTGTGCCCTCTCCCTCCCTGTTACATCACTTGGGGTAGCTGGTGCTGGCCTAGACATCAATTGATCTGTGTACATGTAGCAGTTGCTATCCCTTGTTCTTCCTTGGAAGGGGCAGTCCACAAGGTATAGGGAAGAAGCAGTTCTGGTGGAAAATTCCAGTTCTCTCACCGGAATAAAGAGTATTAAGGACACACACAAAAACAAGTCTTTACTCCAGGTTTAATAAGACTTTCATGCCTTATAAATAGCAAGAACTTTCCAAGAAAGGCCACGTTTCTAGATATTCTTCTGCCTAGAACATGGGTCCATGGGTCTTTCCAGGGGGCTGGCACTGTGGTTTAGTAGGCTGAACCTCTGTGTGCAGCACTGGCATCCCACATAGGTGCTGGTTTGTGTCTTGGCTGCTCCACTCCCCATCCAGTTCTGTGCTATGGCCTGGGAAAGCAGTAGAAGATGGCCCAAGTTCTTAGGCCCCTGCACCCCACATGGGAGACCCAGAGGAAGACTCCTGGGTCCTGGCTTTGGATTGGCCCAGCACTGGCTGTTTCAGCCATCTGGGGAGTGAATCAGCGGGTGGAAGACTTCTCTCTTTGTCTTACCCTCTGTCTATAAGTCTGCCTCTCAACTGAATAAATAAATCATTTGTTTAAAGAATCTTTTCAGGCTCATGAAAAATGTAATTATTAGCCCATTTGCTCTAGGAAGCTATAGAACAATGAATGAATTGAAAACACATCTTTGCTGCACTTGTGCAATTGGGTAGATTGTCTTTGCTCCCAAAGCAGTCAATGGCTTACATTGACAAGCACTGAGAAAACACTAGGAAGCTATGTGTGATGATTAGTTTTTATTTTAAGATTTATTTTTTTTTTATTTGAAAGATAGTTACAGAGAGAGGTAGAAACAGAGAGACAGAGAGAAAGGTCTTCCATCTGCTGGTTCACTCCCCAAATGACTGCAACAGCCAGAGCTCAGCTGATCCAGATCCAGGAGCCAGGGGCTTCTTCTGAGTCTCCCACATGGGTGCAGGAGCCCAAGGACTTGGGCCATCTTCCACTGCTTTCCCAGACCATAGCAGAGAGCAGATCAGAAGTGGAGCAGCCGGGACTTGAATCAGCACCCACATGGGATGTTGGCACTGCAGGAGGAAATTTAACATAGTATTCCACAGCTCCGGCCCCAGTAGTTAGTAGTTAGTTTTTATATGCGAACTTTCCTGTATTATATACAATACCTAGTTATTCACTCAAATGCTAGGCTAGGTTGGGACGTCCCCTGTTAAACCCCTGAGGAATACAAATCTCCACCTTCCAGGTGTGCTCCCGTGGAGGGGAGCTCTCGCAGGATGTGAAGGTGAGGTGAGCGGAGGAGTATTTCTGGCACCTGGATGCTTGGCTCTGCCAAGGCTGGAGAGCACTCAAGGTTCTGGGTTTCTTGGGGCCACATTATCGTTCCCGGGAAGGAATTTTGTGATGATTCACATCTACAATCAGTTGACCTTAAGTGAAAGAGTCTGGAATGTAGTTGGGCCAGTGTAGTCAACTGAAAAGGGCTTAAGGGCAAAACCAAGGTTTGGGAATGTCATTGTGGCACAGAAGGATATGCCACTGCCTGCCGTGCTGACATCCCGTATGGGCATCGGCTCAAAGCCTGACTGCTCCACTTCCAATCCAGTTCCCGGACAAATGCACCTGGGAAAGCAGAGCTGCCTGCAGCCAGGTGTGCTGACTTGCCCAGTGAGCTCAGAGTTCCTAGCCCAACTCACAGTCTGAAATACCAACTTCCTCGTGGCGTAAATGATGGAACAAGGACATTGGTCTCAGCCATTTTAGCTCCTGGCCTGAAAGCAGATACAATTCCTTTTTATCCCCTCAACTCTGCCATCTTTCAAGACAGGGCTCAGCCCCACGCCCTGTATTGTTCTCCACCCCACCTCCTGCATTCTTTTCCAGGTTTGAAAGCCCACAGAAAGCCTGTAAGAAGTAGCTCACCTCTGTCCACTGTCCTCCCTGCTGTACCTTCACCCACCCTAGACTGTATAAGACCCAGCCCACGGCCAGTGCTGTGGTGCAGCAGGTTAAAGCCCCAGCCTGCAGTGCCAGCATCCCATATGGCACTGGTTCGAGTCCCGGCTGCTCCACTTCTGATCCAGCTCTCTGCTATGGCCTGGAAAAGCAGTAGAAGATGGCCCAAGTCCTTGGGCCCCTGCACCCACATAAGATACCTGGAAGAAGCTCCTGGCTCCTGGCTATATTCCCTACTAATTCTATTTTTCTAGTAAAACTCTGAAATACCGTGGAATGTCCAAAAGTGGTCTGTTGATGAAAAATGGCATTGCTCATGCCATCAGCGAGATTTCAAATTCAAGTTGACATAGAAGCTCATTCTCTCTCACAAGCAAGCTGCTGAATATGATCGCACCTTTAGCCCAGTACTTCTGCTAACTCTTTTTCCTGGCAACACTGCTGCTTTTGTGGGTCCCTGTAAAATAAAGTGTCAATGTAATTCTGGAATTAAATGTTTGATAATCCTTGAAATAGAGCACCTTCTGCTGAGGAACTTAAGCTACTTCACAGGCATTAGCTCATGAATCCACGTGTGATGGCGCTGAGGTAGGTGGCAAATACGATTAGCCCATTTTATAGACTAAAATTGGGACACAGCAGAAGTGACTCGGTCCAAACCCAGGAAACTCTTACAGAGTAGGAACAGAAAAGGGAGTCTTGCTAGCGTTAGGCAGTGACCAATCAATTTCAAGGTGTAGTCTCTGTCCTTTGTGTGGGAATCTCTGAGTTATGAAAATGAAGACCCTTGGGCTCCACCCTAGATGTTCAGAATGAATTGTCATTCAAACCAGAGGCTTCATGATGAGCTCCTTGGGTGGGCCTTAGCACGTTAATTCTGAGAAGCACACATCCTAAGGTGTAGTTTTTCACCTTGTCTACTCTACCTTAAGTGTTTGGCTTTATGGGATACAAATGGAAAAATTTAAGAACTCAAAATACTGTTTGTTTCTGGATCAATTAGGGAAGATAAAATCTAAAATAAAAACCACTATTCTATCTTTCTTTCTTAAAAATATACTTTTTAAATTCTTATTTTTATTTTTAAAATGATTTATTTTATTTATTTTGAAGAGTTACAGAGAGAGGTAGAGAGAGAGGCTTCCATCTGCTGGTTCACTCCCCAAATAGTCACAGAAGCAGGAGCTGAGCAGATTGGAATCCAGGGGCCAAGAGCTGCTTCCAGGTCTCCCACATGGGTATAGGACCCCAAGGACTTGGGCCATCTTCTGCTGTTTTTCCAGGCACATTAGCAGGGGGCTGGATAGGAAGTAGAGCAGTGGGGACTCGAATGGGATACCAACCCTGCAGACTGGGGCTTGAACCTGCTGCACCACTGCACCTGCCCCTCTCTTTATTTTTAAAGAACTGTTTAAGAAAAATGAAGCTATCCATGAGTTATTGGTGGTATATTCTACAACTTCCTGGTCTCTGTTTATTGCTGGTTGCCCACGGTTTTGCCTTTTTAAGCCCTCTACCCACACCTGAGAGACCTTTTTTGTTGTCTCCCAGAAGCTGTCTTGCAAACAAAGGATTTTTTTGCTAGAGTAGCACTGGCATAAATTGCACAGCAGCTCTTAAGCTGTCTCGAAGACCAGGGAGATGTCTGACAGGGTGAATTCACCTTGGCAAAATCATCTTAGTTGCTGGCCAAACAAACTCAATTGGTGGTGATGTAAACATTGATTAAGCTTAGACCTTTAACGTCCTTACTCTTTGGCATTATTTTCTTTTGTAAAAGTTTGATGAAAGATTTCTGTACAATCGAAGTTCTTTAAGACAACAAAAGCTTATTTTTCTACAAGAAGAGGTTACGCTGAATTTGAACATAGCACATCCTCCATAGAATCTAGGCTATTACTGCTTTACACTGTCCACGTTCCTAGGAGGTCTTTGTAAAATCACAGCCTTCAAGACTTTTAAAGGGAGGAACGCTTAACGTGGTTGGTGATGGGGTCAATGCTACAAGTTGGCAGCCATCTTGCCCACCACTCTGCCCCTCGCCACTGCCCCCAGCCATCAGCTGACAGGTAGTTAGGATGACAAGGTCCATGAGGGGAACAGGGGGAATGGAACACAGAAACTCTTTATCACTATGGGCAAAATCCAACTTAGCAGAGAATGATCCACAAACTCTTACTATCCAAAGGTGCAAAACTGTATCAGTGGACTCAATCCTTAGGAGATCCCAAAATGTCAAAACAGATGATGCAAATAAATTAAAATGACACTCAAATATAACTTTCACAATAGTTGAGCATGTCAACTCCGGCCGAACTATGTGAAAACTACTATAATCACAGAGAACTAGGACTGCAAATGCCACTTTCTGGCTGGCACTGCAGCTCACAAGGCTAATCCTCTGTCTGCGGCACTGGCACCCCGGGTTCTAGTCCTGGTTGGGGTGCTGGTTCTGTCCTGGTTGCTCCTCTTCCAGGCCAGCTCTCTGCTGTGGCCCAGGAAGGAAGTGGAGGATAGCCCAAGTGCTTGGGCCCTGCACCCGCATGGGAGACCAGGAGGAAGCACCTGGCTCCTGGCTTTGGATTGGTGCAGCGCCGGCCATAGTGGCCATTTGGGGGGTGAACCAAGAGTAAAGGAAGACCTTTCTCTCTGTCTCTCTCTCACACTGTCTAACTCTGCCTGCAAAAATAATTAATTAATTAATTAATTTAAAAATGCCACTTCCTGTGGAAATGTTTGAACAGATTATAGAATATTCATACAATAGAACTTTATGTAGCTGGTGATCAACTGAGGTATATCTACGTAAGATGGTTTGAATATTAATTTTGGTGTGTCCCCAAAAGACCCAAGTGTTAAGAGTCTTATGTCAGTGGTCAATGGATTAAGGGTAGAAATTTAATCCAATTATAATGTCTGAAGGTGGGACATTTGGAAAGTGTTTGAATTGGATTAGATTAAGCACTGGATGTATTTCTCAGACCCAACCATGGTGGCTTTCAAAGGAGAAGCTACATAGAATTAAAGACAAGTGTGTTCCCTGTCTCTGCTTCTTAGTGGACACATGTTTCACCATCTACTGTCCTCGTCAGAGGCCATGCTTGCCTGATCTTAGACTGCGAACCTCCAAAGCCATGAGCTGAAATAAGCCTCCCACCTTAATAAGTAGTCTGTTTCATGTATTTAGTTATAGTGATGAAAACTGACTAATATGCTCTGTGTATGGTCATAGATAATATTTAGCATGTGTTTAAAGTTGCTTTTTCATTTTGTAATAAAAGCAAAAGATGTACACACACATGCACATACACAGAGGGAAAGGGAAAGGGAGAGAGAGAGAGAGAGAGAGAGAGAGAGAGAGAGAGATCTCCCATCTGCTGGCTCACTCCCCAAATACCCACAACAGCCAGGGCTGAGCCAGGCCAGAGCTAGTAGCTGGGAACTCCATCTGGGTCTCCCAAGTGGGCGACAGGGCTCTAAGCAATTGAGCCTTCCTGGGTTTGCACTAATAGGAAGCTTTGTTTGAAGTGGAGCTGGGACTTAAGCCAGGCATTCCAGTGTGGAATGTGGTGTCCCGAGGGAGGCTGTTACTGCTCTCCCAAACACCTGCCCTGTGTAGCTAGCACATATTATCTTAAGCAAATTACAAAAAGATTATAGTTGGATTTTTATATGAATAACAACCATACACCAGTGTATGCATATGAAGCAAACCTGGAGAAATGCGCTTCTAATATTTAGGAGGTTCAGGACCTCAAGAAGCAATCACTTCCTGCGTGATGAATTCCTGTAACGTTTTGATTTCCTATGAAGAACACAATTACTGTCTTAATCCAAGTGAACCTTAAATGTTAAAAAAAAATGAAAAGTTGAAAACTTCCTATTGCATTTTTGCTGTAGGTGGGGAAGCTATGGTGTGGAGTTATGAAGTCATCTTCTGCAACTCACTTGATGAAGTGGTGGAGTCGGGATTTGAACCCAGGGAGTCTGACCTCAGAGAGCAGATCTGTAAATAACACAGTAAACCAGCTCTTCAGTGAGCTGAGTATGTTCTCCAGGAGCTAGGGGTGATAACACGTACAGAGGGGAAGAAGGAGCTGCAGGATTAGGTAAGAGCTATACATAACAAGGGGCCTAAAGGATATCCCAGCATGGGTTGGGAGGCCTCCGGTGCAGGTGGGGATGGGGTGTAGATGCGGACATAGAGCGTCACTGAGACCAGCATGCGTCACCCCCAATAACTCTTCTTACATTGGATTTATTTAGCTGAGTAGAAGGAAACTTGGATAACTGCTCCCAGTTGAGAAGTTTTCCCTTGGAATAGAAAAGAATGACTTTGGCTTTAGATTTGGTGATGAACATCTTTGTGTCTGCCCATGCGTCCTGAAAATCCCTTGTGCTTATCACAAAATGTGAGGTCCTCTCCTCCTCCTGTTTCTATACACTGTCCATCTCTCTTTGCTATTGTTCTCTGGGTAAAAGGAGATATGGCCTGATAAACTCTCCTTTTCAGACTTGCCTTTTGTCTCTAAGTAGTGTTTGGGCAAAAGCTCCATTTCAAAGAAAATTATTGAAAGTCTTAATTACAGTTAATGACATCCAAACTACACAGTGCTCATTGTTATTCCAATTATGAGCAGTCTCCATAAATAGGGTCACTTATATAGAAGATTATTAAAAATTCAATGTAGATGAGAGCCTGAAAAGAGCTTGCAAGGTGACTGTTGTAAAGGGCTGTTTCCATGGCAATGTTTTCTCACCCTCCTTGATCCCATTTTCTGATGGGTAAACACTTGCTTTGCACAGAGACTCTCTCTGTCGGTAATTTTTACAGACTCTTGAAAATGTGTGGGTCATTCTCCACTGGTGTTTGGGGTTGTCCTGGACCCTGGTGTTATGCGAGCCATTCCTTTCTTTGGTCCAGCCTGACATGCTTTGCTGAAGTCAAAACAGTCTCCTACTGTATGTTTTCTCAAAGGTCTAAAGATTGAGGGTTCTTTTGCTGTGATGTTCATTCAGATCAGAAGCAAGTGCGTTTGCAGTGTCTAATCATGCCTCACACGATAAGCATATTTTTCCTTCTCATGATTTAGCCTTTGAATATATAACCTAGAATGTCATTTTAAAAAAAGCACAAATTGTCGTGGGCCTCATTGATTTCAGGCCAGTCTGTTGGTTCATTGCCTACATCATTATGGAGTTACAGACGCCTGTTTGAAGTTCTAATAGGCTAGGGAGAGCAATGAAGGAGGAGTGGTACCATCACAAGGCTCAGGTTGACTGACCTTGAAAATATTTAGTAAGTCTGTTCTGCCATCTCTATGACTGAATAGCAGCATGGGTTAAAAACTCAATATGAGGAGGAGGAGGAGGAGGAGGAAGAGGAGGACAAGGAATAGGAATGACCAGGTGGGGCTGGCATTGTGAGGAAGTGGACTAAGTTGCTGCTTCTGTGTTGGCATCCCATATCCGAGCACCGGTTTGAGCTCCAGCTGCTCTGCCTACAATCTAGCCCCCTGCTGATGTGTTCAGTAGAGAAGCAGAAGAGGGTCCAAGTAGTTGGGCACCTGATACCCACGTGGGATATCCAGAGGGAGACTCAGGGCTTTGGTTTAGACCAGCCCTGCTATTGTGGCCCTATGAAGAGTGATCCAGGAGAAGGAAGATCTCTCTCTCTCTCTCTCTCTCTCTCTCTCTCTCTCTCTCTCTCCCTCCTTCTCTCCATCATTCTGCTTCTCAAACAAATACATTTTTTTAAAAAAAAGAATTAGAAATGAGATGGAAAGAAGCAAAGTTATTCATTGCTCTAGCAAAAATAATTTCATTGTCGCAGAGCCCACTTACTCTGATGTGGCTCTTAGTGAAGAACGTGCCTACTAAGCAGCTTTGAGGGGTTCTTCAAGTGTCTCACATAGGAAAATGTACCCAAAAGAAAACTACGGGTTGCAATGAAGACTTTCAAATCACTCTGGAGAAATCAGAGTTGCAACGTTGTCACTGTATGCCTAAAATCTCTGAGCTGCTCATGGTTTATTTTTGCCTAAGCTCACAGCACTGTAGTTCAGACAACACTGACACTAAACTGAGAGTTGAGATAGAGGGAATAATCTAGCCAAAGCTTCAACATTTACCCGGGATCAAATTCTGAAGTGTAAACAATTTAAATTACAAAGTGAGTGGATTATGATAGTTTATATGCACAGTAAGATATATTCGCTTTTAGATGATATACATAGTGGCAGGGGTTGGGGGAGTGATTAAGAAGCTGTTTGGGGTGGAGCCCTGGCTCTACATCCAATTCCAACTTCCTGCTAGTCGTGTACCCAGGGAGGCGGAAGTGGTAGTAGAAGTAGCTGGATCCCCGCCACCCATGTGGGAGACCAGGGTGGACTTCCGGGCTCCTGGGTTTGGCCTGACCCAGCCAGGGCTGTTGTCAGTATTTGAGGGAGTGAATCGACAGATGGGAGATCTCTGTCTCTCTGTGTCTCTGCCTTTTAAATACATAAAATAAATAAATATATATTTATTACAGAAGATATAAAAAAAGGAAGAGTAGAAGGAGAGTGCAGATACTTTTTTTACTTCCTAATCACTATTATGGATATTTGGGGAAAATTTATTTTTTCCCTTGGGAATAGTTTTTATGTTTTTTGTTCTATATAATATTGGTCATTAAATATGCTTTTGTAAGCTACATTATAATCTTTATGTTACTACTAAATATTTGTTCACTGAGAAACAAGACTTAGAATTTTCTGTTTTAGACTTTAATAAACACAATTTTAGATGACTGCATACAAACATTTCATGTGGCCGTGGCATAGTCTATTTAACCATCCTCCCATCCTCAAATTTGGACATTCAGGTTGTTGACAAATTTTCATTATGATTAACAATTCCAGGTGGAGTTCACCTGGAATTAGTCTATTGCAGGGGAAAAAAAAAAACAACAACTGGGTTTCTGAGGTTATCTTGCAGAAATGTATCTCAATACAAGCAAGGTTATATAGCTTCTGGATAGATAGTACCTAGGCCTTGAAGTAGACTTGAAACATACCAAAGAAATTTGAAATCTGGGCAAATGAAGAGTCTTCAAAAAGTTTCTGGAAATGCATGATTTGAAAGCAACTATGTTTAGAATTCAAAGTTTCTTGCACCAGAATAAACTTATCTTTTAATTCAATTTTCCGTGAATTTTTTGAAGTCCCCATGTATCTAATTAAGAGGATATAGAGTAGGAAGAGTAAGGAGTCAAACAATTAAAAAGATTTTCATGATGGAGTCTTTCTTTTTTAGGATTTATTTATTTGAGTGACAGAGTGACAGATAGGGACAGCAAGAGAGAGAGAGAGAGAGAGAGAGAGAGAAAGGTCTTCCATCTGCAGTTTCATTTCCCAAATGGTCACAGCAGCCAGGGCTGGGCAAGGCTGAAGCCAGGAGCCATGTACTGCATCAGGCTCATGTGGGTGTTAGGAGCCTAAGTCCTTGGGCCACCTTGTGCTGCTTTTTCCAGGCACGTTAGCAGGGAGCTGGATCGGAAGTGGAGCTGCCAGGACTCACACCAACACTGTGATAACCCTTTGTGTACAACACCTGCATGGATGGAGTCTTCCCTTACTAAGCTTTGGATTTGCTATTTTAAAACATCTGTAGGTGTAAACTAGGAATTGGAAATTGCTGAATGGTCACAAATCAAGATCTAGAGAGAGTTGTTTTAAAAAATATCACCCTGGGCACACAGAACGTCCTCTCAAACTATACTGATGATGCGGATGGCAGGGGGTGGAGCATTTTCAGATTACTGTCAGAGCGCTCAGCCCTTAGGGCTTCCAGCTGAGCAAACACTCCCTCTGGACGGTTCTTTAAAATATCCAATAATTTACATCTTGGCCTCCTTTGATTCTGAATTTAATCGGGGGGTGAAAAGAGGACAATTCTGCAGTCCTCGGAGATGAGAAAAATTGAACCTTAGTGTCTATACCCAAACAGCAGGGAGGCACAGGTCTTTCCCCTCCTTCTGCTCCTCAGTCACATCAAATATTGTACATTTTACCCCAGGATTTCCTGATAAGAGGGAGAGATTAGCAGTCCATCTAAAGCTGAGTCGTGCTTCCCAAAACAATGCTTTCAGATGCAATTGCAACTTTTAGAAAATGGCTATTTATTGATCTCTTTTCATGTGCTTGAGAGGCAGAGAGAGAGAGAGAGAGAGAGATTGCTTTACATCTGCGAGTTCGCTCATGAATGGCCTCCACATCGTACACTGGGCAGTGACCCAAGTACTTGACCCATCTTCTGCAGCCCCCAGGGGGCATCGGCAGGAAGCTGGATCAGAAGCAGAGGAACTGGGACTTGAACTGGCACTCTGACGAGACTTGAGTGTCCCAAGGGGCAGTGTGACCCACTGTACCACAATGCCCACCCTCGCCGTTGAGACGTGAGTGACTTGAATTTTTGGTTGTTCGTTTTGTGTTGCTTTCAGGTTACAGATATTTGATTGTTTCCTTTTCACCTTTTGATTTGTGAATCACTTTGATTTCGTGTGGTGACTATTTAGTTTAAGATAGTTTAATTCTTCCAAGAAAATACAAATTCTTTGAATTCTATAAATTAAGTATGTAGGTTCTAAAATATACTGGGTGTGTTTTAGTATACACAGAAGAGATGTATGTATCTCCTTATTAATGGCAAAATTTATTAAAACTTAAACCACTATTTAATACTGAATATTACTTTTTATGTAACTTCTGAAATACAGGGGAATATGTTGTACAGAATGTGTGATGAGAAAAATACAGATTAGTAGAAATTAGCAACAGGCTGTCTTTTTTTAAAAATTTATTTGAAAGGCAGAGTGACAGACAGAGGGAGACAGAGAGAGAGAGAGAGAGAGAAGTCTTTTCCATCTGCTGATTCACTCCCCAAATGGCTACAACTGTCAGGTCTGGGCCAGGCCAAAGCCTGGAGCCAGGCATTCCATCCTAGTCTCTCACCTGTGAGCAAGGGTCCCACTACAGCCTTCCCAGGTGCATCACCTGTGACCTGGAATCAGAACAGGACTCCAACAGGTGCTCCCATGTGGGACGCTGGCATTGCAGGCAGTGGCCTAAGGTACTATGTCACAACATTGGCCCCAGACTGGCCTTTCAATAATATCGCTACAAAACTAATTAGTGAGTAAATAGTAAGCTGTTTTTTGGGTTAAGTTCCCCATTATTTGCTCTCTAGTCTGCTGTAGTCTAGCTATTTTAGACTGGGATTTTTAGTTTGGATGTGGTTTCAGTGCATCCCCCAAAGGTTCCTTTGTTGGAGACTTGGTCCCCAGTGGGGTGATGTGAGGGTTGGTGGAAATTTGAAGGACCGAGACTCAGTGAGGAGTGATTAGACCATTGGGGGCACTGCTCTCAGGAGCGACTGCTGGTCTCCTGGAGTAAGATCTCTTGGGAGATCTTAAAAGTTTGATGCCGACTCATGTGTTTCTTGTTTCAAGATGTGATTGCTTCCTCCTGCGCAAGTTCTTGCCATCTGCACGAGGGCCTCCCCAGAGCTCAGCTGGCACCAATGCCATGCCCTTGGGCCTCCAGATCCGTGAACTGAGTAAGCTTCTTTGCTTTGTAAAAGTAGCTTGCTTCAGATGTTTTATTAGAATACCATGAAATGGACTAATACAAGCAGAGAGTTTTGAAGTTATATAGCAGAAAAATAAAAACAAAAACAGTATTTTAGGATTTCTTTTTTTTAAAGATTTATATATTTATATATTTATTTGAAAGGCAGAGTAACAGAGAGGCACAGGCAGAGAGAGGGGGAGAGAGAGAGAGAGAGAGAGAGAAAGAAAGAGGTCCTCCATCCACTGGTTCACTCCCCAAATGGCCACAGTGGCTGGAGCTGCGCTGATCCGAAGCCAGGAGCCAGGAGCTTCTTCTGGATCTCCCACGTGGCTGCAGGGGCCCAAGGACTTGGATCATTTTCTGCTGCTTTCCCAGGCCATAGCAGAGAGCTGGATCGGAAGTGGAGCAGCCTGGTCTTGAACCGGCACCCATATGAAATGCCAGCACTGCAGGCAGCAGCCCCACCCACTATGCCACAGCACTGGCCCCTAGAATTTCTATGTAGGGTGTCCAGCACTTGGTTTGGCTGAGCAAGGACACTGGCACAAAGCTTGTACTGTCTGCAGTCTTCTTGGCTTGTGTGGTCACTAATGTCAGTTATGCTTTTTAGGTGCACAGGGAAGCTGTATTTCTTCTCTTCTGCCTGGTTGAAGCCATTCAGTTGAGTTTTTCCCAGTGGGATGTAAACAGACCTGGCTTGGTCCACTTCCAAGTCAGAGCGGTTAAGAGCCGGGGTGACTTCCTCACCCTTTGTCCAATTCCTCACACTCATGATGCAAGTGCAGATCTCCAAAACGCTGGCTCCACACTGTCGATGCTACCTGGATCCCCGAGTCTGCTTGGCAGAGGTCTGATCAGAAGAGGTACTTGAACTACAATGGAACACAATGTAGGAGAGAACACTAATATTAATTATGTAATATACTATCATTTCATTTAATGAGATGTTTTAGAACCCAAGGAAGTAGGAAGCATAAAACCCTTTCGTTTGAAGAAATGCAATTCATATTTTTCCCCCGGCACTGCTAAAATCATTGTCATCAACCAGCCTCAGCCTGTGTACTGTATTTATACTCTGATATGGTAATGGGGGCCATGACTGGAGTCCTACAGTCCCGGGATGGACTCAGGACTCTGCTGCTCCCCAATCCTCTGTTCTTTTAGGGAGTTACTTAGCATCCCCAGTAGGGGAAGGAATCATGTTTTGAGTTGGTGTCAGGATTAAGTGAGACAACAAAAGGGCTTTTTGTGCTCAGTAATCGCTGGTGATGACCCACATCTGAGCTCAGGGCATTGTTCTCATGTTGCCTTGGATTTAATGTTCTTATTTTTTAATAGTTTATTAAAGGGGAAGTTAAAGCAATCACTTCAGTCCCTACTGGGATTACTTACCTTTGTGTTTGGAATTTCTGAAAACAAAAACTGGTTGTTGGGAAGTTAAAGGGAGGATGAGGCTGGCACCCTGGAATGGATATTCGAGCTATGAAGATTTGAGCAAATGAAAGAAATAAAAGCAAAGACTGTTAAAGGCCACTTGGGTTGCCTACATTCTATGCCGAATTTCAAGTCCAAACGCTTGCTTCCAATTCCAGCTTCCTGCTAACAAACACCTAGGAGGCAGCAGCTGAGGGCTCAAGTT
The DNA here is from genome assembly GCA_949820135.1 of Sylvilagus floridanus. Lineage (NCBI taxonomy): Eukaryota > Metazoa > Chordata > Mammalia > Lagomorpha > Leporidae > Sylvilagus > Sylvilagus floridanus. The sequence continues at coordinate 2,404,017 of OX463243.1, forward strand.
CTCCCCTGTGGGAGACCCTCATTGAGAGCCAGGCTCCCACCTTTGACTTGGCCCAGCCTTGGCTGCTGCAGACGTGTGTGGAGCAAACCAATAATGGGAGATGCTTCTGCAGCCTTGTTATCTTTCAAATGAAATTAAGAAATAAATCACAGAGAACACTGACACTACAGAATCAGGCTCTCATGCCTGGAACATGTCTGTCAGCAAAGGGGAGAGTTGATAGAGACCAACAGAAAGTTCTGGAAAGTTCTACTAGTGTAATCGGTACAAGATCGTCAAAGGTGATCTAGGTACAGTATTAAAATCATATAACCAGGTTCATAAGAGGAAAACAATTAGATTATTGATTGATAGGTAGCTATAATTTCCTTTTGGGAAATAGCATGTCATATTGGATGAATATAATTGCCTTTTGCATGTCTCCAGAGTCATTGTGGTTACTGTGTCCTATACTTGGTTTCTTCCTCTCGCACATCTTCCCAGGAGGAACTGTCTCTGTTAATAATGTTTTGTGTCCCAAGAGCCATCAGACAGCCCAGCCTCATTCCCATCTCTTCCCGCTTAGAGACCTTGTGACTCAGTCTGATCGTTCACCCTACCACCTACTATCTGTGAGTGAGATCCCAGGACAAGACGAGTGGTGAGGTCACTGCGACAAGCCCACCATGTTCTGAGATTTTGCTATAGATACACTTGTTTTAAAGAAATTCATCATCAGGAGGTACTGCCAAGTTACAAACACTTAAAAACAATGATCCTTAAAATTTCAAGATTTCAAATTTTAATTTGGCATAATTATCAAAGCACATTGTTGAGTTTGACGTTACAATTGGGAGAATTGTTGTCAGTAAGGTCCCTATCGTGTTACATGTGATGAAATAGTGTATATATATATATATATATATATATGTATAGTATATGTCATAGTATATATGATACATGTGTTAATCATATATAATCACGTTGTATATACATAGATAATTATACTATATATAGTACATATATATGTACATATATATAGTACATATATATGCTATTTTACCACATATAACATATAAAGGGACTTTAATGATAACAATCATATATAATTTTCCATTCAAATTATCTCTGTGTAAAATAGAATTGGTACAATAATATATAGCATGCAAATTTGTTATATATATATATATATAACATGTATATTTTACTACTAACTCCCTGATATGATCATTCCTAGTATTCAATAATACAGAACAAAATTCAGCCTACCCAGATTAGGCCAAAGGGGATATATTAATGATTATATCACTAAAAATATATTAATTATATTGATATTAATTACTATAAATTTGCTATAAATTACTATAAATTAACTTTAAATTAGTATAAATTAATATCACTATAGTATAAAATAGCATAATAGATTTATTAATGAATATATACGGTATTATTTGTATGCATTAATTTGTATTAACAGCTATTATATTGATATAATAGATAGATAAATGAGTATATCCAGCTCATAGTATGATTGAGAGAGCTGGTAAGCAGGATACAGACTGAATTTACAAAATGATTCCTGCAGATACAGACAGGCCTAGCTTTTCAGGGGAGCTGCTGCCTAGGCCACAGCCAGGGAAGAGCCAAATCACCCCTGGATTTCCACCTGCAAGGGAATCTAGCAAACGTAGCTTCTTCCCCTTCATATACAGCACAAGAAGCATGCTGACAGGTGTTGGAGCGGAGGCTCAGTGAGCCAACCACAATGTCAGTCTTCCTTGTAGAGCTGGGTAGAGGTCAGGTGTGTGTGTGTGTGTTACACAGGGAAATTGCCATAAGAGATTGTCGTTAACCCCAGTTTCTTGACAATGAAAAGACTTTTTATTTTTTATTTATTTCAAAGGCAGAGAGAGAGAGAGAGAGAGAGAGAGGTGGGATGGTAGGGTGGGGGACCTTCCACCTGCTGATTCACTCCTCAAATGCCTGCAACAGCCAGGGTAAGTCCAGGAAGAAGCTGGGAGCTGGGAATTCAGTCTGGGTCTCCTACGTGGATGACAGGGACTAAACTACTTATTCATCACCTGTTGCCTACCAGGGTGTGCATTGTTTGGAAACTTCATTGGAGAGCAGAGCCAGCACTTGAAGCCTGGCAGACCGAAATGGGATGCATGTGTCCCAAGCTCGTCTTAACCACTGTGCCAAATGCCCTCCCCATGAAAAGACATCCTTATCTAAGGGGAAACCTGAGATGCAACCAACAGCTATAACTTTTTTTTTAGGGAGATGTGCATATGGGGTCAGCCAACCACAACCTGGGTGCCAAACCCTTGTGAACAGTTCTTCTGGGGGAGCACAGATGCATTCATTCATTGTTTGCTGTTATGACTTCTTCATGCTACAATGACAGAGCAGAGAGAGATACAGAAATCACCTGGTCTGCAGAGCTCCGAGAATTTACTATTCAATGCTTTATGGGAAAGTTTGCTGGTCCTTGATCTGTAACTCCACTCTCTGTTGGTAAAACCCATTGAAATGAATAGTCTGATGAGTGGTTTTACAAAAAACAATGTTGGTGAATTTTATATCTTAATATATGTGTGTTTGTGAGGCCACTGTGCCCAGGATATACACACATAGAATTCAACTCTTACAACCAGGAAAATACAAGTTGAGCAATTTGAAAATTGCATTATTATTATCAAGGCAGAGACATGGAGAGGGACAGACAGAAAGAGCTCTTCTGGTTCACTCCCCAAAGGCCCAAAACAATGGGGACTAAGGCCAGGCTAGAGCCAGAAGCTGTGTTCTACATCTGAGCCTCCCAAGCGGGTGGCAGGGACCCAAATACTTAAGCCACACCTGCTGCCTACCAGAGTGTTCTTTAGCAGGAAAAGCTGGGATCGGAAGTAGAGCCAGCAATTGAACCAAGCATTCTGGTTTGGGATATGGGTGATCCGAGAGGTGTTTTAACCGTTGCACCCAATGCCTGACCCTTTCTGTATGTAAAAACATGCAGGAATTCCCTAGATTTTCTTTTTATGCCTGCCTACTTGGAACTATCTTTTTTTAAAATAGATTTCTGTATACTTCTCCAAGCTAAAATCTCTAATTTGTTCGCTGGGTTGCAAAAGCAGTGATTCTGAGAGCCTCTCTCACAATGAAGATGGCGGAAGTTAATAGCGTCCATTGGGTGGATATTGTCAGAGTAGCGATGGAGGAAGAAAGACTGTCACCTGTTGACTTAAAGGGGTGTGCTTGATACTGTGACTTCTCATGGCTTCCTTGAGCAGGGGGGTGTTTTTGTTTTGTTTTGTTTTTAAAGATTTATTTTATTTGTTTGATAGAGTTACAAAGAGACACAGAGCCAGAGAGAGAGAGAAGTCTTCCATTCACTGTTTCACTCCCCAGCTGGCCGCAATGACCAGAGCTGTGCCAATCCAAAGCCAGGAGCCAGGAACTTCACCTGGTCTCCCACACGCGTGCAGGGGCCCAAGGCTTGGGCCATCTGCTACTGCTTTTCCAGGCCATAGCAGAGAGCTGGATCAGAAGTGGAGCAGCCAGGACTCGAACTGGTGCTCATATGGGATGCCGGCACTGCAGGCAGCAGTTATACCCTCTATACCACTTCCAATAAGTTATTACAAACCACATCCCTTGCTGTCGGTGTTGGACTGAAATGACTATGATTGATCACATTAGGTGTGCATGGACTTGGCACATTCTTAGTGTTGTTCTTCACAAATTCCTGCAATTCCACGAGCTAGCATCTTGCTTCTACGGACAGTGCTCCTACCAGTGGTTAAAGGTTTGGAGAGCAGAAAAGACTACGTAACACAGATAGAAAAATAAGCAAAACACCTGGGCCTCTACAGCTCACCCACAAGGAAAGCTGCTGGTGCCTCTTAGGCAGACGTTGGAGAAGTGAAGAGTGTGAAACACCGGCTGCCTGTAGGTGGACACAGTTCTAGTCACCTGTCTGGCCTGCACCCTGAGCCTCATACTTAAAGCCAATTCCTAGCCCCTGAAGGAGGGAAGCGTATTTCCTTTGCTGTTGGTGCTGTTTGGTTAGTCTTCTGTCTATTGCTCTTCCTTGCTAAAGTCATTTCCAAGGGCTACTCTGCCCACTGAGTCATCCACTCTCCCCCCAAATGCACGTTTGCAGTGTGGTTATTCTGCACAGATAAAGGCCTATCAGGTGACTGTGTAGCTCCCAGCCTACTCCATACTACAGGGGTTCCCAGATTTCTGCTTTGTGGCTTCAGTTGCTGTTTGCAAGCCTGCCGGGTGTTCTTTTTTTTTTTTTAATTTTTGACTTCTGAGGATTACACTGGAGGCTGATTGGCCCCTTTCTAAAATGCTTGGGGCCAGAAGCATTTTGGATTTCAGGTTGTTTTTTGGATTATAATTCTATAATTTTTTTGCATATTTTGCAAATTAGCATATACATAATGAGCTATCTTGGGGATGGCTCATTGAAACACAAAATTCAAGGGACCAAAGCTGCGGCACAGCAGGTTAACAACCTGGCCTGCAGTGCTGGCATCCCATATGGGTGCCAGTTTGAGACCTGGCTGCTCCACTTCCAATCCAGCTCTCTGCTGTGGCCTTGGAAAGCAGTGGAAGATGGCCCAAGTCCTTGGGCCCCTGCACCCATGTGGGAGACCTGGAAGAAGCTCCTGGCACCTGGCTTCAGATCAGCACAGCTACAGCCGTTGCAGCCATCTGGGGAGTGAACCAGTGGATAGAAGACCTCTCTCTCTGTCTCTACCTCTCTCTGTAACTCTGTCTTTCAAATAAATAAAATAAATATTAAAAAAAAGAAACACAAAAATCACTCATGTTTCATACACACCTTATACACGTAGCCTGAAGGAAATAGTATATACTATATATTTTAATATGATTGGGCATTTTATCTTATTAAAAATTTTATTTGGGGAGAGAGAGAGAGAGAGATCTTCTATCCACTGATACACTCCCCAAAGGCCTACAACAGCCAACCAGGGCTGGGTGAGGTCAAAGCCAGATGCCAGCAACTCCTTCGGGGTCTCCCATGTGGGTGGAGGGACCCAGGCGCTTGAGCCCTCACCTGCTCCTCCCAGGATCTGCATTAACAGGAGGGTGTATGAGAAGTGGAGCAGCCAGGCCTTGAATCGGGCACTTAATGTGAGATGCTGGTGACTGAACTGGCGACTTAACTGCTGTGCCAATTACCTTCCTCTACCCAACAGTTTCAGCATGCTTGCATCACAAGAGATCAGTGTGGAAGTTTCCCCTTGTCACACCCTGTTGGCACTCAGAACGTTCTAGAATTTGGAACATTTCAGGTTTTGAATTCTCAGGGAAGGGATGGACGCTCAGCCTGTGCAGTGCCCTGACACAGGGCCCTCCTGTTTATGTTTACCCCATGTCAGTGCGGAACTTGTGCCATGTGCTGTTCCTGTTTCCTAGGACTACGTCTATGTCAGCAACTTTGGATATCATGCATAGAAGTTTTTTTTTTTTTTTTTTTTTTTTTTTTTTTTTTTTATTGCGTGTTTCAGGAGAGTAGCAAAGGCTCTCCATGCTCAGATAAGCTGGATCACGTACAGTGAATGCGACGTCAGAAGCTGTTCCCACAGTGGTGGGATATTACGTGGTTGTGAGGTTAATAGGAGTGAGAGCTCCAGGGAGGGAGTCTGGTTGGACAGAAAATTCACTGATCAAAGGCAAATCGAATGAGGTTTGTTTGAGCTGGCTGGAGGATCCTGAAGAGGGAAAGGAAACCATTTTCTCCAAAAAGTGTGTACGAATGTATTATTCATGTAGGATGGGTCAGGGAATGAGCTATGAGGCTGGCAGCCAGGGTCTCTGGGACGTGCAGTACAGAGAGGAGAGCAGAGTCTTTGGGATCTAAGAGTTGCATTTTGTCCCCACTTCTGGTTGCCCGCATGAGCAAATTGGACAAGTGCCTTCTAAGTTTCAATTTCTGTATCTGTCCATAAACCAGAGAAACCTCTGTGTGAGAAGCTTCACCTGATAACTAAATGTTGACAAGAAGTAGACGCTCTGCTGGGGGGCTTTGCTCCTCTCCACTGTTTTACCAGAATTGCTTTTCAGTGCTCACTGTGCACACGTCATCAAGCTCCTAATCTCCCTCTGTGCTTGTATTTCCAGCATGACAGGACCTGTGTAAATACCTTCCAGTGTACCCCTGAATTTCAGAGCAACCAATTGCTCCAAGAGATAAGGGTCCTTAAAATTTCATGAAAATACATAGTATGAAAAAAATCTGAGCATCTATTTCAAAAATTTTTTGCACCAAAACAAACGCACCTTGCAGTTCCATTTTTCCACAAATCGTTTGAAGTCTCCTTGTACAGTCAAACACTCCATTAATGGTAAAAATTAGGGTGTTATTCCAGTTAACTGAAACCCTGGTTGACTTATTCACTCTGGCTAAGACCTTCCCAATGGGCTTTGGATCACCTTCCAGACTAGAGTTTATGTCCAATGGAACATTCATGAATATTCCTTGCAAATGAACATCAGCTTTTCACTGTTGAGTACTATACATTGTGACCCAACAACATGAGTTGGCAGCTGCTTTGTGACTAAGTCTCTGAGAGGAGCTTAGCTTTTATTATTTTTCTCTTTCACCTAGGAAAGGGAACTCAGAAATGATAGGAATTCAGGTTTTGATAAAAACAAACTTCAGAGGGAATTTGGGGCCCTTGTTTTGAAGAAGGAGTGTATACCATTTTCAATGAGTTTGTTGAGCTTCTTAATTTGTGTTGCAGAAAAAGGGAGAGAGAAAGGCCTGGGGATGACACAGATTTCTATCAGAGAACCAGACTCTGGTGAAGGGACCCCTCTAGGGAGCCTGTGCCAGGGACAGGTGGGTACAGCAAGTTGTGTGATGGGCACCATGGAAGGACTTTTGTGGGAGGTCCATTTGGATGGAGCCATCCGGGGCAATGCTCAGTGGAAATAAACCACTTTCCTGGTCTTGACTCAGAAAAGGATCTAATACGTAGAGTATTTCCTTGTATTCAGGGCATTCTCACAATGATCAAGTCTTCACGGAACCCACTATGCCATTGAAAAATAAAATTTAGCACAGTTGAGGGTGTGGCCATGAACAAGGTGTGTCTCTAAGCCGATTCGTCCCATGATTTGAATGAATTTCTCGTTTGCAAGTTCTGGCAATTTCCTGTACTGCTAGGAATGATAACTAGAGAACGGGTGTTCTGGAAGGCGTGGACATTCTCTTCTCTGTCTCAGCTCCAGCTTTTCATAACGGGGGATTTAGGGGGAGAGTTTTCGGCTGTGTTCCGGAAGTTGTTCACATTTAAGAAACGGAAAGGGAGAATTGAGGTGTGAATAATTTACAGTAAAGAACTATTCCATGCAGGGCATAATTATCAGGATAATATTTGTATAAGTAATAAGAAAAATAGCTGACAAAACATATGTGATCATACCACAACTGCTGTGAGAGCCATTTTTGATCTTCTAAAGGCTCCGGATCCTTCTGAATGGTGACAGAATTGTGGTTTCTGGTGGCCCTTGGTTATAAAACTTCCATATGGAACCTTAGTTACATTCCAGTTATTGTATCCAGTCTCCACTTTGGAGATTAACAGCTGGCTCCCACTGTTAGGAAACACGCCTTTAGAAGGTTAGTGTGGAAGAGAGTTGCTGTATCATCACTAAACCCATTTATTCTTCCTGGATACTCAGCTAAACTGTCCTTCCAAGCCCACCTGCTTCCAATAGGAGCTCTTTGCCCAGCGCAATAGGAAATGGTGATGGCACTCCAGAACTGACCCAGCTCCTGTTCTGCTCAGTTTATTGCATCTCTTCCTCATTCTTTGAAGTTGCCTAATACTAGAATAAACCTGTATCGGGTATGGAATGGACATGGCGTGGAAGCTCCTAGAACCCTGAGCCATGGTGGAGGGCCCAGGGATGCACTCAGCTGGGACTATGAGCTTCTGCCTATACATAGTGAGAAATAAAGTTTTTGGGGTTAGGCTACTTTGAATTTGGAGTAATTTCTTAGAGCATAGTCCATTGAGCTACACACACCTCTGTCTTAATAAGCATTCATTATCCATCAGTTCCTAAAGGCAGGTGACTCATAGCTTGCTTAATGTAAGGGACAGTTCTGAAATAGGAAATTGTTAGGAATGACAAAGGCCCTTTTCTTCCTGGGATGCTTGATTTAGTTGCTTCTGGGGGCACTGGATTAGTCAGTGGTTGTTTAAATGCAACCCATTTTGGAGGGAAGGAGACAGGCTAGCTTGGGTTTTCAATGACGTGCAACATGTTGCAAGGTGTGGCATCAATGGTACTACTAGTAGTGGGTAATGTGCTACAGTTTCTTAATTTTTTCAAGTTTTTAATTTTGGAATAATTACAGACTCAGAGGAAATTGCAAAGAAATGTGCCAGGAAGTTTCAAGGACCCTGCTATTCTGTCTTCCCAAGATCAATATGGAAATCAAGATGTTGACGTTGGTGCAATCTACAGAGCTGATATAGATTCATGCACTGTGTGTGTGTGTGTGTGTGCATTTGTATGAAGTTCTGTCATATGTGTAGCTTCATGTAATTGCCACTTACAATCATAGAAAAAGAACTGTGCCAACCTAGAAAACTTCCTCGTGCTAACCCTTCAGTCTAACATCCTTTCTCCAGCGGTCTCTCTTACCAACCGCTAATCTGTTCTCTACCTCTGTATATAATTTTACTCTCAGAATATTATATAAATGTCATCATATAGCATTTGACCTTTTGTGATTACCTTTTCTCACTCAGCATAATTCCCCTGAGATCTGTAATTAGCCAGGATCTTCAGAATAACAGAATCAACAGGGAAGAGATTGACTATGACAGTGGCAGGCAAGAAGTCCCATGATCTCCTCTTTTCCAACAGGAGGCCCAGGAAAACTGGTAGTGGAGTTTTCCGTCCAAACATGAAAGCCTGAGAAACAAGGGGCAAATGGTGTCAGTCTAAGGCTGAGTGAAGGCCCATAAACCAGAGTGCTGATGTCCAGGGCAGGAGAAGATGGAAGATGCAGATAAAGGGGAGAGGGAGAGGGATGGGGAGGAGGAAGGAGTTCGAGATGAAGGAGAGGGAGTGGGGGAAGGAGAAGAGGGGAAGAGAGGAAGTAGGAGAGGGAGGGAGGGGAGAGGGAAAGGAAGGGGAGGGGAGGGGAGAAGGAGAGAGATGGAGAGGAGGAGGGAGTAGGAAAGGGAGAGGGAGGGGGAGGAGGAGGGAGCTCGAGATGAAGGGGGAGAGAGAGGAGGAAGGAGAAGAGGGGAGGAGAGAAAGTAGGAGAGGGAGAAGGATGGAGAGGAGGAAGGAGTGGGAAAGGGAGAGGGAGGAGGAGATGAGAGGGAGTGGAAGTGGGAGAGGGAGAAGAAGAGGAAGAGCCCCAGCTGCTCCACTTCCCACCCCGCTCCTTGTTAATGCACCTGGCAAAGCAATGGAAGATGGCCTCTGCACCCGTGTGGGAGACCCGGAGGAAGCTCTGGGCTCCTGACTTTGGACCAGCCCAGCTCCGGCCATTGCAGCCATTTGGGGAGTGAACCAACAGATGGAAGATCTCTCTCTCTCTTCTTCCCCCGCCCCATAACTCTGCCTTTCAAATGATTGAGTGCAAATGTGTGCAATTTCTTCTGGAATTTATATTTTGTCATATTGGTCTATGTGTCTGTTTTTAAGTCAGTAGTGTGATATTTTGATTTGTAGTAGATGGTATAATTAGGTGATGTGATGCCTGCAGCTTCACTCTTTCTTCATCAAGGTTGCTTTGGCTGTGCAGGGTCTTTCATGGTTCCATGCAAATTTTAGGATAATTTTTTTTCTATTTCTGCAAACAATATCATTGGAATTTTGATGGGGATTACAATGAATATGTAGAATGCTTTGGAAAGCATGGATAGTTTAACAATATGAGTTTTTCTTTTTCTTTTTCTTTTTTTTTTTGTACAGGCAGAGTGGACAGTGAGAGAGAGACAGAGAGAAAGGTCTTCCTTTGCCGTTGGTTCACCCTCCAATGGCTGCCGCGGACAGCGCTGCGGCCGGCGCACCGCACTCATCCGATGGCAGGAGCCAGGTGCTAGGTGCTTATCCTGGTCTCCCATGGGGTGCAGGGCCCAAGCACTTGGGCCATCCTCCACTGCACTCCTGGGCCACAGCAGAGGGCTGGCCTGGAAGAGGGGCAACCGGGACAGAGTCCGGCGCCCCGACCGGGACTAGAACCCAGTGTGCCGGCGCCGCAAGGCGGAGGATTAGCCTGTTGAGCCACGGCGCCGGCCAACAATATGAGTTTTTCAAATCCATAAACATAGGATGTGTTTCCATTCACTTTTGCCTTCTTCAATGCCTTTCATCAGTGTATGGCTCTTTTTATCTCACTGGTTATATTTATTGCTAAGTATTTTTTAAGTTGTTGTAAGTGGCATTGTTTTTTAATTTATATTTTGGATAGTTCCTTGCTAGTGCATAAAGATGCTATGGATTTTATATGTTGATTTTGTATCCTGCAACTTTACTGAATTTATTACTTTCTGGTTTTTTTTTTTGGGGGGGTGGAATCTTTAGGGTTTTCTGTATATCAGATAATATCATCTCCAAACAGAGATAATTTTACTTCTGTTTTGATTTGGTTGTTTTTTAATTTCTTTTTCTTGACTAATTGCTCTGGCTAGGACTTTCACTGCCATCTTAAATGGAAGTGGCAACAGTGGACCTCCATTGGGTAGGTGTTTGGCTGATTGGTTAAGTTGTTGCTTGGACACCCAGATACCGTATACCAAGTCCTGGCTCCTCCACTCCCAATCCAGCTATCAGCTAATGTGCATAGTAGGAGGCAGCAGATGAAGGCTGGAAGTACTTGCACCCAGTGGAAGACTCAGACTGAGTTCCAGGCTCCTGGCTTGGATCTGGCCATTCCTAGCTGTTGCAGGCATATGGTGAGTGAACCAGTGGATGGAAGATCTCTGTCTCTCTCTCTCTCTCTCTCTCTCTCTGTTTCTTTCTTTTACTCTCTCTGCTTTTCAAAAAAAAAAAAAGCAAATAAATAAGTAAAAATGTTTAAAAAAAAAAAAGGAGTGGAAATCCTTGTCTTGTTTCTCATTTGAGGAAAAGCCTTTAACATTCTAGCCTTGAGTGTGATGTTAGCTACGGATTTAAGCTATACGGTCTTTATTGTGTTTAGATACATTCCTCCTATGCCTGATTTGTTGATATTTTTATTATGAAGTGATGCTAAACTTTGTCAATTATTTTTTCTGCATCTGCTGAGATGATTGTATGATTTTTGTCCCTGCACTGCTAATGTGATGTATCACATTTACTGATTTCTATACATTAATCCATTCTTGCATTCTAAAGCTAAATCCCATTTGATTATGGTGAATGATCCTGTAATATGTTGTTGAATTGATTTGAAAGTATTTTGATGAGGATTTTTGCAATTGTCCTCAATAGAGATGTTGGCCCCCAAGCTTTCATCGATTTATTTGTGATATTTAATGACGTCAATAAATCTAGGATAGTTACTAGTTTTGGGTTACTAGGTCCCATTGCTGTCATGGACCCATGTGCTGGCTTGTGGAAGGGAAAAACAATGAAAATCTCTGCGAATTACGTTATGACATAAGGCTGGAGATTTTATATATCCCGGGGGTAGAACTGAAAAGGTATATAGCTGTCCTTACCAGAGAAAACCCAACTGCTTCTAGCTAGCTTATGGACGAGGACGGAGAGAAAGGAATTTATCACATCAGTAGCTACATATCAGGTATTTGAGTACGTATTAATTTTCATAAGCCATGAAACCACATCTGATATAGAGGCTTCTATTGGAGTCCCACCTGTGAAGCTCACAACAATTCATTGTCATTTTCTAAACCCCAGCTGTCTTCTGTTGGGGTCAGGCAGGAGAGCTGAACGGGAGTGCGGTGGGGATCACACCCCTGCATTTTCCAGTCTTTGATGGAAGCACTAATCTCTGCAGTGCCTCTTGGAGTGTAGTATTGCTTCTGATGTATTGTTTACCCAGGTAGAGACAGTCGAATCACTTCTATTTGGCCTCTCCTACCTTAATAGCTCTGCTTCCACAGGTCAGGGAATCAATTTTGGGATCCTGCCACCTGCAAAGTATGTCTGTTCTGATCATGTGTCCTGGAACTGGGGGAATTACCACCGGACAGGTTCACCAGAGACTGTGCAATGGACCCGAGCTTAAACTCTGCCGACCACCTGACCTCGGTGAGCCTTTGTCTGACTGATCGGTCTCATTAATATTTTGAGCCCCCTGGAATTGGTGTCATTTTTAGAGTTGAGAGTCAATGTCCCTGAAATACTTGAGACTATTACCTTGTGGAATCATATGGTTCCTGAATTTTTGAGACTGACTTTTGTCACTCAGCGTAATTTCCTTGAGGTCCATATAAGTCATGTCTATCAATGGTTTATGCTTACATAGATAGAGCACAGTTTGTTTAATCAATCATCCACTGAAGAAATTAGGACTGTTATCAATTTTTGGCTGTTATGAATAGAGCTGCCTTGAACATCCATGTACATGTTATTTTGTATATGAACATACAATATAAACACAGGTATAATTTTCCCTAAGATTAAATGTCCCAAAGTGTAATTTCTAGGCTATACAATAAATGCATTTTTGGATTTGTATATTACCAAGGTGCATTCCAAAGTGACTGTGCCACTTTAGATTCCTATATGTTCCACAAATATAAGAGTGACCTAATTTCTTTGCATCCTTGCAACATTTGAAGTTATCGCTATTTTTTCCTTGTGCCATTCTCAAATGTGTGTGGTGATATCCCTATTGTGGTTTTAATTTTCTCTAATGGTGAATTATGTTGAATATCTTTTTTATTGCTTATTTGCTACCTACATTTCCAATTCAGTGAAATAGCTGTTCATGTTTGGGTACATTTTCAAATTAGACTTTTTTTTATATTGAGTGTTGGGAGTTCTTTGTGTAATCCGGATATAAGTTCCTTTGTTGATTATGTGATTTGAAAATATGTAATTTAATTTCACAATTTGTAACTCATGCTTGGAATAAGATCTTCCTCAGAACAAGTATTTTACATTTTTATGAGGTCCAATTTATCATTTTTTGTGATGGATTATCTTTTTTATGTGAAATATAGTAACTCTTCATTTAGCTCTACATCTCAAAGATATATGCTTTTTTCTCCTCAATATTTTATAATTTGAAAATTGACATTTAAGACTATGATTCATTTTGAATAAATTTTTGTGTAAGATGTGAGGTTTATGTTGAGCTTCTTCTTCTGACTGTCCAATTGTGTGAATGCTTTTTGAAAAAGATAAGTGAACTTTACCATCCATGCCACTCCCTTTACCTGTGTTTTATACACCTTCTTGAACGAGAGACAAGGAGGCAGGGTGGGATCCAGCTATGATTAAATATCATATTGCACCTGCAATAAAATTTTGTATCAAGGTGGGGGAGGGCCTTAAGTAAATAATCACAGGCCAGATGTGGTCTGCAGACATATCTGTCCCAGAGGGAAATTTTTAAATAATATTTTGAGCTAGCTAACAGTGAAAAGCTCCTGTACAACTGCAGATCGATGAATTCTCTGTAGCAACCAGAAAAGTCCGTGATAGAAGGCCCACATCCCCACCTGATGTCGCTGAGTGAGTTGAGCTGTTCCTCCATGTGAAACATGCTGTCTGCAGCCTACTATGGTCTCCACCAATCCCTGCTGACACCTCAACACAAAGGCCCTTTCCAGTGCCATCTTTCTTCTTATTACTTGTCTAGCATTCTGGTTTTCTAAAATTTATTTTATTTATTTGAAAGAGTTACAGAGAGATGTAGAAACAGAGAGAGAGAGAGAGAGAGAGAGAGAGAGAGAGGTTTTCCATTTGCTGGTTTACTCCCCAAATGGCTGCAATGGCCAGAGCTGAGCTGATCCAAACCCAGGAGCCAGGAGCTTCTTCCATGTCTCCCACGTGGATGCAGGGGTCCATGGTCTTGGGCCATCTTCCACTGCTTTCCCAGGCACATTAGCAGGGAGCTGGACTGGAAGTGGAACAGCTGGGACTCGAACCAGCATCCTTATGGGATGCCAGCACGGCAGGCTTTAACTCATTGTGCCACAGCACCGGCTCTCAGCATTCTTGTTTTAGTTGCCCGATGCTTATTCCTAAATTCTTGTTCTTATTTGGAGCTCTCTTCATTTCCTTTAGACTTTTGTAGTTTCGACTATCCCAAGTTTCTCTTCTCTGCCTGTGGCTCTTTCTTTCCTTTTTCTTCTATTTCCCATACTTCTCTCCTTTGTTTGCTCTTTCTAAGCTTATTGACTTAAGCCCAACTTAACTTAGGCGGATGTTAGGTGTCACCAGGGAGTGGCCTATCCCTGGGTGTTCTTGGGTCCTGTGGGATCTTGTCCCTGTAAGGCTTCCAGGCAAGGGGGGGAAGTTCTGGCCTGCAGCAAATCATCTGTGAGTGGTTGGTTTCCAACACAGAGGTGGTGAGCAAGGTGCAGAGAATACCCACAAGTCTGGTTTTAAACCACCTGTCGTGCCTTAGTTTTGAGTGCTCACCCTTCTGAGTTGGGTCACTGAGCCTCGTCATAAAACTGTGAATAGCTGCATTTGAACTGTAATTATACCAAGTCACACTTGGAGTCATTGAAAAAAATTTGGCTTTCAACTCAAGGATGATTCATTGTATCCTGGACAGGGGACGCCAAGAAAGAGCAGCACCACAGGATGGGGGATGTCAGAAGCTTCTGGGAAAACCTAGGTCAGAGGACATCAGAGCTGGACACCAAGGCCTTCTTCTCCAACATGCACAAACCAAATTTGATTTCAGAAGCAATGATCGTGACAAGGACAACTGTGTTGAGCACAAGATGACAGTCTCCCTCTGGCTTCACTCCCTCACCCCCACCCTCCACACCACTCCTACCATGGTTGGCTGCAGAGAAGTGATAGGAAACAGAGTGGAAACAAAACTGCTTGTGTTGCTGAGAAATATGGCAAAAGTAAACAGCAATCAAGAGGAGTGATGAGGGAAAGAAGGAGATTAAAAATAAATGCAAGTGTTTCTGAGTTAGGTTTTGCTTTGTTTTCACATTTGGCTCTACTCATAGACTGAAGTCTCCTCTCATCTAAAAACGTGTGGGCTTGAGTCTCTTGTGTTTGTTTAGGCTTTGATGTAGAACAACGACCTAGAAAATGCAGGGGAGGTGGAAAGAAGTGGACACAGCATCTGTACGAGGGGGAGGCAGGCAAGGGGCCCAGGTTCGCAGATGCAGGGACTCTTGGGCTCGGTTGTAATGACCTATTTACAGTGTTCTTATGAGAGGAAGAATAATGGAGAATTTCATTCTTCTTGCGAAGACCTATGCTGAACTCTAGCGAATATGTAGACAGGATTGCATAAGAAAGAAGAGTTCTCTATCTCTCTTATCTATCATCAGCCAATCAATCATCATTATATAGCATCAATCAATCATTATCTATCATCAATCAACCAATCATTATCTATCATCAATCATTATTATCAATCAATCATTATCTCTCATCAATCATTATATGTCATCTCTATATCTCTGTCTATCTATCATCTATCTCAATTCTTTCATAATCACAGAAAACTACACTGGCACACCCTAATGTCTGCAAAGACAATTATATTGCAGAAGGAAAAGAAAAAGAAGAAAATCCAACTGAGCAGGAAGCTCTCTGAATTCTCTAATGAGACACCGAAGGCAGCCCCTCAAATTGTGTAAAAAACACCGAAGCAACGGGAGCTGGCCAGCTGCTGCCTGGACGGGAAGGAAAGGGCATTCTGCGCTCTCCACCTCCTGTGCTAGCCAGATACAGGCAGGCAGGGCACAGAGGAAGCTCCTCCTCTGCGTGCTCCTTTTCCTTGCGCAAAGTGCGGGCTCCCGGAACACTCTCAGTTCCCCCTGAGAGTTGCGAAGCCTGCACTGCACGGCCTGCTTCACATAAGAATGGGGCTCTCTGAGGCACCTTCCCGCACTGGGAGGCAATTGCCTTCGTGTAAAGACAGTTTCAGACTTCAGGCTCTGCCCCTTCACAGACAGCATCCAGTCATTCGCTCATTCTAGAACCTTCTGAGACAGGAGAAGCTTGTCAACACCATCCCTGTGTGTTTCCTGCAGGTCCAGCAGAGCGAGCTGATGACCTAAAATCACCTGGTGCTTCTGATCCAGCAACAATCTTGTGATTTGGACACTTTTTATTCCATTATTTAGAAAATCCAGAGGTCAAAACATCAGAACATTTATTCACAAACTTCAAAGATTATTATCCAATCCTCAAAGCACAACCTCCCCAAAACTAATTTTCATTAACGTAAACTTGAAAAAAAGTGCCACTTAGTACTTTTTAAAAAAAAGATTATTTATTTGAAAGTCAGAGTTACACAGAGAGAGAAAGGGGGGGGGGGACAACTTTGGGGGGTGTGGTGAAGCCACCATAGTGGCTTAACAATGTCTTAACAGCTCTCAGATGTCCCCTCTCAATTCAAAAAAAGTATTAAATGGTTGGAGCCAGCACTGTGGCATAGTGGGTAAATACCGCTGCCTGCAATGCCGGCATCCCATAAGGACTGTCTCCAGATGGCCTTGTAGTCATCAGATTTAGGAGAGAACAGTTCTAAGTTCATCTAATTGCCAACGCTCAGGTGACCCAGGAGAGGGAAGGCGGGAGAGGAGATGGTCATGGTTGAAAATATTTGGCAAAGCTTCGGGGCCAGTCCGATGGAGGTCTTGGCAGGAGTCACCAGGCATACTTTGTACAGGCTGCTCTGTTAGGGAGGGTGGACAGACTCCAGGGCACACTGATCAGAGAAGGACGTGGTGAGAAAGCAGCTGCCACATCATCTCAGAACCTTGCCTGGGGCGAGAGGCCAGCATACACAGTTGGTGCTAATTTTCCCAGGAGGCAAGGTAAAAGGTGTAGGAGTGGCCACGGCTGGAGCTAGCCTCTTGGCTATTTCTCCAAAATAATTAACTCCAGTGCCTTCTGTAAGACTCAGCTCAAGGACTGCCGCCTCCTTACCTCAAGCTCTCGTGCAGAGCTTTGCTCTTCCTTGGTCTCTGTTAGCTCCCAGTGCATGACTCCAGTCTTATGCTATATCAATCAGTGTCTTCCCTAGAAGATAGGAACTGGGTCTTACTTTCCTGTTCATATTTCCAGTGCTTGACACCTCCGTTGCCACACACATACACTATAAATATTTCCCTGGAAGTGAACGTGTGGAAATGGAAGTTGATAGCTCTCCATTGGGCTACTAGATGGTCTCGGCACAAGTTTAGAGGGTTCTTAAATACATAAATCATTTCCTTTGCCAGCAAGAACCATGCATTTTTTTTTTGACAGGCAGAGTGGACAGTGAGAGAGAGACAGAGAGAAAGGTCTTCCTTTGCCGTTGGTTCACCCTCCAATGGCCGCTGCTGCCCACGCGCTACAGCATACGCACCGCGCTGATCTGATGGCAGGAGCCAGGTGTTTCTCCTGGTCTCCCATAGGGTGCAGGGCCCAAGCACTTGGGCCATCCTCCACTGCACTCCCAGGCCATAGCAGAGAGCTGGCCTGGAAGAGGAGCAACCAGGATAGAATCTGGTGCCCCGAATGGGACTAGAACCCAGTGTGCCAGCGCCGCAGGCAGAAGGATTAGCCTATTGAGCCACGGCACTGGCCGTATTTTGTTTTTATGATTATAGAAATTATCCCTTTAATGGAAAGCAAGTGAGGGTTAATTCATTATGTAAATACAGGAAATGATGTGCATAGAGAAATCTGATAGACAAAAGATTTTATGGCTGGTGCAAATGAAGTAGCTATACTTCCCATTGCCTTGTTAAAAACTACCCAAATATTAATGAGCTGTAGGTGGGGAAGCTCCTTTCTGCTGTGGACCATTTGGATATTTATAACATCACCTGCAGACCATACAAGATTATCAGCTTATAAGTTAGCCCGCTACAGATTTATTAGATTTCAAGTTCCATCTTCAGTTGCCTTGGCAGGATCAGACCGAATGACTTCGTGGGCCTTATGCGACCCCTGGAGTGGATGTTAACCACCCTGCAATAGCAATTTTGCTCCACTTCACAATTCTGAAGGGCAGGAGGTCAGGCAGGGCCAGCTGACTGCTGTCCAGGTAGCCAGAATGTAGGTCACTCAATGGCATTCCGACTGTGGATGGGCTGGTCTGGTGGAGGCAATGCGCTTGGTTCACAGGCAGGGTGTCTAGAGAGCTGTTTGGAAGGCTGGGCTTCATGGGGGCTGTCCAGCAGCACGTGACTGTTCAAGCTTCCAAGAGAAACACTTCAGTGCCCAAGAGCTGCAACTCGCTCTCAGACCTGAACTCCGGAGTCACCCAGTGACACCTTTGCTACTTTATAATGAGCGTACTTCAAAACTTCCACAGCAGCATTAAAGGAAAATGTATTCATTTCGGTGCAGAAAAAAAAATTGAAATGCACACATACACAGGGTCTTCAAAAAGTTTATAGAAAAGATATATTAGGAAAAAACTATGCATGGACTTCAGAAAGGTTTTGCATCAATATAAATTTATCTTTAAATTTTACTTTTTTAAAAAGATTTATTTATTTATTTGAAAGTCAGAATTAAACAAAGAGAGGAGAGGCAGAGAGAGAGAGGGGTCTTCCATCTGCTGGTTCACTCCCCAAGTGGCCACAATGGCTGGAGCTGCTTCGATTGGAAGCCAGGGGCCAAGAACTTCTGGGTCTCCCACATGAGTGCAGGGGCCCAAGCACTTGAGCCATCTTCCACTGCTTTCCCAGGCCACAACAGAGAGCTGGATTAGAAGTGGAGCAGCCAGGTCTCAAACCAGTGCCCATATGGGATGCTGGTACTGCAGGCAGTGGCTTTACCTGCTACGCCACAGCGCTCGCCCCTAAATTTCGCTTTTATATGTACTTTTTAAAAAAGCACTCTTGTTTGGGTTGATGCAGTCACAAACCAACCCAGGTTCAAGGGGAGGACACATAGCATCCACTTCCCAAAGGGAATGGTGTCAAAGATTTTGCAACCATGATTTGAAACTGCCGTGCTAATTTCATAGGCAGGTGAACGTAAGTTTTAAGCTATGAAAATGATTTGCCCAAAAACACCACAAAAACTACAAAGTGCATAACCCTGACTACAACTTGTGCCTAACGACATCGATTGAAAAGTGGAGACTATGGGGCTAATGCTGTGGTGTATTGGGTTAATCTGCCAACTGCAGTACCGGCATCCCATTTGGGTGCCAGTTCGAATCCAGGCTGCTTTACTTCCAATCTAACTCTCTGCTATGGCCTGGGAAAGCAGTGGAAGATGGCCCAAGGCCTTGGGCCCCTGCACCTGCGTGGGAGACCCGGAAGAAGCTCCTGGCTCCTGGCTTCAGATTGGCGCAGCTCCGGCCGTTGCAGCCAATGGGGGAGTGAACCGGCGGATGGAAGACCTCTCTCTCTCTGCCTCTCCTTCTCTCTCTGTGTAACTCTGACTTTCAAGTAAATAAAGAAATCTTAAAAAAAAAAAAAGCAGAAAAGGGAAGATTATTGCTAAGATTATGCCCAGGTATGGGCATGAGTGCTCAGTGGTTTCTATTTTATTTGATTTGCTTTTTTTCCAAGAGAAAAAAAGCCACTAGGGAAGAAAAAAGTTACTTTTTTAAGTTTTAGAGCTTTTTTGTTGGTTTTAGAATAGCAGACAAAATTTGCCATTCATGAAATGATCTATATGTTCATTAATAAAGCTCAGGTAAAGAGGATGGCTTTGAACTTGACTGCAGTGGTCAGTGTGGAAGGACGACCTTTGTGTATTTCCCAAGGACAGAGAGGAAGGGTGTTTGGTGTCACCTTTGAATTGCCCATTGCTTTGTCTGGCTCGATTTGAAGTTCTAGTTAGGAAGTAGGGGTCAGCTAACTCTCCCCTGGTGTCAGTCCTCTCTTTCTTCTCTTGAATAAAAGAATTTCTCACATCACACTTCTCAGAACTCTTGGTCACACCTGATAAATAACTACTATTTCCCAACACCCCCCTCCTTTGAAGTGGCTGTGTGATCTTCAAGTTCTTGCCAGAAAAATATGAGTGGATGTTGTGATGTAGACAACTTAAGATATCATTTCCTTAAAAGGAAGTTCCTGGACCTTCATTTCTGTTCCTCTTTTCTTCCTGTAGGCTGGGGAGTGAGCCTGGACCATGCTGAAAACCCTTAGAAAATAGCAGGGGAACAAGCTGGAAGGAGCCTGGAATTCCAGACAATGCCAGGGAGTGATAGTCCCTGGATCTGTCCCAGAACACGACACTGAATGGGGACACAAGAAAGAAAGAAATCTCCTACTTGTTTGAACTACTATATTTGGGGCACATCTTTATGGAAACAGTGTAAAGTTTATTACAGAAATGAAAGAGTTTAGGAATACAGGCGTCCAACAATGGTGTTCCCCTTGTTCTTCTAGTGCAAACCACAACTTCAGAAGAGAAGACATGGGGACAGCAGCACTGGCTTATGAAAACCACCAAGAGCAAGAGCAACGTTCAGGCATCAGGAAGATCATCTCTGATTGGAAAGGAGCTGCAGGAGATTCTGATAAAACCTGGTTCTGCCCCCCTGGTTCCACTTTGGTCATCGGTGACACCATCGCTAAGAGTCTCTAGGATTTGACAGGCGGGGAGGTCAGGCACACCTACCGGAAGACTGTAGAAACTCACAAGATCGATGTGGCAGTAGAGACTGAGAAGTCTAAATGTGGGATGTTGAGTAGACTCCTGTATGTCTAGGCATTAAGAAATGGATTACTTTTTTTTTCCTTGAGGAAAAGTGGAGGAAATCCTTTGTCTATATGTCTCCAGAAAAGAACATCGATTAGAGAGAGAAGGGAAGTTCTAAAATATAAAATTCTGGCCATACAGATATGAATGATCCCCATGAGGAAGAAATGTCTTTATTTAACTTGATGGTGGATTGTGGTGTGGAAGAAGGTAGAAAGTAGAGTTTATAGCCAAGTTGTGAACACAGTAGAGTAGCATCTCTCTCTCTCTCTCTCTCTCTCTCTCTCTAACTCTATCTGTCAAATAAAAAATAGTTTATGAGAACAGGGGTAGGAGGACTGAAGTCCAGAATGCATTAAAACTAACACACAGAGAATAACCACTAAGAACTATTTGAGGGAGGCTTGGAAGAAGAAGAAGGATGAAGAGCTTGGGGCAGATGATGAGATGTTAACAAGATCATAGAGAAAAGGCAGTATTATTCAACACTCATTCTGTGTCCTTCTCTGTTAAGGGAAAAGGATATTTCCGTTGGAAATTGTAGAGATAAGGTGGTTAATCTTAATTAAGTGAGACCATGGAAAAACTCATAGCTTATTTAAAAAATTGAAAAGATACATTACTGGCTCCCGTATGTGACCAAGCGATAACTGTTGGTACTACTTAGGGAAAGACAGCACATGGAAGAAGAGAAATTGTCTCAATTTCCCAAAAGGGAGCAAAGTTGGATTCCAGAATGTACCTCAATTACTATTTGTTCTATTTCTATCCACTATCTTCTACTTGCCTACTCTGTTCTTCCTCTTTCTGAGATATCTGGCCCAGTCCTCTGCCATCAGTAGATAGTGGAGTGGGTGCAAAATTGGCCAGGTGCATTGTGACTGATTTTCACTAGGCTAAAGCATAAAGGAAGAATTTCATCCAAGACAAGCTGGTGCACCAAGTTCCAAAAGGGAGATGGAGAGAGATCACTTGATGAAGCTGATACTTAAAGGTTAGAGAGCTAGGGTTTCAGAAGTTAATGGGATCACAGGAAGAAGAAATAAAATCACAGGCAAAATACCTTGAACGTGAGTGCTACGTTGACACAAAGGTGGGATAAGAATAGGTCTTTGCATAAGGGTTGAGTTATAAGGCAATCGCAAATACAAAACAAAAACCCTAGTAAGACAGGACTAGCTTGGTCTTTATGTAATTGGAGGTATGGGGCACAGTTGACTCAGGCCAAGGGTCCAGGAATACATCATTGTGGAGCTCAGTTTAATGGATTCCTAGCTTGTTCAATAGCCACACTCAATGTAAAGATGAATTTTTTTCTTTCTTTCTTTCTTTCTTTCTTTCTTTCTTTCTTTCTTTCTTTCTTTCTTTCTTTCTTTCTTTCTTTCTTTCTTTCTTTCTTTATTCAGGGAGAGTTAAGACAGTGAGAGAGAGAGACAGAGAGAAAAGTCTTCCTTCCGTTGATTCACCCCCCAAATGGCCGCTACGGCCAGTGCTGTGCCCATCTGAAGCCAGGAGCCAGGTGCTTCCTCCTGGTCTCCCATGCGGGTGCAGGGCCCAAGCACTTGGGCCATCCTCCACTGCACTCCTGGGCCACAGCAGAGAGCTGGGCTGGAAGAGGAGCAACTGGGACAGAACTGGCACCCCAACTGGGACTAGAACCCAGTGTTCCAGTGCCGCTGGCAGAGAATTAGCCTAGTGAACGGTGGCACAGGCCTAGATGATTTCTTTTTTTTTTTCTTTTTTTTTGACAGGCAGAGTGGACAGTGAGAGAGAGAGAGACAGGGAGAAAGGTCTTCCTTTGCCATTGGTTCACCCTCCAATGGCCGCCACGACCAGCGCACTGCGGCTGGTGCACCGTGCTGAT
Source organism: Sylvilagus floridanus (assembly GCA_949820135.1). Lineage (NCBI taxonomy): Eukaryota > Metazoa > Chordata > Mammalia > Lagomorpha > Leporidae > Sylvilagus > Sylvilagus floridanus. The sequence continues at coordinate 2,426,686 of OX463243.1, forward strand.
CCTATGGCAGGAGTCAGGTGCTTCTCTTGGTCTCCCATGGGGTGCAGGGCCCAAGCACTTGGGCCATCCTCCACTGCACTCCCAGGCCACAGCAGAGAGCTGGCCTGGAAGAGGGGCAACCGGGACAGAATCTGGCGCTCCGACAGGGACTAGAACCCGGTGTGCCGGCGCCGCAGGCGGAGGATTAGCCTAGTGAGCCTCGGCGCTGGCCAGATGAATATCTTAGTTAAGGAATGAATGCCAACCTGGATGATATCTCTATCATTCGAATCTGTGTTCGAATCTGTCATGTTAAATATTATTTACCTTAGCAGCTCATGACAAGAGCCTCGGGTGATTACTGAAGACATAAATAAGAGTGTCAATTGTTAAATAAACAACAGGAGTCACTGTGCGCCTGCTCCTCATGTAGGACCTCTGTCCTTAATGTGTTGTACTATGCGAATTAACAGTAACACTACTACTCAAACAGTACTGTATACTTTGAGCAGTCTGCTGAAATCTTTACTTAGTATATACTAAGTTGATCTTCTGTATATAAAGATAATTGAAAATGAATTTTGATGAAGAATGGGATGGGAGAGGGAGTGGGAGATGAGATGGTTGTGGGTGGGAGGGTGGTTATGGGGGGAAAAGCTGCTATAATCCAAAAGTTGTACTTTGGAAATTTATATTTATTAAATAAAAGTTGAAAAAATATTATTTACCAAGGACACAGATACATGAAAAGCACACATATTGGTCCTGAAGGTAGAAAATGGAGGAAGAATAGTTAAGAAGATTCAGGATGTAAAAAGATTATATAGAAAACTGAAAAACTCTCAAAGATTTGGGTCATTGATTCAAAAATAATAATAGTGGAGTTATTAAGGAGGATATACATTGAGTTGATAAAGTGAATAATTTTCCCAGATTAAAAAGTCATATTAATATTACTTTTATTATTAATATTAATGACATTAATTATGATGATTTATTTAGCATAATATATACAGTTAGCATTATATATACAAAATAGTATCATTTAAACAAATAGATATTAATATTATTGATAAGATATTTTACATTGTCTTTTTGTATTATGTTTGTACTAAACATGTTTTTTATACTTAGAGAACATCTCAATTGGGATTGGTCTCATTTTAAGCACTGATCAGTCCCATGGGCTTTTGGCTACTGTATTGGGCAGTGTAGATCTAGAAGGGGTGTGGACCTTAAAGATGGCTACCATGATGATGGAATTTCTGAAAACAGGTGATAAAGAATGGATAAAGTCTCTGGATAGGTTTAGGAAGGACATGAATACACATTTGAATACTGAAAGTTCTGTAACATAGAAAAAGGATTCCATTCCCTTGCACTTTGCAGTGAAGAGTTAGAACTAGGATCAATGCGTAAACATTATTAGGGAAGCAGATTCAAGCTTACTGTAAAAAGGTAAATGTTTAGTAATTACAGGTGCATAAAGATGGTATTAACTTTTAAATAACCAACAATGAGCTCTGTGCAAGGCATTCTGTTAGATGCCAAGGTTCTAAAAGGCAAATAAGATTACAGTCCTCAGAAAGCTGATGGTGGTTTTATGACTAACTTTAATATAGTTGGTAAGGTACTTATTTCTGTTGAGATAGGTAAGGAGAATTCACTGTGAACCACAATAAGAAACGCATTTACAACATAGCCCAGTGCATCCCATAATAAAAGAAAGGTTTCATAAAACAGTATTATTGTTATGTGTTTGGTGTTCTTTTATGCTTTTTAGTCTAGTCTGTTTTATTAGAAATATCCTAATAACAACCTACAAAATTGGTCTACTAATGGGTTGCTACTAATGGGTTGGAAGAACATTTGGTTACTTGCTTGTAAAGGTTTGATATGACTTAAACCCTAAGAGTACCCTAGCTGTAAACACTGTTCTTTGCATCCATTGTGACTGAAAATTGGGGTAGAACTGGAAACACTTGACTGCCCCCAGGACATCTGGGCTACACAGTCACAAATGCATATTACATCTTCCAGGGAGGGATAAGTAAACTGTTTTGTGAAAAAAAAAAAGTCCTTTTGTGATGTCATAGTGTCTTAGGATAGCTCCCAATAAATACAAAGTGAGGCAGGTCTGGGTATTGATATGGACTACTTCCATAAGCCACAAAAATTATCCAGAGTCAGCCAAGAAACTTAGTCGGATGGATGGTTCAGAGTTAGGGTCACCCAGTATATGATCTTCTAAGAATCCGCCAAATTTTTTCCCATATGGTCTTTCTTTTATATGTTAATCAAAGCTCTGTGCATCTGTGTTGGCTCAGTGTGTGCTGAGCATCCAAGATGTTACAAGTAGAAGGTTTGGATATAGGGAAAAAAGGAGGTAAGATGTGACATTAGATTTGGTCACGGTTCTGCGTGACAGAGTGCACAACCTACTCGGATCAAGTTGAATTAAATGAAGACTCTGATGCCAAACTAGAGGATGTAGGGCAGGGAAGAGCTGAATGGTTTCTGAGCAACAGAAGCAGATATTAGGGTGAAAGGCAGCACGTGCTGGGCTCATCATGAATATTAGATCCTGGTCCCTTTGTAGCCAGTGTTGAGGGTTCCACATTTGCCCAGTATGTCTCCATTTTACAGCTGCCAAGCTCTCTAAAGTTTCTTTGCTCTCTGTCTCTCTCTCACTGTCTATAACTCTGTCAAATAAAAAATATATAAATATATAAAGTTTTTGCATTATGTCTTCTCCTCAGCATCCTCTGTGAAAACACAGATACTCTTGGGAAGGTGAAACATGAGGTGGTGAACATTATTTAGAGGGCGAGCATGCTTTTAGATCCAGGTCTTCGTGCTGAAGGGAAGGGCTCTGGGAACAGGACAGCACTGGATCTGAAGGGAAGAAGAGGAGGGAAAAAAAAGGAAAAGTAGACATGTTGCAAGCAAGGAGATGGCTAGTCCCAAAGAAACATTTCAAAAATGTTCCAAACCCTCTCTGAGCTTTATAGCTTACTGATGTAACAACTTTTGTAAATACTTCTTTCCCATACATACACCCACAAACAAGATACATTCTCAAATACTGGCTTCTCTTTGAAGGATCAGACTGTATATCGTCATACAAGTTATGTTATTATAGTGGGCATGCCTCCAGGTCAGTACTTGTACATACAGCTATAACTCATTTTAATTGAGTGTGTAATACTCTAAATAATAAAAATAACATAGTTTATTGAGTCATTCCACTATTAATGGCTATTCAGGCTATTTCTAGGTGTGGGCCACTCTCTGTTTTATCTTTTAAACCATGGTTTTCCCAAACATATATTTTTTAAAGATTTATTTATTTATTTGAGAGGCAGAATTACAGACAGAAAGAGAGAGAGACATGGCTGCAATGGCCAAAGCTGCTCCAATCTGAAGCCAGGAGCCAGGAGCTTCCTCCAGGTCTCCCACGTGGGTACAGGGGCCCAAGGACTTGGGCCATCTTCTACACTTTCCCAGGCCATCAGCAGGGAACTGGATCAGAAATGGAGCAGCCAGGACTCAAAACTGCGCCCATATGGGATGCTGGAGCTGCAGGTGGATGCTTAACCTACTACGCCACAGCGCCGGCCCCGTCCCTAGACGCTGCTGAGTAATGTTCCGTTGGAGGGATTTGTCACAAGTGGTTTGCCCCTCCACCTGCAATGGGAATTTGAATCGCTCCCTGTGTTTGTCTATACCACTCATCACTCATACAGAAGTCTTTGTCCAGTCATGTGCTTGCATTTTTCTTAGGCAATTGATTTTCATTATTGTTGAATTTTGATAGTTCTTCATACACTGTGGACACAAGTCCTATATCAGATAAATAAGTTGCAAATATTCCTCCCATTATGTGGGTTTTCTCTTCATCCTGCTAACGGCGTCTTTCGAGGAGCAAAAATGGTTAAGTTTTATAATATTAAGTGCCTATTTTTCCTTTGTGGCTTATGCCTTATTTCTAAATATTCATATTTTGATGCTTTTATAGTGGGTATTTTAAAGTAGTTTCTAGTACATAGAACTATAACTGATAAGTAAATTCTCACTTGATAGTTCACTTAGCAGTACGAGTAGTCTTTTTGTAGGTTCTATTGGGTTTTCTATATAGGAGATCATCTCTCTGGCTTATGGAGGCTCTTTATTCTTTTCCAGTCTGGATGTCTTTGAGGTTCTTTGACTTGTCATGGTGACTAACATCTCCGTACAATGCTGGAGAAAAATGGTGAAAGTGGCATTCCCGTCTTCCCCTTGATGTGCGAGGGAAACATTGTCTTCTTCTTTAAGTATTCATGTTGGCTGTAGGATTTTTTTGTAGACACCTTTTGTTGGTTGAAGATTCTTTTTTATTCCTCATTTGCTGAAAGTTTTCAGGAATAGATGTTGGATTTGGTTAAATACTTTTCCTATGTCCTTTGAGATGGTCATAGTTTTAGGTTTGTAGTTCATAAATATGGTAAACTACACTGATCGTTTTTAAGTATCAAACTCAAATAGAACTCCTGAGATCAACTCTACTTGGCCATGATTTTTTGGGTATGTGATAAACTGTTAGATTCAATTTGCTATAATTTTGATTAGAATTTTAATACTTAGCTTCATAAAAGATATCTTTTTTTTGCAGTGTCTTTATCTGATTTTGGTATCAAAGCAATGCTGGCTCTCTGTATTGAATTGGAAAGTGTTCCTTCTTATTTTCATTTCTGAAATATTAGATAAACTTAGTGTTTTATCCCCTTTACTGCTTTGTAGAAATTGCCAATGAAGCCATTTGGGCCTGGAGGTTTCTTTGTAGGAAGCTTTTTAAGTAACAGTTCAATTTCTGTGATAGATATAGGATTGTTCAGGTAATCCATTTCTTCTACAGTGAGCTTTTGTATCTCTCATTAAATACATTCACTTGGGGCCAGCGTTGGGGCATATCCTGCAAAGCCACCACCTGTAAGTACCAGCATCCCATGTAGGTGCCAGTTTGGGTTCAGCTGCTCCACTTTCCATCCAGCTCTCTGCTGTGGCCTGGGAAAGCAGTAGAAGATGGCCCAAGCCCTGCACCCACGTGGAAGACCTAGAAGAAGCTCCTGGCTCCTGGCTTCAGATCACCCCAGCTCTGGTCATTGTGGACATTTAGGGAGTGAACCAGCAATGGAAGACCTCTCTCTCTCTCTCTCTCTCTGCCTCTCTGTAACTTTGCCTTTCAAAATAAATAAATAAATATTTAAAAAATACATTCACTTAATTTGTTAATTTCATTTGTGTAACATTGTTCACAACATGCACTCATTGCTTCTTTAATATCTATAGAATGTCATGTGTAGTAATAAATTCCAGTTTATTGATTGTTAATTTTGTGTCTTCTCTGTTTTATTCCTGATCGGTCTGACTGATCATTTACCAGTTTTACTGATATCCTCAAAGGATAAGCCCTGACTGTCATTGACTTTGTCTATTATTTCACTGTTTTCTATTTCACTATTTTCCTCTCTGTCTGTATTATTTCCTGTCTTCAGTTTGTCTTGTGTTTAACTTCCTCTTCTTTTATTGGCTCCTTTTTTAGAAGATTTATGTATTTGAAAGGCAGAGTAAGAGAGAGAGAGAGAGAGAGAGAGAGAGAGAGAGAGGAGAGAAATCTTCCATGCACAGGTTCACTCTCCAAACAGCCACAACAGCCAAGGCCATTTGGGACACAGTGTCCTAGGAGGTGACTTAACGTCCTGTGCACAATGCTGGCTGTGGTTTCTCAAGGTGAAATCTGAGGTCCTTGGTGGGCTACCTTTCTTCTTTTCTAACATAGATATTCAGTGCTATGAGGTCCTCCCTCTACAACTGCTTTAGTGGCATCCCACAAATTCTGAAAGGGAGTATTTCCAATTTTCCTCTTGGCTCTGTTCTCTTTCATCTTTTCAGTGCGCTTTCCCTGGCCTCAGGTAAGTTCTCCACCTGCTCGTGCTCATCCCTGCTCTGCTGTATGCCTGAGAAGGACCCTCTGAAACTCTCCACATTCCTCTCTGTGCAATGCCCGCCTCCCTGCTTCTCTGCCCTGTGAACTCTGCTCTCTTGACTCGCTTATATCTGCACATTCAGGGATCTGTGTGCCGACAGGGTTCTCTCTATCTAGCCATACCATCAATCTATGATAACTGTCTTAAAAACGATTGCTATATATATATATATATTAAGATTTATTTGTTTGAAAGTCAGAGTTACACAGAGGAGAGGCAGAGAGAGAGAGAGAGAGAGAGATCTTCTACCTGCTGGTTCTCTCCCCAGATGACTGAAAGGGCCAGAGCTGTGCTGATCTGAAGCCAGGAGCCTCTTCCAGGTCTCCCACATGGGTGCAGGGGTCCAAGGACTTGGGCCATCTTCTACTACTTTCCCAGGCCACAGCAGACAGCTGGATGGGAAGTGGAGCAGCTGGGACTCGAACTGGCACCCATATGGGATGCAGGCACTGCAGGTGGTGACCTAACCCATTATGCCACGGTGCCAGCCCCTTGTGTATGGGTTGTGAGGTAAAAGGCATCTTGTACTATGGATGATGGTCAGATTGTTACAGAAACACTGGACTAGGTGCATCATGGTTGAGTTTGGGGTGCAGCCTGCAGTCCATGCCTGCACTGAAGGGATCTGGGGGAAATGATTTCTATTTTATATTCATATGTATATGCAAATTATATCCATATGCAAAGTGCTCATCTGCCACAAAGCTATGATCTTTGGGGAATACACAGTAGGCTTTGCAGCTGAGATAGATCTATGAAGGGCCAGCAGTGTGGTGCATGCAGTTTAAAGCCCTGGCCTGCAGTGCAGGCATCCCATATGGGAGCCGGTTCAAGTCTCAGCTGCTCTACTTCTGATCCAGCTCTCTGCTATGGCCTGGGAAAGCAGTAGAGGATGGCCCAAGTCCTTGGGCCCCTATACCAGCGTGGGAGGCCAGGAAAAGGCTCCTGGCTCCTCCCAGCTTCGGATGGGCACAGCTCTGGCAGTTGCAGCCAGTTGGGGAGTGAACTAGCATATGGAAGACCCCTCCCCCTCCCCCTACCCCTCTCCCTCCCTCCCTCTCTCTCTCTTTGTGTGTGTCTCCTTCTCTCTTTGTATTTATTTCAAGTAAACAAATAAAATCTAAAAAAAATAAAAATACACTGGCCAGCCACATCAGGCTGCCCATTTGAGTCCATCGGCTTCTGATCCAGCTTCTTGCTAATGTGCCTGGGAAGGCAGCCAAAAATGACCCAAATGCTTGAGTCCCTGCCATCCACCTGGGAGACCCGGACTCTTGGCTTCTGTTTGGGCCAATGGTGCATTTTCTGGCCATCTAGGGGAGTGAACCTGTGGATGGAAAATCTCTCCGTCTCTCCTCTGTCATTTGCCTTTTAAACAATCAAATAAATTAAAAAAAAAAAATACAGGCCTTAAAAAAAAAAAGACCAAGTACCTACTGTGGACAAAGGAGTAGAGCAGGTAAGGGTGATTGGAAGCAGGACCACCAAACTTTTAGAGCGAGATATTCATCGGGATCCTTTAGGATATAAACATTAACAGGTATTCTATGCCCATCCTAATACAAATTCGGCCAACAGCCCAGCATCATGAACAATCTCTGGTCCACAGCTCATGCTGAAGGGGTCCATCCTCGTAGATGCTGCATCTACATCCCCCGGCCACTAGAGCTCAAAGGGGGCCCTTTCAAAGAAAAACAGGGCTGGGGGAGCAACGTGGGGACCGCAACCAGCCACACTCCTCTTCCCCGAGCGCTGTGCGTGGAAGACACCAGCAGCACAGGCGCAATGCTTCTTGCGCGACCCGGCCAAGACAGACACCTTTGCCCTGTGGCCTCCCATCCTTGGCGATGGAGGCCGAGGGAGCTGCGGGGCTGAGGTTCAGCGCAGCCTTTCGGCGGCACCCAGGCGTGTCCAAGCCCAGAGGCGACGCTGGGACAGCCCCGCTCGCCTCGTCTTGCGGGGTCGGGGCGAGGGAGGGGGCTGCGGCGAGATTTCTGGGTGCTGCGAGCGCGAGAATTCTCGCGGTTACGCTCAGCGGCCCGGGATCCGCACCCCCCCCCCCCCCCCCGAGATGCTTTAGGTTGACTTGGCCTGTGTTAAGGCGGTGCCAAAAAATCTCGGGCCTTTCCAGCCCGGGCCTGAGCCGGCAGATCCGTGATCGTTCTAAACGTCTGCGAAGAGACCACCTGCGGTCGCCCTCGCGCGCGCGCTCTCTCTCTCTAGCGCGCGCGCGCGCGGGGACCCTGCTCGCCTTTCTCCCCGGCTGCAGCAGCAGCGGCAGCAGCAGCAGCAGCTCGACGAGGTCGGGCGAGCATCGCACGGGCAGAGGGTCCGAGCCGCGCACGCGTCGGGCGCCGCCGGCTGCGCATCAGGCGCCCGAGCGCGCCCCCAGCGCTGCGCCCGCCGCGACCGCGGCCGTGGGCTGGCGCTCTCTCCCCGCGCGGGGGCACCAGAGCCCTCGCAAGTGTCAGGCACTGCGGTGCATTTTTTTCCCAGTTCCCTTTTTTTAAATGACTGCGGAAAAAACGGAGTCTCCGAGCCGCAAATGGGAAGACGGATTCTCAAACCAGGTTTGCGAATGGCCCGCAATCATCCTTGAACTGCGCCCGCGGAGCAGTTACGGGTGGGCACCGACCCCGCCGGATCGCCTCACTTGTCCCTAGTGAGCCCCCGAGGCTCTGCCCGCACCGGGCTTCTCTGTAGCTGGATGCATACCGTGCTCCGAGCGGCACTGGCGCAGGGCACGCGTTCGTGCACCCCCGCGCACACCCGCACACGCGCAAGGTACGGCAGGGGCGCACGGGCTCTGGGTGCCCCGCGTGGGGGTGGGTCTCGCGGGGGAGTGAAGCGACGGTCTGGGAATGGCTGCGGCCAGCCAGGTGGAAGCATGAGAGAACATGACGCGGCGCCAACGCATCGGACAGGCCGGCGTGGCTGCCGCGCAGTTACGGAGCCCAGCGCGCCACGCGCGTACCCTACCTCTCACATGTCTCTCCCCGGCGTGTGGTGGCAGAAAACCCCAGGAGAAAGACCCCCCCGACTTAGGGAGATCCTGTTGTGTTTGGAGACCACCCCACCTCCCCCTTCAAAAGCACCAAGGAGAAGACCTCCCCCTCCCACCCCCTCCCCAAACAACCCATCCCCAAATAGGTGACCCGGAACCGGGGGCGCTGATCCTTGGCTCCCCGAGCAGAGCAGGTCCTGGCGTTGACAGCTATCCATTCCGTGTTAGCGGAGCTCGCCGACCCTTTTTGGGCAGGGTGGGCAAAGGAGAACGCAGCAGGGTTGGGGAGTGGGGGATTCCAACAATAAGCATCAGCGCATTTTTTAAAAAATTTAATTTTATTTTTTCAGAGCGGAACCCAGCCCTGTCCCCCGTCTGCAAATGGGAGACGGACGGCCTCTGTAGGAGGGTCGGGGACCCGGAGGCGTCGAACCGCGGCGCGGCGCGGCCCGCGCACGCGCGCGTCCCCACGGCAGGCTGTGCGCGCGTGTGTGCGCGCCTGTGCGGGCTCCCACCGGCTGCTTGCGCTCGGCTCCTGGCCGGCGGCGCCGGTGCCTCCCTCCCCGCGCCCGCCCCCAGATTCCCCTCCCTTCCCCGTGGCTTTTGTCTGGAGGGTGTGATGGGCTTGTGTGTGTATGAGCGTGTGTGTTTTTGGATTTCAGACTAATTTTCTGGAGTTTCTGCCCCTGCTCTGCGTCAGCCCTCACGTCACTTCGCCAGCAGTAGCAGAGGCGGCGACGGCGGCGGCGGCGGCGGCTCCCGGAATTGGGTTGGAGCAGGAGCCTCGCTCGCTCCCTGGCTCGCAGCGCTCGCGGCGCTCAGTCCCCCGGCGGCAGCGGGGAGCCTGGACCCTGGACCCGGGCGCCGCCGGCGGGCGTGAGGCGCCGGAGCCCGGGTGAGCAGCGCCTACACTCACTGCCCTCCCGTCGCCTCGGCCCTCGCCGCCCTCCCCGGGGCGGCCGCAGCTGCTGCCCAGGTGGGACGTGCCGCGCCACCTGCCCGCGCCCCCGCCCCGGCGCCCGGCAGCAGCCGCGACAGATTCTGCAGCATCATTCGGGGGGCCCCGTCGCGGAGGCATCGCTGCCGGCAGTGGCCGCGTCCCCCCCCACCCCCGAGAAAGGGTCCCCACCATCCCCCTCCCCCCCAACCCGGCCTGTGCCATGGCATCTTGTATCAGGGACCCTTTCCCCGCCTCTCGTCCCTTGGCCTCAGCCTTGAGGGAAGAGAGGGTGGGCACGTTGGTGGCCCCAGCGGCGTCCGTGCCATCCCCCCGGGGCAAGCTGATTCCCAGGCCAGAGCTGGGCGCTTCCCACCCCGTCCACAGTCTCGGGGCCGGGGTCGGGGCTGGGGAGCGGCGAGCGCGGAGGGAGAGTGCCCCAGCCCCCAGGGCGTGCGTGCGTGGGGCCCAGCGCCCAGGCTTACGCGCGTGTCTGTTTGTCCTCAGCCCCGGAGCGGCCCCGCGCGCGCCTAGCAAGGAGCCTGCGCCCGGAGACAATCCCCGGGAGCGCCGCCGGCCGGTGCCCCGCACGCCCCGGGCCATGCAGCGGCGGCCGCAGCGGAGCTCGGAGCGGCGGTAGCGCCCCCTGGGAAGCGGCCTGTGATGCCCCGGCCGCTGTGAACGGTGCTGCCCGCGCCAACCCTTCCCGGAGCCCCGGCCACGCGGAGCCTCGGACACGCTCGACTCTGCGCGCCCGCAGCTGGCACCGAGGAATCCCAGAGAGCGGCGAGCGCGGGCAAGGCCTCCCCGCAAGGGCGGCGGAGCGGGGAAGCCTGCCGCCGGTGCAGCTCGGGGACCCACACTTGGGCTTAACCCCCTAGGCGGCTGGGGATGTCGCTGTGGACGTGGTGGCATGGACCCACCATGGCGCGCCTCTGGAGCTTCTGCTGGCTGGCGCTGGGCTTGTGGAGGCCCGCTGTCGCCTGTCCCGCGTCTTGCACGTGCAGTGCCTCTCGGATCTGGTGCAGCGACCCTGTGCCTGGCCTCATGGCGTTCCCCAGGCTGGAGCCCAACAGTGCAGACCCGGAGAACATCACCGAAATGTGAGTTCTTTGCTCTTCTCGAACCCCCCCCCTCCCCGGGCTGGGGTTCACTGGCCGGGTGGGTCCGGGCCAGGTCCATTGCCCGTTACCTGTCTAATTTCCCCCAGCGGGGGCCTGCCTAGCACGGGGCGAAGTGGGACACTTTCAGATAAGTTTTTAGGTATATATGTCAAGCTTACTTTTAAAAAAATCTATACATATGCACTTATATTTCTGGTGGGGAGGCATCCCGTAAGGTATTTTATATTCCAAAGCTCTGCTGGGCTGTGCTTTTGGCATTTCCCTTTGCTGTAAGTTTGCTGTGGACGCCTTTAATTCATGGAGCGCCACTGGGACGACGTGTTAGGCAGGGTCCCAGAAATATGCATGAGAAAGGAGGCAACAATTTAGAAGTTTCTGACGTCTCCGGGAGTCTCTTGCCTTCACCTCTTTCTCTGAGGGTTGGAGTTCATCAGTTTCCCTTTGGCATCTCCTGGAGCAGAGATGGCCTTGCGAATGATCTGTAAGAGGAGAAGTCCTGAGTGTGGACAGTGCGGTCCTTTTGGGAGCCTGAGAGCCTGCTCTGATTTAATTTGGAGCTGATTTTTTTTTTTTTCTTTCCCAGAGACCATTTGGGTCGGGAATCTTAATTGCCCGTGGAATAAGCCCCTAGGTTGGACGAGAAAGCAGGGTGTAGTCTTTGATGAGTGCTGTCTCCCACCTGGGGCCCTGGCAGAGTCTGAACTGCATGGGGCAGCAGAGATGGGTGTTTCTGTCCCCTCCCTACCTGGCTCCTCACCAGGAGCTCACCGGTCCTGTGCCAACTGTCCTGTGCTACCTCTCCTAGCGATGGCGCTTTACCATGGCCTGTATTTTGTGGCCCCAAGGTTTCATCTGTCCCCTGGAAGGGAGAGGGAGGCAAAGTTTGTGCCGGTTTTCCTGACCGAGGCTGGTGTTCAGCCTTTGAGGAGGGCTTAGGCTGTGGCCTTCCGGTTGGCGAGTGCGCATGCATGTTCCCCCACCCCCACCCCCACCCGCCGCACACACAAAACAGGCACAACCGTGTTCCTGCAGCCTAGGTGATGGAGATAACCTGTTTTGTACTGTAAGTAAGAGACCGGCCTGGTCCCCGTTGCCTGTTCTGCTGGAAACGCAAGGCCCAGGGCTGAAACCACAAGACAGCTTAGTCTTCTTGGCATGGTGCTCATCCGCCAGGCAGGAGAGGAAGGGTAGGGCCCCCACTGTGCTGGCCCTGCGCCTGGCCCAGTCGGGGTTCAGCAGGCTGAGCCAAAGTGTCTGTGGCCTTTGTTGGAATCGGTGTGTCTTTCTCAGGAGATGGGGTGTCAGTAGTCAGATGGAGGGGGCCGTACAGAGTTCAGAGATTCGCAGCGTGCATGGACACAGTTAGTACTATTCTGTTTTGCTTTTGGTGTGGTTGGTTTTGAAATCCTGTATGAGATGATAGATGTATAATGAAAGAAATGAGATAGGGCTAATCAATCATTTTCACTTCATTTTTTTTTTTCACTTTAAGGCCATCAGCTTGGAAAAAAAAAAAGAAAGAAAACTGTCTTTAAATTGAAAAAAAATTGTTTCAAACCTGCCTGGTATTTTCTGCCTGATCTATGAGAACTCAGTAGATTAGAACAGAGTTTTCTTTTACCTGTTCTCAAAACAAACATTTTCTTGCTTCTCTCGTATCTGATGGTCAGTGATTTTCAGATGGAGTTAAAAAAAATTAAGTGTTTGTCGGAGTCAGTCATTCTATCACGCCACTCTTAATTTCTACTCTGATTTTTTTTTCCTTTTTGATTTGAAAGCCCAGTAGGATTGGGGGAGTTGAGAGGTGTGTAGGGCTGGGTGTGCAGGATTGAGGAATTAGTTTGGGAAAATGAGGCAGGCTGGGAAATGGAGCCTCTGCAGGAAGTGTGCTTCTCTACCCTGTCCCCTGCAGCCGCTGGGTGTCTTGCCACCTTCCTCTGTAAAACCCATGGCCATGCTCGTTGGCAGAGCCCTTCGTCGAAGTCTTTGAATTCTGCTTTTTTTTGATCTGCAAATGACATCAGTAGATGAGCTGGTTTCGCTCTCATACTTGTATGACACCATCTGTGCTCTCTTTCTTACATATTAATATTTGCTGGAACAGCTTTTAAATTCTTGGCCAGTGGGTACCAGCTACAGTGGGAACCAAAGTACACATATTTTTTTAAACTTTGTTATTAGTCCCAGTGGTGTTCCTAAAATAACCTGTTTTAAAGTTCTGGTTTAATGGTGTGGAGCTGACGTTGCAGCTTTCAGATTTTTTGAACAGGGATAATGTAAATAAATCGACTGTGATGGGCAAAGTGGGGATTTGCTGAAGCCACAGTTGACTGTATCGTTGAAAACTAGTTCTTGCTTTATTATAGATATCTAATCTCTATCTGGAACCACTGTACCCAGTGGAAAGACATTCAAAAAATATGTGCCCGGATTAATCAGGAGGTAGTTAGGTACGTTGTTATGTGCAGATTTTTTTTAAAAAAGATGTATTTATTTATTTGAAAGTCAGAATTACAGAGAGAGAAGGAGAGGCAGAGAGAGAGAGAGAGAGAGAGAGAGAGAGAGAGAGAGAGGTCTTCCATCTGATGGTTCACTCCCCAATTGGCCGCAACTGCCAGAGCTGGGCCAATCTGAAGCCAGGAGCCAGGAGCTTCTTCTGAGTCTCCCACGCAGGTGCAGGGGCCCAAGGACTTGCACCATCTTCTACTGCTTTCCCAGGCCACAGCAGAGAGCTGGATGGGTGGTGGAGCAGCCAGGACTCGAACTGGTGCCCATATGGGAGATGCTGGCACTGCAGGCAGTGGCTTTACCCGCTATGCCACAGCGCTGGCTCCTATATATGCAGATTTTTAGCTAATCTGACCATTTGCTGTCAGCCTCATTGCTGGAATTTATTTTATTAAAAGTCTCCCCATCACAGTCTCTTGTCTTGTGCCCTTTGCCCACTAATGTGCTAGATCTCCGTCTGTGTCTCTCTTATCTGTAGAGATATCTCATATCTGCCCAGCAACCACACTGCTAAAGTGACAGCTTTGGAAATGATTAGAACAGGGTAGTGCTAAATGGAAGTTAAAAACAGTCCCAGTATCACGTGTAAGTGGCATTCAAGAGTCAAGCCCGTGGCCCAGAGTTATGTAACAGGCCATGGAGGTCCCAGTTCCCTCCAGTGCCAGAGTGCATTGCAAAAGACAAGTTCTGTGCATCCACATTGTAAAAGGCATGGCTAAAATAAATTGTGCATTTATTTCTGTATGTGCTGACAAACATGTAACGTAAAATGCCCCATCTTAACCATTAAGTTTACAGTTCAGTGGTGCTGAGTCTATTGACATGGCTAGGGGAAAGTCTGCAATTTTATATGTACATGTTTTAGACGAATCTTTTCATGAATTTCTGGGGTGACATCATCCAATTTGGGGGAGTGATATTGGGGAAAAATTTGACACATAAGTAGAATTTGCAGCTTCTGCTGTCAGAGCGCCTCTACGTGCAATTTATTGTTGGCCTGGTTAAGCAGCTGTAATGTTAGGCCATTAATACATTGATTTTGGCCCTCTCACCTTAATAAGCTTTGCCATCGTGATTAATCGTACTTTAAAAAAAAAAAAAAGCAACCCTGGCATTGACGAGGACTCAGCGAGAGGCATCCGTTTTTATTACTCCGCTGTTTATTTCTGAACGCCTCCGCTGGGGGTTCTAGAAGTTTGGTTGTGCTTTATATGCATTTAAGAACCATGCATTTAAATGTCGAGTGTGGTTACATAAGCCACACTGGACTTGTTAATAAATAAGGCAGTCTAATTTACATCATTCATTATTTAATACACTTTGCAAGCCAGAGCTGAAAACATGCTGGCTTCAGAGTGTGGGCTCTCACAGAGCTCAGCTCAGCCCAGCCACGTGGTGTCTTTTTCATCTCGTATTTTCCATCTCTGCAGTATGGAGATTTTTTTTTTTTTTACATGGAGTACAATTGTCCCCATGACCTTTCTGACCCCACTTTCTCCCTCCTTCCCCCTCCATCACCCATCATTGACAATACAGGAAAATGTGTTTGCTTTTTTTTTTTCCTTCTCTGAAAAGTGATATTTCCTTGTGGGAATTCAGAACACTAGAGTTAAGAGAAGTGCCTGGCTTGTATGTCGCTACAAGCAAGTATGGGAGGTCGACACCACGTGGTCGAAGCTCCTTAGTGCCGAGTGTAGTCTGTTTAAGGTCTTTCACTGTTACTCTGCTTGTGTCTACTCCACTGCTCCCTTAAAGACTTTGTCTGAGCTGAAGAATTGGCTGAACAGCTGAGAGTGGAGGTCCCTTTTTCCCTAGGAACATTCTGTATGATCTCTTTGACTATATCTAGGTCATAGGACTGGAAAACCTAAGAGTGTTTGTTTAGCTGGGGAAGGGGATTTGAATTTCTTTTTTTTTTTCTTTTTTTTCCTTCAGTCCGATGCAAGTGTCTCCAGTTTTAACTCATCACTCATCTTGCCTGTTAGTTAGGGAGTGAAATATTATCACACCGTTATGGGATGCTGTATGCTTTGATTGTCCTTCAGGGTAACCATGGCCCTCTCTCCAGACAGCTCCATGTAGGTTCAAAATACCAATTTTTGGGTCCCTCTTGATGCCTGTAAATCAGTGGGAGGATTTGTAGGAGAGATTGTTTAGCCACAGCAAACTTTTTACATGCTTGATATGTGTGTGAGAGAGAAAAAAAAAAAAAAGCAACCCTGGACCTTGGACTATTAATAGCTGATTGATCATTTTCATAATCTACTTGGTCAAGCTATTTTAAAACACAAATCCCGCCCCCGCCCCCACCCCCAACCTCTCCTCAAATGGCAGTAGTCTGAGCCCTGCAGTGGCCTGATAATTTTAGCTGCACATCTGATTGCTGATCGATTGCCATTAAAAAAGGCAAGATTCCACATAATCAGGGTGCCTTCTCACCACTTACTTTGCTCTCTGGGGTGTCCAAGGGACTGGGAAGTCATAAATATTGATCTGGGAGATGAATGAGTGAATATTCCTGAAGTTATAAAGACCCTGTGGAGAACAGCAGTGCATCGATACTAAGTCCTTTCTTTACTTGGTTTTTTCAATGCATCATGGAAAGCTGGAGTCGGGAGAGCTCAGAGCCATTCCCGCTGTCACCACGAGCTGAAGTCCCAGCTTCAAGCTTTTGGGCCTCAGCTTGTCGGCTGTAAACTGAGGGCTTTGGATCTGATGCTCAGGCATGGTGCCCGGCTCTGGGGTTGCAGAGTTTCAGCGGTGGAGATGGTGCCGTGTGGACATCAGCGGCGGTGCTCAGCGGGCAGCAGTGGCCGATCTGAGGATCTGCGGTGTCAGGGTGTCATGTGGGCTTGCGTCGAGGTCTGCTCTCAACTCCCTCAAACCATCTCTTTACTGAGAGCTGCTGTCGTGGCTGGTGGCATTTTAGTACTGGGCTGCTATGTCCGAGATCACGGGCCGTGTTTAGGAGGGACCTTTCCAATCAAGATCTTAGAAGAAGGGGCCTTGCTGTTTGCAAAACAAAACCGAACGGCAGTGAAGAGAGGGCCAAAGGCCACGACTCAGTCAAGGCCTAGGGGAGACTCAAGTTCTTTCCCCCCACATCCAGATGAAAGCCATGGCCTCTGCTCTGGGGAGACCTTCCCTGTCTGCAGCCTCGCGGGGGGATGCCTCCCTCCAGCCTGCCGTTCTCAGAGTGTTGGCAGTGGGAGGATAAGCTTTGAATGGTTTGGTCTTGCCAACCTGTGCCTTGGAAAGATAAAATAACTCAATGTGCATGGACTACTGATCCAGAAAGCAACAGCCTTATCTTTCTATAAGAAGACAGGTGTGTTGTTATTGTTTGTTTGTGTTTGATTTAGTTTCCTAGGAGTGCTTTCTTTTTTTTTTTTTTTTTTTTATTATTATTATTATTTCAAGTGTTCCTCTTCTTCAGCCAATTCCCATGCAAGATTTGGGCTGGGAAGAAAAGCGTTCATGAGTTGGCATCCGTAAGGGGTGCTGAGCCTGTGTCTGCTGGAGCCCCCTGGGGAGCTGGGTTGCAGGGAAGGCAGAGAGGGGGCAGCATAGAATGCCCGTGGAGTCTTTACCGCCTTCAGGGTGGTGGTGTGTAAGCAGAACAACTCACAGCCCTTTATCCATGTCTCCTTGAGCGCCCGCAAAAGACCTGTGGCCAGAGAATGCGAAGTCTTTCCTGACTTTTTTTTGTCCCTGCCTTTTCAAGGCCCTAAAGAGTGATGACTGAGCCCAGCAGCTGAGCCAGTGAACAAACCTCAGGACTGTTGACCCACACCTAGCGTCTGTCCAGTTCCTGGGCCGTGTGCGGTCAGTGGCCTCCTCCTGGACATTTTTAGGATCGGCACACTTTGAGACACACATGTGGCCTGGTCCTGGGCCTTTCCCCTGGACACCTGCTTTTTCAAATTTACAGCTTCACTCTGAAGTAGGTGGGAGGGTCTGGTCAGCCTCTCTGGGCTGTCAGGTTCATTGGCTTGTCTGGGTCTCTGTGGTCAAGCAGACCATAATTAGGGCTAGAACCCCAACTGATGTCTCATGTAGGGCCGTGGGTGGCCCCGTTGCTCCAGTTCAGCCTCTAGAACCTAGACAATGCCAGGGAAATCCGGAGATTTAAATAGATATCCACATGAACCTTCATGGCCGCTGGAAGGGGATAGTCAGGGGCTTTATCTCGTTTTCCATCTCCCTCATGAACATTCAGCCCTTTTGTGATCTGTTTGGGTGCCTTTGATAATACTGCATCTTCTCATACGGAATAAACATGTCAATCACTCATCACTCACAGTCCCCTTTTCTCTCAAATAAGAACCAATTGCTTTCCAGTGTTAAATTTATAGTCCAAGAATTGTGCAGGCACGCCCACGTGCACACACAGCAGAATGTTTGTATGTGTACCACGTGTGTATGGATAGATAAGTCCACATATAAAACTTGACTTGTGCACGTTCCTTTTGATTTGATTTTCTTGAATTGTAAAATTTTTCTAGTAATTGAGAACTCAGGTTCTTCAACCGGTCTTTTAGTTTTGTTTGAATTATTCTGGATTTTTTTTTTCTTAGTCAAGTTCATGTGTGGCAGTGCCTTGTCCCCTAGACTGGCCACCCAGAGACCCATGGAGCTTATCTTCTCATTATTTGATCTGCTCTCAACATAAATGAAAGATGTAATTTAAATGGAAAGATATTGGAATTCAACCTCTGAAACAGTGGAGTTTAAAAAAAGAGGATTTCTAATCTCTAATCTTTGTGACTAATGTTGTTTCTTTTTTAATTTTTATTTATTTATTTTAAATCTGAGAGGTAGAGTTACAGACAGTGAGAGGGAGAGACAGAGAGAAAGGTCTTCCATCCATTGGTTCACTCCCTAAATGGCCACCACAGCCAGAAGCTGGGCCTATCCAAAGCCAGGAGCCAGGAGCTTCTTCTGGGTCTCTCACATGGGTACAGGGGCCCAAGGACTTGGGCCATCTTCTACTGCTTTCCCAGGTTATAGCAGAGAGCTGGATCGGAAGTGGAGCAGCTGGGACTTGAACCAGCGCCCGTATGAGATGCCGGCACTGCAGACGGCAGCTCTACCTGCTATGCCGCAGCACCAGCCCCAACTAGCATTGTTTCTGTGTCATAGACCCCAGAGTCCCTTGCTGTGAGGGGGCAGAGGGGCCTCTGGCTGAAGTGTCTGACTCTTGCTCATTGTGGGACAGGTCGCTTCCCTTCTGTGGTCATGGCTCATTCATCCGTGCCAGGAGTGAGCAGGGGTGGGAGTGCTGGCTGAGAGAGCTTGATGCGGCAACCTCTAAGCCCCCGGCAAGGTACGCTTGATTAGCAAACATGAAGAAATCAAGCTCCTCTTAAGACAAACATAGCAAAGTCGAAACCAAGCACTCTTTTTTATTTTAAAGATTTATTTATTTGAAAGTCAGAGTTACACACACACACACACACAGAGTGAGAGAGAGAGAGAGAGAGAGAGAGGTCTTCCATCCACTGCTTCATACCCCAATTGACTGCAAAGGCTGGAGCTGCGCTGATCCTAAGCCAGGAACCTGGAGCTTCTTCCGGGTCTCCCAAGTGGGTGCAGGGGCCCAGGACTTGGGCCATCTTCTACTGCTTTCCCAGGGCACAGCAGAGAGCTGGATGGTAAGTGGAGCAGTCGGGACTTGAACCGGTGCCCATATGGGATGCCAGCACTGCAGGCTGTAGCTTTACCTGCTACACCACAGCGCCAGTGCCACCCCCCCCCCCCAAGCACTCTTTACAGTTTGCCATCAATTGTGCTGCAAAACTACCCTGCCCAAACTCTAAGAACATTATGGACTATTGTGCTACTTGGATATTTCTTCTTGCACCCATGGAGCTAGGGTCTGTCCCGCCAAAAGTCCTGTGTTGAAAGGCCACTTCTAGTGCAGTGGCGTTGGCAGGCGGGGCCTTCGGGAGGTGGGATTGGGTCACAGGATGGAACCAGTCGGCGCCCATATGAAAAAGCTGGAGGAGGGCCGGCGCTGTGTTGTAGTGGGTTTAGGCCCTGGCCTGAAGCGCCAGCATCCCATATGGGCGCTGGTTCTAGTCCCGGCGGCTGCTCCTCTTCCGATCCAGCTCTGAAAAACTCTTGGGTGGTGTATTCCAGTGCTGCAGCTGAGCTTGGGCTTGGTAAGTTAACCACTTCAAAGAGATGGAAAAGCATGCAAAACTGCTATTCAAATACAGCAGGAAACTCCGGGCAGGGAGAAAGGGCAAGGGGTTTGCTTGGATTGGGATATGAGTTGTCTCCAAAGACTCATGTAATAGCAGTGAGAGAGATTGTGGGACCATTATGAGCTAAGGCCTTTAGGCAAGTGAGTCGATCACTAGGGTACTACCACCATCAACCAATTAATGTCTTTCTAGAGAGTGCCAGTTAGTTCTCTGGAGACTGGATTAGGTCACAGAATTGAGTTAGGCCTTATGGGATTGGATGATTTATTGCAAGAGGGAGCTGTACAGTCAAGTGGGTCAGCCTCCCCTCCCCGCCTCTCTCACACTCGTGCCTCTCACTTCTGCACTGACGCCACGATACCCTCACCAGAAGCCAGGAGGTAGGTGCCAATGCTCTCGGGTTTCCAGAACCGTGAGCCACACAAACCTCTTTTCTTTATACTTTACCCAGCCCCAAGCATCTTGGGACAATAACAGAAAATGGGTTAAGGCGGGATTCAGACCCACGGGTGCTAATCCCTGGAAGGTTCCCTGGCTCTGAATCAGCCAGCTGCAGACACAGGCCTTGCCTTTTTGGTTCTTGCCTGCCGCTTGCCTCCAGAGCCTGCCCCACACTGTTGGTGACGAAGCAGCACAAGTCTCCTCTGTGGGTTTGCCCTAAGTCCAACCCTGCAGTTCAGGCCCGACAGTTTAGTACTTCCTTAGCTGGCTGGCCCGTTCCTTCCATGGTTTTCCACTAATAGAAACATACCTTTTTTTTTTCTTTTCCCCTTGCTGGGGGGATGGTTTTTTAAATGAGCACTGTCTACCTTCTCTCTATGCCTTTGCACAAGCTAATTTAGATGTTCGTATCTGATCAGAACACCTGCCACTATATGTGTTGTTTGTGTGTGTGTGTGCGTGCGTGTGTAAATTTTTCAGCACGGTCCTGGTGCAGTTTTGTGGATGGGGCTCCTAAGAGCCAGTCTCTACCTTCTGTGACCACCAGAGCAGAAGCCTTCATTGAGATCAGATCTCACCCTTGAGCCCCTCAACTTTCCTTTTCACCCTGGCTGAAATAACTTGTCTCTCATTTTCCGATTGTTCTGTGGGTTGGCTGCCATCTAACTCAAAGTTCATGCAAGCGTTCATTCAGTTCCACAGTGTACTGAGGATACTGGGATGCTACCGAGCAATGGGGTACTCTACTTGGACAAGCAGCTCCTACTTACTTATATCTGGTGTGAGAGACCAAGGCTTGTACATCTAAACATCTCCAGCAGTGGAGGTGTTGATCCGTAGATTGCAACGGAGCAATCCCTGAGCCTCACATCCCAGCAAGGCAGTAACTCAGCTGAGTTTTGGTCTCTTCTCTCCGTCAAATGATTTTTGATGTTCTTATGGCTACATCATGCACTTGGGCTGCGTTAGAGCGAGCTGCCTGTAGCTATAAACAAGCAATCCTTTGCCTCGTTATGGACAGAAGGGCTGAGTGTCTTTTAGCTGAAACTGGTCACCTCAGCTCTTCCTCCTGTGTCCCCAGGATGCTCACTTTTTTTTTTTAAATTTTGAAAGTCAGAGTTACACAGAGAGAGAAGGAGAGCCAGAGAGAGAGAGAGAGAGAGAGAGAGAGAGAGAGAGAGAGAGAGAGAGACGGAGAGAGAGAGAGAGGTCTTCCATTTGCTGGTTCACTACCCAGATGGCTGGAACAGCCAGAGCTGCAATGATCCGAAACCAGGAGCCAGGAACTTCTTCCAGGTCTCCCACATGGGTCCACGGGTCCAAGCACTTGGGCCATCTTCCACTGCTTTCCCAGGCCATAGCAGAGAGCTGGATGGGAAGTGGAGCAGCAGGGTCTTGAACTGGCGCCCACATGGGATGCTGGGCACTGCAGGCCAGGACGTTAACTCACTATGAAACAGCACAGGCCCCTCCCCCTTCCTTCCTTCCTTCCTTCCTTCCTTCCTTCCTTCCTTCCTTCCTTCCTTCCTTCCCTTCTTCCTTATCCATTTATTTGAAAGGCAGAGTTACAGAGAGGCAGAGACAGGGAGACAGAGATCTCTGTCCACTGGTTCACTCTCTGAATAGCCACAATGGCTTGGAGCTAAGCTGATCTGAAGCCAGGAGCTTCTTCCAGGTCTCCCACGCAGGTGTAGGGGCCCAAATACTGGGGCCATCCTCTACTGCTTTTCCAGTTGCATGAGCAGGGAGCTGGATCTGAAGTGGAGCAACTGGGACTGGGACCAGTGCCCATATGTGATGCCAGCACCACAGATGGGGGCTTAACCTGCTACACCACAGCATTGACCCAGTGGCCCCAATACCCTTCATATTGATTGTGGTCTTCTCTGTGTCTGACACTGTTAAGTATCTGGGGTATGATGAGAACGACTCAAATGGTCTCTCTCTTTCTCTTTTTGATTTATTTGAAAGTCAGAGCTACAGAGACAGGGAAAGAGAGAGAGAGACAGAAAGACAGAGAGAGATATCTTCCATCTGCTGGTCCACTCCCAAGATGGCTGCAATGACTAGGGCTGGGCTGAGCCATGCTGAAGCCGGGAGCCAGGAGCTTCATCTGGACCTCCCACGCAGGTGCGGGGGTCCTAACACTTGGATCATCCTCTTCTGCTTTTCCCAGGCCTTTAGCAGGGAGCTGCATTGGAAGCGGGGCAGCCAGAACAGAAACCAGTGCCCATATGGCCTTGCAGGCGGTGGCTTTACCCACTAAGGCACAACACTGGCCCCTCCACTCACCTAACTCACTTTTTTTTTAAACCAGGCTTGTATTCTGTGTGAGAGGAAGCAGACAGCAAATACATCCTTACATTACAATAGTATTGTTTACATCACCATCATCTGTGGACTTACACTCTGCAGTAGCTTCCTCCTTAGTGTCACCCTGCAATCTTGTCTCCTCTTTCCACATACCCAGGCAGTGATCTTTTTAAAATGCTGATCTTGGGGCAGGAACTGTGACATAGCTGGTTAAGCTGCCGCCCCATTGCCATCAGTCCATATGGGCACTGGTTGAGTCTGGCTGCTCCAGTTCTGATCCAGCCCCCTGATTGTGTGCCTAGGAGTGGAGGATGACCCAAGGCTTGGGCCCCTGCACCCATGGGGGAGACCTGGAGGAAGCTCCTGGCTTCCATATGGCACAACCCTAGCTGTTGCAGCCATTTGGGAGCTGAATCAATGGATGGAAGATCTCTCTTTCCCTCTCTCCCTATATTCCTTTCTCCCTCTCTCCCTCTCTCTCTCCTTCTTTGTGAATAAATACATAAATCTTAAAAATAGGAAAAAATGCTGATCTTATCATGTCACTGTATAATTGCCCTGGGGCTCCCTATATCTCTTAAAATAAAGCCTTTTTTTCAAGTTTCAAAAATAAAAAGCCAGATAGTCTTTATATGGTTATCTAAAGAGGCATGTGTGTTACATGGGCCGCATACCAGATCAGCCTTGCAGTCTGTTTCTCCACCAGCAGGTCTTTAACGGCAAGCTTGCTTGGTGATCTTGGAATTAGAGCAAGGGCATTTAATTCTGCATTTAGAATGTTAAATGGCATTGAGCTAAGCTTGCCTGAGGCATCCATCTCCATAATGGGAGAGCCTTCACAAAGGGAAAGGGGAACTTGAAGTGCTTTGGCCCAGACCTGTGTCCCTGGGCTGGTCAATCCTTTTTCTTGCCTTCATTTGCAGCTCAGTACCAATTTTGATTGACGCATTCTTCCCCTGCAAAGGTTAGTATCTTTAGCCAAGACTTCTCCAGCCAGCTGGGGAGCTGGGAGAGTTCTTTAAAGTGATTTTGCACATCTTTTCTCTGAAATGCATTAATTTTATTTTATGGAATTTTATTAGCAATTAGCTGTTTTTTCTTTTAGAGTAATATCTGAACATGATGAGAAATGCCAACAGCACCGAGCGTGTAATGAAAACTGTCTCCCTTTCAATGTATGCCCCCCAGTCTCTCAGGCCCACTTCCTCTGATGTTAGTTTGTGTCTCCTTCCAGAAATAATCTACTTACATGCACAGTACATATGTAGTCTGTCTTGTACTACACGCTATACCGACTGTTCTACATCTTGGTGGTGTTTTCGCTTAACGGGTGTAACTTGAAAATATTTCTGTATCAGCACATGTGCACCACACTTAACTCTTTCTAAGGTTTACGACTTGAAGTTGGGGAGAGAGGGAGAGAGAGTGAGAAAGAGAGAGGACCTTCCATCTTCTGGTTTCCTCCCCAAATGCCTGCAACAGCCTGGGTGGGGCCAGCCCAAGTCCAGAGCCTGGAACTGCAGCTGAGTCTCCCTCCCAAGCATCTGCACCATCACCTGATGCCTCCCTGGATGTGCTTCGGCAGGGAGCTGAGTGTAAGTGGAGCAGGACCTCCAACCCAGGCATTCCAGGTGTCCCACATGACCTGTGATCCACTGTGCCCAACACCCGCCCCCCACTCTTATTTTCTTCACACTCACATCTTCATATATTGGGTGCGTAAACTCTGCTTTATATATTAACTTCTTATTGAACACACTGGTGTTCAATTTCTTACACACGCATGTAATTGCTTCCGTAGAAAAAGTTTGAATTGAGAGGACATTAACAAGACATTGGTAATCTTGATAGACATTGCCAAGTTGTCTTGCAAAACTGTGACATCATTTTATTCTCCCACCAAAACTTGGAGTAGCTGCCTTTCTATAGCTGGATTGGAAGAGGAGCAGCTGGGACCCGAACCAGTGCCCATTTGGGATGCCAGCGCCTCAGGTGGAGGCTTAGCCCGCTACTCACAGCACAGTCCCCTCCTGCTTATCTTTTAATCCTCAGCTCCCATGTTGCTTCTTCTTCCTCCCTCCATCTGGGCTGTCTCCTCCACTGTGTGCCTTCCCAGACATAGCCTAGGTCACTTAGTATCCTAAACATATGCCTCTCTGTAGCTGCTGTACACACCATTAGGATATATAAATTGCATGAAGGTTAGGGACCACATGGATCTCATTGGCTGCTCTTTCCCAGTACCTAACAAACAACACTATCTTAGTATCTCCATGTTAATCATATCCACATGAATATGCACATATGAGCAGCCATCGACTCCATCCAAAAATCTATTATGGAGGATTCCAAATGAGAGTATTTATTAGCTGATCTCAGGCCAAACTATGTAACTCTTTAGACATGAGTTTTTCTGAAGTGCTATGGATTGGCTGTGGTTTAACTGTGTTCCCCAAAGCTTTAAAAGTGCTGGAATCTTGGTCCCCGTTGTGGTGGTGTTGCTGGTGGTAGGACCTTTAAGAGGTGGGACCAAAAAGAAGCTGGTTAGGTGACTGAGGGTAAGGAATTAATGCAGTGCTCATAGGATCCTGGTTAGTTCCTGCAAGTTCTTATTAAAAGAGCAATCCTGGCCCCAGAATCTCTTTGGCTTCCTGGGTTGCTGCATGTCCTCTCCCTGTGGCGTGCACTGCCCCCATGATGCCATCACCATGTTGTGATAGAGCCAGAGGTCCTCACCACAGCTCGGCAGATGCCGGTGCTATGCTCTAGAATCTCCAGACTGTGAGCCAAGTAAATCTCCAAGTCTCCACTATTTTGTCATAGAAATGGAAAATGGACCAGTAGACAAAGCCAGCAGGTTCGGATGTATGCTTACAAAAATAACCCTTATGGATTAAAATGTGCAACATTAGCTTACACACAGTTAATTGTGGAATGGCAAAAAGGCAAAGCATTGATGAAGTATCCACCAGGAAGGAGGGAGAAAGGAGAGATGGGAGGATGGAGGCAAAGAGATGAAGATAGAGGCAAAACAGGCGAGTGCAACAGAAGACATCAATCCCTCGAAAAGGAATCATTCCAGGGACATCTGATTTCCACCAAACAAATAGATGTAATGAGAAGGATTTGTGCCTGTGCTGTCGTGTAATAGCTAATAATGGATATCTCTGTGGATGGATGGCAGTTTTCCTGTGACTGCATTTACGGCGCTTCACTTACAAAGCGATTCTTGTGCAAGATTTCAGATGTGATTTATCCTTCTTGGAGTACGGATGGTAGTGGCCGTTCATTTTTCTCAAAGATCTGCCAACATCAGGAGTAGAGGAAGGCTGTGAGTCGCGGCTAGTGTAGCGCACCATCTGATATGTGTACTTCTGTGTCTGTGCAATCAAAGTGCATTGGGCTGATCTTATAAATGTTTCATGGCGCCTCCTTTATATTTATAATAATTAACATGATCAGGCATCTGAGAAATTTTGATAGTTGTTTGCAAAGCTGATCGTAAAACAACTGATAGACATATGAGATTGCAAAAATAGAGTGGGGAAGTCTATAGGTGAACAGATTGTGTTGAATAATCCAAAAAGATAATTCTCCCTGGAGATAAATAACAGCCATCTATTTATGTTTACACAATGCGGTATGCTCGTAATATACATATAAACGAAAATGGGTTAGACTCCATGTGCATTTTGAAAGTCAAATTTTTAAAAAAGAATGGCATGGCGGAATGTTTTATTTTTGATTAAGTCATCGGGGCCCCTGGCAAGCTTCGGTGACCCTCTGTGGTGTTACTTCTTAACTGTCTTATTTATTCTTTGGGGAAATTTCACTCTCACCAATCCAAAGTGTCTATTGCAGCTGAACTCCCAATGCCACGTTGTGTGAGTGGGGGGTCCTTATTGAGGCTTTTACTTAATATTTTGTCCTAGACGCCACTCAGTCCTCATTCTCTGTTCATTGCCTTTTGTATCTATACAAGGCCAGTTGGGAGTAGGCTAGAGATTCTGGTGACAAAACCACGGGTAGCTTGAATTGGGAGACAGGAATGAATGATTTGTATGTTCTTGGGTGGTTGGATTGATTCATTTCTTCATTTAGTTATCAATCAACAGTATGTTTTAAACATGCCTTCCTACCTAGCACTTCTCTGGGTCTTGAGCAACAAAACACAGGTTAGCTCCTCCTGTTTATATCTCTTTTATACAACCTATTTTGGGGGCACAAATATGGGCCCCCGTTTAGGTCACCCACCCTCTTCTCTCCTAATTGAAACACAGAGGAATTCATAGGGCAGGGGCATGGACCATCCAGATGGCCCATCCAAAATCTGCCAACACCACCACACTCAGCAACCTGGGGCCTCCCTCTCTGCCCCCCTGTCATGCCCCAGGGGTGTGTATATCCACAGTGTGGCACACACCCAAAGGAGGACAGGCTCTGGGGAGAGAACTGCCCAGGCCCTCGGAGTGACTCAGAATCTTTGGGTAGAGAATTCTGAGATCCTGGGTACTTGATTAAGAAGGGAGGTATGAGCTCCATGCCGGCACTTCCTCTTGGTCCTGCGGACTCCTTCCTTGCCCCCTATGGAGGGCCTTCTTGCTGGAGGAGCACGGAGTGAGTGTTCCCTAAGTGCCTGGGCCCAGTGCTCAGAGGGAGCAGCACTGGGACCAGGTTAGAGACTGAGCTGTGTGACTCTGGCCTCTGCATAATGGTGATTGGCAGCCATATTGCTGCTCTGGAGCAGGGACATGCAAAGTGTGTGTCCTGGAAGGGTGCAGTGGGGACACCAAGGTCTCAGAGGAGTCAGGCCATCACCCACTGCTTTTCCAGTGCATTCGCAGGGAGCTGGATCAGAAGGGGAGCAGCTAGGATTCCAGCCGGTGCTTTAGTATGGATGGCGGCCTCGCAGGAGGCGGCTTAACACACCGCACCACAACAGCCGCCCGGTTTTGTTTTTCACTTGCACCCGGGTGAGATACTAGGGCTGCGAAAACTGTGCCTAAAAAGTTAACTTTCTGCAGTTTTTTTTCCATATTAAAATGTGCTTAATATGTCAGCTGACATGCCTAAGTAGAGTGCCAAATTCGTTTTGCGTTTTCTTGGGCCTTTGTGTAAGGGAGCGATGCTGGGTGCAAGGCAGGTTAACAGCTTCCCCAGGTGAGGGTCTGGCCTGCTTCTTTGGGCCGGCTTCTAGAACTGTCTGTGTCTCAGTTTCCCCGTCTGGAACAGGGGCACCAGTACAGCCTTTGTCTTCGGCTTCCGTGAGGTTAAGATGGCGCTGGTGCATGCAATGTGCGTGCCGTGGTCTGTGACACACAGTGGGCTCGAATTGCATTAGTTTTCATTTTCTGCGGCTGTTGTCAGCTACAGCAGACAGACTTGGGCTTCTGTCAGGCTGGAGGCTGGCGCTGAGCAGTGACAATGGGGATGCTTGTGGATACCGACGGGAAGGGCTTTGGCTTCCTTCTGGCGAGCCTCGTGGACTCTGTCCTGTGTGCAGGGCCCCGTGTGCTCCGTGGACTGGGGCCCTGGCCATTTGTGTGCTGAGCCATCACGAGTCAGGTTTAACTATGATTCAGGTCCTGTCTTTGTTCCATTACTCTGGTTTGTGCCTAAGTTGCTGGTTCATTTTGTTTACCTGGTTATTAACTAGTAGTTCTCCCTGACCTAGGGGCTACTTGTTTGCACTAATTCTCTCTTTTTACTCCATTTCTCACTCTTTAACAGCAAGACCTGAAAAAAAGTCTTTTTTTTTTTTTTAATTGTGGTCAAGCAATCAATGCTGTGGTACCCTGGGTGAAACCATTGTTGGTGATGCCAGCATCCCATATTGGAGCTTAGGTGTCAGTCCTGGATCTTCTTTTTTAAAGATTTATTTTTTATTTATTTGAAAGTCAGAGTTACACAGAAAGAGAAGGAGACGTGGGGGGGGGGTCTTCCATCCAATAGTTTGCTCCCCAGTTGGTTGCAACAGCCAGAGCTGCGCCGATCCGAAGCCAGGAGCCAGGAGCTTCTTCTGGGTCTCCCATGTGGGTCAGGGGCCCAAGCACTGGGCCATCTTCTACTGCTTTCCCAGGCCATAGCAGAGAGCAGAATTTCTGGCCATAGCAGAGAGCTGGAAGTCGAGCAGCCGAGTCTTGAACTGGAGCCCTCATGGGATGCCGGCACTGCAGGTGCGACTTTACCCGCTATGCCACAGTGCCGGCCCTAGTCCTGGATCTTCCGCTGCCTATCCAGCTCTCTGCCAAGGTGCCTGGGAAGGCAGCTGAAGATGACCCAAGTGCTTGGACCCCTGCCATCCACCAGGAAGGAAAACATGGATGGAGCTCCAGGTTCCTGGCATCAGCCTGGTCAAGACCTGGATGTTGGTACCATTTAGGGAGTGAACCAGTGGATGGAAGATCTCTCTTTCTCTCTCTCTCTCTCTCTCTCTCTCTCTCTCTCTCTCTTTCTTTTTCCCCTTCTCTCTCACTTTCTGCTTGTCAAAAATAAATAAATAAGTAAATCTTTAAAAAAACTGTGGTCAGATACAGATCCCATAGAAGTTACCATGTAACCATGATTCAATGCACCATTCGGTGGCATTAAGTACATTTAGCTGTTGGGCACCCATCACCATCATCTTCTTCCAGATCTCTTACTCATCTACCACACTGAGACTCTGTACCCACTAAACACGAACTCCCCCTGCCTCCAGCGCTGGGGTCTCATTCTCCTTTCTGCCTCTGTGAACCTCACCACTCCAGATCTCTGACAGGTGTGTGTCTTTGGGAGCAAACACAGGTCTTTGAACTAAAGGACTTTATGTGAGAGATTTGTTTAGGATTTCTAGCACATGCAGCCTTCTTTCTTTGCAAAATAACTTCCTCTTTATCGTGGCCTTACACAACCTGTTATGTTCCGACTCCCTTTCCACAGGGATTTTTGTAGTTTCGCTCCAAAGAAAGCAATCTCTGGCTCTCTATAAAAAAGGGCTAAAGGTTAACATGAGAAGCCAAACGCGACAGTAAAATTGGAAGTGGCCGTCACATTCTCTCCCTGTCCTGGCTCCCATGGACTGTACATGCTGGCAGTAAAACTGTGCCCAAATCTAAACAGACCCTCACAGAGAGCCTAACATTTACTGCTCAAATCATTCTCCTTTCCTGATGCTGTGTTTGCTGTTTGTTTTCACCCTGTGCCACGCTTGATCTGTGCGTGGAATGATTTGGACTGACTGGAGGCCAAGAGCTTCCCAAACTGCACTGTGCCATGCTTCGTGCTAACTCGAATGCATACGGCCCAGGCTCATCATTGGGGTGGGGTGGGACGGCTCATCCTCATGACTCGTCAATGGAACATTGGTTAGCTTGAAATAATAGGGAAGAGAAAGAGGCATTTTTTAAAAGATGATTTATGTGTTGGATTTGAGTTTCAAGAAAATGTCATTTTTAGATGAGTGTTCACTCTGAAGTGTAAAAAAAAATCATAGACAAAATTACTTACCAACCCATTTCTCAAAAACAACTCTAAGAATATTCTATAATGTCAGCATATTGTGCACAATGATCACTTACTTCTCATTCAGTGGATATTGAAATATTTCAATGACTTTGTCATCAGGATCTGAACAATGGATGATAATTGTTTCTCCCTAATAACCTTAATAAGGTAAAAGTGGGAGGGAATGAAGAATAAAATAAAGAGAGACAAGAGCTCCACTCACCCTAGTGGTTGGCAGACTTGCCATAACTGAGCCCAGTGTTTGTCCTTCACTTCCGGGCAGTGGAAAGAGAAGCTGGCTATTAGGAAGAAGGCCTACCAGTTCTCAGGAGCACAGCTTTGGCACTGGGCTCTGAAAGGAGTTTCCTTTGCAGGGGCAATGAATGAAGTCAGGCCGAGATTTTATGAAAAATGCAGAAGTAGATTTCATGTTCTTCTTCCTGAGAAGGCCAGGGAGAGTTGGAGGTGAAGGGGGGAGAAATGACAAGGACATCAGTTCTGCAAGGAGGCTAAAGGGACCAAAAATTCCATATCCCAGTGCTGTAGTGATATCACGCAGGAACGGGTCCTCCCGTCCACTCATGCCGTCTGCTGAGCGAGGCTTTGAAAGAAGCTGGGCCACACGTGACTGTGGTTATCTCCTCCAACAAGAGCCTGGGAAATATTGGCCTTTCTTGCAGGTGAAAGCCAGATCCGTTCTCTTTGCAGCTCAGACAAGCAGATGGTGGGGGCTGACATCCTTTTTACGGAGCAGGCTTGGCTTACATACTTGTCCAGGTGGAAAGCTCCGTGTCCACAGATCGAGACGAACTGCAGAGGTACCAGCAGGCAGACCCGGGCGTGCTGGGGGTTTGGGGGAAGCAGCCCTGTGACTGCCCCCGAATGGGGACAGATGCTTGAATGCGACCCCGGAGCTCCACCCCACAGAGCCGCAGAGATGGTTTTTGCTAGAAGCTGTCAAGAGCAGGTGTGACCAGGTGGCCTCCGCGGTTGTAGCAAAAGCTCCCCCAGACTCCCGTGGTGCCTCCAATCTTGAGAGGAATGGTCCTCTTGTGAGCCTGCCAGAATTCACTGCCCCTGAATCAGCTGGCCTGTGTTTCTAGTGCTTTCCTGTTGACCAATGTCAGCGTATACCTTCTTCCCAGAAAGATTTCGGTTTAAACTTACACATAAGGTACCTTCTTGACAGTGGGTTGGTATAACGGCCATTTCTGTCCCACTGTGGTAGGTTCCTGTGACCTGTCAAAAGATCTAAGACCTAATATGAGCTGTTTGATGACACAAGGATGCTTCAAAAGTTCATGGGAAATGGAACTAAAAGACAAGTTCATTTTTGTGCCAAAAAAATGGAAATCTATACAAATGAAATGTCTTTAAGAAGTTCATGAAAAAAATAATGGACATTAGGAAAAAACTGCATGGATTTCAATTTTTTTACACCAAAATAAATATCTTTTAACATTTTTTCATGGGCTTTTTGAAGTGTGCTTGTAGTAAGAAAATTAGTTGGAAGCAAACAAACAAACAACAAAAAAACTATCAGAAAAAAAAAAAACTCCACTCATTGTCTTTCCTGGGATCTATATTTATTACTGTGTTGAGTTTCAAATGATCCCCAGCCATGTCTGAATCAGCTTTTGTTCTTTATGAAAACAGAAGAAATTTCTAAGGGATACAGAACAAGTAAATGGAACTTTTCTATTATTATTATTTTAAAGAGAGGTTTTTTTAAAATGATCTTTTCGGTGTCATTTTCTTTGAAGTAACTGATTTTAGGAGTCTCTGTGCACCTCCCATCCATGCAGGAAGATTTTGAACATCCAAGTCTCATAAGAGATTTGCAGAAAGAATTAAATGGGGTGTCATCAAAATCTCCCATGGCCCCTGCAACAGTGCAGGTCAGGGGGGCTGTGAGGAGCTGGGATGTGCTCCTAAGTGGACACCCCCTTCCCTGCGCCTCCCCTCCCCCGAGAGGCTGAACTGCAGAGCTTGCGATTGGTGGTTGCCAGGAGAAAATGCTGGTTCAGTTTGGTGGACCTTCTGTTTTTCAAAGAGAATATGGAAATTCAGATTTTTAAAATGTGAAGGCTTCCAATTTTAAAATGTTAGGGATGAGCACAAAAATATGAAAAATAAAACTCCCTGGGTTGAGCAGATTCCATCCCCAGGCTGCTTGCTGTGACTTCTGGTCAACCTGTTTATAAGGTTTGACTACCGCATCATGTGTAGGCAGCAGTCCAACCTTCAACCTGCGTGGTGAAGTCTATGCTAATGTGGCAAATTAAACTTCCATTTTTTTTTTACCTAGGGAGACTGATGTGTTTTATGTAGAAAGCAAGATTTTGTGGAGTTTTTTTTTTCCCCATAGTTAATTTTTCTGATCGTAAAGTGGGGTGTTCTTTGTTGGAATTCACCGTCGTGGTAAAGACAGAGGAGCAAATTGCTATGAAAACACTCAAACAGAAATCCAGAGTGTGCTATTTTTCCCCCTAACATTTTGAGAGATTTTTCTTATGATTTGTGTACTGAGGTGAAGTGAGAATTATCAGATTCAAATTTCCTCTTCCACAGATGTGACTGCTGGAGGCCCAGTGAGATTAAGTTCACCAGTGGGTTAGTAACCATGCCAGAAGTTGAACCTGTTCTGTTCCTTGGATACATCTGTTAATGGGCAGGTGTTAAGCTGCTGCTCGGAATGCCAGCATGGCGTGTCTGAATGCAGCACTACTCTGCTTCTGATC
The DNA here is from genome assembly GCA_949820135.1 of Sylvilagus floridanus. Taxonomy (NCBI): domain Eukaryota; kingdom Metazoa; phylum Chordata; class Mammalia; order Lagomorpha; family Leporidae; genus Sylvilagus; species Sylvilagus floridanus. The sequence goes on from OX463243.1 coordinate 2,459,453, forward strand.
CAGCTTCCTGCTGCTGTGTCTGGGAAGGCAGCGGGTGATGGCCCGAGTACTTGAATCCCTGCCGCCCACATGGGAGACCAAGATAGAGCTCCTGACTTCTAGGTTCAGCCTGGTTCAACCTTGCTGTTGCAGCCATTTGGGAGGTGACCCAGCAAATGGAAGACCTCTCTCCCTCTCTTCCTTGTCATGCTGCCTTTCAAATAAATAAGGAAATCTTTTAAAAAGGAGAAGTAGCATTAATTGGTGTCTTTATCTGTGGGCTAGGTTTCTAGTTGGCCCATATGTCCATGTGCTAGAGAATGTTGTCACCTCCGAGGTGGCAAGGCAGCCCAGGCACAGGGACTTGGCCGAGGTCACCCAGCCAGTAAGAGGCGAAGATAGTGCAGTATGATTAGCGCGACACCACTTACTATTTTCCAGGCAGTTGCCTTCTTAAATTCCCAGGGCGCTTGTGCTGTTCCAGGAAACCGTGATTCTCAGAGCTTGACATGGTCTAGGAACCTGAAGATTTCTGTTCGTTCATAGTGCAGCTGCGTGTATGGATGACACAGAAGGTCAACCTGTAAATTAGCCTCGCTCCTTTTCATTAACCGCTGTTTTGAGCCTGGGTTTATTCGTGAAGGTTTGTTCTGTCGAGAATCTACGGATTATAGCTCCTGAAAGCGCAGGATTTACAAGTCCGCAGTCCTAGTGAACCCAGCAGGGCATATGAGGTCAGATTTCAGAGGCCTGAAGACCTGAGTTCAAATCCCGTTTTGGCAGCCATGTCTCCTTGGAGACCAGGCGTGGCTGGGCCTCACTTCTGTCTTCTAGAAAAGAGAAGTAATCCTGCTGCTCCCTCAGTGACGTGGCTGTGTTTCAGATGATCCCTGGCAGCCCCGAGCCTGCCACTGGGTGTTCTCCCCTTTGAATAGGGAATTACCAGTGCCACTACTAAGCTCGTGGCCAAAACACAACTGCAGTACTGATTGATGCTGAACAGTGTGCACTTCAAGGCTATTTGAATTCAGATGTTGAGCAAGCTGATTGGGTGTCCCTGACACCTGCACCCTCCCCATGGGCTGATGTACCCTCCCAGGAATACACGATTGCCTATTTGAGAGGGTCTGACCGTGCATCGTATGTTGGCCCATCCCGGTGTCACCCACACCTGCTAATGAGTTACCTAAACAGTAGACTCAAGGAGGGCCATGTTTTTTGTTCAAAGTTGATTATACTCTCTAAGCAAGAAATCTTAACTGCAACGAGAATCCTATCCTTTGAAATGCCTAAGCCCCTGGCTGAGAAATAGCATAATCACAGATCATGACTTATGAGTTCAATTTCTGTCTGTCTGTCTGTCTGTCTATCTATCTATCTATCTATCTATCTATCTATCTATCTTACCTATCCACCTATCATCTGTCTGATGGTAGGGGTAGGAATTAGCGGGGGTAACGGGAAATAATTCTACTTTGAGGAGTCATCATTTGAAATATTCGCTGCTGTTTCCATTTCATTTTGATGTATTACCAAGGTAGAGTTTAGGTAATAAAGTCTGGTCTAAAGGGAAAATCGTATTTTAGCTAATGTTGTTGTTAAGCTAATATTCACCAAAAAATGATGTGTTAGTGACCCTTTTTGTTACTTGGAAGATTACCTAGCAGAATTGTTTGGTAGGGGGTTAGAGTGAATGTGACATCTTTTCAGATATGACGAGGCCCCTTCCAGGAACCTGTAATTCAAACATTTTTCTGTGAATGTTTTTCTAAAATTACCTCGTTTCTTTTCCAAAATGCCACCTCTGGGCTCTTTGTTCGGTCTACAGAGAGGAAATTCTTTGCCCTCAGGAAAATGTCTTGGTAAAGGTCTCGAATGTCAAGTTGAGATGCTTTGGTAGTGACGCAAAACTAGACAGCAAATGGCATGGGCTCTGGTTGAAGCTCCCGGCTCCGTCTCAGTGCCTTTCTCTGTGGAACCTTCACCAACCTGCCAGTCACGTGAACGGGAGTGCTTCACAAACAAGGCGCAAGTTTATGTTGGCACAACAACATTTTTGAAATCCATGCCTACATGGAATCTTCAAGACGTTCATGCAAGATGCATGTTATGCAGAAACTTCACGGATTTCAAAGTTTTTCTGCCAGTGTAAAGTTGTCTTCTAATTCAGTGCCTTTTGAAGTATCCTCAGGTATATATTTTTTTCCAGGCAAATTTTGTGGTTCTTTCCAGTGTGCTGTCGCAGGACAGGTGCTTGTCCCACTACTTAGTACCTTGCCTTTTTGGCTCACCAGACACTGTGGCAATGGTCATTGTCTCCCATGACAGCACTGTGGCATGGCAGGTAAAGCCACCATCTGCGATGCTGGCATCCCACACGGGTGCCAGTTCGTGTTCTGGCTGCTCCACTTCTGATCTAGCTCTCTGCTAATGGCTTGGGGAAAGTAGCAGAAAATGGCCCAAGTACTTAGGTCCTTGCACCCACGTGGGAGACCCAGATGGAGCTCCAGGCTTCATTGCAGCCATCTGGGGAGTGAACCAGCAGATGGAAAATCCCTTCCTCCCTTTGTGTCTCCCTCTGTCTCTCTCTCTATCTCTGAACTCTGACTTTCAAAAAATAAATAAATAAAAATCTTAGGAAAAAAAATCCAGAAACTGAAGGATCTAAAGGGTTTTGAAAGGCCATTGCTATTGTTCTGTTCCCGAGACTGACAGGTTTAGTGACAGATATTCATTTGCTGAGTGCAGTTAATTTTTGTCCTCATAAAAAAGACAAGGGATTAGTTTTAATGTTTTGTAAGTTTGTTCTCTCAATTCACTTTCTGATTGGACAAATGTTGACTTCAACATCGGCTGCCCCTCCTCCTCTTTCATTTTACATTGTTTCCTTGTTTTCTATGTGATAAATGAAGTTATAGGAGGGGACGTCAAAAACTGTGAGAAAATGGAATGAAAATAATAAGTTTATTTGATCTGTGAGGCTTTTCATAATACGCATTTTCATGAAACTTGGGAAGACTTATCCAAGTGGTTTTTCTCAGGGAAGCCTGTTGATGGCTGGAGGTGGGAGGAAAGGCCTGGTGTTGCCAGGCCCCCTCCCCCCCGCCCCAGGCAGGTGGAAATCACCAGCAGGGGGCAGCACAGCATGCGCCTTCATCTTCCACTTGTGCCTAGAGGCTCAGGCAGGGCTGCAGGAAGTGAATTTGGCTTGCCACGCGGGTGGTCTGGGGACCAGGAACTTGGTTCCCTGAGTCCTGGGGTTTGTCTTTCCTGCTCTGTCCACCTCTTTTGAGCTCTCTTTTTTTTTTTTAAGATTTATTTATTTGAAAGTCAGAGTTACACAGAGAGAGGAGAGGCAGAGAGAGAGAGAGAGAGATAGAGAGAGAGAGAGAGAGAGAGAGAGAGAGAGAGAGGTCTTCCATCCACTGGTTCACTCCCCAGTTGGCTGCAATGGCCAGAGCTGAGCTGATCTGAAGCCAGGAGCCAGGAGCTTCTTCTGGGTCTCCCACACAGGTGCAGAGACCCAAGGACTTGGGCCATCTTCTACTCTTTTTCCAGGCCATAGCAGAGAACTGGATCAGAAGTGGAGCAGCCAGGACTCGAACCGGCGTCCATATGCCAGGGCGTTAACCCACTGAGCCACCGTGCCAGCCCCTCTAGCTCTCTTTCCTTGTCTTTCTCTCACCCTTCCTTCTTTCTTTATAAATTCAGAACGTTCCTGAAAACATAATGACATAATAACTTCACGTATTTATGTTCAGAATGGATGCTTTACCATTTTTATCTTTTCTGTTCTAAGTCTTTTGAGCTCTCAACAAAATAAATAGTTCATAGCAGCTTAATAAAATACATCATTTAACAGCTTAAGTTTCTTTATCCCGGACCTGTTCTGCTTTCCAAATGTGACTTTTATTGTAATCATCTTTTATTTTTTCAAAAAGATTTATTTATTTGAAAGTCAGAGTTACACAGAGAGAAGGAGAGGCAGAGAGAGAGGGAGAGCGAGGTCTTCCATCCACTGGTTCACTCCCCAGTTGGCTGCAGTGGTCGGACCTGTGCTTATTCAAAGCCAGGAGCCAGGTGCTTCTTCCGGATCTCCCAAGTGGATGCAGTGGACCAGGACTTGGGCCATCTACTGCTTTCCCAGGCCATAGCGGAGAGCTGGATCAGAAGTGGAGCAGCCAGGACTTGAACTGGTGCTCATATGGGATGCCAGCATTGCTGGCGGTGGTTTTACCTGCTACGCCACAGTGCTGGCCCCATCTTTTTATTTATTTATATGAAGGAAAGCAAGAGTGAGAGAGCGAGAGCAAGTAAGAGAGCTCGTCCCTCTTCTACTGAGCCACTGCCTACAGTGCCTGGGCTGGGGGGGGCTGGGCTGAGATCCAGGTCTCCCATGTGGGTGGCAAGAGCCCAATTACTTTTTTTTTAAGCTTTTATTTAATGAATATAAATTTCCAAAGTACAGCTTATGGATTACAATGGCTCCCCCCCCCATAACTTCCCTCCCATCCGCAACCCTCCCCTTTCCCACTCCCTCTCCCCTTCCATTCACATCAAGATTCATTTTCAATTCTCTTTATATATAGAAGATCAGTTTAGTATATATTAAGTAAAGATTTCAACAGTTTGCCCTCACATAGCAACACAAAGTGAAAAATACTGTTGGAGTACTAGTTATAGTATTAATTCACAATGTACAGCACATTAAGGACAGAGTTCCTACATGATATTTTTTTAAAAATTGATTAATTTTCTATGCAATTTCCAATTTAACACCAAGTTTTTTTTTTCATTTTCAATTATCTTTATGTACAGAAGATCGATTCAGTATATACTAAGTAAAGATTTCATCAGTTTGCACCCACACAGAAACGCAAAAGTGTAAAATACTGTTTCAGTACTAGTTATAGCATTACTTCACATTGGACAACACATTAAGGACAGATCCCACATGAGACGTAAGTACACAGTGACTCCTGATGTTGATTTAACAATTTGACACTCTTGTTTATGGCCTCAGTAATCTCCCTAGGCTCTAGTCATGAGTTGCCAAGGCTATGGAAGCCTTTAGGAAGAGCCCAATTACCTGAGTCGTCACTGCTGCCTCCTAGGGTCTACATGAGCAGGAAGCTGGAGCCAGGAGCCAGCACCAGGCATGGAACCCTGGCACTCTGATAAGGGTGCAGGCATCTCACCACCTGAACACCTACCCCACACGCATCTTTTTCTAGATTACAAATGAACTTGACTGTGAACACTGTGTGACGTTTTTTTCTGTGTATTTTTAAAAGTTCACATTAATGATGTTATCAACACGTCATCTTGTTTGTCTTTTCTCAGTATAGAGATCTCTTTCTGCTCAGATACATAGATTTGATTCGATTTAGTTCGTGTATTTAACATACTTCAGTTTTAAGAATTTCTGTTTCTAGGGGCTGGCGCCATGCCTCACTTGGTTAATCCTCCACCTTGCAGAGCCGGCATCCCCTATGGGCACCGGGTTCTAGTCCTGGTTGCCCCTCTTCCAGTCCAGCTCTCTGCTGTGGCCCGGGAGTGCAGTGGAGGCTGTCCCAAGTGCTTGGGCCCTGCACCTGCATGGGAGACCAGGAGGAAGCACCTGGCTCCTGGCTTCATATCGTAGCGGCCATTTTGGGCATGAACCAATGGAAGGAAGACCTTTCTCTCTGTCTCTCTCTCTCACTGTCTATAACTCTACCTGTCAAATAAAAAAAAAGAATTTCTGTTTCTCTGTGGATGGATACTGGGATTCTTTCCAGCTGTTGACTTTGTCACCGTGAACGCTGTAAGATTCTGTTGAGCATCTTCCGGTGGAGATTTTTGTATCTCTGCCCTTGTGCCCATGGGTAAGAGTTTCTCTTAGTGAATTCTGGGAAGTGGGATGGCTGGGCTGCAAAGGGTGTGGATTTCGTGATTTTTCAGAGATACTGAGGAAGCGTCTTCAAGGTGGTTACTTCAATTTACACTCCCTCCAACAGTGTGCTAGGTTCTCCACAGCCTTAGGAATGCTGTGTATTGTCACACCTTAAGCATTTTGTCAGCATGGGGGCAGGGGATCCGCAAGTCATTGTAGCTTTAATTTGCATTTTGGCTTCCTTGTGAGATGGACAGCATCTTACATGTTTCTGGGCACTAAGGTGTCTCCTTTGTGAATTGTCTCTTAGCTTTACTGGATTCCTTTCTTTTTTTTTAAATTAAAATTTGTATGTATTTTATTTGACAAGCAAAGGGAGAGGTGGAAAGGAGATAAAAAGAGGAGGAGAGAGTGCACTTCCACCTGCTGATTCACTCCTTAGTGTTTACAATGGCCAGGAATGGGTTAGGCTGAAACCAGGAACTGGGACCTCCATCCTAGTCTCCCAGGGGGATGGCAAGGATCCAAATTCTTTTTTTTTTAAGATTTATTTATTTATTTGAAAGTCATAATTACATACAGAGAGAAGTAGAGGCAGAGAGAGAGAGAGAGAGAGAGAAGGAGAGGCAGAGAGAGAGAGAGGTCTTCCATCGGATGATTCATTCCCCAATGGCCAGAGCTGCGCTGATCCGAAGCCAGGAGCCAGGAGCTTCCTCTGGGTCTTCCCATGCAGGTGCAGGGGCCCAAGGACTTGAGCCATCTTCTACTGCTTTCCCAGGCTGTAGCAGAGAGCTGGATCAGAAGTGGAGAGCTGAGACTTGAACTTGAGCCATCACCACTGCCTTCCCAGGGTGTGCATTAGCAGGCAGCTGGACTAGGAAGTGGAGCTGGGACTCTAACCCAGACAGGCACTTCAGTAGGAGACGTGGAGTCCCAGGTGGAAGCTTAACTCCGGAGCTGCACGCCTGCCCCTATAGGCTTCTTAGTGGTAGCTACAGAGCATTTGCTAGGGGGTAGATTTTATGAGCCATTTGTAGTTAGTGGGCTTCCCTGCAGATGGTGCTTGTGAGAGGAACTCCTGGGCCTCACCGCCAGGGGGAGTGTCTGCCGACTCTGCACTCCACTCTTCCCTTGGTGCTTACGTTTCGGCCAAGAGGAGAATTGACGCTCCCAGGGCATCCTGGAGTTTTCTCTGGGGACTGTTTCTCCCCTTTCACATGGTTCTTTTGACGGCTGTCAGTAGCACGTCCTTGCCTGCTTTTAGGGCACAGAACAGTTACACTTTGGCTCGTGGCTGGCACGTTTTCATCTCAGGAGCTCTGAACTTGTCACTGCCCTGTCTCCCCATCTGCTTCTGTTCTTGGGTGTCAGTGACTGGGCAGCTTAGACTAGAACATGTGCCCTTTCCCTAACAAGTCAAGCCCCGCCTTGGTGCCCCGGGGAGCTTGGTTCCAGAACCTTCTGTGGATACCAAAGTCCACAGATGCTCAGGTACTTCATATAAGATGGTGCAGTATTTGCATATAACCTTAACACCTCCTCTTATGTTTTTTAAAGACTTTATTTTATTTATTTGACAGGTAGAGTTACAGACAGTGAGAGGGAGAGACAGAAAGGTTTTGTATCCACTGGTTCACTCCCCAAATGGCAGCGACGGCCAGAGCTGCGCAGCTCTGAAGCCAGGAGCCACAAGTTTCTTCTGGGTCTCCCACGTGGGTGCAGGGGCCCAAGGACTTGGACCATCTTCTGCTGCTTTCTCAGGCCATAACAGCGAGCTGGATCGGAAGTGAAACAGCTGCGACTCGAACTGGCACCCATATAGGATGCTGGTGCTGCAGATGGAGGATTAACCTACTGCGCCACAATGCTGGCCCCAAGTCATCTCTAGATCATTCTAATACCTAACATAATGTAGATGCTACATGAATAGTTGTTACACTACGTTGTTTAAGGAGCAAGAAGAACACATGTCCTACATGTTGACCGGAGACCTTTTATTTTTCAAATATTTTCCAGCCTCCATTGGTTGATCTGTGGATGTAGAATCCATGGATCCAGGGGTTAATGGATATGCATTTTTTAGGCGTAACTCCTCGCCCCATTGATGTCTTTCTCCTTGCTTTTCTTGCCTTTGTACCTTCCATTTTTTTTTATTTGTTAGCTTGCTGTATTTTATGGAATACATCTGGGGAGCTTCTAAATTAAATAATACATAAAACTAAAATAAACATACAGGGATTAATAGAAGAAGATTAAAGGTAAATGCCTTTGGTCACAGATGTGGACGAGGTACCTGTTGAACACCCTGTTGTAAGGTACTTGTTGTGAGCAGGGAGGATTCAACAGTGGTCCAGGTTGACAGGGACAGAGCTGTCAGGTGAGTTCAGGACAGTGACAACCATCATGCTGACTCAGCTGGATGGAGTGGGCTAGGCAGACTTGTCTGGAAGTCCTGGTGGGGAGCCCTAAAGGAAAACTTGTTCATGTTGGCAACCCTTTTTGCTGCCAAGGGGCATGAGAGAAAGCATTAACTTTATTTATTTATTTAGAGAGATCTTTTGTCTTCCTGTTCACTCCACAATGCCCACAATGGCAAGGACTGGGCTGAGACCAAAACCAGGAGCTGGAACTCAGAATGGGTGGCAAGGAACCCAAGTCCTTGAGCCATCGCCAGCTACCTCCAGGGTGCGCATTAGCAGGAAGCTGGAGTGGGGAGCAGAGCCAGGGCTTGATTCTGAGCATCTGCAGATGGGATGCAGGCATGCCAAGCAGTGTCTCAATCAGGCCAAGGCTCACTCAGTATTTAACATTTAGGGAATCTCTGGACCGCAGTTGTGAGGTGATTGAGAGAGTGATGTCATCGTGGTCTCTATTGAAAATGTGAGCGGAATGAAAATCTTGGGAAAATCTCTCTCTCTCTTTCTCTCTCTCTCTCTCTCTCTCTCTTTTTTTTTTTTTTTTTTGGACAGGCAGATTTAGACAGTGAGACAGACAGAAAGAAAGGTCTTCCTTCCGTTGGTTCACTCCCCAAATGGCCGCTATGACCGGCGCACTGCTCTGATCCGAAGGCAGGAGCCAGGTGCTTCTCCTGGTCTCCCATGGGGTACAGGGCCCAAGCACTTGGGCCATCCTCCACTGCACTCCCGGGCCACAGCAGAGAGCTGGACTGGAAGAGGGGCAACCGGGACAGAATCCGGCGCCCCTACTGGGAATAGAACCCGGGGTGCCAGCGCCACAGGCGGAGGATTAGCCAAATGAGTCGCGGCGTCGGCCGTGGGGAAAGTATCTCGCAAGTGTGGTCATTCTGAAATGTTTCGTAACAACTTGATGTAGAAAACCGAGTCTTCAGGATAAGTCTTGAAACAGTCCCAAGAGGGGAGTGAACTCTTCCTGTGCTTCTACTAAGTGCCAGCCCTTTCAAATCAGGGAGGAAACCAAGATCTTGGAGAGGAAGTTGCATTTCGATTTATGCAATTGGGGAAAGTGTTTGTGGGGGTCTTTTTAAAATGCTTCTCTTTGGCATAATTTGGTTCTTTCAGAGAATTTACCTACTTTTAGTTTTGAGTTCTGTTTTATAAGAAGAAATGCCCAATTCTTTTTTTAAAATTTATTTATTTATTTGAGAGTCAGAGTTACACAAAAAGAGGAGAGGCAGAGGGAGAGGGGGAGAGAGAGAGAGAGAGAGAGAGAGAGAGAGAGAGAGAGAGAGAGAGAGGTCTTCTTTCCTATGATTCACTCCCCGAATGGGCACAATGGCCGGAGCTGCACCGATCCAAAGCCAGGAGCCAGGAGCTTCTTCCGGGGCTCCCATGTGGGTGCAGGGGCCCAAGGACTGGGGCCATCTTCTACTGCTTTCCCAGGCCACAGCAGAGAGCTGGATCGGAAGAGGAGCTGCCAGGACTCGAACGGTGCCCCTATGGGATGCTGGCACTGCAGGCTGCTGCTTTACCCACTATGTCACAGTGCCAGCCCCAGAAATGCTCAATTCTTTAGCATGCATGTTGTTCTCACTTTCTTTCCTTTGCTGGGTAGAAGGCATTCAGTACTGTGTGCTGAATGTTCTCCTATGGCTTCTTACATTTTTTTTTTCCTTTTCATTTTAAAGTTGTTAATGGCAGAGCTATGTTGAAGGTGACATCAAGAAATTCGTAAAAAATGAAATTAAGATGTTATTTTAGTGAAAAAGTTTCAACTTCATACAGCTTTTTCATAAGATGCATTTTACATGAACTTTTTGAAGATCTGTCACATATATATGTAGTGTCTTAATTGGAACGTGTTATGTATCATGCGTCTTAAATTTTTTCAAAAAGAAAGAGGAAAATGTACCCTGGTGTAACTTTCTGTACTGCCTTTGTAATGCCAGCTGTTTTCTGTCCATTTGCTTAGCCGTCCATCCATCCATCAGTCTCTCTCTCCAATTGTCCATCCATCCATCCTTTAAGTGCCTACCCTGTGTGAAGTATTGAGAAAAAAAACTACTGTGATGCATTGTAAGAATTATAGGCTGGCGCCACGGCTCAATAGGCTAATCTTCCACCTATGGTGCCGGTACCATGGGTTCTAGTCCCGGTTGGGGCATTAGTTCTGTCCCGGTTGCTCTTCTTCCTGTCCTGGTCGCTCCTCTTCCTGTCCAGCTCTCTGCTGTGGCCCGGGAAAGCAGTGGAGGATGGCCCAAGTGTTTGGACCCTGCACCCACATGGGAGACCAGGAGGAAGCACCTGGCTCCTGGCTTTGGATCAGCCGCAGCACGCAGGCCACAGTGGCCATTGAGGGGTGAACCAACGGAAGGAAGACCTTTCTCTCTGTCTCTTTCTCTCTCACTGTCTAACTCTGCCTGTCAAAAAAAAATTATAAAACAGAATTATCTTCAAAAAGATTGTGACCTAAGACAAGTGAATAGACACAGGTACTTTAATACCTGTAGCACAAGGTGGAATTCAAGCTCCACTATCGAAGTTGTAATAGCTGTGTGCTTGTCTTCCCAGGGCCTCTGTTGATGATTTCAAATCACAGAAATCCCAGTCCAGCTGAGGTCAGTGACATCTAGCCTCAGAGATAGCTGGATCCAAACTCCCAAGTGGCGTTTTCAGTATTCCGTTTAGATCTCTTTGGCTCTCTTTTCTTTTATGTGCTGTTTTCATTTGTGCATAGTTTCTTTCCTTCGTAGAAGCTCTAGGCCTGTGTCATCCCTCAGCCATAATCCCAGAGAAAGAGAGACACACACACACTCTCTCTGTCTGTCTGTCTCATGGCCAGCATTCATTAGTTTAATTGTAGGGAAGGTTTTCATTGGCCCAACTGTGTGACATGCATGTCTCTAAGCCAATCATCATGACCAAGATGGAGTTCTCTCTGTGACCACTTATGCATCCACTTCCATGTTCGAGGGTTGGGGGGGGTGGCAAAGAAGTTTTTTGTTTTTTTGAAGGTTTTTATTTCATGAATACAATTTTTCATATGTACAGCTTTTAGGGATATAGTGTTTCTTTCCCCATTCCCACCCACGCACCCGCACTCCCATCCCACCTCCTATTCTCTCCCATTCCATTTCCCATTAAGATTCATTATTGATTGATTTTATATACAGAAGACCAACTCTATACTAAGTAGAGATTTCAACTATTTGCACCCACACAGACACACAAAGTATAAAGCATTGTTTGAAGACTAGTTTTACCATTGATTCTCATAGTACACCTCATTAAGGACAGAGGTCCAACATGGGGAGCAAGTGTACAGTGACTCCTGTTATTGATTTAACAATTGACACTCTTATTTATGACGTCAGTAATCACCCTCTTGTCATGAGCTGCCAAGGCTATGGAAGCCTTTTGAGTCTGCAAATTCCGTAGGTTTTTTAGGCAGGGCCACATGCGAAGTGGAAGTTCTGTCCTCCCTTCAGAGAAAGGTACCTCCTTCTTTGACAGCCCGTTCTTTCCACTGGGATCTCACTCTTAGACATCTTTCATGCAGAACTGTTTTTGCCACTATGTCTTGGCTTTCCATGCCTGAAATGCAAAGAAGTTTATACAGACAATGAACCAAGGCCATGTGAAAAGAAAAACTTTGGATTCTTGCTGGCAGGGGGATGCTGGGCCAAGGAGAGAGAGAGAGAGAGGGTAGAAGAAAGGGAGAGGTGGTGGTGGTGGGGGCATGCACTGCAGGCTTTTAGGAAGCAAGAAAAGGGAGCGCCTGCTTCTCAGGGGACGTCAGGGAAGATGGGGCTCATCTAACCCAGTGATGAGATGATGACACCAGCGAATCTATGAGGATGAAAGGCCTTTGAGACGTAACACGTGCATTTCAAAGATATTTTCACCTCCGTGCATTGGCAATGCCCCGCAAATGGAAAACTGAAATTCATAACTGATACAAGATGGGGGAAAAAAATGAGACTCGGCAAACGGATCACTGACCATGAAACCTGGTCAGTCATGGTTGTTTCTCCGTCAGACTCAGTGTTGCTCCTCTTGTTGTCTTTGGGAAAACACAATGACAGGGTTAGGGTGGGTGTGGAGGGCTCGCTTTGGATACCTTGGAAGGCTGAAGGGACGTTATCCATTATGTCATGCTCTTATCTACATCCCAAATCAACAGTATTCGCTCTCTGCTTTGTTGCAGCTTCATTGCAAACCAGAAAAAGTTAGAAATCATCAATGAAGATGATATTGAGGCTTACGTGGGACTGAGAAATCTGTGAGTACTCGGGCCTTGTATATATTGTCTCAGGTTTCTCCTCTGCTCTGCCGTGGAAAGGTGGGCGCCTCGGGGAGAGTCCTAACAAACATGTAATTCTGTGTTTTCTTAGGACAATTGTGGATTCCGGCTTAAAATTTGTGGCTTACAAGGCATTTCTGAAAAACAGCAACCTGCAGCATATGTAAGTAGAAGTTGATTCTTTCGCTTCCCAGGACCCAATTTTATTCAGTATTTTCCTCCTTTGTTTATTTTCCAACTCTAAGCCTTCCTTTTAGAAGTTAGTATAGCTGTGATAATAGCTTAGGAACATTAGCTTTGATTTTGTTTGATTTCTGAATAGCTTCAGAGGAGTACTTAGAACAACTTGTTTATTCCCTTTCATGAAGTTCTGGGCCATTTCCATCTTGGACCGAGCAATAGGCCAACAGCAAGGAGCCTGATGTGAAAACTATGGCCTTGTGCTCAACCCTTGATTCTTTCCCTGGGAATCCTAACATGCTCCCTGGAAGACATCAAACTGGTGCAACTGAAAGAGCTGACTTGGCCTTGGCCTTTCCAGGGAACTAGAAGTTACTAATGCTCCCCCCCCCCCCCCCCCCCACGATAGGCCCTCCTGTGAGTCATCATGTTCCCACAGCTGTCTGTCATGGATTGATAAAAGTGGAGAAAAATCAATCATGGGGAATGCTGAGGGTCAGACAAGTATTAACATTAGGAAATGTTTTCCCCAAAGTCGTGGTGATGTTTTGTTAACTGAAATCAAATGGAAATTTGGAAAATGGCCGCTGTCTGGTTGTTTGCTGATAAGGTAAGGTGTCACCTTCCTGAGTAATTTCTTATTAAACAGAAGAGCACCCAGGTGAGCATATTTGTTTGGACTTCTCAGCTGAGACTGGTGTCCTCCGTCTCCCATGTTTTCAGAGGAGTTTCTGCTACAAGATCATTGCTTCATTCAATGGCTCTTTTTTGACATATCAAATCCTCTCTGAGGCTAAACCTTACCTGTCTCATAGTCCAGAGTTTGTCTTTAGGAGTTGCACCTGCATTGTTTCACTTGGTTGTTTTTCTGCTAATTGGTAGAGAAAAAAAATTTTTTTTTTTTGGTCCCTACTTTATAACTAAAAGCAGACAGAGGGTGTTCTAGGAGTCGCCCAGGTCCAAGGATTGTAGGTGACAGAAGTATGCCACCAGGTCTAACTCGTCTCCATGTTCTTAAAATAAGACTTCAGGAATAAAATTTGTGTCATCTGTGTAGCCAGAGAATCAGCCCTTCTTGTAACATCAGTCCTCTGTATTTTATTGGGGAGAACTGGTTCTCAACTGTTTCCACCTCAGTTAGAGGAAGACTCGTCCTCTTAGAGCAGAGAGCCTGGACAGCATGTGGAGATCTTTGATGACATGGACAGTGTTACAATGTTAATTCCATAAAGCCAGTGTCATGACATGATGTTTTATAGGTGGCATGGATGATGTAGTCACTTTCAAAATAAAGTTGGAGGAATTAAGATATAAGACATTCTGTGAAAGTGTGATGAAGGCCCAGGGTACTTTCTGAACGCTTTTCACTTAAACTCTTTTTGGCATCCTGTCTGCAGTCATGCTGTAGTTTGCCCGTACAGAGCTCGTGTCTGCGTAGGCCTTGATAGCATCAACAAGAGAAAAGCTGGGTAGAAGAAAAAAGCCAAGTACTCTAATGCAATCACTTGAATGTAATTAATGACCTCAGCAGTTAAGTTCTGGTATTTTCATTAGAGCTAACCTTAGACCTAAATTACTCACAACCACATTTCACTGGCTGTTTCATCACATCACTTCTCCTTGTGTTATAATGTGTACAGTGGACTGTGGTTAGTTAGAATTGACTGATATGCTTACATCTTGCATTTTCCTTGTATGCAATTTATGTGACTATATTTTTATGGTGATATATGGTGGAATAATTTTAATGGCATTCCTATGTGTCATATACAACATGTAGGAAGCTAAATATCTGTTCATGTTTCTTTTATTTTTTTTTTTTAGATTCATTTTCTTTATTTGAAAGCGAGAGTGACAGAGAGAGAAGGAGAGCCAGAGAGAGAGAGAGATCTTCCATCTGCTGGTCCACCCCTTGAATCGCTACAATAGCCGGGTCTGGGCCAGGAGCTATTCAAGAATTCCATTCAGGTTTCCCATATGGGTAGCAGGGGTCAAGCACTTGGGCCATCTTCTGCTGCTTTCAGAGCATCCAGCAACCAGCTGGTTTGGCATGGTGGCATCACAGGTGGCTGCTCAACTGGCTCAGGCACGACGCTGTCCCCACGTCCCTTTTTCTCAAAGAGGTGTCACTTGGAAATAATAGACTGAATAGTCATATGTACCCTAGTTAATTTCCTTAAGAGACAAGCGTTGGGAAGCCAATCATTGGTCCAACTTCAAAAACGATTGCTCTTTGTAGCCATTGTCAGATGGCGAGAGAGGAATTAGGTAGGTGGCTATGAAGAAGTTGAAAAATGGCGGTAGGCCCTTAGCAGCCCAATACACAACTGCATAGAGCAGTTTGCTTTTGAGATGGCAGGGAGGGAGGAGGGGGCTGAACCAGGGTCTCCCATGCCGGCTTTGAGTCCCAGCCTCTGCTTATGACTGGGGGGAATGGATGGGCTTGTTCTTCCCTGTATTTTCCACATGTAAATTGCACTCCTTCCTCAAATCTCAACTCAGGAAGGGGAATGGAGCTGAGAAAGAAATGCACATTAAAAGCTGCTTCTCTGTACCCCTGGGAATGCACCCACTCTCCTTCCGAGTTTCCCCATCAGTATAAAAATGTGCGCAGCATCAGTCCATTCCGGTGTCAGGGGAATTCAGTTGGACCTCCTGTCTCACCGTCACCACTCCTGTCTGTTGCCTGCGCTTATTCCCATCCTGTGGTGACTGTCCAGAGCCCCCGTGACTGGTGGCTGAGCGTCCTTGTTGCTGCCTTTCATCTCTGCTCAGCCCCTAGGAGCCAAGGGACTGCAAGTAAAGCCAGTGTTTGTGTTTTCTAGAGGCTTCGCAGAGGTGCTAATTAGCTCCTTTGCAAAGTTCTGTAACGAAACAGTAAGAGGATTGTGGGTTTTGTTCCCCCCTCCTCTCTTCCTCCTCTTTTGGCTTTTGGCCCCAATAATAAGTATGATTCATAAAACGCATCTTGTTCCTTGGCCGGTAACCCGGCTCTGTGCTGTGCTGTTGGCAGCTGAACACGGGCAGCAGCTGCCGGGCTGGTCCCTTGCAGTCGGCAGGGAGAGCCTGGGTACTCAGAGTCCTCCTGCTTGGGGTCCTCTGCTCTTTGTTCCTAAGGATGAAGAATAGGGTTCTTTCTCATCCATTCGTTCATTTTCTTTCTCTTTCTCTCTCTCTCTCTCTCTCTCTCTCTCTCTCTCTCTCTCTCTTTCTGTCTCTCTCTCTCTTTCAGGATGAGGATTCCTGATAAAGGTGGAAAATTTTGTCTTAAAGACGGGGCCATATAAGACAAGGTTGACTTTTTCGATGCGTTACACTCTAGTGACTCCCTTTCTTCATTCACATTCCAGCACATTCCAGAAGACAGGGTTTCTGTGGGCACATTTTACAACCTCTCGGTGGGTTGTTTTGTTATGTGGGTGAGCACTTCCCACCCAGTAGGAAGAGAGAAGAAGAAGCAAGGGTGGAAGGAAGGATGGTCCCTGGTGTAGGTGGGAGTTGGGATGAGTGGAAATCTCAACATAGAACTGAACTGGGGAGTGGACACACACATCCTGCTGCTGTGGCTCATCCAGTAGCTTCTGGGTTTTCAGCTCACTTTGCAGACAGTTACACCAGAATACTTTAACCCATCGCTGCATTGGGCCCACGCAGCAAAGCAGCCCCGGGGAAGGGGCCCAGGGTTGCTGTCACCCTCAGTCTCAGGTGCTTGCTGAACCTCAGCCCAACCCTTGCTTTCCTGAGCAGGAAACAGACATGGAAAGACTGTTGGCTTCCTGTGGTCTGTTGAGGTCTTGACTCTTGTTGTGAAAGTTGGTGTTTGTTTTACATTCCTGTTGCTTATGAAACACGTTTCTAGAGGCCCAAGTGTTGGACTCACTGTAAATAAATCCAAGCAGTAAACAAACTCACAGAATGAACCCACCGCCAAGGTTACAGCTTTGAATTTCCCACCAGAAGATTCATGGCATCGGTCATTGGAGATACCCATCCTTTGAACACAACTAAATGTTTGGAACATGCCCAGACAGTCATGATTGCTTCCTTAATCACAGATATGTTATCTTTGTCGTTGTCTGATTGGTCCAGATCTCAAGATGGTATGTTGTTACACTAGTCCAAGATAAAATCTGACATATTCCTTAAGACCTGATGTTGTTGTTATCATCATGGAATTATCTACTTCTCTAGGTCATATATAAACAATCTCAGCAGAATTGATCAATGCATATTTTTTTTTCTCCTATAAAGTCATATTAAATTTAGTTAATACAGTTTTGTGTGCCACATAACTTCCAAACATTCATGATGCTGCTTAAATTAGTTTCTTTTTCCCCTGGTGAGCTTATATTTTTAAATTGTGTTTGATTTTACATATCCGCCTATGAGTTGTTCATACAGCTAGGATCTCAAGGAAGTATATACTTGCCTCTTAATCGGCATATGAAAAATAAACTTTTGGGTAGGAGAGAAATGAAAAATAGACAAAACGAGGGGCCCATGTTGTGGCACATTGTTCTCAACCACGCTTGCAATGCTGGCATCCCATGTTGGAACAGCGCTTCAAGTCTCAGCCACTCCACCTCTGATCCAACTTCTATGAACGCACCTGGGGAGGAAGAGGAGGATGACCCAAGTACCTGGGCCCTTGCCTCCCATGTGGGAGACTGGGATGGAGTTCCTGGCTCCTAGCTTTAGCCCTGGCTGTTGTGGCCATTTGAAGAGGGAACCAGTGAATGGAAGATCTCTTTCTCTCTCTTTCTTGGCTACTCTGTCTTTCAAATGAATAAAGTCAATCTTAAAAGAATTAGACAATATTGGATGCCCCCATTAGCAAGAATAGTCTGAAAGTTTGGGCTAAAATTGAGCTGTCAGTCCAGGTGGAATAAAGTGTTGATTGGGTCTAGGTGAGGCAAATTCAATGAACGAATAAAATTATATCTTGAAAAGAAAATCTCCATGACTTTGCTCCTAAAATACAGCCTTCTAAATTCACAGTGGGTGTTTTCTATTTCTTTCAGAAATTTTACCAGAAACAAACTGACGAGTTTGTCTAGGAAACATTTCCGTCACCTTGACTTATCTGAGCTGTAAGTAATGACTTTCTGTTGTACTTGGGGAAACATTTTCAAAGATCATGATAATTTTCTTTTTTTTTTTAAGTGAGTGAAGTTGAAGGAATACGTTTACATCAAAATTCTGGAAAAATGATTCCTAGAGCTTCGGCCTCTTGTTCTTTTATTCCCTCATGAAAAGGTGGTTTGATACATTGAAAAAAAATAGAAATCTCAATAGTGTGCTATCATTTATGAAGGGCTTTCATGTTTCTACACACAGCCTTTATTTTCTGCTAGAGGGAAAAAGAAGAAAAGAAGAAGGTTTTGTGTCCAAATAGCTGCATCCATCTTAGCATCTGTGTGGCTCCTGTTATGGGCAGGCCCTGAAGTCAGGCAAATCCATTCAAGGAGATAATAGCAGTGGGTAGAACTCCTCCACCCTGTCTGTCAGTGACGGCGCCACGGGGGAGTGGCGAGCACTGGAGGAGAGCTGGCCCTCCCCACCCACCCATTTCTGTGAGATGTTCTTCTGCGTCTGCCACTCCATTCAATATTTATCCGCGTGTCCTGATTTCCTCTGCTGTGACATGATAAGAACAACACTGAAATGTGTTGATGACTAACAGCCTGCATTGCCAGTGTGCTCAGTTCTTGGTGTTATCATCAAGAAGCCAATGTGAACTGATGTCTCTCCTCTGGGTGAGAGGCCCAAAGGATCCCGAAGGCAGACACTTTATGTGGCACATGTAGGCCAGGATGGACTGGGCCTTTGAAGGTTGGGCAGCAGAGTCCTCTGGTGAAGGTCCATCCCCATAGATAAGCAACTGTGCAGAATCGAAGCTGCCTCCAAGGAGGAGACAACAGGAATTAATAGTTAGTAACGGGGGTTACAGAGTCTTGGCGATTGGTGATTACTTGGAATAAATCAAATATGGAAGTTGAAACTCTAGCATTTCCTCCTACAAAATTGTTTTAAATGGACCCATTGTTGTACACGCTTAGTGTGATATTTTTATAGATGACTGTAATGTCTAGTGATTAAATCAGAGTACTTAAGTCATATGCATCATCCAAATACTCATCAATCCTTTGTGTTAGGAGTGTCCAAAGTCCTTTCTTGCAGCTATTTTGAAATACACGATACAATGTTGTTGACGCCGGTCACCCTGCTGTGCCATAGAACACGGGACTGATTCTTTTTTGTCTAACTGTATTTTTCTCTCCATCACCAAACTCTCTATCCTCCTCCTCCTCTTCCATGCCCTTCCCAGGGCCTGGGTGACCTCCGCTCTGTTCTCTACTGCCACAAGGTCAACTTATTTAGCTGCCACATATGACGGAGAACATGTGGTACATGTGTGTTCATTGGTGTTTCTGTCACAGGCAAAGCTTTCACTCGGTGTGAAATAGAATAAGGTGCTCAAGATCGGATTCTGGGTATCACAGTGTAAAACTGTCTGGACCGATTTAAGATGAAATTGTTGCTTCCAGCTTCCTGTCTCAGAATCCGACCAACTTAGTCCGATCAAACTAATGTAGCAGTAGGCCATGAGGACAGAAGGAGAGACGTTTCTGTATCTGAGATTCTGCTCTCTGGAGGGAGAGAGAGAAATCTAAACAAGCAAGTGTAATGTGCTGTAGTGATCCTTGTAGGAGGGCTTTGCACAGAGATTGCTGGGGGAGAGGCCAGCTGCCTGCCATACAACATGGCAATGGGCGCATCCCTTTGCTTCTTAATCCCTTCTGCTGATTGTATCAAACCCTCATTTTAGAAAGACCCCATAGGTTTTCATGCATGCAGAACTCCAGGAAACATCTTGGATTAGTGGAGTTTAAACTGATTGGGGGCGGGGTGATCTCTTCCACATTGTATCTCATATCTCATAGGGTCAAATCCTATTTTGGTGTGGGCGGGATACTTGGAGACAATCAAGCAGACACAAATTAAACCAGTCTACCGTGACCACATTTCCCCCAAAGAAACTCTCGGGAAAGTCTCTAGGGATCTCCCTGAGATTCTTAGAACCCGACCAGAAAACCACAGGAGTAAATGATGGTGCAAAGCCCCACAGGTCCTGCACTCAACAGAAATCTTAAGTATTGTGGTTCGTGCCAGACAGAGTCTATGGAACGATTTTAAATGGGCTCATTTAAAGGCTCATTACCATAAATGGAATTCATCCTAAATAGGCCACTGAGTATTATAAATAAGCATTTAAAGATTTTTTTTCCTTGTGGTTTTTATTTTCCTCTTCACTACTTCCTTCTTCACCCATTGCAGGCAGCGTGACTGGTGTCTGGACAGCGGTGGTTTCTTCTTTGTAGGTCCTCTAACCACTCTCTCGTGTGTGTGTGTGTGTGTGTGTGTGCGCGCATGCGACCCTGTGCCTGTGAGTGAAGGTGGTTCCAGGGTCTCTCACAGTCTCTCCACGTTTCGTGCATCAATGAAACTCATTCTGGTTGCATAATGCAGAGAGCTGGGCAGGTCAGCCTCCAGACCCTCAGCTTCATACTTCTAGTCTCGTTTTATTTATTTGTTCATTTATATGTCTGAATTGCCACATAGCAGTTGTACATTTATTTATGGGGTACAACGCGATGTTTCAATCTATAGGCATACTTTGTGAAGTTCATGGCCAATGGAATTAAAATACAAGAGTACTTAGGGGACAACAGGACTTTGAAATCCATCCATGTAAGAGGTCTTTAAAAAGGTTGTGGGAAATATGAAGTATGTCATGGAAGAGCTGCATGGATTTCAAAATTGTTCTGTCCCCAGATAAACTTACCTGTTAATTCCGATTTTAATGAACGTTTGGAAGTACTCCTATATGTATGTGCTATGATCGAATCAGGGTAATTAGCATATGCAGCATATATTAGCATATACATTTACCATTTCTCTGTGCCGAGAGCATTCTGTCATCTCTTTTCTAGCTGTTTTGAGAGTCTCGTGATGACATAAGTGAAATTGTTCTAAACTGAAGTTAGAGTTTATTATCGAGTCTCCATGTCAGACATATAAGCAAACTAGTTTTCCTGAAAACTTATTGTTGATGTTCCCATGTAAGAGCTTCTTAATAGCAGTATGACAACCATGATAAATTTGTATGGCGCTTTATTTTTCTGTATGCTATAGAACATAAGTATTACCTGCATATCATGGCTGTTTCTCTTCTGATGCTGTTTTCCTTGTGGTTCTGGAAGGTCTTACATCACTTTGCATTGTATAATGTCCACAATGGTGTCTGCACATAATAGGAGCTCAGTAAGTGTTAGATAAACAAATGAGTCACGCACACCGCCATCCTGTGACATTGAGTATGACTTGCACAAGTTATGGGCTAGGAGGAATTCATAGTGTCGTAGTACTTCCTGAACACTTAGTGCAGCTCACATGGAGAAGGAGCCTGATGAGTTTTCACTTTTGTCCCATGTAGGATCCTGGTGGGCAATCCGTTTACATGTTCCTGTGACATTATGTGGATCAAGACTCTCCAAGAGACCAAGTCCAGCCCAGAAACTCAGGATTTGTACTGCATAAACGAAAGCAGCAAGAATATTCCCCTTGCAAACCTGCAGATACCCAATTGTGGTAATTCGTTTTTAAATCAATGAGTTCTAGTTAATTGATTTAATTGCATTGGTGAGGTAGAGAGTGTGGGGGAGATTGCCGCTACCCAGATTTGGCGTAGTGTGTGTTAATGTCTCCTGAGAAGCACGCAACATCTGTGTGCAGTGTGCAGAACTCACCTGGGAGCAACTTTGCTGAGTGCTCTTTGCCAGTAGCACAATGAGTCTGAATGATGACTTGAAAGTCCATACAGAAAAAAATCATATTTCTTATACTTTTGTTTGTTTTTCTTTCCTTTCTTCCATCCACCCATCTATCCATCCATCCACCCATCTGTCCATCCATCCACCCATCTGTCCATCCATCCACCCATCCACTCATCCATCAACCAGCAAGTCATCCACCTACCCACCCACCCATCTATCCATCCATGCATCCATCCATCCATCCATACATACATCTCCCATCCACCCATCCATTCATACATACATCTCCCATCCACCCATCCATCCATTCAACCATCCAACCATCCATCAGTCCATCCATCCATCCACCCATCCACCCATCCATCAACCAGCAAGCCATCCACCCACCCGTCCACCTACCCATCCACCCATCCATCCATCTACCCATATACCCATCCACCCACCCATCCATCCAAAAAACATCTGCTAAGATCGTGGCACTTCATGGGTCTCATATATGAGATGTTTTTAAAAAGACCACAGGAAATGTTTTTATGGCAAAAGTATGCACAAATCTCAAACATTTTTGCTCAAAAATAAATTTACTTTTAATTCCATTTTTCCACGAATGTTTTGGCATGCCCTTGTACACTTGGTTGGTGCCTAGGCCATATAGCAGAAGGTGTCTCAGACTGGAAAAGGTGTTCTGGCAGCTCAAGTAAACGCAGTTCAATCCAGCACATTCCTAGACTGGTTTTACCACCTGACATCTTTATCTCCCATCATCCCTCCCCCGCCCCGTCTGCCCTGTGACTTGCTTTCCCTCATGTCTGTGTTTAAGATCCCCTACCTTACTTCTGCCTCCACTCCTATGGTCTGCATTTTCCTCTGTGGGCTTTAAACATGCATGATCCAGCAAAATCACAGCTCCGGGTGAGTGCCAGTGGGTTTACAAGGAAGGCAAAGCAAAGTGGTGTGGCTAGGGTCTTCCTCTCTGCCCTACACTACGATTCCCACAGGCGTGTTATTGCTCTGTGGACACTGTAAATCAAGTCATCCATCAGTTAGTAAGTCCACACAGCTACTGTGGCTGAGCATCAGACTTAAGGGCTGGTGGCACAGCAGGGAGCCATGGAACCCCTCCTCGTTTACCATGAGTAACGTGTTTATTAACCATAAGCCTTGTGCTCTTTGTTTGAGAAGATCCTGTTGTTTGAGGCTTGGTTTTATTTTATTTTATTTTATTTATTTGACAGATAGAGTTAGTGAGAGAGAGAGAAAGACAGAGAGAAAGATCTTCCTTCTGTTGGTTCACCCCCCTAAATGGTCGCTACGGCCAGAACTATGCCAATCCAAAGCCACGAGCCAGGTGCTTCCTCCTGGTCTCCCATGCAGGTGCAGGGGCCCAAGCACTTGGGTCATCTTTTACTGCTTTCCCAGGCCACAGCAAGAGCTGGACTGGAAGAGGAGCAGCCAGGACTAGAAACCAATGCCCACATGGGATGCCGGCACAGCAGGCAGAGGATTAACTGAGTGAGCTAAGGCGCTGGCCTGAGGCTTGGTTTTATTTAAGACAAATACAGCCTCTACTTAACGCGGGATGCAATGAAACTAAATGAGTGTTTGTTCCTCACCCTAAAGGGCCCTAAAGGACGGCGCTTACCCTGACTACAGGGATTTTGTCACAATCAGAACCCTGTGGTTTCATAAGCAGGGCACTGGGCTGGGTATCTTGGGACTGTGTGCCTTCTCCCATCTGCCCTCCGTTTTCTTTGGTAGTCAACACTTAACATCTCCCTACCCTTAACACATACCTTTTCCTGACTGCTAAGAGGGTAACTGTTCTTTCTGTGCCCTGGTACAATTTGCGCTGCTGAGGGACATTGCCAGGAGGGCCAAGAAAGTCCGCTGTGGAGTCAGCTGGCCTTTTGGATGACTCCCAGATCCCCATGGCTGTTGTGGCCACGTTGGTTCGGCAGCCACTGGGAGGACCAGAGAGGAGACATCTGACGCCTGCTGGGATTTCACAAACTGCTTCTTCATGGATGTCTGCGCTGCCCTTGCCCGAAACCAGTGCTGCTTTCTTCGATTTTAATTTTTGGCACGGTTCTCTGGGCAGTGTTCCGCTAGTGCACCCCATCTTCTGTGTCTTTCGTAGACATCATGTTTGGGGGAGGGGAGGTGAGGGAGTGAACTGGTCCTCGTGTTTCCTAATCGCTTTCTCAATTTTTGATCATTTTTCGTTTCTGTTGCCTAACAATCAGTCACCAAATTGTGGGTATGGGAGTGACATTTTCAGTCCATGCTCGGGAGGGCAGAGGTTTGATTGATCTGTTAGGACTGATGGTTACAGTCATGGTCACATGCAGGCTTAATTTCAGTGTTAAAAAGGCTTTTTGAAAAGCCACCTTGTAAAGGAATGTGCCAGGTGAATTGGCATGTGTGTTTTCTATCACTGTTTTCTTAACTGATTTGTTCTTTCCCTGTCGATTTTCTTCACGCACAGTATTTTTGCATATTTGTACTTGCCCAAATCATATTATGCATTTTGATGTGAAAATAACTTCCTATCTTATGCATAAATCTTGTCTTTCTCTTGCACTTCACCTTTCCAGGTCATGGATCTATGGTTTTCAAACCATTGCATGGTACTGGTGGTAGAATACATTTGATGGCTTTATTTTTCCAAAAGATCTTTTATTTACTTATTTGAAAGGTAACGTTAGAGACAGACAGAGGGAGAGAAAGGTCTTCCATCTGCTGGCTCATTCTGCAAAAGGCCGAAATGGCTGGAGCTGGGCTGATCCAAAGCCAGGAGATTCTTCTAGGTCTCTCATGCGGGTCCAGGGCCCAAGCTCCTGGGCTATCTTCCATTGCTTTCCCAGGCAATAGCAGAGAGCTGGATCAGAAGTGGAGCAGCTGGGACTCAAACCAGCAGCCATATGGGATGCCAGATTCTCAGGTGGTGGCTTTACCCACCACGCCACCGTGGCGGCCCCTTACTGCGTATATTTTAAACACATATTCCTACAGGTGTGTAGGGAGAACACTTAGTGAGACAGAAAGAGAGGGTTTTCTGTTGCTTTCTTTCCTCCTCCCATCTCTAAGATCACTGCTGTCTGGGTTTTATGTATAGGTTGTTGCCTTTTTTGAAGCTTTCATTTTGTATGACCTCATCTTGAGTTGAGTTTTCTTTCTGCAAGAGTGTATTTTCTACTATTTTTTTTTTTCAGAGAAAATTAAAAAAGAAAATCTCCAAGTTTTTGCCTGGTTGGCCGCATTTTTTTTTTCTTCTTGCTGGAATCGGCTGAGTTAAAAACCCTAGGTTGAAAATTCTTTAGGCTTTGTATCCATTGTGCTGTTCGGTGCTGAGCGCCCCTGAGCCGGGGTCAGAGGCCAGCCCGTGGCTTGTGTCGTGCTGGGCAACCTTGGCTTTCCTTTTTCCTCTAGAAACTTTGAGGATTTTCTCCTTATCCATGTTATTGCTCAGGGTCACCACCTTGAAGCATGCTGTGGGCTGAGTTGGTTTGAAATTCTGTTTGGCAAAAGAAGAACCCATTCAGCAGGAGGGTTTGGGTCTTCATTCTGAACAAACATTCTAAATTTTGGCTCTGTGCTGTTTTCCCACTTGGCTTCCCATTCAGGAATTCTCATGGGATGGACATTTCTATTTCTGGCGCCACCATCCATCCCCACACCTCCTCCTCCTCCTCCTCCTTCTTCTTCTTCTTCTTCTTCTTCTTCTTCTTCTTCTTCTTCTTTTTTAAGATATTATTTATTTATTTGAGAAGCAGAGCTGTAGACAATGAGAGGGAGAGACAGAGACAGAGGTCTTCTATCCTCTGGCTCACTCCCTAAATGGCCGCAATGGTTGGAGCTGGGCCAATCTGAAGCCAGGAGCCAGGAGCTTCCTGTAAGTCTCCCATGAGGGTACAGGAGCCCAAGGACTTGGGCTATCTTCTACTGCTTTCCCAGGCCATAGCAGAGAGCTGGATGAGAAATGGAGCAGCTGGGACTTGAACCAGTGCCCACGTGGGATGCCGGGGCTGCAGGCAGGGGATTAACCCACTGTGCCATAGCTCCAGGCCCCTCCCCTGCCTTTTTTTAATACGTTCATTCGTGTGTCTTTTCGTGCTGCATCATGGACAGTGGCTTTCCTCATCGTTTTGTCTGTCAACACTTTCTCCACTTACTGAGTGTTTTCAACCGGTGATTTTTAATTTTACACTCTCTAGTGATCCATTTTTAAAAAAGATTTATTTTTTAAGTTATTTGAAAGGCAGAGTGACACAGAAAGAGAGAGAGAGTGAGAAACACACACACACACACACACACACACACACACACAGAGGGAGAGAGAGAGAGAGAGAGAGAGAGAGAGAACGCTTCCATCCGCTGTTTCTCTCCCCAGAAGGCCACAAAGGCCGGTGCAGGGCCAGGGCCAGGAGCCAGAAACTCCGTCTGAGTCTCCCGTGTAAACAGCAGGGGCCCAAGCACGTGGGCTGTCTTCAGCTGCTTTCCCAGGCACATTAGCAGTGAGCTGGATGCAGAGCAGCCAGTATTCAAATTGGTGCATGTGTCGCAGCCAGTAGTTTAACCTACTGTGCGGCACCATTGGCCGCTAGCGTTCCTCTTTATTGACTGAGCTCAGCTCTTTCCTGTATAGGGGTTCACTGTACGTTTTTGGGGTCACCAGCACCTGGTGCGGCTGCTACAGCTATTGTTGGATGCTCCAGGTGGTAGCCTAAGGTGGGGCTGTGGAAAGTTTATTCCTCTCGCCGCTTGTACCATTTTCTTACCCTGTCACCCCTGTGGCTTAGCCTCCGCAGGGCCCCACTCTGTTCTGTAACCCTCTGTCGTTTGGGTCAGCCTGGACTCTGAGGCGTTTGGATTTTGTGCATCGTAAGCTGATGGTGTCCGTCCAGGGCTTTTCTTTCCTTGGTTCTTTTGCTTTCTCTTGTGCAGGGTTCCTCATAGTTTCTTACTCGCCCACAGTCTGCTTGCTCATTTCCCAATGTGGTTCTGGATTTTTAAGACTATTTTATATCACTGAGCGGAATTGTTCAGTTTGGGGCTTAGTAATGAAAAGTCTTAGCGATCATTTTTCCAGCTTTGGTTCTTTAAAGAGAGCTTAGATGAATTGAGCAGAAAGTTACACTGCCACATATAAAATTGAAACATCTTTCTCTGACATTTAACAATGGACAACACATGGGTACCTTCCAGCTAGTTAGCTTGTTTAGAAAAATGAACTCATGGTCACCTGGATTTTCCTCTTAGATCCACTTTAAAGCATATGTCGTGTTTAAGTCACAGTTGCTTGGAGTTCATCTTTTTCCCATTTTTTTTTTAAACCTTTTACTAACTCTGAATTGACTGAGAGTATGTCCTTGTGTTTCGTTACTGCAAATCAGCAATTCGTCAGTAGCCATGGTCATTGCATTTAGTTTGCAACTGGTAAGTCTTCATTTGGATTGGAGAAACAGTTACTGGGATTTCTCTCTTTATGAGAAGGGTTTCCTGATAAGTTCTCTGCTTTAGCATTGGATCTCGTAGGTTTCATATGGAGAATAAATTTCTACATTTGATATGCACATATGCATTTACTGTGGCATCTCAAGTACCCCTTGAACATAATGGGCATTTGATGAATGTTTGCCTAATTAATCAATGAATAAATCTTTGAACTCTTTTATATTAATGATTAAACTGGCCCAGGTTTCTAATATAATGGTGCTAATATTTGAGTTAAATAAAAATAGCTTAAAATTCTTGTTCTAGTGGATGGTCCATATTTTAACATTTTGCTGAATTCCTGTCCTCTTTGCCTGTTTTTTTTCCTTTATTCCTTTAGAGATAAATTAGGCATGGTAGGAGGTGGGGCTGGAAAGTTTAACCACACCGCTCCCATTAGCAGAACAGTCCAAATGCCTCACTGTATTTTTCTAACAGTCCCCTGCTGTCGGGAGTTACTGTAAGTTTCGTGCTGTGAAATACCCTGTGGTCTGTTTCTCCACAAAGCCCTTTTTAATCTTTGGGAAAAACTATTAATTGCAAATTAATACAAAATATGCACAGTTTCCACATTAGTTAATTTTTTTCACTGTCAAGTGATCCATGTTTAAAAAAATTTTTTTAAGTTATTTGAGAGGCAGAGTGACACAGAAAGAGAGAGGGACACACATACACACACACACACGCACACAGAGAGAGAGAGAGAGAGAAAGAGAGAGAGAGAGAGGGCTTCCATTTGCTGGTTCTGTCCCCAGATGGCCACAAAGGCTGGTGCAGGGCCTGATGGGGACTCACACAAATGCAGTGAAAAAAGGTGAATTTGCTGTGCTGTGTGGTGCACCATTCCATATAAAAATGCCCGTGCCACTTCTAACAACAAGAGCTCTTAATGAGATTATTTATCACATAGTATGTTTCAAACATGTCTCCTCAATTCCTGTACACTTGCTGGGTCTTCAGCCACTATTCTTGCCATGGGAACCTTTCAAACATTTCCCCTGGCCAAGGGATGTTATTAAGGAGTAGTTTATTTTATGTTTTCATTTTTAATGCTCTAATTATATATTAAATCTTTTCTGGAAGAGACTTCTTTGGGATGTGGTAATAGTGGATAAAATGCTTTGTTTCTAAGTAGGAGGCAAATATATTTAGGAAAAGCAGAATTCTTCTGGGTCTATCAGAAGAATCCTTCAGTCCATTTACCCAGGAGCTATTTGCCATAGAGAATGATGGCCCCATAGTGGCCATAGGTAGCAGTTCACTTGTTGTTTGAGGAACTGTGCAACCGCTCCACTAAATACTCTCAAGGATTCCATGGATTGAATCAGACCTGCCTTCGGTTTTGTTGTTACTTCTAAAGAATTTCCACTGTCCACTGTTCCAAACTTCAAACTTTTAACATGTTCTTAAGATACATCGAGAAAATACTATTTATGGCAGTTAAAGTTAGAAGGTTAGTTAAAGCAGTGGAATTTAGACTGGCCTAAGACATTCTTTTCTTTTCTTTTCTTTTTATTTTTTATTTTTTTGACAGGCAGAGTGAATGGACAGTGAGAGAGAGAGACAGAGAGAAAGGTCTTCCTTTTCCATTGGTTCACCCCCCAATGGCCGGTGCACTGCGGCCAGCGCACCACACTATTCCGAAGCCAGGAGCCAGGTGCTTCCTTCTTGTCTCCCATTCGGGTGCAGGGCCTAAGCACCTGGGCCGTCCTCCACTGCCTTCCCGGGGCCACAGCAGAGAGCTGGACTGGAAGAGGGGCAGCTGGGACAGAATCCGGTGCCCCGATCAGGACTAGAACCCAGGGTGCTGGTGCTGCAGGCAGAGGATTAGCCTAGCGAGCTGCGGCGCCGACCAAGACATTATTTTCTTAGCATCATAGCTGGATTTTTTTTTTTTATGAAAAGCATATATGAAGTCTAGTTTAGTATACTGCTTTGCCTTAACTTTATTAGAAATCAGGATCATTGCTTCTTTATCGTTTTAGGATGCTGAACAGGCTGATTTTCCCCCTTAAGGTGTCAGCTGATGTGTAAGTTGTTGTGTTTAGAAAGCATGAGCTAGCTGCCCCTGTCATGACAGCTCTCATCAGCGCGGAAGCACAGCTTCCAGTTTGAATCTGAAAAGTTCTTTTGCTAATTTTCTGTCATTTTTTTTTTTCAACCGTCTTCTAAATAGGTCAGGCTCACCCTGGTTTCATTCCTGATTGTTGGATATATCTGTTTAGCAGAAACAGACGTCGGGAGATATACTGCAAAGGTAGAAAGTTGAGGAGAGGCTGGCACCGTGGCTCACTTGGCTAATCCTCTGCCTGCAGTGCCGGCATCCCATATGGGCCCCGGGTTCTAGTCCCGGCTGCTCTTCTTCCAGTCCAACTCTCTGCTGTGGCCCAGGAGTGCAGTGGAGGATGGCCCAGGTGCTTGGGCCCTGCACCTGCATGGGAGACCAGGAGGAAGCACCTGGCTCCTGGCTTCTGATCAGTCAGCGCTGGCCGTAGCGGTCATTTGGGGGAGTGAACCAACGGAAGGAAGACCTTTCTCTCTGTCTCTCTCTCTCACTGTCTACAACTCTACCTGTCAAAAATTAAAAAAAAAAATTAAAAATAAATAAAGTCGAGAGGGTTCTAGACTTTTAATGATCTGTTGGGAATTAACAGATAAGTATTTCAGTTCTTTATACTTGAACAAATAGACATGAGAGAAGACAGAGCAGACAGAATCACACTTGACCTCAATGTGTTCATGCACATGGAATGATTGCCCCTCGTGAAGTGAAGAAAGTTCAAGATCACGGAGGCAAGTTGAGAAAGAGCACAGGCTAGGGCAGGTGTACTGCAGAGGGTGGAGCCACCCCAAGGCACACCCACATCCTGCATTGGAGTGCCAGTTCCAGTCCCAGCTACTCTGCTTCTGATCCAGCTTCCTGCTAATGTGCCTAGGAATGCAGTGGCTGCGGGTTCAAGTCCCTGCCACTCACATGGGCGTGGAAGATGGAGTTTCTGGCTCCTGGCTTAAGTCTGGCTGTTGTGGGCCCTTGGGGAGTGAAGCAGCAGATAAAGATCTTCCTCTGTTTCTCCCTCTCTCTCGCTCTCTGTCACTCTGTCTTTAAACTTTCAAACCAATCAATCCTCTTTCTTAAGAGAAAAAAAAAAGGAACACAATCTGGATTTCCTGGTGAAGACTAAAATGTGAAACCCAAATTTGACCCATCTCTCTCATTGCGAAGCAGAGTTAATAACCCTAAAAGATTATAGGTTAATTCTCCTCAACTTTTAGTCCTAAAAAGACAAACATCGTGTTTTCTCTAATAATATGTAGTAGTTAATCTAGAATACAAAAATTGTATAGGAATGAAATGGACATTCTGAGATTTAATTGTTGCGTGCTGCCTTTGCTTGTATGCCTGTGGAACTCCAGTCTTTCTCTTTATGTTTTTCACTTGTGGAATGTTCTGGTTAGGGTGTGTCAAGTGTGTGATTATAGAGCAGACTGAAATTATGTTTTTGCAAAAACTAAGGAAAAGGAAGGAAGGAGGAGGGTGGAGGGAAGGAGAGACGTATGATTATCTTATTAGAATTGTACCTATGAAATACATAGAATTTGTTTTCTTTATATTCATAAAAATTCAAATAACTAAATAAACAAACAAGTAAAATAGAGCAAGAGACTACCAAAACGCTGTGGAAGAAATGCAGTGGCATCTCGGGGCATATGGAGATGAGAAAAGTATATGGAGGTTAAATCAAGGGTCTTGATAGTGACTTGAATACAAGGGAATAGAACATCAGCAGGGGCTCCCAGTTTTCTGCCCATGCAGACAGATGGATGGCAGAGGAACCACAGATACAGAGGAATGAGAATAGTCTAGACATAGGTGGGGCAGGCCATGGGCTGGATTTTGGAAATGTTGGGTTTGAAATCCCTACAAAAGAGCTACGTAGGGATGTTAAGTTGGTTGTAGCCATCTAATGACTATTGGATGTCCCAAAGTATCCTGACATGTGGTTTAATCATGGCTATCGATAGCTCTGATACATTTTTTATATATATATAACACTTTTATTTAAAGAATATAAATTTCCAAAATACAGCTTATAGATTACAATGGCTTCCCCCCCATAACTTCCCTCCCACCACAACCCTCCCCTTTCCCACACCCTCTCCCCTTGCATTTACATCAAGATTCATTTTCAATTCTCTTTACATACAGAAGATCAGTTTAGTATATATTAAGTAAAGATTTCAACAGTTTGCTCTCACATAGCAACACAAAGTGAAAAATACTGTTGGAGTACTAGTTATAGTATTAAATCACAATGTACAGCACATTAAGGACAGAGATCCTACATGATATATTTTTTTAATTTATTAATTTTCTATGCAATTTCCAATTTAACACCAAGTTTTTTTTTCATTTTTAATTATCTTTATATACAGAAGATTGATTCAGTATATACTAAGTAAAGATTTCATCAGTTTGCACCCACACAGAAACGCAAAGTGTAAAATACTGTTTCAGTACTAGTTATAGCATTACTCCACATTGGACAACACATTAAGGACAGATCCCACATGAGACGTAAGTACACAGTGACTCCTGAAGTTGATTTAACAATTTGACACTCTTGTTTATGGCGTCAGTAATCTCCCTAGGGTCTAGTCATGAGTTGCCGAGGCTATGGAAGCCTTTAGGGTTCGCCAACTTCAATCTTATTCCGATAGGGTCATAGTCAAAGTGGAGGTTCTCTCCTCCCTTCAGAGAAAGGTACCTCCTTCTCTGATGGCCCCATTCGTTCCACTGGGATCTCACTCACAGAGATCTTTCATTTAGGTCTTCTTTTTTTCCAGAGTGTCTTGGCTTTCCATGCCTAAAATACTCTCATGGGCTCTTGAGCCATATCTGAATGCCTTAAGGGCTGATTCTGAGGCCAGAGTGCTATTTAGGACATCTGCCATTCTATGAGTCTGCTGTGTATCTCACTTCCCATGTTGGATCATTCTCTCCCTTTTTCATTCTATCAGTTAGTATTAGCAGACACTAGTCTTGTTTGTGTCATCCCTTTGACTCTTAGACCTATCAGTGTGATCAATTGTGAACTGAAATTGATCACTTGGAGTAGTGAGATGGCCTTGGTACATGCCACCTTGATGGGATTGTATTGGAATTCCCTGGCACGTTTCTAACTCCACCATTTGGGGCACGACTGATTGTGCATGTCCCAAATTGTACATCTCCTCCCTCTCTTATTCCCACTCTTATATTTCACAGGGATCACTTTTCAGTTAAAATTTAAACACCTAAGAATAATTGTGTGTCAATTACAGAGTTCAACCAATAGTACTAGAATAAAAAAAAAATACTAAAATGGATAAAGTATTACATTGTACAACATTCAGCACAAGAGCTGATCAAGTCACTGTTTCTCATAGTGTCCATTTCACTTCAACAGGTTTCCCCTTTGGTGCTCAATTAGTTGCCACCGATCAGGGAGAACATATGATGTTTGTCCCTTTGGTACTGGCTTAATTCACTCAGAATGATGTTTTCCAGATTCCTCCATCTTGTTGCAAAGGACCGGATTTCATTGTTTTTGACTGCTGTATAGTATTCTATAGAGTACATGTCCCATAATTTCTTTATCCAAATGTATGCTTTGAATTCCCTGTGATCTTTTGCTGTGAGGTTCCCCTCGTTTACCTTCTTTCGTGTTGATGGCTGTGTTTCTGTGTTTCTGTGTGTAACACATCTTTAAGCATCTTTTGCAGGGCTGGACGAGTGGCAACAAATTCTTTCAATTTCTGTTTGCAATGAAAGGTCTTTATTTCACCTTCATTCACAAATGAGAGCTTTGCAGGATATAATATTCTGGGCTGGCAGTTTTTCTCTCTTAGTACCTGGGCTATGTCTCGCCATTCCCTTCTAGCTTGTAGGGTTTCTGATGAGAAGTCTGCTGTGAGTCTAATTGGAAATCCTCTGAGAGTAATCTGACGTTTCTCTCTTGCACATTTTGGATCTTTTCTTTCTATTTCACTGTGGTGAGTTTAATTACAATGTGTCGTGATGAGGATCTCATTTGGTCATGTTTCCTAGGGGTTCTATGAGCTTCCTGTACTAGGATGTCTCTGTCCTTCTCCAAACCTGGGAAATTTTCTGCTATTATCTCACTAAAAAGGCATTCTAATCCTTTCTCCCTCTCCATGCCTTCAGGAATTCCTAGAACTCGAATGTTGGGTTTTTTAATAGTATCCTGTAGATTCCCAACAATATTTTTTAGATTTCTAATTTCCTCTTCTTTTCTTTGGTTTGACTGTATAGTTTCCTGTGCTCTGCCTTCTAAGTCCGATATTCTCTCTTCTGCCTCACCCATTCTGTTTGTAAGGCTCTCTAATGTGTTTTTCATTTGATCTATTGAATTCTTCACTTCATTATGATTTCTCATCACTATCACAGTTTAATGTTCTACTAGTTGTTTCATTTCAGCTTGATTCCTCCTTAATATTTCATTTTCACGAGAGAGATTTTCTACCTTGTCCATTAAGGATTTCTGTAGTTCAAGAATTTGTTTTTGAGTACTTCTTAGTGTTCTTATCAATTTTTTGAGATCCGCTTCTTGCATTTCTTCTATCTCATCATCTTCGTAATCTTGGATTGGGGTGTCTTTTTCATTTGGGGGTGTCATAGTGTCTTCCTTGTTCTTGTTACCTCGGTTTTTGCATTTGTTGTTTGGCATATTGGTTTCTTCACTGTGGTGTTTTTTCTTGTTAAACTATGACTCTAGATAAGTGGACTGTCTGCTTTCAATGGAGCCTTAGAGGCTTGAGATGGGTGTGGCCTGAGAGCTCTGTTTGGTTCCTCAGGGTTGAGGGTGTGCCAAAGGTGACACTCCCAGGTTAGGCGTGGTAAATCTCTCTCTGTTACTTTCTTTATTTTTGATTCAAAAGGGAAGTAATTCCACACAACTGAATGGAATTGGGGGTGGTTAGCAGGCAAATGATATACCCACAGGAGCCAGAGATCGGAAGCTCTTTCCCAAGGACCACAGAGGGAATCTCTGTGGCCTTCAGTGTGGGTTCAAATTCTTCTGTAGTCTCACCACTGGGCTACCAAGGCTACCGAACTATAGCGTCCCTAGAGAGTACTCACGTGGTGAATTCCATGAGTTCTCTCCCCCACAGTCTCTTTTTTCACAGTCTCAGTTCATTAGCACCACACATTCATTAGGTTCTAATCTCCTGTTATTTCACCCCCACGCCCAGAGTCAGGTTTTTCTGCTAGGCTCAGGGCTGGTGCAGACCTGAGATCGCCCTGCTTATGACGTATTCCAAAATGGCGCCTGCTCTTTGTCTTGCTCACCTTTGAGAGGTGGGCGGAGAGAGAGAAACTCGTGTCCGTATCAGTCACTTTTTTCTTTCTCTCTCTCTTCTAGTTAGCCTGGTGAACTTTTCCCCACAGGGCTTCAAGCCTTGTTCGCTCTAGTCTCCTCTTTCCGCTTCCCTTCCGGTGTCTTGGGCTATTGAGGTTCGGCTCACCTCGCATTCCAGCGCTGGTGCGTTGAGTCTGCCGCTGGTGTCCCAAACTGCGGGCTCCCACGCTCTCCTCGAAGGTCCACTGTGAATCACTAGTTCCAGAAGAGCTTCCTCTGCTGTTTCTTCCCCTACTCTTCCTTGAACCTGCAGTATCTCCACTTTTATTAAACTGTCTCTCCCCGGACTATCAGTGTGCTGCCTTCCTATTCCGCCATCTTGCCCTCTGATAGCTCTGATACATCTTTGTAAGTATTTAGGTTTAAAGAAATTTCAAAATTTTGTATTTAGAGAGAATAGGAAATGTTAAAATTTTATAAAACTTACAAATTAAATGTACTCTAAATGTCCCAGAAAGAGAAAAAATAGAAATTGAAAACCTGTACACTGTGAATTAGTGGTTGGAGGACCTGGTAAATGTGGCCAGTTTCCAAGAAGTATGCAATTGTGGGAGAAAGCAGAGGCAGCAAAGACACCAGTGGGGTCGTTACTTGTGGTGACAACCTTGAACTTGTCCATCTGACACAGGGCAATGAAAAGCACCCTCTAGGCCGGCGCCTTGGCTCAACAGGCTAATCCTCCGCCTTGCGGCGCCAGTACACCGGGTTCTAGTCCCGGTTGGGGCGCTGGATTCTGTCCTGGTTGCCCCTCTTCTAGGCCAGCTCTCTGCTGTGGCCCGGGAGTGCAGTGGAGGATGGCCCAAGTGCTTGGGCCCTGCACCCCATGGGAGACCAGGAAAAGCACCTGGCACCTGGCTCCTGCCGTCGGATGAGCGCGGTGCGCCGGCCGCCGCGCGCCAGCCGCAGCAGCCATTGGAGGGTGAACCAACGGCAAAAGGAAGAACTTTCTCTCTGTCTCTCTCTCACTGTCCACTCTGCCTGTCAAAAATAAAAAAATAAAAAAATAAAAAAATTTAAAAAAAAGAAAAGCACCCTCTTTCTGGATTTTCAGGATCATATGGAAAATATTGAAGATGGAGTCCAACATATACCCAATATCTATTAGCTTTTAATCTCATTACTATCATCAGTGAGAGTCTTTTTTTCAAATTTCACATCTGAATTTAAATATGTGTATATTTTAGATGAGGGATTTTCAAAAAGTTCATGGAAATGTGCCTTATTTAAAACACTATGCATGGCTTTTAAAAGTTTTTTTGCACCAAAATTGTTTTAATTCCCTTTTTCATGAACTTTTTTATTTTGTCAAATTGCTTCAAGTGAAAATAAACAAGATGTTGTAATTCAAAGAAATGGTTGTGGTTGATTCCGTTTTGTGACTATTGTGAACAGTGCCGCAGCAAACATGATACAAGTTTCTTGTTTCACAATGATTTCATGTCTTTCGGGTATATATCTAGTAGTGGGATTGCTGGATCATAGAATAGTCCTTTTTTATATTTTTAAAAACTCACTGTTTTCCATAGTGGCTATTCTAATTTACATTCGACCAGAGTGTGTAAGAGTTCTCCCTTCTCCACACCTGCACCAGCATGGATAATAGCCATTCTGACAGGGTTGAGGTGATGCATTCTTGTGGTTTTGATTTGCATTTCCCTGATAGCTAGTGAGATTGAGCATTTTTTCCATATATTTATTTGTTGGCTATTTGCATTTCTCCTTTTGAGGACTGTCTGTGCAGGTCCTTTGCTCATTTCTTACCTGGATTGCTTGTTTTATTGTTGAGTTTTTTTGAATTCCTGATGCATTCTGGATGTATTTCCTCTTTCTCCATGTGAGCTTGGGGACGGTAAAGCCAATGGAAGTTAAATGGATCCTTTCACAGAGAGCCTTTAAGGTGGTTTTGTGCACTATGTACATCCAGTTTCCAGTGTTCTTTTTCTTTCTATATTATTCTTAGATCTTTTGTCCCCCACTCCCCTGGGCCCCAAGAATTCAAGGAAGTTAGAGCCCCAGAGAACACACTGTGGCCAAACCCTTGTGGGTTGGATGACTGTGGAGGCTCTCTGAGGTTTTAGGATAACGAAGACTTGCAGAAATAGCAGTGAACAGTTGACCAATGCCCGTTGCTGAAAGCCTTGCAATTCCAAGTGTGGCCTGTGGAACAGGGAATTTGTAGGAAAACTCAGACTCTAAGGCTCTAAACCAAACCTATTGGAACGGAAGCTACATTTTAACGAGATCCTGGGTGACTCATGAACACATTGAAGCTTGGAAAGCCCTGCCTTGAAGCAACTCAGCTTTCTCCGTGCATTCTTGACCGTTTTCTGCTGCAAAATCCAGGTCAAGAGGCATCCACGGGTGTTGGTCCGCCGAGGGGGCTGATCACCTCTCTTCTCTAGCCAGGTTTTCCAAATGCCAAGGGCCACACCTGTAATGCTGAGAGTCCTGATCCCACTGCAGTTGTGCAGGCAGCTCTGGAAGGCTCTGCTCACGCTCTGCTCTGTTCTAGTGCCGATTTCAAATCTTATTAAGCCAGGAAGCAGCGCCTGGCAAGTGCTTTATCCCGCCTTGGCTTTTCAGGCTTCCCAATTCATTTTTATTGTGCTAATTAAACCTCAGTGATATTTCAAGTACAGATTGTTTTTTCCATTATTGAGTCTTTGGCCAGCATATTAATGCTGTAGAATTAACGTGAGTCAGATGCTTACTCATTTGTGGAAGACTTTACATTTAAAAGATGTAGACTTGGCCAATTGTACACAGATTCCTTTGGAAACTAGTGCTGACAGGGTGATATAATTTCTCTATAAATAAAGAAGGCTCACTCTTCCCTCATAAAACAGACACAAAATTATTTTTTAAATGAAAGGAAATGTCTAGAGCGTGGCTGTACAGTGGTACTCGTCTTTAGGGCCTGTGCTAAAATGATCATGTACACCTGGGGAAGAAGGGTGCTGAAGTGGTGAATATTGAGCTTTGAGTTCAAATACTAGGTTCACAGAGACTTCAGCTACTTGGAAAAGTACACTTGTCTTCTCCAAAATTCAAATATTTAATTAATTAAATGAGGACAAAATAGTTACCTTTGAGAGTGTTTGTCGTGATTAAATAAAACAATGTAGAGACTAGACAAGAGTGTCTGATGTGCTGAACGTCCAATAAATGCTAACATTACTATTATCATTGCTAAACATTTTAGAGCTGTTAATCTTGCAAACTTAAGATTGAAAAATAAACTAGTTGATTTTAGAGAGAAAATTGAGATAGCATTTCCTACTGAGAATCTTATACCGGAGTTTTCGCTGCTCAGAATTTCTAAACTATTATAGATTCATTTATGAAGCATGAAAGGTTCACCCAACAGGTTTCAGTTGAGGTAGCCAGGAGAGTGTCTGTTGGCTCCCTTGGTGGTGTCTGGCTGGTAAGGGGAGGGGACAGCCCTCGAGAACAAGCACTATGGCAAGCCCAGGATTCCTCTGAAGTCCACAGATGAATCCACAGGGCAAGGAAAGTGGGAGAGAGTCAGTAAGACACAATAAATTATTTGCAAGCTGGAATAGCAGATGGATGAAGAATGACTGATTAAAGGTTGAGAATGACAATGTGGAAAGCCACGGGGAAACTACAGGGTTCCTACACGGCTCCTTAAATGAGAGTTCAGGTGACCCCACATGCAGAATATTGGCTGAGTGTCTGTTA
The DNA here is from genome assembly GCA_949820135.1 of Sylvilagus floridanus. Classification (NCBI taxonomy): domain Eukaryota; kingdom Metazoa; phylum Chordata; class Mammalia; order Lagomorpha; family Leporidae; genus Sylvilagus; species Sylvilagus floridanus. The sequence goes on from OX463243.1 coordinate 2,497,660, forward strand.
GAAGGAGCTAAGGCCATTGTCATCCATTCAGCCCAGGTGACTCCGTCCTTCCCCTCTCAACAGAACACTGGAGTTTTTTTTTTTTTTTTTTTTGTCTCTCTAATGAAGATAAAACAAAGGTTCTGGATATTTCCAGATAGAATTGAGACAGTGGGAGCCATACAGAAAATGATGGATTTACATAGTGATAAAATATTTTCAGCTTTCTTCCTCATCCAAGTAGGATATTGGAAGAATATTATCTAATCGATTTGGCCAGTTGCTCCTTCAGATGTCTTACTGATGCTGACCCGAGGCTGTATCCAGCAGATAGGTCACCAAATCACCCTACAGTGAAGCTGAGAGTTAGTAAGTGTGCAGTGTTTCTATTGGTATTTCATTCAAAGATGTGTGAGCAGCCAAGGAGCACCATATGTTTGAGGAGAGCCTATAATATGACAGACAAATATGCAACAACAAAAAGAGAGGAAGAAAGAAAAGCAATTGCGAGAAACAGAAGTTGAGATAGAAAGGATAGAAGTTCAAAAGTATTTATCAAATATTTCATAGAAATTATAAAACATATTGTAGCTGTGAAATAAAAATGAAGTGCTATCAGAAAGGCTGTTCAGGGAGAAGCACAAATCTTGGGAACCAAAAATACGACAGAGGAATGAAGGTTTGAAAGCTAAATATGAAGAAACGCTCCTAAAAATGGAATAGATGCTGTGATGGAAATTAGGAAAAGGACTACAAAATTATGTGGCCTATCTGGAAAAGCCAACAACCAATAAGTGATAAGAAAGCCATGCACGAATCGTCCTATTGTTTTCTTTCTTAGTACTTCACAGGGAAGAGCTGCATTCTGTCTTTGCTGTGATCCGTACTCATCAAGTAGACGAAATGTTACTTTACATAGTAGATGGTGCACTGTCGGTACTGCTTAGACACACATTGCAAACGTTATGCCTCCCTCTAGACAGTGAAGCTTCATGGCCTCTAGATGCTGTTACCCTCATAGCATATGGGAAGATGTGGAGCCAGAGTGTGTTGACTGTGTTGTGAGCATGCTGGGGACAGGGGGCCAGTATTGTGTGAAAGTGAACCTGGTCCTCATCTGCTGGGATGGGTGGTCCAGAGATAAAGCTGAAAAAGGAAAACCAAGAAGGAAAAAATGTAAGCATGATAGTGAACGATACAGAGGTTGGTATCAGAAGAAATTCAGAGAGATGAATTGGGTGCCTCTGGGAACAGCAAGTCGTGTCACATGGTGAGGTGGGACTATGGTTTAATCACAGCAGTTCGAATACTTTTCATATTTTTTAAATTTAAGTTTGACAAGTTTCATGTATTTCAGATATATGTATTTAGGAACATGGTGATACTTGCCACCCTACCCTCCCTCCTGCCCACACTCCCACTCTTCCTCCTCTTCCTTCTCCTGTTCCCACTCTTAATTTTTACAAAGATCTATTTTCGGTTTACTTCATAGTCATTAGATAAACTCTACACTAATAAAAGAATTCAACATTGCCAGCATTTGTTGTTTGTTGATTTCTGTATGAGAGCCATTCTAACTGGGGTGAGGTAGAACCTCGTGGTGGTTTTAATTTGTATTTATCTGATGGCCAATGATCATGAGCGTCTTTTCATGTGTATGTGGCCATTTGAATTTCTTCTCTTGAAAAATGCCTGTTAAAGTCCTTTGTCCATTTCTTAACTGGATTGTTTGTTTTGTTGTTGAATTTCTTAAGCTCTGTATATATTCTGGATATTAACCCTTTTCCAGTTGTGTAGTTTGTAAATATGCTCTCCCATTCTGTCGGTTGCCTCTTTACTTTGCTGAGTGTTTATTTTGCTGTGCGGAAATTTCTCAGCTTGAAGTTATCCCATGTGTCAATTTTGGTTTTGATTGCCTGCGCTTCTGGAGTCTTTTCCTAGAAGTCTTTGCCTAGGCCAATGTCTTGCAGAGTTTCCCCGATGTTCTCTAATAATTTGATGGTATTGGGTCATAGATTTAAGCCTTTGTTCCATTTTGAGTGAATTTTTGTGTAAGGTGTAATGCAGGTGTCTTGCTTCATACTTCAGCACATGGAGATTAAGTTTTCCCAGCACCTTTTGTTGAAGAGACTGTCCTTGCTCCATGGATTGATTTTAGCTCCTTTGTCAAAGATAAGTTGGCTGCAGATGTGTGGATTGAATTCTGGTGTTTCTATTCTGTACCATTGGTCTAACACATCTGTTTTTGTGCCACTACCAGGCTGTTTTGATTATAACTGCCTTGTAGTATGTCTTGAAATCTCATATTATGACACCTCCAGCTTTGTTTCGTTGTATAAGATTGCTTTAGCTATTTGTGGTCTCTTGTGTTTCCATATGAATTTTAACATCATTTTTCTAGATCTGAGAAGAATGTCATTATGTCGTTGCTATTTTCATTGGAATTGCATTAAATCTGTAAATTGTTTTCAGTAGTGTGGACATTTTGATGAAATTGATTCTCCTAATCCTTGAACGTGGAATATTTTTCCATTTTTTATGTCTTCTTTAACTTTCTTCTTTAATGTTTTATAATTCTCGTGGTAGAGATCTTTGACGTCCATCATTAAATTTATTCCAAGGTATTTAATTTTTTTGTAGCTACTGTGAATGGGATTGATCTTAAAAGTTCTTTATCAACCATGGCATTGTCTATCTATACAAAGACTATTTTTTTAAATGCATTTATTTATTTATTTGAAAGAGTTACACAGAGCGAGAAGGAGGGGCAGAGAGAGACAGAGAGAGAGAGAGAGGTCTTCCATCCACTAGTTAACTCCCCAATTGGCCGCAGTGGCCAGAGCTGTGCCAATCTGAAGCCAGGAGCCAGGAGCTTCCTCCAGGTTTCCTGTGCAGGTACAGGGGCCCAAGGACTTGCCTATCTCTACTGCTTTCCCAGGCCATAGCATAGAGCTGGATCAGAAGTGGAGCAGCCGGGACTCGAACCCATGCCCATATGGGATGCCAGCACTGCAGGTGGCAGGCTGACCCACCACGCCACAGCACAGACCCTGATCTTCACTCGTTTTACAGAAATTTTTTTGATTGATCTTTTGATTTCTTCTATGACCCACTGTTCATTCAGGAGCATGTTTTCAGTCTCCATGTGTTTGCATATGATTTAGAGATTCTTAAGTTGTTGATTGCCAGCTTCATTCCATTGTGGTCAGAGAAGATGCATGAATATCATTTTGATTTTTGTGAATTTGCTGAGACTTGCTTTATGGCCTAGCATGTGGTCAATCCTAAAGAAGGTTCCATGCACAGGTGAGAAGAATGTGTATTCTGCAACTGTGGGGTGAAAAGTTCTGTAGATATCAGTTAGGTCCATTTCATCCGTAGTGTCAATTAGGTCTGTTGTTTCTTTGTTGATTTTCTGTCTGGTTGATCTGTCATTGATGGAAGTGGGGTGTAGAAGTCTCCTGTTACTCTTGTATTGGAGTCTGTGTCTCCCTTTAGATCCATTGACATTTCTCTTAAATAGCCAGGTGCCCTGCAATTGGCTGCATATACATTTATTATAGTTACATCTTCTTGTTGAACTGATACCTTAATCACTATATAATGCCCTTCTTCACCTCTTTTTAACAGTTTTTGTGTTAAAATCTATTTTGTCTGATATTAGAATGGCTACACCTGCCTTTTTAGCTTTCTATTAGCATGGAACATGTTTTTCCATCCTTTCACTGTCAGTCTGCATGTATCTTTGTTGAGGAGATGTGTTTCTTATAGGCAGTAAATTGATGGGTTTTATTTTTTAATCCTTTTGGCCAGTCTGTCTTTTAATTGGAGAGTTGAGGCTGTTTATATTCACAGTGATTATTGATAAGTTACAACTTGGCCCTGCCATTTTTCCATAAATATTCCTATTGTTTACATTGGATTTCTTCTGTACTTTTACTGGGAGATTTTCTGCTTTCACATTCTTTCATAATGATGTCTATATGTCTGTGTTTCTGTGTGTATCACATCCTTAAACATCTTTTGTAAGGCTGGATGAGTGGTGACAAATTCTCTCAATTTCTGTTTGTTGTGGAAGGTTTTTATTTTACCTTCATCATAAATGAGTGCTTTTAAGGGTTCACTATTCTGGATTGATTTTTTTTTTCTCTTAGGACTTGGGCTATTTTGCCATTCTCTTCTAGCCTGTAGGATTTCTGATGAGAAGTCAGCTGTGAGTCTAATTGGAGATCCTCTGAAAGTAATCTAGCATTTCTCTCATGCACAATTTAGAATCTTTTCTTTATGTTTTGCTGTGGAGAGTTTGACTGCAATGTGTCATGGTGAAGATCTTTTCTGGTCATGTCTATTAGGAGTTCTGTGTGCTTCCTGTACTTGGATGTGCCTTTCTTTCTCCAAATTGGGGGATTTTTCTGTAATTATTTCACTAAATAGGCCTTCTAGCCCATTCTCTCTTTCCAGACCTTCAGGTCCTAAGATCCATATATTGGGTTATTTGATAGTATCCCATAATTCTCCAACACATTGTTTTTAAATTTTCTAATTATTTCTTCTTTTTTTTTTTTTTGTCTGACTGAAAGATTTCCAAAGATTTGTCTTTTAGCTAGGATATTCTTTCTTCTGCCTCACCATGTCTGTTGTTAAGTCTTCCCACAACATTTTTTATTTAATCTGTTGAATTCTTCTTTCTGGTATTTTATTTTGATTTCTCTTTAAAGTCTCAGTTTCATGGGAAAATTTTTCATTTATGTCCTGAATGATTTTCTTTAGTTTGTAGATTTGCTTCTGATTGCTTTCGAGTAATCATGTGGTTAATCCTTTGAATTGCATTTCCGGCATTTCATCAATTTCTTCATCTTATTTCTAATATTGAAATGCTGCTGTGTTCCTCGGGGGGGGGGGGGTCATAATGGCTTTCTTATTCTTGTTCCTGGAATTTCTGCATTTATTTTTAGGCATTTGTGGAGTTACTTTATGGTTTTTCCCCCCTGATAACTTTTATCCTTGAACTTTCCCTCTGTGGCTTGGTAGAATGCACTTTCAGTGAATACCAAGAGGTGTGTGCTGGATGTGGCTAGGGAACTCTGCTAGTGCTCTATGGTAGGGCGAGTATTCAGGGTTACAGCCAAGCTGGGCATGGTAGATCTCTTGTTAACAGAAGGGGGCAATGGTCACCTCTGTTGGTGTGGTCACACCCTCACCTCCTGTGCTGCAAGCTGAGCAATGCTCAGGTGTTAGTCTCCAGGGATCAACACTCATCCTCACCGCTGTATGAACTGCACAAGTGCTATGTGCTGTCCTCACTCTGAGCAAGAATCTGCTGCAGTGACCTGCCCCAGGCAACCAAGGAGCTCCGAGCATGCGGAGCCACAACCAGAGATTGCCCAGAGATCAGCTATACCCTACACCCTTTCGTGTAGCCACCTAATCCCCACAGTCTAGCACACAAACTTCCACAGTTGCTGAGTACAGAGGTTCTGCTCTTCTCTGGCAGCCTGTCCAGTCCACAGAGAGGCAGATGTTCCCTGATCCAGCTGTGCTAGTCGGCCTGAGCTCTAGGAGCTCTGGAGCCTGTGATGTGTGGGAGGCGGGGGTGCCTTAGGGTCCCACCTGGGTGCCCAGCCACCTGTGGGAGGCGGGGATGCCTTAGGGTCCCACCTGGGTGCCCAGCCACCTGTGGGAGGCGGGGGTGCCTTAGGGTCCCACCTGGGTGCCCAGCCACCTGTGGGAGGCGGGGGTGCCTTAGGGTCCCACCTGGGTGCCCAGCCACCTGTGGGAGGCGGGGGTGCCTTAGGGTCCCACCTGGGTGCTCAGCCACCTGTCAGTTCTCCCCATCAGGCTCAGAGTCACTGAGACTGCGGATTCTTCCCTCTGCTAGAATCTCCGGATCACGTGTGTACACAGACGTTGCCCTTCCCCCGCCACTGCAGCCAGTACTGCCCAGATCATGATGTCCTGTCTCAACCAGTTTCTGTGCATGTGTGCAAAGCAGCTGCCCCCAAACCCAAAAAGGCGCCCACCCTCTCTCAGCGGGGCAGCAGGTGCCATTGTGGTGAAGATAGAATGAGATAGACTTGCCTCTTTTACTTCCCCTGGGGCTGCGGGTAACTGCTCAGGGCTCTCCCTTTGGTTTCATCACCACGGGTCGCTGTAGTCTGGTCTCACCTCCATCTCCAAGCTGCCACCAGCTCCAGCTCTCAGCTGCTGCCACACAGGTCTACAGGGCTCCTCTTTCTCTTATAGGACTTCCAGTACTATTTTCTCTCCAATCCTCCCCTGAGAGTGCACTTCCTTACTTTTTTTTAACTATTTATCCCTAGCCTAGGGCACTATGCCACCTTCCACCATCTTGGAATTCCATTATATGTTTTCTAGAATTTTAGACTCTCCAACGGATTTTAGACTAGACAAAGAAATCTAGACTCTCCAGTGAATTTTATAGTCTTCAAACTGTGTGACAATACATTTGATTTTTTTTAAAGATTCTATTTATTTATTTGAGAGGTAGAGTTTCAGACAGTGAAAGGGAGAGACAGAGAGAGAGGTCTTACATCCACTAGTTCACTCCCCAAAGGGCCACAGTAATCAGAGCTGAGTTTATACGAAGCCAGAAGCCAGGAGCTTCCTCTCGGTCTCCCACCTGGGTACAGGGGTCCAAGGACTTGGGCCATTCTCTGCTGCTTTCCCAGGCCACAGCAGAGAGCTGGATCAAAAGAGGAGCAGCTGGGACTCGAACCAGCGCCCATATGGGATGCCTGCGCTGCAGTTGGAGGATTAACCTACTGCACCACAGTGCCAGTTCTAACATATTTGATTTTTATAAAACAAAATATATTTTTGAGGAGTCACTGATTATACTTCTGATTTCAAGAAGGTTTTTCACTCAGTCCATTTCTTATATGTTGCCTTAACATGTGCCTTAGCAAATTATAAACCTGATGGTCACTGAAGTTGTGAAGAGAGCACAGTCTGAGGGTCTCGAGCTCATTCCTGTGCAGTCTGCTCTCTTGTAGTCATTCTCACACACTTCCTTGCCCTTGTAGCTCAGCGTCTTAGGGGTTTCTCTGACACTTGGAGAAAAGTGTGCATTACTCCGTATTGATGCTTCGTGCACAGAAACGTGAAGCTGGTGGGTCAGATGTTGCTGGCAGGGCAGACTGCTTGCTGTTGAAGATGAATTGCCCATTCTGCCCTCCAGGTGACTTCTGAGCTAATGATGCATGGGAGTGTTGTAGGACATAGATGCTGGGGTGAATACAATCCCAAGCAAAGTTTCTCAAACCAAGGGAGGGACTGATGTGACTGACAGGACCTGATCTATCGTTACTCCCTCTGGCACCTCTAGGGTCCTCTGGAATATAGAACCGTGTACATACCCAAAGGTGTAGCAGGTGAATGGAGGAGTAGCAGCATCAGCCTAAAACAACTGTTAGCCTTTGAAATGTAAGAGTATGAAAATGATGGACTGTTGGGGCCAGTGTTGTGGTGTAGTGGGTAAAGCTGCTGCCTGCAGTGCCAGCATCCCATATGGGCACAGGTTCGAGTCCCAGCTGCTCCACTTCCAATCCAGCTCTCTGCTGTGGCCTGGGAAAGCAGTAGATGGCCCAAGTCCTTGGGTCCCTGCACCTGCGTGGGAGACCCAGAGGAAGTTCCTGGCTCCTGGCTTTGGATCAGCACAGCTCCGGCCGTTGCAGCCAATTGGGGAGTGAACCAGCAGATGGAAGACCTCTCTATCTCTCTTTCTCTCTCTCCTTCTCTCCCTCTCTCCATTTCTCCCTCTCTCTCTCTCTCTCTCTGTCTCTCCTCTCTCTAACTCTGACTTTCAAATAAATAAACAAATAAATATTTAAAGAAATTATGTACTGTTAAAATATAAAGGACATGTTTATAAGGTTCAAAATATCATCTGATGAACACATTTGCAGTTTTTCCACAAAGGAAGTTTTCATTAGAATAAAGATTCATACAGTGTTTGTCATCATACTGCAAATAAGATGACCAGTTTTACTCACAATATTTAACTCTGGCTTATATAGTTTTGTGACATTTCAATATTGTGATAGTTTAAAATTTATGTCTTTGAAAAACACTTCAGCACTTCTTTTTCTTTATATTCAGACTCTTTCAAATTCTAGGTTAGATTTTATGAGTTGTGTTTATGGTTCGATTTATGAGTTCCTTAAGATAAAAGGTGGGTTTATCCCTTAAGAATGAAGATGTATCTTAGGGCCAGCGTCGTGGCGTAGCAGGTAAAGTTATCTCCTGAGGTGCCAGCACTCCATATGGGTGCCAATTCATGTCCTGGCTGCTCCACTTCTGAACCAGCTTCCTGCTAATGGCCTGGGAAAAGCAGCAGAGGATAGCCCAAGAGCTTGGGCCCCTGCTATCCATGTGGGAGACCTGAACGAAACTCCAGACTGCTGGCTTTGGCCTGGTCCAGCCTTGGCTGTTGCAGCCATTTGGGGAGTGAACCAGCAGATGGAAGACCTCCCTTTCTCAGTCTCTCCCTCTCTTTCTGTAAATCTGACTTTCGTATAAAGAAATAAATCTTTTAAAAAATGTAGATGTGTCTATCCTTTCTGACCAAAGAATACTGGAGAGGAGGAGACAGGGTTAACAAGCAAGATAAGATGCTAGCCCAAGGTACAGTGGCTGTTTGTGTGCAAAAAGCTGGAGGGGCAACTGGAGCAGAAAGAGAAGGAAGACATGGCTCAAAAACTAATTTATTTTGATATAAAAAGCTACTGCCACTCTGCAATAACAGTTTCAAGAAATCCACATAATTTCTTTTCAATTCTTATTACCATATATCTCTTTGTCCACATCGCACTGATAAGCGGATCAACTTGACATGTTTCCAGATCAACATGGATCTGTTGCAGAAAGTAAATGGTGATTGATTTTAAGGCATAAAAAATTTTATTTATTGTTGTTATTTTGTTTTAAGATTTTATTTATTTATTCGAGAGGTAGAATTATAGACAGTGAGCAGGAGAGACAGAAAGGTCTTCCATCCACTAGTTCGTTCCCCAGATGGCTACAATGGCCAGAGCTGTGGTGATCCGAAGCCGGGAGCCAGGAGCTTCTTCCAAGTCTCCCATGTGGGTGCAGGGGCCCAACGACTTGAGCCATCTTCTACTGCTTTCCCAGGCCAAGGCAGAGAGCTGGATAGGAAGTGGAGCATCTGGGACATGAACCAGTGCCCATACAGGATGCTGGCGTCACAGGCAGAGGATTAATCCACTATGCCACAGCATCGGCCCCTATTGCTATTATTTTGATACCACGTTTAACCATTTGTATATGACTGTTGACTTTTCTTGTTCCACAGGATTGCCATCGGCCAGTTTGGCTGCCCCTAACCTCACTGTGGAGGAAGGAAAATCCATCACGTTGTCCTGTAACGTGGCAGGTGACCCGGTTCCTAATCTGTACTGGGATGTCGGTAATCTGGTTTCCAAGCACATGGTAAGACTTGGGCTTGGCTCTGTGTGAATAGAGAAGACAATAGGTGTTTCAGAACTCAAGATTGAATTAAGCCTCATGATGCTCATTTAATAGTTTACATGGAAATGTATAAGTTTATTTATTCTTAACCAGCAAAGATTCATGCTAGTTTGCATTGTAGTTATCAACTGGGGAGTCTTTGTATCCCCATGACCTCTTCGTGTGAGTGAGCAAGGTGAATGACCCTGCTTGTGGCATTTTCCCTTTGAGAGAGGTAGATGGGAATTCAAGGATTAAGTGAGCTTCCCACAATATGCACTTTGTACCTAGATCAATACAATATCAATAACAATGACAATGACTTCCCCTGGCCTGAGTTTGATTCAAACAAGCTTTTCTGATTATATCTATCTTTATCTCTACCTATAGATAGATAGATGGGGGAAAACGACCCTCCATATCTTTTTGTTGGGTGTGAACCCTAATGAATATTTTTGTCTGTTTATTCCATTGTAGAACGAAACGAGCCACACCCAGGGCTTTTTAAGGATCACTAATATCTCATCAGATGACAGCGGAAAGCAGATCTCCTGTGTGGCAGAGAATCTTGTGGGAGAAGATCAAGATTCTGTCAACCTCACTGTGCACTGTACGTGAGCAGACGGGCGTGTGTTTTAATCGCGAGTGATTGCGGGCATCCACATTTGTCATTGGGGCACTAGGGTACTGCTTCAGTTTATCTACAAAGTCTCTGCAGTGTTCTGTGCATACTTAATTAGGAAAGGTTGTCAGTGGTTTCAGCCTCTTCCTCTTGTTCTCTTTTGGTTCTATCTCTTGCTCATACCCAGTCACATTTGAACTTCTCAATGCACCTTTGTCTTTGTGTGTCTTCCCTGGTCTTTTTCTAATAGAATGTGTATTAGGAGATCATTATTTCCTCTTGATAATGTTGCAGCTTAGATTCTGATAAACTAGTTTCTTAAACCCTTTTTCTCTATAAAAGCCAATGAAACTTTAAAGTTGTGATACCTAAAGCATCGGTGGTTCTTTGCAAGTGTACTACTTGTACATTGTACTACTAATTCAATCAAACCTCATCCTTTTGGTTTCTGAGAGAAGGAGAAGAGAGGGGTACCTACTTCAATTATTCAGAACTCAAGCTATTAAAAACTCAGACCAGGAACTCAATCCTGGTCTCCCTTGTGGGTGGCAAGGACACAGCCACTAGAGCCACACGTGCTGCTTCCCAGGGTGCACGTTAGCAGATGGATGGAGCTGGGTGCAGAGCTGAGCACTGGGCCCAGGCACTCTGATATGGGATACACATCTCAACTGGCATCTCCACACCAGGCCAGATGCCCGCCCCATGGCATATATCTTAAAGCTCCAGATCGCGATGGTCAGTGTGAACACACACTCAGTGAACATCACAGATTACAGAGGTCTTTCATGTCATTGCCAATTCTGAGCTGTTGTAAATTAATGAGGTTCTATGCTGTTGGGTTAGCATGTGGATGAGAAAATATTGCACATGTGTAGAGACAGGCCTACAAGTATGTCATCTTCACATACATGCAACTTTTACTTACATGCTGTTTTACTCCCCAAAGATTATTGTAAGAAGCCTTTGAGAAATCCATGACAAAGAGAACAATTAAACTTAGCAAATTTAATTTTTTTTATTTTTTGGACAGGCAGAGTTAGACAGTGAGAGAGAGAGAGAGAAAGAGAGAGACAGAGAGAAAGATCTTCCTTTTTCCGTTGGTTTGCCTGCCAAGTGGCCGCTACGGCCGGTGCATTGCGGCCAGCACATTGCGCCGATCCGAAGCCAGGAGCCAGGTGCTTCCTCCTGGTCTCCCATGTGGGTGCAGGGCCCAAGGACCTGGGCCATCCTTTACTGCACTCCTGGGCCACAGCAGAGAGCTGGCCTGGAAGAGGGGCAACCGGGACAGAATCCGGTGCCCCAACCGGGACTAGAACCTGGTGTGCCAGTTCTGCAGGTGGAGGATTAGCCTATGAGCTGCGGCGCCAGCCAGGAAATTTAAATTTTAAAGTACTGTATTTCTTAAGATGAGGGAAAGTTTGCATCGGCCGAGTTGAGTAACTCTGCAAGCTCCAGTGTGAGGAATTTCCTAGGCAGCTGGGACTCTCTAGAATGGGATGTGAAGTAGGTTGATGTGTGTGTCCTGCTTTGCCTTGAGTCAGATCTGAGCAGAAGCAGGGCACTGTTGGATGTTCTGCTTGCTCTTGTTGCACTGTGCAATCAGACCTGGACGCTTCCTCAGTTTGGGTTAGCATCCATGGGAGCACCATGGTCTGGAGAACTGACTTTAACTGTCAAAGTGTAGATACATAGAAATAATGAGTGACTAAGAAGGTTAACAACTGGGACACCCATTGCAAGGGTCAACTCAGAGTGTGTTCGGCCCTTAGCATGAAGTGAACAAGCGCCCTCAGGAAACGGTGAATGGAAGGGCTACTTTTATCAGGCACAGGGAGGCCTGGCTTCCTGTCCCAGAGCTGCCTCCCTTGTAACCCTGATCATTTCTCTTCACCTTGCTGGACTTTGCTTTCTTCATCTGGAAAACGGTGCTGGTTAGATCTCAAAGGTCTTTCCCAGTCCTTGGGGTTTATGATGATCAAAGTCAGATCATATTAAAATTAAAAAAAAAATGATGAGCTGTTTTCAACACATGCATTCAGGACAAATATTCTGCTAAAAAGATACTCTTTGTTTTGTTTGTTTTCTCAAGTCATAAAGCACTTTATACAAAGTTGAAGGACTCTCTAGTCTGTGTATGCTTAAGTTGAACCTCAGACATTTAAAGGATCTAAACAGTGACATGTAGAACTCTGGCAAAAATGGATCATACTAGAATAGGATGCTTTTAAGGAATATTTGATATTAACAAATGTAAGAAGCATCAGTTTATCATACTTCCTAATAATCATTCTGCATCAGCAGACGCATTCATTGCCCTGATCAGTTTGATCTATTTTAGATAAGTGGGATCAGGACTTTAGCTAACACTTCTAAAGTCAATTTTTTGGTTATTTGTATTATTTGGAAAAGAAGCCCTATAAAAATAGTGGCTCTCCTTATTTATGGATATATATCAAATATATACAATAGTAACAAGGTGTATGTATAGAAACCAAAGTATACCTCACACAGACCCTTTCCACTGTCAGAAATCTCTTGGCTGTTTGGGTTGGTTCTCACTTAGACTGAAGAGATTTGAAACATAGTTGTGTCTCATGGGTCTTGAGTAGAACAGAGAAGGAGGTCTTAAACTCTGTAGGAAACTAAATCAACCAGTCAACCCTGATGATACAAAATACCAACGGATTTCAAAGTTGCTGGTTATACGTTTTTTGTTTGTTTGTTTTTAAAAGATTTTATTTATTTACTAGAGAGGTAGAGTTACAGACAGTGAGAGGAAGAGACAGAAAGAGAGTCTTCTGTCTGTTGAGTCACTCCCCAAATGGCTGCAATGGCCGGAACTGCGCCAATCTGAAGCCAGGAGCCAGGAGCCTCTTCCCAGTCTCCCATGTGGGTGCAGAAGCCCAAGGACTTGGGCCACTTTTCTCTGCTTTCCCAGGCCATAGCAGAGAGCTGGATTGGAAGAGGAGCATCTGGGACTAGAACCGGCACCCATATGTGATACTGGCACTGCAGGTGGAGGATTAACCTACTGTGCCATGGCTCCAGCCCCAGGTTACGCATTTTCTTCCACTAAACAATGGTTGAGCAAAACCCTCTGTCAGTGACACAGAAATCTGGAGATGGAGAGAATGCTGAGCTCGTGATGCTATCAACTCTCTCTTTTGTCAATTTAGTTGCACCAACGATCACATTTCTCGAATCGCCCACGTCAGACCACCACTGGTGCATTCCGTTCACTGTGAAAGGCAACCCCAAACCAACACTGCAGTGGTTCTATAACGGGGCCATCTTGAATGAGTCCAAATACATCTGCACTAAGATACATGTAACCAATCACACGGAGTACCACGGCTGCCTCCAGCTGGACAACCCCACCCACATGAACAATGGAGACTACACTCTGATAGCCAAGAACGAGTATGGGAAGGATGAGAGACAGATTTCTGCTCACTTCATGGGCTGGCCCGGCATCGATGATGGTGAGTACTGCGTGCTTTTGTATGTGGGGAGAGGACAGCCATATCACACTGTCCAGACTGGTCACTTACAGTACTATTAGTTAGTCTTCCTCATGAGTCTGTAGGGCAACTGGGGGGGCTTTGTCCTGTGTGTGTTTCTCTTGGGGTGCAGGGTGAGAAGTAGCAAGTGCTTTTTATGGAAAGTTCAGGATGCAAGTTGACAATGGCAATAGACAAGGCTTCCTAGGCCTAGGGTTAGGACTGGGCATTCTCTCTTCAGTCTGAATGCTATTGGCCTAAATAAGTTCTGGGGCCAAGCCCATGTCAAGGGCTGGGGTTTGTATTGCTCCGAAGAACAGCGTGAGGAATGAACAATTTTGAACAATAATACAATATACACAGTATTACTAGTGTGCTTGGTTAGTGCATGGGAAGGGGGCTATGAATAGTCGTCTTAGTTTTCATCTCAAGTGTTTAATGCAACTTTGAATCTACAATGGCAAAACCCATACAAAACCCCAAGCAGATGGACTGTGGTTAGTTGGCTCCTGCAATATTTCAGATTTATCTTCCAGCCCCTTGCCTATTTGGAATGCAGAAGTCTGCATTCTCATCCATGAGTGAGAAGCTCGTATCCCAGACTCCTTTGCTTCTCTGGGCTACTCAGATGAGTCATCTTTTTATTAGCTTCTGATTTGTTTTCCTAGGCGTGGCAATAACCCCTATCTGACCAATAGCACGTTAGCATCAGGGGTCCACTCCGAGGCCAGCAGGTGAGCTTCAGTGTGAGTTCCAGCATCAGTGGGACATTGTCCTGCATCATTTGGTTTGGATACTGCCTTCAAGTGGTTCACTGGGGGGTGGGCCCTGCACATAAATAAGCACGTGACAGTAGTAGCTTTTAGTCCAGGTCACACAAAGATGAGTCGGCAGAGGAAGGGAGACTAGAACCTGGGGCTCTGTGATGCAGAGGATGCCTGGGTGGCCAGTGCCTGTGTGGCTCAGTGTGGGACCATGGACGTGAATGCTGTGTGCAGAACCGTCTTTGCCAAATGGCAAAGGCAGACACAACCGCTCCTGTGACGTATGTTCCTTTGACACTGCCATCTACCCCAAACATCTTTGACAATGAGATGCCTCCTTAGTGTGTTCAAAATGTGATTTGAATTATGTAAGTTTGATTACAAACAGCCCTTCTGGAGTGCATAAAAAGGAGCAATGTTTGGACGCAGTGCTCAGACATCCCTGGTGCTTGTTGTCATTCCCATTAAATCTTCCTCTTAATTGAGAGTTTAGCTTGTGTGGCTCTGTTGGCTGTAGTAAATCTCTGGATTAGTGCGTTTCTTTCTGTGTGCTGGAGGGTATAACAGTGTCACAGCGGAATCCAGAGAGTCTGATTGGAGACAACTGCTCTTTGTTTGAACTTATGTGCACATTTTATCTGTGAATCATTTTATTTATTTGTTTTTTAAAATATTTATTGATTTATTTGAAAGACAGAGTTACGCAGAGAGAGGAGGAGAGGCAGAGAGAGAGGGAGAAGTCTTCCATCCGCTGGTTCACTCCCCAATTGGCCACAAAAGCCGAAGCTGTGCCAATCCGAAGCCAAGAGCCTGGCGCTTCTTCCGGGTCTCCCAGGCGGGTGCAGGGGACCAAGCACTTGGGCCATCTTCCACTGCTTTCCCAGGCCATAGCAGAGAGCTGGATCGGAAGTGGAGCAGCCAGGACTCGAACCGGTGCCCATATGGGATGCCTGCACTGGAGGCGGCAGCTTTTCCTGCCAGGCCACAACGTGGTCCATTAATGATTTTAGGTCCACAGGAAAGTTGCAAGGCTAATCGAGTTCCTGGATACTTGCCTACATAGCGTTGCCCGTCGCTGACAGCTTATGTTCCTGGGTGCATTTGTGACAATTAAGAAACTGACTTTAGTACATTACTACAAGGAGACTTTGGAGAGTTCATGAGAAAATAGAACTAAAAGAAAACTTTCGGCTGGGTCTCTTGGCCTGGTGGTTCAGATGAGGTTGAGATATTGTGTCCTGTATTGATACGCGGCCCCAGCTTCTGACTCCAGCTTCCTAATAATGCAAGCTGGGAAGAAGCAGTGACAGCTCCAATAGTTGGGTCCCTGCCACTTGCTTGAGAGACCTAGATGTTCTCAGCCTTGTCCTAGCCCTGGCCATCAGGGGCATGCTGGGAGTAAACCAGCAGATAGGAGCCGTCTCTGTCTCTCTGTCTGCCTCTCAAACAAATACATTAAAAAGATTACTGGAGTGCAAAATGTTTTTTCAGAATGTATGTTTTTCATGAACTTTTTGAAGTAGCCTTGTATTAATTAAACGTCAGACTTTATTTGAACTTCACCAACAATGGCCTTTTTTAAAATCGTGGGGGTGAAACGTGATTCAAGGTGAAGATGTAGAGACTGAAATCTTTCAGGGCTGTGCATACTTTGATATATGCATTGCATGGCCAAGGTAAAGCCAGGAGCTTCTATTTAAGATAGGGTTTTTGATGTGTTTTCTTTTGAACATTTCTATACGGTGCTAACACTTAGTAGAAGAACTCCTATCCATTCAACCTCATTTTTTACCTAGCATTTGTCTCTTAGCTTTTGTGTAGCTGGTGATGGCAAAGAATTGTTTTCTGGCATAGAATATCCCGGAGTCTTTGAACTCTTTTTAAAAGAAACATTTATTTATAAAAATTTAAAATAAAGCTAACTTCCGTAAAGATGTTCTTTTCACTCCCGTCTTTTCCTCTTCTTATTCATTTATTCATTATCATTAGATCTTTGAATGGAAAAATCTGTTGTTTTTTTTTTTTTCTTCAAGTCTTTAGTCAAGGAGCAGCGCTCAAGGAGTCATAAATAAAAGTGGGAGTGAAGGAGATTTGGCCCAGGGTGAAAGTGGATATAAAAGGCCCTGGAGGGCCATAAACCAATGTGACCAATTAGAGAGTGACCTCACTCAGCTTGTGGGATGCAGTCTTTTGTGGGATTTATGAGATTCCTGGTTGGCGCTATGACAGTGGTCTTTCTTAGAATTGCTTCTTTTCCATCGTACTCCCATTAAATGGAAGAAAAACAAACCACGCACACAAATATATCTCCTGCTGACCCGAAGGTGCATTGCAGGTTAAGGGCATCGGTCAAGTCTGGCTTCATACTCCTCTGGTATTTCTGCTGCTGTCCTCATCCAGAACATGGTGAAGCCAT
Source organism: Sylvilagus floridanus (assembly GCA_949820135.1). Classification (NCBI taxonomy): domain Eukaryota; kingdom Metazoa; phylum Chordata; class Mammalia; order Lagomorpha; family Leporidae; genus Sylvilagus; species Sylvilagus floridanus. Next base: position 2,514,430 of record OX463243.1, read on the forward strand.
GGGGAAGCCTCTCACCCATCTTTCTGGGAAGACATTCCAGCTACATTTTCCCCTAAGGATTTTCCTTGAGATATCCCCTTCTCTCTGTCTTCCTCTTTTTTGAACACTGCAAGTTTCCTGGGAAGCAGGCAGCCTGGGCTCGCTGTGGAGCCACGTTTATTTTCACACAGAACTGGAAGAATTGATATGGAATATCCAAGGTCTTAGAGTAGGGGTTCCTTATTTAGTTTAGAATGATGATTTCTGTGATCTTGCTTTGTTTAGGAACTTTTTTTTTCTTTAAGATTTATTTGACAGGCAAAGTTACAGAGAAGAAGAGAGAGAGAGAGAGGGAGAGAGAATATCTTCCATCTACTGGGTCACTCCCCAAATGGCCACAGTAATTGGCGTTGGTCCAGGCCAAAGCCACGAGCCCAGAACTCCATCCAGGTGTCCCACATGGGTGTCAGGAGACCAAGGCCTTGGGCCATCTTATGCTTCTTTTCCCAGGTACATTAGCAGGGAGCAGCGTCAGACGTAGAGCACCCAGGATTTGAACCAGTGCTCGTGTGGGATGCTGGTATTGCAGACGGCAGCTTCCCCACTGTGCCACAATGCTGGACCTAGGAACACATCTTTGAGGACAGAGAAGCAGAGTTCAGAGGCTCTAAACACAAAGAAATTGATGAGGAGGTAGAAATGCCCACTGTCCTGACCTGATAATTCCATGTTGTCTATATGTGTTGAATGTCACACTGTGCCCCATAAATATGAACAATCGTTGTTGTCAATTAGAAAGAAAACAGTTTTAAATTTTAGAAAGAAAAGGAAACATAAATAAAAATGAGTAAACAAAAAAAATTGGTGGGCATGGAAGAAATGGACTGGTTGAAGTAATGACTGCTTCAGCTACCCTACCATGTGGTATGGAGGGACTACACAGGGTAACAAATACTCTGTGCCCTAAAAGGATGAAGCATAGAGCAGATAAACCTAGAGCCTGCCTTGGCCCCGGCCAAGAGGGCATGAGGGTTGTGAGGTTATGAGATAGGCGTTCAAGAGAACCAGCAAACCAGTATGCCTGGATATTCTCTCTTGGGGATGTGGGGCTGTGCACACCCCATCCCAGGCCCATCCAGAGGGGCTGAGGGAGAGAGCAGACCTTTGGGTGTCAACAGGACCCAGCGTGCTCCCATCTCTTAATCACTGGGAACCCTCCTGGTCACTGAGAAAGGTGGAATGGACTTTTCCAGACTCTGGATGCCAAATTGGTCATTTTGGCTCCCTCATTGAAGAGCTGAACTCAGCTCCCGTGAGTATGGAGTTGTGTTTAAAGCACAGAGTGTGACTTTCAGCTTCACATTGAAATCTGGGGATCTGTAGTGCTTATCTTTGTAGCACACCAAAGAGCAGCCCTGTGACAATCACACCAGTTATTTTAGTATTGCTTCCATTGTCCCTATACAATGGGTTCATTCAGGTGAGTGCACCCTGGCTCCCTGAACAGTAACTTCCTGCCCCTTTTTCACATCAGAACCGCTGAAGGTTTTTCATTACATTTCATTTTTTCATGCACATTCCTAAAGCCTGCCCACTTAGCAATTCTGATTCAGTGACTCTCTGCTTAGGCTCAGGCATTTTTGAAAAATGATTTCTAAGATCCCGAGTGATTCATTGAGAAACAGAGAGTGAGCATCTCCAATCCAAAGGAGAATTGTGAGCTTTGTAAGGTTTTCCTGTTTCTGATTGAATAACAGAGTCCTTTGGTCATTTCAGGCTCATTTTATTATTTTTTTTTAACTTTTTTTTTGTTGTTACAGGCAGAGTGGACAGTGAGAGAGAGAGACAGAGAGAAAGGTCTTCCTTTTGCCATTGGTTCACCCTCCAATGGCCGCCACGGCTGGTGCGCTGCGGCCGGCGCACCGCGCTGATCCAATGGCAGGAGCCAGGTGCTTCTCCTGGTCTCCCATGGGGTGCAAGGCCCAAGCACTTGGGCCATCCTCCACTGCACTCCCGGGCCACAGCAGAGAGCTGGCCTGGAAGAGGGGCAACCGGGACAGAATCCGGTGCCCCGACCGGGACTAGAACCTGGTGTGCCGGCGCCGCAAGGTGGAGGATTAGCCTAGTGAGCCACGGCGCTGGCCCATTTTATTTTTTTTTTTTAAATTATTTATTTATTTGAAAGGCAGAACAACACTCACAAAGAGAGACTGAGAGACAGAAAAAGAGGGAGGAAGAGATATCTTCCATCCACTGGTTCACTCCCCAAATGGCCGCTACAACCAGGAACCAGGAACTCCATCCAGGTCTCCTACATGGGTGGTAGCAGACCAAGCACTTGAGCCATCTTCCACTTCCTTCCCAGGTGCATTAAGAGGGAGTGGATCAGAAGGGGAGCAATTGGCCTCGAACTGACACTCATATGGGGTGCCAGCACCACAGCAGAAGGAATCTCAGTGGAGAAATACCACTCCCCATCAGGCTACCCTACCATGTGGTATGGAGGGACTACACAGGGTGGCAAGTACTCTGTGCCTGAAAGGATGAAGCATAGGGCAGATCTTGGACTTGATCTCCCAGTAAAGCTCTTCTCTTGCCTTCTCCAAGTTCAGAGTCACAGTATGGGTGGAGGGCTTGGAGTTTGGTGTGGTTTCAGGCCCCCTGATGCCCAGGTGGAAGGGGTTAGGTGCGCAGCATGGCAGGGAAGGGAAATTTTCTTTCTTTCTTTTTCTTTTTCTTTCTTTTTTTTTTTTTTTTTTTTTTTGACAGGCACAGTTAGACAGTGAGAGAGAGAGACAGAGAGAAAGGTCTTCCTTCCTTTGGTTCACCCCCCAAAATGGCCGCTACAGTACGTGCGCTACACCGATCCAAAGCCAGAAGTCAGGAGCTTCCTCCTGGTCTCCCATGGGGTGCAGGGCCCAAGCACTTGGGCCATCCTCCACTGCCCTTCTGGGCCACAGCAGAGAGCTGGACTGGAAAAGGAGCAACCGGGACAGAACCGGCACCCCAATCGGGACTAGAACTCGGGGTGCTGGCGCTGCAGGCGGAGGATTAGCCAAGTGAGCTGCGGCACCAGCTGGGAAATTTTCTTGCCAAAGGCTTTGTCCTCTTGAGACCTGGAACTATCTGGAGCCCACACTCAGACTTCCCTTTCTGGAAGCATCCCCCATGATGCATGCAAACGCATCTCCAGTGTATCCAGCTGGTGGAAGCGCCTCCTCCAGGTGCCCCGTTGGCTGGACCTAAGATTCCCCCCTAGACTTTCTCCCGTGCTGTCTCCATCTGGTCCACAGCAAGCTCCCACATTGCCCTGTCCTTTGAGTGTCCAGGTCACACCTAGTGTCACCTGCATCCATGGCCAGTCTTTGCCTTCATCTTCCGTGGCAGGAGTCAAGTCTAGTCCTCTGAGCCCTCCACCTGCAGGGACGTGGGTTCCTGAGAGCACTTCCTTGAAGAAACTGCTTCATAAATCTCTCCTTGGTCTTTCCTCCAGGGGCCTGTTAAAGTCTCAAGGCGAATCAGCCACTTCAAAGGGTGTGGGTCCAGTTCTTATCCAGTTCCTTTGTGGATTCTGCATTTCAGTGGCTTGCATTCACTTTGGTGTTGATTACTGGGGCAGGAGGAGTCTCCTTTAGCATCCTTTATACTAGAATCTTGAGCAACAGGTCAGCTCCCTGGAGGTATGGTGGGGGGAGGGTGCCGAGCTGGTTCTGTAGCAAGTTAGCAAAGCTCAAGACAATGGGAACCCTACTTGGAAGAAAGGTAATGGGGTGAAGGGCAGGACTGGGTGATGAGACACAGCTCCTCCTCCCAGCAAAAATAAAATAAAAAAAACACTCATCAAGTGGCAAAAGGTGAAGCACAGCCACTGTTCCTTGTGAGTGCTCCCTCCACCTTGTCTCTAAGAGACCACTTTGTTTTTTTTTTTATTTGAAAGAGTTACACAGAGAGAAGGAGAGACAGAGAGTGAGAGAGCTCTTCCATCCACTGGTTCACTCCCCAACTGACCGCAATAGCTGGAACTGTGAAGATCCTAAGCCAGGAGCCAGGAGCGTCTTCCGGGTCTCCCACATGGGTGCAGGGGCCCAAGGACTTGGGCCATCTTCCACTGCTTTCCCAGGCCACAGCAGAGAGCTGGGTGGGAAGAGGAGCAGCTGGGACTTGAACCAGCACCCATATGGAATGCCAGCACTGCACGTGGCAGCTTTACCTGCTATGCCACAGCTCGGCCCCAAGACCAGCTTCTAATTCCTGTGAGTTTCCCTACTCTTTGCCCTAAGCAGGCCACAGGTAAAGATATGTGGAAATTGTGGGCAATTGGGTAGAAGACACTGGACACAGACTCTTAAGTAGATTAGGTAAAGCCTCAATACTTTGCTTCCTATTTACTTATTTAATTTATCTGGAAGGCAGACAGACAGACTGATGGTCAGCCAGCCAGGAAAACAAGACCAAGATTTCCTGTCTGCTGGTTCACTATCTAAATGCCCACGATAACCAGTGCTGGACCAGGCTAAGGCCATAAGTCAAGAACTCAATCCAGGTTTCCCACTAGGGAGGCAAGGGCCCAAGTCCTTGAGTCACCCCCACTGCCTCCCAAGGTGTGCATTAGCAGGAAGTGGAGCCAGGACTTGAACCCAGGCAGTGAGGGGTGTGGGCGTCCCAAGTGGTGTCTTAACCTGTAGGTCAGACGCATGCTCCTAAGATTTTATTGTCAGTGAGATAAACTTGAGTTGCTATTGACTTATTCAGATCTAATATTTGAACTTGGGATCTTACATGTACTTCGCCCATGCTGTCCACAAAGGAGAGCGTTGGCATCATGGATACGATTTGGGTTTTGGACTCAGATCTGAGTCAGTCTCAGATCTGAGTTCCATCTTCCATGACCTGTGTGGCTTTGAGCAAATTTCTCTCGAGGGTTCCAGCACCTTCTTGGAAGGTTGTTGTGAAGTGGAGCATGCCTGGCGCACCTGGCACCACGTGTTACGTTAGAGGTGAGCCCAGTCCTGGTCTCGGGCTGGCACTGAACTTGTAGCAAAGAAGTACTGCTCATCTCCCCTTGTCTCTGTGCTCTGTCATCATTCGGGACAAGTCTGCTGCCTAGAAATGGCCTTATCTCAGGACTGGCTTTGTCCTCCCCTCCCAGGGACTTCGGCTTGCTCGGAGGTGGGACCTCAGGAATCTGCCATTTGACTGCGTGAGCTTTGTAGACTTGGAGTAAACCAAGGCCAAGTTTGGTTCCTAGGAAGGGAGGGTTCATGGAAGCTCTTTCCCTTTCCCTCTCCACATTTGGAATGGGATCCAGAGGTGTGTGGTTGGGAACGAAGCCAGTCTCCTGCCCCTACCTCCCAGGGGTCTTTGCAAGTGCAGCCAGAGGCACTCCATCCTGCATGTTTGGGGATCCAGCTGTTGCCTCATTCTGCTCCGCCAAGACTCCTCTGTAAGTTCTGAGTTGGGCTTCTCAAACTGTTACTTGCATACAAATCTCCCGGGGAACCTAGTAAAATGCAGAGACTGATGGAGTGGATCTGGACCAGGGCCTAAGATTCTGGCTTGCTGATAGTTTCCGAAAATGCTGCTGCTGGGAGGTGGAACAGACTTTGAGCAGTGAGTGAGGATGGTTCACTGCTGGCCTGCAGAACCTGGGGCCACCACTAGACAGCTGGTTGGGCCTCCACCAAGATTACCTCACTGGGAGGGTCTTTGGCCCAACACTTCAGTCGCCATTTAGGGTACCTACATCCTTACATCAGAATGCCTGGGTTCAAGTCCCAGCTCTGCTGCTAATTCTAGCTTCCTGCTGATATGCACCCTGGGAGGAAGTGGTGATGGCGCTAGTACTTGGGTTTCTGCTTTCTGACTGGGGGGCACCTAATTAAACTCCTGGCTCCCAGCTTTGGCCTAGCCCAGTCCTGGTCATTGTAGGCATCTGGGTTGTGAATCTGTAGATGGGAGGTCTCTCTGTCAGTCTATCCTTCACCTCTCAAATAAATAAATAGATAAATAAGTAAATAAATAAATAGATCACCACATTGGCTCTTTCTGAGAATATCAAGTTGCAGCCGGCACCGCGGCTCAACAGGCTAATCTTCCGCCTGTGGTGCCAGCACACCAGGTTCTAGTCCCAGTCGGAGCACCGGATTCTGTCCCGATCACTCCTCTTCCTGTCCAGCTCTCTGCTGTGGCCCGGGAGTGCAATGGAGGATGGCCCAAGTCCTTGGGCCCTGCACCCACATGGGAGACCAAGGAGAAGCACCTTGCTCCTGGCTTAGGATCAGCGTGGTGCGCCGGCCGCAGCGGCCATTGAGGGGTGAACCAACAGAAAAAGGAAGACCTTTCTCTCTGTCTCTCTCTCTCACTGTCCACTCTGCCTGTCAAAAATAAAATAAAATAAAATAAAATAAAATAAAATAAAATAAAATAAAATAATATCAAGTTGTAATAATGATAAAAATACGGAATATGTTGTGCACCAAGATGCCCTCCAAGTGGGCTTGGCCAAGAAGTAGGATGAACTCCATATGCAGCTTAGGGAGGTGTGGCTGAATGAAGAAGCAGAAATGGTGGTGGCAGCACACACGTGCCGAGTGTGGGGTTAGCTGAGGATTCTGATGTGTCCTATTTAGCTCACAGGCCAGAAAGGAAGACTTGTCTCGGATGAAATTGATCTACCTGTGACTTTCGTTGGCATTCAGTCTTGCTCTACAAGAACAGGAGTCTGTGTGGAGAGGGAAGGGAGACTAGAAGGAGGCAGGGCGGCTTTTTAGGTGACATTTGAAGCAGAAATTAGTGGCAGGGAGATGGCTTAGGATTTGGCACGAGGAGGGAGGGTGGAGCCTTTGTCAGTGTGGGCCAATCAGATAGCAGTTGCCAAGGACTCTGAAGGTCACGTGCGTATGTGCGAGTGAATGCCTTTAGGAGTAGATTTGCTTATCAAAACCGTGACCACCGAGTGAATTAATGCTTGAGGCCCGGAACAAACCTCACCCGAGCGCCAGATGACACAATCCCCTTGTTTCCAAGCCTACTGTTCTTTACGCAGTGCCTGTCTGGCCCACTCATTCAGGAAGAATGTCACAGCTCAAAAATGCTCATTCACACAGGCAGTGGGAGTTAGTGACTTATGCTTCCTAATTCAGGAGCGGCTGCCTCCAGTGCGAAACACGCGTCAGGAACCAACTATAAATATTGGAGGAGTTTTTCCCACAGCTGCTTCTTCCGTGCCTTTCATAAAAAGATCTATGATGTCATGCATAGACTTGCCCCCTCCCCACCTCCCCACCTCCCACCATGGGCAGATTTTAGCTTTGGTGCACTTGGGCCAAGGAATGCAGGGAGAAGAGATTTTTCCAAATGGAGGAGAATGTAAGGGCCTCCCTTTGTCCCCTATTTCTGTAGGCCATTCGTCAGGGGAGTGAAAGGAAAGAAAATTCTATCTGCCTTAAATAACTGAGAAGTGTCATTTGTCCGCAGACACATGATAATCACGATAATTAAGCTTTTTACTTAAATAACTCTTGATATCTCAGGAGGACGAATGCTAACTAATTATGCTTCCCAGAGCCCCCCTGGAGGTGCAGGAGCCTATTCTGCTATCCACTCCAGTCCCGTGGAGGACGTCTTCTGTCCCAGAAAAAAAGTGAAACGACTCGCAGGGCTGGAGTTCAGCTAGAAAAGTTAAGCAGACACTCTGAACCCCCAGGCTGCATCTGGGGCCCTGAGTTCAGGCCCCGCCCCCCATTTGGAAGGGGAAAGGGAGAAAGTCCTGCAGACCAGAAAGTTGACTCCCGTGAGCTGGAAGCCGCACACACTTGAACGGAAGAGCATGGATGTCTCGCTCTTGACTTTATCGCATGGAATTCTTGGCGGGGTTTGTCAAGATCACACTAAACAGAGTCTACAAATGGGATTGCGAGAAATGTCTTCTTTCTATTTATTTTTAAGGTGATGGAGGGAGATGAAAAGCTTAAAGGGAGGAGACAGAGGTGTCTTCCTGGCAGCCGCCATTATATTTATCTTCGTGGCAGAATAGAAGATGCACCCTACTGGCCGGCTACCTCCCTTCCCTAAATTTATTTTCCTAGGTTATAAATGTGGTTTTCCTTTGACTAGAGAGTTGTTCAGTTGAAAAAATCAAGGCTCTACTCCAGATAATTTACATAGGATCACAAGATTTACCCATGAGCTCTAACTCAGGTTAGAAGTTGGAAATAAAAAGACCCTCTCTTTAGGTTATTTAACATAAATGGAGTTAAGAGGATAGGAATTTTTATCTTTCTTGTTTTTAAAGACTTACTTATTTGATAGGCAGAGTTACATAGAGACAGAGATCTTCTATCCACTGGTTCACTCCACAAGTGGCTGCAACAGCTGGAGCTCAGCTCATTCAAAGCCAGGAGCCAGGAGCTTCTTCTGGGTCTTCCCACATGGGTTCAGGGGCTCAAGGATGTGGGCCATCTTCCACTGCTTTCCCAGGCCATAGCAGAGAGCTGGATTGGAAGTGGAGCAGCCGGGCCTCGAACCGGCAACCATATGGGATGCTGGTGCTTCGTTAACCCGCTGTGCCACAGCATTGGCCCCTAGACTCAATTTTTTTTGACAGGCAGAGTTAGACAGTGAGAGAGAGAGAGACAGAGAAAAAGGTTTTCCTTCCATTGGTTTACCCTCCTAATGGTTGCTACAGCCGGCGCACAGAGCCGATCCGAAGCCAGGAGCCAGGTGTTTCCTCCTGGTCTCCTATGCGGATGCAGGGCCCAAGGACTTGGGCCATCCTCCACTGCCTTCCCGGGCAACAGCAGAGAGCTGGAAGAGGAGCAGCTGGGACAGAATCCGGCGCCCCAACCGGGACTAGAACCCGGGGTACCAGCACTGCAGGTGGAGGATTAGCCACGGCGCCAGCCCCCTAGACTGAAATTTTAATCAGTTCTATTTTGGGTATAGATAGATAGTTTTTAAAATATTATTTTAGGGGCTGTCTCTCTCTGCTTCTCCTCTCTCTTTGTAACGCTGACTTTGAAGAAAAAAAAAAAGTACTTGGCCTCTGCATGCCCATGGTTGGGGTGGGGTTGTAGCTTCTGTTTGCATGTGGGTGGTGGAGTGGGGGTCTCAGATTTCCATGTTATCCCGCAGAGATTCCCAATCTGAAGCCTTCGAGGTTTGATGTCGGCTCTTGCTGCCGACAGCTGACATGCATTTCTTGATGAGCGCTAGCAGGGTAGAGTAAAGTCCCTTTTCAAGTCCCCACTGCATGGGTATGACTCAAGGTGGATGGCACTCAGTTCTCTTGCTCTCATTCTCTTGGGGTTGGACTTTGTCCCTCACAGCCTCATAGCAGGTGCTTGTCTTCATTTCCTATTCAGCATTGAATATCTCAAACAGAGGTGCCAAAGTTTAGCATATAATAGTATATAGTGGTATGTAATGAATGCCTTTAAATCAGGTAAAAGGAACCAGTGCAAAATTAGACTTTAACATGGCAGGATATTTTCAAAATTTGATCTAAACAGGAGGTGGTCATTTCTTTTTCTGTGTCTGCATTTAAAATGATGCTAATAATTGTTGCATCAATGGAGCGCACCCATCACGAGAGATTTTGCTTGGCTAGGAAGTTTGCTAGAAGCACAACACTGTTCTCCATGGGCTGGATCAGCTGCAGGAAGGGACTCCTGTTCGGTGTAGACTAAATCAGCACCTCTTCCATTTGCAGGCTTCTGAACCTTTGCACGCGGGGAGGCAGGGACACTGCTGCAGACGTGGTGCAGTCTGCTTGGGAGGACAAAAATCCCATTATTGTTCCTCCCACATTGTCTTTCTGTGAGTTTCATAATCTTACCCTAAATTTAGTCCTCACTGACAATGGAAGTAAAGTTACAGTGCTTCTGGTGCAGCTGGGGAAATGAAGTTAGGAAAAAATCGTGCTTTTCAGAAAATTTGATGTGGCTTCCTGAGCCTGCTGGTGAACTTGGGACGAAAGGCACGCATTGGTAGGGATTGTCCACCTGCCAAGTTCCTGTTTTCTAGATGTTTGTCTGACCTATTTGGTTTCGATCCCTTCCCAACCCCATTTTTCTACACCCGGCAATGTGCTCTACTGGGTTGATTTCGTATTCTTGGATCTTGCTGGGGCCTCTGTGTGGGAAGTGTGTTTGGGTGTTCCTTGTCTGCGATGAGGCAGATTAAACCTGCATGTCATTCATATTCACTGAGGCCGTTTAAATATGTGGCTGAGATAAATTGGGCTCTGAATCCTGTCTTTGCGTCCTGTGAAACAGTATATGTAGTCACATGTGGTGATGGCAGGTCTATCTCATACATGAGGGTTTTTTTTAATATTTTATTTATTTATATGAAAGGCAAAATTGCAGAGAGAGAGGGAGGGAGGGAGGGATTGAGAGAGAGAGAGAGAGAGAATCTTCCATTCACTGATTCACTCTCCAGATGGCCACAATAGCCAGGCCAAACCCAGGAGCCAGGAGCCAGGAGCTTCTTCTGTGTCTCCCAGAAGGGTGGTAGGGACTCAAGGACTTGGGCCATCTTCCACTGCTTTCCCAGGGGCATTAGCAGGGAGCTGGAATGAAAGTGGATCAGTCGGGACTCCAACCAGCACCCATATGGAATACTGGCTCTGCAGATGGTGGCTTAACCTGCTATATCACAGCACCAGCCCTGCTGACCCCAGTTTTAAAACTCAAAATCCAGGGTCTCCAGAATCCCCTCTGCTCCAGACTATCTGGGATGCTGAGTGCCTTTGATGAAGTTTGGTTCTGCTTACTTTTAGCCAAATACTTAAAATTTTAAGTCAAGTTAATAAAGTGTGAAATAAAGTAGTTTCTCTCTTCCTACTTGACACGTATGTCTGTAGTGACCTAAGAGGCTGGGTTTGGAGTTACAATTCTCAGACTCATGGAATTCCATGCAAGAACATTGTGATCTTGATGGAGCTGCCCCAGACCGGGGCCTATGATGAGCAACTCCAACAGCCCAATGAGAGGGTTCACAGGGTTATGTGTGGACACCCCAACCCACCTGTCTTAGCTCATCCTCATCCCTCCCCATGGGTCTCGGGGTCAGAGAGTTGACCAGCTGGGGATGTGGCTACTCATGAGTGACTGGGAGAAAGGCTGAGCAGGCCGAGTAGGTGGGTCTGGGGAGTGTGGGAAGGGAATTCTGGGTCCCAGGGACCTACAGTGAGGTGTAGAATTGAAATCTGTTTTCCGGAGGGTATGTCCCCTTCCAGACACAGGTGAGAGGGCAGGGTGAAGTCTGCTGACGTAATGGATTCTTGAGTGATTCAGGGATGGCCTGCCTCCTTGAGCAGAGGTAGATGGTTCTCATGCCAGGAGGGACATCAGGGATGGCCTGCCTCCTTGGGCAGGGGTAGGAAGTCCTCATGCCAGGAGGGACATCAGGGATGGCCTGCCTCCTTGAGCAGGGGTAGGAAGTCCTCATGCCAGGAGGGACATCAGGGATGGCCTGCCTCCTTGGGCAGGGGTATGAAGTCCTCATGCCAGGAGGGACATCAGGGATGGCCTGCCTCTTTGAGCAGAGGTAGATGGTCCTCATGCCAGGAGGGACATCAGGGATGGCCTGCCTCCTTGGGCAGGGGTAGGAGGTCCTCATGCCAGGAGGGACATCAGGGATGGCCTGCCTCCTTGGGCAGGGGTAGGAGGTCCTCATGCCAGGAGGGACATCAGGGATGGCCTGCCTCCTTGGGCAGGGGTAGGAAGTCCTCATGCCAGGAGGGACATCAGGGATGGCCTGCCTCCTTGAGCAGGGGGAGGAAGTCCTCATGCCAGGAGGGACATCAGGGATGGCCTGCCTCCTTGGGCAGGGGGAGGAGGTCCTCATGCCAGGAGGGACATCCTTTGGTCCAGAATCTTTGCAAAGGGAAAGGACTCCCAGGAGCAAGTGAGTGCCCTGAAAATGGCGTTGGGGGGCCTTTCCCTGGGACTTCCCGCTGCTTTATTCACAGATCGTCCCTCAGTCCACAGGCAGCCTTCAAATCCCTTCTCAGGGGTCATCCCAGCTACAGATAATTCTGACAGTGTCTACTGACACCGACACAGTGAGAACTCAGAGCTAATTTGAAATGGATTTTTGGGATAACGAAGCTAAGAACTCAAGTGAGATTTATTGGAATCAGTGGCTTTGCATGATTTGACTTGGAATTATCATACATGGCTGCGTAGGTTTGCTCTGCACGGTGCTAGTCACATAGATGCAACATGAAAGGTGCCCCCTAGAGTTGTGCAAAGCGTTATGCACACCCCACAGTGGACATACCATTATTTAATTTTTTTTCTTCTGCTAAAATAGATATTCTTGTAGTTGAAATGTGTTAAAATTCTAATTTGAACATCAGGGTTACTTTTATTTGGTTCTTCATTTAGACTAACCTTGATTGTTCACTGGGGAACACATGAGCAGAACATTGGCTTATTTTGCATTATTTTAATGGCATTTTTTCTGCTAGGAGTTCAGAAGTGAAATGGAAACTGAGTAAGCTTTATGGTTTACAGGTTTCGCTGTCTCACACGGCAAGTGAGGATTAAGAGCATAGGAAATAGCTTTGGAAATTCATTTTGCAATCACTTAAATGTAATAACAAAATTTAATTTTATTTCCAAGTCTGCTTTTAGGGAGAGACCCACTTAGCTCTGATTGGAGAATAAGTAGCAAATGTTTTTGTCACCAGTTCTTGTTGATGCCGAGTTTTTTTTTTTTTTTTAATTTAAATGTTTTTGGCAGATCTTATGGAAATACCTTTGAACGGAATATTCTGATCATCTTGGTGACTTCGGAGTCACCCAAAAAATTAAGTCAGTGTCGTTTTATTTACACAGTATTTATTTATAACCTCTTGTGTGTAAACGACTTCAAAGGAGAAAGTACATTTTCTTTTTTGTGCCATTTTTAAGACCACAGAGAATTCCTTTAGCTGTAGAGCCCCTCCTCGCCCAAGGGCAAGCTGGACAATACAGTTCTGCAGAGAGATTGTTCCTGGATGCAAGTGGCCTGGTTACACACAGGATGGCAGGAATTGCCAGCCACACCATCATGCCAGAATTGTAAGAAAAATACCCGAATTGCCATGGAAACGACCAGCCATAGGATAGAAACAGTCCAATAAAATAACTGGCAGTAATTCGTTAATCTCAGATGTTCTCTCAGAGCGACTCGTGGTATCTCATTGTTTGTTCCATTTTTGGAGGGATGAAAGGTGGAGAGGACTGGGGAGAACACCAAGAATTTCAGGTCTTAGTGACCTGTGGCCCTGTGAAGCAATCTATTCCGTGATAAACCTTCAATGTGTGTTTAGCGTGCTTTTGTTTGCATCGGTTAGTAATTTTAAGCTTCAAAAATGCATACTTAACAAGCCTTTTCTGTGTTTTGCTTTTTTTAGATCCAAACCTGAATTATCCTGATGTAATTTATGCAGGTAGCTATCATGTTTTTCTTTGCTTTGTGTTTTTTCAAAATGTTTGTGTATAATGAAATAAATCAGCTGAAAGAGGATCTCTAAGCTCGGTTAACTGTGCACTTTTAAGTCCAATATGGGTCTAATAATATTTCAGAAATCGTTCAGTACTGATGGCTGTTTTCCCTTGATATTTCCAGTGCCTGTAAAGAGCCTTTTGTCTCTCCTGCTCTGTTCTTGGAACTAGTGAATCCATTGTGCTGGAACAGACACTTAGCTTCCATGATTGGGAACTAATTACCTGTTTAAAAGCCCTGACTGCCCAGAAAAGTGAAGTGTATCAGTTTCTGGCTATGTCAGGAAACCCAGTTCAAAATGACGGTTCTTGTATGGGGAGGAAGTCCGGCTCACAGGACCCTCAGGGGTAGACTTGCCTTAGGGGTAAGACCAATGGCCCGGCTGTGTTGTCGGTGACTCAAGTTCACTGCCTTTCTACAGTCCCCCTGCCCAATGCGCTGTCCTCCCTGAAGGTTTGGCTCCCTTGGGGCTGTGAGATGGTGTCAGTGGATGGACATACCATATTCACTGAGTACAGACAGGGAAGAGCAGGTGAGGAGGTCCCAGACCGGGAGAAGTTTCCCAGACACCTCCACCACGCCCTCTTGTTATCTGATTGAAGACCCAGCTGGGTCATGGTCCATACATGCGCTCAGGAGTAACACGGAGGGTGGATTAACTCCTGTTTAGCTGACCCACCTTGGAGTTGAGGTCAGTTTCCCTGGAGATGGATTGGTGAAACCCTCGAACAAAATGAGATTCCCCTAGGAGTGTGTGAAGATGACATCAAAAGGCCCACTAGATTAGCTTTTGCCCCATTTCTGAAGTCTTCTTTGCTGTCTTGATCAAACATGAGTTTGCTTCCGAAAGTAAAAAAAAAATCTTTAACACTCCCAGACCGTGTTCCTACTGGGAAGCCACGGTCATGGGAACTGGCAGGCCATGTTTCTTGTTTTGTTTTTTTAAAGATTTATTTATTTATTTGAAAGTCAGAGTTACAAAGAAAGAGAAGGAGAGGCAGAGAGAGAAAGAGAGAGAAAGAGGTCTTCCCTCTGCTGGTTCACTCCCTAATTGGCTGCAAAGGCCGGAGCTGGGCTGATCCAAAGCCAGGAGCCAGGAGTTTCTTCCGGGTCTCCCACGTGGGTGCAGGGGCCCAAGGACTTGGGCCATGTTCCACTGCTTTCCCAGGCCATAGCAGAGAGCTGGATCAGAAATGGAGGAGCCAGTACTCGAACCGGCACCCGTAGGGATGCCAGCACTGCAGGCAGTGGCTTTACCTGCTACGCCACAGGGCCGGCCCCCTGGCAGGCTATATTTCAAGACTTAACTTGAGATTTAAGAATGATTGAAAGTTACACTGATGACAATTTTTCTGTGCCCATAGTTATACAATAAAATATTCTGCTCTTTAATTTTGTATTTAAATATAGTCTTTTTTTATAAAGTAGTTCTATGTATATTTATTTACAATATGTGGTTATATTTAACTCGAGCTAATTTTAACTGAAGAATTATATTGTCTGTATCTGGTGATTCATGTTAAGCCCTGTTTCTTTCAAGTTGTGGTTTGGCTGACTTTGTGCTTGTGATTTGTGTATGTTTGTTTTACTTTGTTCTGATGTGGTTTAAACAGAGAATGGGATTTCTTTCTGATCATTTCAGGATTTTAAAAACGTTACCTTTGCATTGGCCTCAGATCTCAATTTGAAAGTTTAGGCCAAAGCATCATCATAGTAAACGGCTGCTGCTTTAAATGATTTAAGCTTTGAGTGAGCCGTTGGCTATGCTATGAGGAGGGAAAAAATAAGTGATTATCTGTTGGTGCTTTAAATCAGTGTGTCTTAAGATACTCAAAATGAAAATGGCGGAAATGTGTTTTTCTGGCCTTAAGAATAAAACAAAATAAGTATTTTCTTCTGTTACTTTTCATTCACATTCAAAGGAGCACTTGTGTTGATAAAATTGTAATTTAAAATGGTTGCTCTGAAGCCAGTGCAGTGATTTTACTGTTGAAGTGTAGCTGGGCCTGGGATCATGAGGTAGCTCGTTCAGGATGGAAATTGATGGCATTGTGTCTATTTAGAATCAAAATACAGACATTTATAAGCAACTTTGCAATCAGTCTACTGAGGTTCTTTTTTGTATGTGATCCTGCGAATACAAGCTTTGAGTAAACACACAAAAAATACATAGATTTTCATCCTGACTTACGTAGATGGAAATTAATTTACAAGATAGCAGCTGCATTTGAGACGAGGTGAATGGAGGACACACCCTTACAATCTTAAATGCTGTGTTGGTCTACTTGCTGATACTTCTGAACTGGAAATGCCAGCAAGTTGGAACTCTTCAAACACATTCCTGTGCTCCGCCTCGGGGCTGACTATGCAGCCTATAAAGCGTGTGTGCTCACTGCCCAAGTGGGATGCACCTGCCCTGGAAAAGTGTTGTTCAGGTGATGCCTGGGTTTGTGTCTGGGCTCTTCCGCCTCCTTACCCAGTGGCCTTGGACTCATGTAGCTTTCCTCGGCTAATATTCTTCAGCTGTGAGTGAAAGGTCCTCTCACTACCAGATGATCAGTTCCCATTCGTATTCCGTTTAAATATGCCATCAGTAATGGAATATATTAGATGTGCAAAGAGCAAAGTCTAAACCAAGTTTAGAATTTGACAACAGCACAGTAATCTGGGTTGGATAAAATGTGGGCATCCAACCGCCCCAGCACTACAACAAATTCAACCCAGGTCACATTTCTCCGTGGCTGTGTTGTCAGTGGTTTGGAATCTTTGTGATGGGTCTTGTTTCATTCTGGGTCTTGGTGTGGCCTCATGGTTGTTGGCAGCCTCATGACAACTTCATGTTCCTGTCTCTTTCCTTTCTCCTATTCAAGATTATGGGACTGCAGCGAATGATATTGGGGATACCACGAACAGAAGTAATGAAATCCCTCCCACAGGCGCTGCCGACAATGCAGGTCGAGAACATCTCTCGGTGAGTGGGATAAACAGGCATTTCCTAGATTGGCTGTGAGCATTTTGGATGTTGGTGTGTTGGAGGAATGCAGATGCTTCAACCAGACATTTTGAATTTGTTTTTGTACTTATTTGAGAGGCAATGAGATAGACAGATAGTGAGATGATAGAGTTAGATAGAGATATAGATGAGATAGAGATAAAGATAGGGATAGAGGTAGGGATAGAGGTAGAGTAGGGATAGGCATAGAGATAGAGATAGATGGAGATGGAGATAGGTATAGAGGTAGAGGTAGGGATAGGCATAGAGATAGAGAAAAAGATAGAGACAGAGATAGAGATAGATGGACATGGACATGGACATGGAGTTGGACATGGAGATGGAGATGCATATGGACATGGAAATGGACATGGAGTTGAGATGGAGATGGATATGGATATGGAGATGGACATGAGATGGAGATGGACATGGAGATGATAGAGAGACAGCTTTCCCTCCTGCTGATTCACTTCTCAAATGCCCGTTATGGACAGCGCTGGGCTGGGGCAGAAGTTGGGAGCCAGGAACTCAATCCAGATATCCCACATAGATGTCAGAAACCCAATTACTTGAGCCATCCCCACTTCTTCCTGGAGTCTACATGCTAGCAGGAAGCTGGATTCAGGCGCTAGAGCTGGGAGGCAAACCCAAGTGCTCTGATGGGGGATGCAGGCATTTTAGTCACTAGGCTAAATACCCAATCCATCAATAAGACGTTTTTATTGTTCTTATGTAAATAGGGCACTATAGGTTGGAGGGATTAATTGAAAGGCTTAAGGAAAGTGATAAAGGTGCTGTGTAGTCTGATGATTTACTTCTCCCTTTGTTCACACTTTAATTGTTAGTGATTTCCATTTCAGATGTTTGTCCTTTACAAGGTGATGGCTAGAACAGTCATAAGCCAGTTTCCTCCTTCGGGGACTACACCTTCATATCTATCTCCATACATTTTTAATAAAAGTGTGAGTGCCCCCCAACTCCAGTATCATCTGGAAGGGACTGGAGGGAGATTGTAAACATCTGAATGAAACTCAGGTCTGCTATTTAGACCCTAGAGGTGAATACTTGCACTAAATACATACGTAGAGCAATGCAATCCTAGAGATAGAAATGGAGGGGCTGGTGTGCCATTTTTTTCCCAGCTGGGAGCCTTTGTGAGACAGGTGGCATTTTGCATGGCCTGTGCAGGTCTGTTTACATACGTAGGGATGGAAGGGAAGGACATGTGAACAAGGCTCTGTGAACAAGAGCTTGCAGCTGGGAAACCTGGCTCAGGTAAGGCACATGCAGGCAGCTGTCAGAGGCTCCGCCAGGGCCCTCTTTCATTTTCTTCTGAGCAGTATCATCGCCTAGGATGACCTTGTTTGCCACTTCCTGCCATCTTTCCCTTCCCCGGATTCCTTAGTCAGATTCTTAGCTCTGCAGTTCCCTCTTGTCATCTGTGTTTTTGCTTTTCTCACAGTTTCAGTTACCACAGTCAACCGTAGTCTGAAAATATTAAATGAAAGACTCTGGAAAGAAGTGAGTCATGACTTTTAGTTGTACGTCCTTCTGAGATGTGTGAGGAAAGCCTGAGCTGCCTGCTCTGTCCCCCTTGGGACACAAACCATCCTTTCGTCCAGCGTATCCACACTGTATAAGCTACTCACCCGTTAGGCACTTAGTAGGCATTGCGGTCATCAAGCCTACTGTCAAGGTATTGCAGTACTTGTAACTTGTAAAGGTAACCCTTTAATTTCCCCAAAGCCCAAACTGTTGTGATCATTTATTGCTATAATTGTTCTATTCTATTATTTTTTTGACAAGCAGAGTTAGACAGTGATAGAGAGAGAGAAAAAGAGAGAGAGAGAGAAAGGTCTTCCCTCCGCTGGTTAGCCCCCCAAGTGGCTACTATGGCCTGTGCACTGTGCCGATCCGAAGCCAGAAGCCAGGTGCTTCCTCCTGGTCTCCCATGCGGGTGCAGGGCACCAGGACTTGGGCCATCCTCCACTGCTTTCCAGAGCCACAGCAGAGAGTTGGACTGGAAGAGGAGCAACCGGGACAGAATCTGGCACCCCAACTGGGACTAGAACCTGGGGTGCTGGCACCACAGGCGGAGGATTAGCCAAGTGAGCCGTGGTGCCGGCCATAATTGTTCTATTCTATCATTAGTCACTGTTGTTCATTTCTTCCTGTGCCTAATTTATAAGTTAAACTTGATCATAGGTAAACATGTATGTATAGGGGAAAAAGCACTATAGGGTTTGAGACCATCTACAGTTTCAGCAATCCACTGAGGGTTTTGGAATATGTCCCCTGTGTATAAGGGGTGGCTCTATACTAACAGTTGTTTCTCACACCTGTGTATCTCCAACTCCTCAGAACATTGCCTGACATGCAAAAAAAGTGTGCAAACTGATTCATGATGAGTTATGGAACTCAGCCTGGAAGTGAAATGACTACTTAGGCTTTGATGGAGTTATAGAGGTGATGAATGCTTGATCCAAGGCCAGGAGAGTGGGAATGGGAGGCCCACAGTACACAGATGCAGGACAGTTGCCACTCAGAAGATGCATCCATGCACGTGCCCTGGGATGTACACATGTGCACTTCCAGTTCCATACACATGCATTGCACTGAGGGAGCAAGAACAGATGCCTTGACCGATCAACAGGAGGATGGTTGCTTCTTCCAGCCTCACATCGTCACTCCAAGGTTTATACACTTGGCCTGCCACTTAATATTTTTTAGTAAAAGAAAATCTTCAGTTGTGTATAGAACTCGGTTATTAAAACTTTTGTTTTCTCTTCCTAAATCAAAATCTCCTTTTCTCTTTCTAAATCGAAATGCAAGCTCCTGGTTGACACATCTCAGTGAAGTTTTTTTTTTTTTAAGATTTATTCATATATTTGAAAGTTTAGAGTTACACAGAGAGGAGAGGCGCAGAGAGAGAAAGAGAGAGAGAGAGAGGTCTTCCATCTGATGGTTCACTCTCCAGATGGCCACAAAGGCCAGAGCTGGGCCGCTCTGAAGCCAGGAGCCAGGAGCTTCTTCCAGGTCTCCCACACAAGTGCAGGGGCCCAAGGACTTGGGCCATCTTCTACTGCTTTCCCAGGCCATAGCAGAGAGCTAGATCGGAAGTGGTGCCGCTGGGACTTGAACCAGCCCCCATATGGGATGCCGGTGCTTCAGGCCAGAGCGTTAACCTGCTGTGCCACAGTGCCAGCCCCTCAGTGAAGTTTGAAACATGTTGTAGCACAGTCGTTGGGAGGCACAAATGGCAAAAATTGTCTTTGTTGAATATGTGTGTATTGCACTGTGAGGTCTCTAGAAATCTGCAAGGGCAAGTTTTATAGAATCTAAACATATCAGTTATGTGTGTCATATGTATGTATGTCAGATGTCATGTGTTTCATTTATAAACCGTCCCTGCTCACAGAGAGGACTATTTGGTTAGAAGAGTATAGGAGTCAGAGAGCTGGCTCAGAAGTTAAGGGTGTTGCCAAGGCACCTTGCTGGTTTCAAGGGGGAGGGAAATAGCCCCTTTGTCCTAGCCTAAGGTCATGTCCTCAACTGAAAACCTGCCACACAACCAAACTACCAGGTTGACTGTGCTTGCCTCTTGTGTAATGACATCTCCATCCCAGCTCTCGTGCAGTAGAGGATGTGCTGCACCTGACTGTCACAGCAATCTTTTCTTGTCAAAGGATTTCAATTTAAATATTTATTTGCTTATTTATTTTCATCTACTTGGAAGAGAGAGAGAGTTTGATTTACCATTTGCTGGTTTATTCCCCAAGGGCTGAGGCAGGCTAAAGCCAGGACTCATCCAGGTCTCCCACATACATGGCAGGGACTCAAATACTTGAGCCATCATCCTTCCCTCCCAGGATGCATTTAGCAGGAAGCTGAATTGGAAATGGAGTAGCTGGGATGGCATTCTGATACAGGATGTGAGTGTTCCAAGCAGGGGCTTAGCCCTCTGTGCCACTACATCACCTCCCAAGGCTGTAAAGTTAGAGTGACTTGTTTGCAGGCCATCAGCTGATCCCCAAGCAGGAAGCCCCCTTCCCATTCCCAGGTTAACTTACACCTTCTCTAGCCACATGGGGAAGGCAGGGCTTGCGTTATTATCCAAGGAGGAAATGGACACGTGGAGAAGTAGAGGGTCTGTGTCCACTCTCCTAGCCAGTAAAGAGGACCCAAAAGCTCCTGGGTCAGGTTCCCAGCCCAGGGCTTTCCAGAGTGGGTGAGGATGGTGCTCTGGCCTCAGAGAAGGTCCTCCAACCCTGCTCCTTCTCACTTTTCTTAACTGGAAAATGGAATTTGAACTTGTTCATTTAGGTATTTCTCTTATGTCTGTTGAAGTCTGGATTTTAATAATAACGTAGAGAAACTTACAGCTAAAATATGATCTCTTTCCTCCTGAAAAAAATTTAGAGATAAAGGTTTTTTTTAAAAAAAACTTAACCAAATTTGAGGGACGTGGTTTTGATTAGACCAAGTTCATGCACAGTTTGCCTTGCAGTACTCGCTATGATTCTGTGTGCACAAGGCTAAGGAGACAGGGTAAAGCCTCAACTCATATCATGCAGAGCATTTTCTGGGAAAGTTGCTCAGAGCTAAAGCCTTGGAGAAGTGAACCTTGACACCATGGCTCTGCTCTGGCTTTTTTGGTGCTTTGCTACCGACTCTGTGCTGTCCTCATCTGACATCCGAGATGATGGGAGAATTAGCCATGTGTTTGCATTTTCCTACTTTCATTCTCAGTCATGAGAGGCCGTGTAATGGGTTCGACTCCTGAACTTGAAGGGCAAGCGTCTGGCACAAGCAGTTCAGCTGTTGCTTGGGACGCTGGCATCCCAAGTGCCTCAGTTTGAGTCCTGTCTTCACTTCCGACTCCAGTTTCCTGCTAACGCACACCATGGGAGGCAGCAATGACAGCTCAAGTGCTTGGATACCTTTCACTCTCGTGGGGGCCCTGTGAGTTCCTGGCTCCTGGCTTCAGCCTGGCCCAGTCTCGTATGTTGCACGTATTTGAGATGTGAACCAGCAGATGGAAGATCTCTCTCTCTCTCTATGTCCCTCTGCCTTTCAGAAAAAAAGAAAACAAAAAATAAGAAAACAAGCTTGAGATGTGATTCTGGCCTGTTTTTTTCCTAAATGTGAGCTTTATCCTTCTCCTCCTGCTCATCATCATCAATTATTAACTGTTGTTGTGTACACTGTTCTAAGCTCATTACCTGCGTTGACTCATTGAGGTTTTACCAGAACGTAGCAGGTGGAATTAATTATGTTTTCCATGTTACACACACAAGGCTTATGAGATGCAGAGAGGTTAAGTGATTCTGACGTTATACAGCTAATAAGTGGTAAATTGGAATGTTGTATTCAGAAGGAACCTGTGTTCTTAGTCTCCACTGGGTAGTGCCTCTCGGTATGAGATGGGGATAGCAAGAGGTTATTCTATGCTGTAGCAGCACAAACCCCCAGGTCGTCATGGCTCCAAGCAACAGAGGTTTCTTTCCAGCTTCACTGCGTGTAATGGCCTGTACCCCTGCTCAGCTCTCCTTGTTCTGGGAGCGGGCTGAAAAGCAGACAGAGTTTGGAAAGTTAGCATGTATTGTGGCAGAGTGGCCAAGAGCTGTAGAGTGGGCTGGGGCACAGTTTCTCAGGGTTGGCCTCACTGGCATTTGGGGATGAGCAATTCTTTGGTCACAGAAAGAAGTTTATTAGTATCCCTGGCCTCCATCCACTCAGTGCTGGTAGTATCATACTCCTGGGTGGGACAACTCAGAATTGCCAAATGTCCCTTGAGTGGCACTGTCATCCTTGGTTGAGAACCATTGCCTCTGATGAAGATCTAAGACTCGCAATGAAATGTTCTACCCTGGTGGTAACCCAGGTCTCAACTAGTAACATCAACCCAGCTAGTCACATGAACTCAGCTAGTCGCAAGCAAGCCAGGACATTCTTCCCCAAAGAGAAACTCAGGAAAAAAAATAGAAATCCTTGGGGAACAGGGCAAACAGTGAACACAGATGGGGATACTAATATTCACCTTAAAGATTATTATTCTGATAAAGTGAAACAATGAATATGAAACATAAATTACTTTGGACATCTAAGACAATTTATGACCAAATCCGACTACCTGCCTGTTTTGGTAATAAAGTTTTGTTGGAATTCAGCTGTGCACACCTGTTTCCATGTAGTCCGTGGCTGACTTCACACTGCAGTGGCAGAGTAGCAGAGACTTTATGACTGGCAAAATCTAAATAGTTGCTGTCTGATCACTTGTAGCAAGTGTTCGCCAGGTCCTGTTGTCTTAGTCCAACTTGGGTATCCCTGACAAGCATGGATTGCAGAAGTTTTGGGCATCAAAGTGAACTTACCTTTTCATCTTATTTCCCGTGAACTCCTTGAAGTATCTCAGACTTGTATATGTGTAGTATCTCCATCTATCTGAAATCCATCAGATACCCATTTTTAGGGCTGGCACTTCTGTTTACTCGTTTGTAAAGTAGGCATAGCCATAGGAAACCTTCATCAGAGGGCTGCAGAAGACTGAGCTACTTGATGTAGAGAATGCTCTTAGAGAAGCAAGGAGTGAGCCTTAGGCAAATGTGAACTGCCACCATCACCAGGATCGTTTGCCTCTAGGGCACTGTCGGCAGGTGCCTAACTGCCCTCTCTCTCCCTGCCCCAGGTTTTGGCAGGTGCCTAACTGCCCTCTCTCTCCCTGCCCCAGGTTTTGGCAGGTGCCTAACTGCCCTCTCTCTCCCCTGCCCAGGTTTACGCTGTGGTGGTAATTGCGTCTGTGGTGGGATTTTGCCTGCTGGTGATGCTGTTTCTGCTAAAGCTGGCAAGACACTCCAAGTTTGGCATGAAAGGTAAGAAGGCTTGTGTTTGACTTTACTCCTTAGTTGAGATCATTGTTGGCTTATGACTAATGCTAATTACTACTACAGAAGGAAGTGGCTAAATGTACAAGGATTGGGCTTCAAGGTTGGAAAAAAAATAGCATCAAGGATAAGATACATCCTATCAAGAGGGAGAAAAATAATGTGGGTTACTCAGCACTGCCCACTTTTCAATGAGGACAGTTGTCCCCAAAGACGCAGAACCGGTTCCTTGAATATCCAGTGACTAAGGGCGACGCAGGCGAGAGCTTCGGTGCTGTGTTTTCCCTTTGGATTCGGAAAGGTCGGCAAAGGACAGTAGCCGTAGGGTGGGGTGGGCAGGTGTGTTGTATGCTGTGCACTTGATTTTTCCGTCTTTAGCCGTATGCTTTTGGTGTTGCCGCTGCTTTTCCAGGGTCCCCATTTTTGGAACTTGAAACAGTAGAGCTGCAAAGCAAAATAATAGCTATTGGTGGGTTGTTGAAGTCGTGTGTGTGAAAGACTTTTCGCTGAAGTGGAAACATTCATTCTCAATGCTGGGTTAAAAAATGAGGGACCAAGAGCAGATCATTTGTGTCATTCTTACAGGATTGAAAATTAATTTGGAGAGAAGAAACTTGGGTAAATGTTCTTGTCTGGGAAGTAAAGAGCCTCACTGATTAGCGTTTGCTTCCAAGTAAGACCCCATGTTTAGGCTAATAGGTTGTTGCTTTATTTCATGGGACCATTTCTACGTGACATAGTGGGGGAAACCAGGAGAGTAGTGGTGACAGAGGTGTGTTAGAGCAATTCTGGTGTTTTTCTTTTCTTTCTTTCTTTTTTTTTTAAATCTGTATGGCTTATTAGTGTTACTGTTATGTTGCTTGCTTATTTGAAGAGAATGTATAAGCGGCAGTAAGTTGTTCAGCATACCTTGGACTATCAGGTAGATGAGATCTGGTGATGACCTTGTTCTCTCCCTTCGTTGGTGCCTGGGACCAAGTTTCCTAAACTAGAAGTGAACATGGAAAAGTAGTGATAAACCAAGGCTTAAGGAGAAGAAATTCTGAAGTCATCCCTCTGTCTCCCCTTTAGACAGCTGATTCTCGACCATCTTTGCAGGAGAGAAGGTCTTCCCTTTGCCAATAGTCAGGAAGGCTTAGAAGAGGAACGAGGGTGTGATGATTTTAAGTCTTCTGGGGTGATGGCGGTCTGACCGGGCTCCTGTAACACTGTTGGGAGTGGGCCTTGCTGCACCAGCTCCCAAGTTTGTGACTTAGTAGATCTGAATGAACCTGAGAACTGGCACTTCTTGCAGTTTCCAGGGGGTGCTGGTGCTGCGATGGCCCACGCGTTCTTGGAGAGTCACTGTCCCACGTGGTATACCTGGGCCACCAGGGCTCCCTCTGAGTGTGACGGCAGCTGGGCAGGGCATTGCAAACCAGACGCACCCATTGCTTCATGGAGATCTTTCAAGGTGTCTCAGCTGGTGTGCAGAAGAGCTAGGCTGCTGTGCTGCACATATTGGCTGACTTCCTTGGCATCCTGCTTCTCTTTTCCTGGAGGCGCTTGGAGTGCAATGTCTGTCAGCAAAGAGTATCAGAGAGTACCAGATTCCAGCGGGTGAATGATCCTGTCTTCAAAGGTTGAGTTGAACTCCTTTATTCCAGGGGCCCCTTAAAGAAAGGACAATGTTGAGGTCTTTCGGGGGGCTCAGTAAAAGTTTTGGGGAATTTTTGAAGCAAAATTGAGGAACCCCTTCCAGTTCTTGGTTGAAGAAGACAATACAGGTGCATCTATTTTCTGAAGTATAGAAATGGAGGAAGAAAAGAGTAGGCATTGTGTTCCAGAGGAGAGACTATATGACAGTCCTTCAAAACGTTGTGGAAAAGTGGAATGAAAAGATTAGTTTGTTTTGGTGCAAAACATTTTTGAAACTCGTGCCTAGTTTTTTCCTAAAATGGATTTATGCAAAGTTTTTGAGAACCTCTTGTATTGGATATTGAAAGCCCAGTGCTAAGGCTGCAACGGTATTTTATTTGAATAATTTGGGTTGATTACCACTAAGGCACCTACACTGCGTACAACCTGAGCAAATTCTTAATGGAGTCTAAGGAGCTTGTTTAGCCTTGTCACAGAGCCAGCAAATGACTTTCTGCAGCAGTAACTACTATAGTATACGTTTTGCTCCCACACTCAAAAACATAAATAAAGGAGCTTTTAGGAATTTTGTCTCAGAGGCTCGCGTCCTTTAGAATCGCTCATTTTTCCTACTTTTAGCAACCCATCCATCTGGGGTGTGATTTGATCAAAATGGGCCTGATCTGAGGTTATTGTTTCACAAGTCAGATGCTGAATTAATTCTCTCTGGGGAATCTGGAAATTAAGAGGTGCCACATACATCGAGTGCAAATGAAACTGCATCAAAAGTGGTGTTTAAAAATTAATGTAAGTTAATGTATTTTAAATGCTATTAGAGCTGAGATTCCTACTGAAAACACGTGTCTATAAAAAGGAAGAATATGTTAAAAAAAATGCTATTATACTCTCGTTCCTGAAATAACCAGGCAATATGAAAATCTTGCTTTCTCAGCCTCAGTGGGCTGAACCAGGCCTTCGCTTGGCTGGGGCTGTAGTCACCGTGGAAGAGGCCCGTGGCCGAGGCTCGGAGGAGCTGTTACAGATTCTTGTCCACATAAGCATCTCAAGGGATGGAGGTTCTCACTCCGTGCTTACTCCCTGATCCTGGAGACAGAGTGGAAGAGCAGGGAGGCTGCTAGCTCACCCACAGGCGCTCCTAGCTTTCCACCCTCGTCTGGTGTTGCACAGCTTTTCTTAGCTGTCCACTGTTTAAGTCTATGGTGGAAACATTCAGATTACAAGCCAATGTTTATTATGGTAGTAGGGCCCACGAACCTCTTAAGATGACCGTGCGGTTTCAGGCAGGGCAAGTCCATTTCAAAGGACTTACCTGGGACCAGCATTGCCTCTCTGCACAGGCAATCTCCGTTAATTAAACCTGGGTACACCCCGCTTAGTGAGCTTGGTCTGTAGGACCCTACACTTCATTCCCTCTCCCCATTCTGTTCTGCTGTGTGCCTGTGAACGGAATGCTGATGGCACAGTTCTGAACAGGTAGCTCCCTGGCATAAGCGTTCATATTGTTCACTTTGCTTACCCAGCACCTAGCTCGTAGTTGGCACACAATGCATCCAAGAGTATTTTCAACCTCATTCACTTTGGTTTGATAATTGGGAAAGAGTTCATATTTGGGGGAATGGCTGACCTGTGATTAAAGAGACACACTGCCTCGGTCTGTTTTTGCACTGCTGTAGTGAAATATCTGAGACTGGGTACTTGATAAAGAGATTTAATTTGACTCATATTTGGGTGAGCGAGAGTCCAGCATGGTGCCAGTGTCCCAGATAGTCAGAGCATGTCCCGATTGCGTCACAACGTGACAGAGAAACAGGAAGGGAATTGGCTGCATGCAGAAAGGGCCCAGGTGGGGGATGCCCTTGCGTTATAACAGCCTGCCCTGTTGAGAAGTCTCATAGTCCAGTGAGGCCTGATTCACTACCACGAGAAGCATCAATCCACCCACGAAGGTGGAACCCGCATGAGCTAATCATGGCTTTACTGGACTTCAGCTCTGAAAGGCTCTGTCCCCTCAACACCGCTGAACTGGGGACTCAACTTTCAGCATGAGCATCTTTGTGGCACAAACCACATCCAAATAGTATCAGAACCCTGGGACTTAGTCCTAAGTGTCTACAGGGAAGATGCCCCCCCCCCCCCCCCCCCGTTATCCTAGAAAAGGAATGGCCATAAACAAGAGATAATTTTGTATGGGTTTTTTAAGGCTATTTTTAAATGATTTCTCTTTTTTTTTAAAAAAAAAAAAAGATTTATTTATTTGTTTGAAAGAGTGACAGAGAGAGAGAGGGACACATACACACACACACACACACACACACACACACATACAGATATTCCATCAGCCAGTTCACTCCCCTCCCCAAATGCCCCCAATAGCTGGGGCTGGGCCAAGCTGATGCAATGATCCAGGAAATCCATCCAAGCGTCCCATGTGAATGACAGGACAAAAAAGCATTGTGCCTTCATTTGCTGCTTTCTCAGGCGCATTAGCAGGGAGCTGGACTAGAATCAGAGCAGCCAGGACACACACCTGCACTCTGACCCCAGGATGCTGGCGGCTGATCACTCTGCACCCACAACACTGCTACTCTCGCTCACTGTTCTAGACCCATGCGCTTGAATGTGAAGGGCTTGCTTTGTCTTTCCCCTTGGCACAGGAGCATCTTCAGTTTCTGCCCTTCTGCCTTTGAATGCACAGCTTTGGAAGTCGCGCCTTTGTCCAGCTCTGAAGCCAGCAAAGGTGCCAGATGGCAGCTCAG
Source organism: Sylvilagus floridanus (assembly GCA_949820135.1). Taxonomy (NCBI): domain Eukaryota; kingdom Metazoa; phylum Chordata; class Mammalia; order Lagomorpha; family Leporidae; genus Sylvilagus; species Sylvilagus floridanus. Next base: position 2,542,176 of record OX463243.1, read on the forward strand.
ATCTTGCTGTTATCCTAGAGTTTTCCTTTCACCATCCCTTGCTTTACTTTAAGCTTCTTATTACTACTGCCTGGTAGGCTACTGGCTACATTTCGGTGAATATGTCCAGTGATAGACTCTATCCTGGTTCTTTTCCTGTGCTCATTTCTGTGCCTTCACCCTGCCCTATGGCTTTTTGGTTGAATATGTAGTTACTATAATTGCAGAAGCCCTAATAAGGCTCTCTTGCTGTTTGGCCATCTGTGTAGGGATTATTCATATGTGGTTTAATATGGAGCATAGAATTATAATAAATCTATCTAAATCTGTATCTGTATTGATATCCTTGTACTTAAGTGTATAATTTTATCCTTTTTTTTTTCCTAAGGCTGCCTTCTGCTTTAATTTTAATTTTAGTTTTCACTGAAATAGGGCTCAAAGAACTTTCCAGAGCAGCTTTATTGCCAAAGAAATAGGCAACGAGTCCTTTTGAATGCTCTCACTTGTGTTGTAACCAAGTTCTCACGTTGCTTCCTGGCTGCCTGTCATCTCTGAAGATGGAGAAGTACTCTGCAGACTGCTCCTGTTGGGAGCCTGGGGTGTGGCCCTGATGGTGAATAGCACTGGAAAAAAATGCCAAGAGGGCCAGCTATGAGGGAGGGAGCTTGGCTTGCAACACACTGGAGAAACGTGTTCACCTTCATCTTCCTGTACTTTGCATTTCCTGCTGCAAGTCCACATATGCTGTGTGTTCTCTCTGATGATGCATGCTTTGTCCGTGTAGCCTGAAGTCTCTGAGTGACAACCAGCAGTTCCCGCAGCATGAACCGGAAGAGGAAGTACTTTCTCTTACTCTGTGTTGACATCGTGCGGGTTTCTCAACATGCCTCCTGTATCCTAGCAGATAAACTGCCTGCACACTTGCATCCCTGCTAGTTCAGCTAGAGAGGCTTCCGGTTAGTAAAGACCCAGAAGCTACACTGCCTGAGGGTGCAGCGTCAAGTTTTCTTAACTCTGGATTCAAGGTCCCAACGTCAAGTTTCTGCTCTTATAATTGACCTTCTGAATGTCTTTCAATTAGCAACCAAAATCTGGTTATTTAAAAATAGTCATAAACATATGAGGGGGCCCAGAGCTGAAGAGGTTGGACGTTAAAGCCTTTTGTATGACTGAGACAATTCTTGAAAGTCTAGGAGGTTGAGTGTAACAGATATTTGGATCAGCTTTTCAGAGAGGGAGGAATGCGACCGAAAGTGCAGTTGTAAAAACATCTGTGAAGGACAGACTCTTTTCCTTATTCCCCTCCCCAACTTTTGTTGTTAAAGAAAAAGAGCATGAAAAATCATAACAGTCATAGGTCCATCCGCTGTTGGTTTTCAAACATTGCAGTGGCTTAGAAATATAAGAAGTTGAAAGTGAAAGTTCTATGCCACCTTTTTCTTTCACTACCAGGTTCACGCTCAGGGATCATTTTCTGTAGCCACTCAGGCTGCCTGAGTGTGTTATGTAAATGATCAAATGTCAGGCTTCACCATTGGCTCTATAAAGCACCTGTGATGCCAGTTTTGTTCTGAATCTTTCTCTACGGTAACCGTGTGCCTAGCAGGTCTTTCTGTATGGGTGTCTCCTGCCTTCTGTTTAATAGGATTCCCAAGTAGTCTGAAACCAGGCTGTGTCCCTTGAAAGCTATGTGCGCAAGCGTCTCCTCTGTCTCACCCTCTCTTGCCTCCTTCTAAGGGAACCTCAAATATTGCGAGAAAAGATACATTTAGTTTGGTGCAAAAATTGTTGAAATCCAAGCATGGCGTTTCTGCAATCCTATTGAGGACGCCTCCTGTTTCTGTCTGAAATCGGACAATAATAGTGCATACCTCACAGAGTTTTGTGAAATGAGTTAATAATTGCTATGTAAATATGTGCTATTATAATTATCATTATGGGTAAATGGTGACAGGTTGTTTTTTTTTCTTTTAACGGGTGTCTAAATTTTTAGAAAATTATTTCATATAAAACCTTCTATACAGAGAGTTACTTGGATGGAGAATTCTGAGAAAAAGGTGTGTATTGCAAGTGGGAGTGGTTGACCTTGAATGAATCCTTTGCCAATTTATTTTCCCAACTAGCAGCATGTAGGGATACCCTTTTGTTTGTTACCCTCAACCACATCAGATGTTAACAATCTTCTATATTTTTGTCAATTTGGGTTAAAATCCACATTTTGACGAATAGTAAAGCTAGGTGCATTTATCATGAGAAGAATTAAAAATGTTTGTTTTTGATCACCAGCTGTACTTTGCTAATTATACATCTTAATTATTTTGTTGGTTATATGGGGGTACTTCAAGGAGTTTCTGGAAAATGTAATGAAAAAATCAGTTAGTTTCAGTGCAAACATGTTTGAAACCCATGCATAATTTTTTTTCATAATACACATTTGCCACTAACTCTTTGAGGTATCCTCATATTAGCCACATAAAGTAGTGGCAGAGAAAATACGTTCCCTTGGGCACTTTTGAAAAACTGTCCATTTGACTCAGCTTCCAATTGGTCTGTGTCTATTATAGCACTCTCTTGGTGGAGGAAAGAACTGGTCATCACCCCTCAAATCCTTGGAAATCTCCCTCAAAGGCCGGTTGGAATGGTTATGGCATTATTTAACTTGTGGGAAGTGTCTCTAAAGAAAAGAATTAGCCCAAGTGTTCCCTTCCTGTTGTTTGAAAGTATTCAAGCTTCCTCCACCCCAGCCACCCCCATGGTGTTTGTGAGGTGAGGAATTCCTGTGTAAAGTCTCTTCACAAACTGCAGAGCATTGAAAATGCGCATACAACTCCAGAGTAGGCCACACAGGGGTGTGTGTTGCTTGCTAGGTCTTGTAGAGGAACTTAACTCTTTTTTCATTTTAACTTTGTAAATTGACACCGAGCAACTGCAGTGTGAATGCAGGAGACACCCATACAGAAAGATCTGCTGGGCACACGGTCACCTTAAGGAAAGATTCAGGACAAAACTGGCACCTCAGCTGCTTTATGGAACCAGCAATGGAGCTTTGCATTTGATCATTTATGTAGTACAGGCAGCTTGGTTGGCTGCAAAAAATGGGCATGAACGTGGTAGCGAAAGAAGAGAGTAGCATGGAACCACCGTGTTTAACTTGATATATTTCTAAACCATTGAAATGGTTGAAAAACAATATTTCATTGTGTGAATACCATAAGCAATGATCAGAAAAAGGTAACTGGCATATCCGTCCCCTTCAGTATTTACCGTGCCTTTGTGTTGGGGGCATTGAAAATGCTGTCTACTAGCTAGTTTTAAATGCGTAAGTAATTGTTGTCAACCACAGTTGTCCTCCTGGGCTACACAACAGAGAAACCCTCCATACCTGCCCATCCTCCCCCCTCCCCCTTTCTGCATGCTTCCAGGTCCTGGTAACCACCCCTTACTCTCTGCTTCTGTGAATTCAGCTTATTGAACCTCCCCATAGACCTACAATAGTGTGGGGTGTGGCTGACTTTTCACTGAACACATTCATCAGATCCATCCCATGGCTGCAGTTGACTTGAACTCTACCTCCTAGTCCCCTGTCTCTCCCCAGTGCTCCCATGAACCCTGCAGGAGTCAGGGAGAGACTTGTGTTTGCATGTACTAGAGAAGGTGTGTGCTGTATTGTTTAGGGGCTTTCCACATCACTGCTTCCACCGCAAAGCCAAAGATCCTTTTAAGAGACTAGACTTTGGGGGCTGGCACTGTGGCGCAGTGGGTTAAAGCCCCAGGCTGCAGCGCCCCCATCCCATATGGGCACTGATTTGAGTCCTGGCTGCTCCTCTTCCTATCCAGCTCTCTGCTATGCCCTGGGAAGGCAGTAGCAGATGGCCCAGGTCCTTGGGCCCCTGCACCTGTGTGAGAGACCGGGGGAAGCTCCTGGCTCCTGGCTTTGGGTCAGCTCAGCAACATCTGAAAATCTACTGCCCCCCCCATTTGTCTTTTCACTTTATTCTTGACATTTTGTTCTACCTCTCCAGGCTTCCTGCTTTTACATTCTTTCTTTTCTGTTTCAGTTTTCTTCTTCCTCGTTTCTAGAGTCTGATTTTAGTGGACAGGCTTTGCAGAATTTAGGCAGAACACAGATAATGACTTGGCTGAAATTCTAACATATGCTTTGATTTTATCTTACTTTATTTTGGGCAAGAATACTGAATGGCTTGAGAAATAAATTTAGCTCTAAATCAGCAGAATTGTCACATGGCACTTGGGAAGACAGCCTGTTTGAATAATGCACATCTTTCTTGTTTGTAAGTCTTCAACCCAGGAATGCATAGGAATATACTATTGGCAACTGAGACCAGATTGGGTTCAAATCCCTGTGCTCCCACCTGCTAAGCATAATTTTGGGCAAAATTTTAAACTCTAGATCTTAATCTCTCCTTGGCAAAATGAAGGACTAATTCCTATTTCTCAGGTGATTATAAAAATTATATCACTGCGTGGTATACTGCCTGGCTCTTTAAACTAATTTTGTTACAGGTAGCTATTTTTCAGATGTGCTAGTAATACATTATTAAGGAAGTGTATGGGAAATTCCTGTCTGAATTTTTAAAAATTTATACTGAGCTCAAATTGCAGAAAATACCACAAATGTGCGTATTATATTCTAGTGTTTCAAGATTTTAAATTGCATTTATAGGAACAATTGTAACCATAGTGTGTCTTTACTTTAAGAACATGTATTATGAATATAAATTTTCTGAAACATACGCTTATGCTCTTCAAAGCACTATATGTAAAGCATTGTAAATTCTCAATGTTATTGTCCTTGGAACAATTTATCTTTAAAGCTTGTTTTGGACTTTATGAGAACCTTATTTGATTGATTTGGTATGCATGTTTTAGAAGTTTATCATCTCAAATTTTATTTATTTGAGAGGCAGAGAGAGTGAGAGAGAGCGCACGCGTGAGCTCCCATTTGATGGCTCACTCTCCAGATGTCTGCAAAGGCTGGAATTGGGCCAGGGCTAAAGCTGGAAGCTGGAAATACAAATTCAGGCTGCCCACAGCACTGCTGCCTCCCAGGGTCTGCATCAGCAGGAAGCCGGAGGCAGTAGCTGGAGCCAAGGTGTTCCACTGCGGAACATGGGTGTCCTGACTGCGAGGCTGAAACCCACTCCAGTCGTTTCTTTGGAGAGGGTTATTTACTAAAGGAAATGAACAGAAGGACAGAGGTGAGACAGGATAGGAGCCCCCCAATTCCCTTTAGCTTAGGCCTAGAAACGTGAGCTCATGGAAGCTTCTAATGCGCTTCTCTTTTGCAGGGAAGGGTATTGCAACTGGTAGAATGATTTCTTTTATACAAAAGTTATAGCCTTTGAGACAGGAAAAGGGGAATTCTGGAGAAATGAAATTCTTCCTTATGCAACAGACTGTCATTCATATAATTATAACCATGGGACAAGACGCTGATATCCCGTGACAGAAGCAAAGGCCTAGACAAGGCCAGTGTCAGAGAAGACTTGTTTTTATCAAGGTTGTAGCAAAATAGAAACACATTGGCTTTTTCTGTGACCATCTGGGAGATGTAATGGTCTGAGGACAGAGAGAATGAGAGAGAGAGTACGAGAGCGAGAGTGAGCCAGGAACTAATCTTGTATGAACTCTAAGTCCTTAGTAAGATATTAATATCCTGAGTTGAAGACAGACTAGCTATCTGAGCCCCAAAGTAACAGTGCAGAGAAGGAAGGGGACTTGGGTCCAGGGTGGGAGTGGAAGAGAAGGGACAGTCTTGGGAAGGAGGTGATGTTTGTATTTATAGCTGTGCTTGTCAATTTTAGCAGTGCTGGCAAGATTCGAGCACAGTCAACCGGCCAGCCGAGCTTTTCCCACTCTTAATCCCTGCATTTTCTGTAAAAGAAAAGTACCTGAATACCAGAAATGTAGCACAAACTTGATAAACTATCCGAGGGTCCCTTCTGTCATCCTCTTACAAAACTGATACCTACAACCACTAAACAAGTCTGCCTCTTACTTCCGGTTTCCTTTATATTCCCTTTCCATGGTGGAACTGTAGTCTCCTTACTGTTAACACTAGAAATACTGTGTTTGTGTGGCTAGCACTAATTACTTCTGGATATATTTTCAGACTATTCATCATCTCCAGAGTAGATTCCTCTAAGCTGTCAGCGGAAGCGCTCTCTTGTTTGGTTGGCGTCCTTGGCGACTCTGCATGCTTCCTGGCGGGGGTACCTGACATCCGAGCTTGCGAGCCAAGAAGGGCAGCCCTGCCTTAGCTGTCTCTTCCTGGAATGGCGTGGGTTCCAGGGAGCAGGGCAGCAGCTGCTCTCTTTCCTGAGTCTTTGGAGATGGACGTCATAGCATGGCTTTGTCATTTTTCTTGAAGTAAATCCTTGGAACATTAGATGCAGCCATATTGAAATGTCATGCATTACCTAGCCCAGAATAAATACTTTGTGCATTATTATTTTTTTTTTGACAGGCAGAGTAGACAGTGAGAGAGAGAGAGAGAGAGAAAGGTCTTCCTTTTTGCCATTGGTTCACCCTCCAATGGCCGCTGTGGCCAGCGCGCTGCGGCCGGGGTGCACCATGCTGATCCAAAGCCAGGAGCCAGCTGCTTATCCCTGGTCTCCCATGGGGTGCAGGGCCCAAACACTTGGGTCATCCCCCACTGCACTCCCTGACCACAGCAGAGAGCTGGACTGGAAGAAGGGCAACCGGGACAGAATCTGGTGCCCCGACCGGGACTAGAACCCGGTGTGCCGGCGCTGCAAGGAGGAGGATTAGCCTAGTGAGCCGCAGCACCGGCCAACTTTGTGCATTATTAATACATAGCTTTTTCTTCTGTGAGTGTAGACAATTATGAGGTAATTTTAGATGTGGATTCATATGCATGGCCTATAATGTTCTGTCCTTCACATTATATCTGGATTCTCCCATCATGCTTAAGCAATGGATGGAGGAATTGGTCAGATGTCTAAGGTTGGATTGAGAGTGGAACAAACACATGTCTTAGAGACAGACCATAAGATATTGTGACTTTTTCAACAAAATATCCATCTTTGGCCCTTTTTTGCATTGGGTAGTAATCATCAAAAATTCAACATTTTCTCCATCAGTTCAGGGCCTCTCACTCCACTCTGCATTTCTCCGGGTGCATTTCTGTCCTGGGTGGTGGTGAAGTGTGTGCCTTGGAACTGATGAAGTATTACGGCGGGAGGAGGGAACACATCATATCCATGGCCTTGCTGGTTATTTCTGTGCTCATGTCCCTGTGGGTCCTTGGCCACCAGCATGTGCAAGCCACAGATCTGCCATCTTGTGTTCCTAATCAGGTTCTGCTACCTTCCCATGGCTCTCTGCAGTGGGGGCACAGAAACTGCTAGGAGTCTGGCCCCGGTGTTGTCTGCCTACACACACTGGGGAGCTGCTTCTACTTGCTTACTCTCATGTCATTCTAGGTTTGAGGTTGCTCTGACTTCCTGGCCAGCTTTTCAGGTGTTCCCAGGAGGGTGGATGCAGGATTCTTCCTTTTCTGTATCTTGAAACCCACCTTGAGTTCTGCATTCCCCTGACCCCGTGCTGCACCAGAAGGCTCTCCCTGCCTGTGTCTAACGTCTTTGTCTCCTCTGACTCTCTTTCTGCCTCTTCTGGGGACAGAAGGACTACGAAAAGTGGGTTTCATAGCACATGCTGATCCTAATGTCTTCTTTAACTTTTTATTATGAATTTTTTAATAGGAATGAAAATTGAAAGAATATGAGCACTGAACATTTGAATACTCAGAGTGTAACATCAACCTCTGTTGAGCAGTTTGCTTCTTGGAAATTAGGTTTCCCACTTCATTTCCCTTGAGTCTTGGGTCCCCAGCATGTTTGTCATAAAACTTTGGACACATACCTCCTAAAAGCATGACCACAATGCCATCACCACTGCACTTTAGACCATTAGGGGAACTCTGCCTAACGGATAACATCTATTCTGTCTCCAAGGTTCCCTTTTTATGCTCACTTACATTTCAGACAACTCAAAGTTCACGCATCGCATTTGGCCGCTGTGTTTCTCTGGTCCCTGGCAGTTCTTGAATGCTTCGTCTGGGTTTGTCTCTCCCGACTCTGACTTTTTCAAAAGGCTGGGCAGCTGGCCTCCCGAGGGTCCCTCATTCTGACTCTGAGTGGTGTCCTTGAGCGTTTCCTTGGTCTTCTGTATTTCCTGTGAGCTGGAACTTCGTTCTAAAGGCTTGATGAGACTCAGGTGAAAGGTTTGGGGAAGAACGGGGTGGCGGATGCTGAGGGCTTCTTTCTGGAGCCCACGTGGCACCACATCCATCTGGCTGTTGCATTATCAGTGCAAGCTGGCTCACTAAAGATCTTTTTGCAAAAGCGCATTTTCCCCTTTGGTATTGGTGAAGGAGTCTGTGGCGGTAGTCGTTTGACTTCAAGCAAAAATCGTCTTCTTCCCAAACTTGAATTTAATGGCCTTAGCCTGCTTTTCGAAAAGTTATTTAATTTCAAAGGACTGCAGTATGATATTTGCCCAGTCAAATCATTCTTTCTACACATTGGCCTTCCTCCAATATAAAGTTAAAGATAGAAGAAGAAAAAAACACAACATTCCAGCCTTAGCCAAGGATTTCAACTCTTTCATTCTAGTTCTGCCTTGATAACTCTTCCTTGAGGCACTGTCTGTTGGGGAGGGTCACGGATTACAGAAAAAAAAATTATAGCATTACTATATCAAAGATATTACCTTGGTGCTGATTACTTTGATATTACCTCGATCCTGATTTGGAACACATTGTTAGTAGAATGAATTGCAAGGTTTACAGGTCTCTCTTGCATTCTCTGATCTTTGGTGGAATTGAGGAATAGAGAGCTGGCAGCGAGGTAAAGAATTGCCCGAAGACTTTGCTTTGTAGCTAACGACACAAGGACCATCTTGAGCCACTTGCCTATGGTTGTGTGGTGTGTGGCAGACCTGGTGTAGAAGCCAGGCCACATGACTCAGGGTTAATGTTTGCTGCTGTGAGACTAAAGAAACCTCATAAGAAGACCCAAGACACCTTTTAAGAAAACCCCACAACTGAATTCATTTTGTCACTGCATTTAGTCTTTCAGCTGATCACACGACATCAGCAGGTGCAGCCCTGGGTGATGCTGGGTCCTGAAAGCTGGGGCTGTGTTAAATATGCAGTGAGAAGATGGATTTAGGGGATGTCGGCAGCTGACAATCTTGATTTTGATAATTGTATATGTCTCTTAATGACCGTTGTCAAAAATAGACTTTGCCGCATCATAGCCTTGGTTTCAAGACCAAGTGCGACAATGGAGAAAAATGAAGAGTTTTAAGTAAACAGTTTCATTTCAGTTTAAATTAAGAAGTGATGATTTGAATAGCTGTATGCTCAGACACTGACAGTTCAGTATGGAGACGACAGACTCTTCTGCCTCGTGGAGCTTGTACAGGAGAGGAGAGGAAGAGACTACAGAGAAAGAAGTCGGGAGGTAATCCAAGAGAGGAAATGGAATCAAATGATGCTTGTTTGGTGCTGAAACAGTTGCAACACATGCATAGTATTTTCATAATGTGCATTTTCTGTGAAGTTTTGAAAGCCCCCTCCCCCCATGTAGTTGATGGAAGATGCTGTGAATAAGAGTGAAGCCTGATAGCAGGCATTGGGTGCAGCCCTTAAGATGCAAATTGGGGGGCCAGCGCTGTGGCTCAGTGGGTTAAGCTCCCAATGCCTGTCAGAACACCGGCTCGAATCCTGGCTGCTCCATTTCTTCATCCAGCTTCCTGATAATGTGCCTGGGAAGGCAGCAGAGGATGACTCAAATGGTTGGGCTCCTGCTCCTGACTCCGACCTGATCAGTCCTGACCATTGTGGGCAATTGGGGGAATGAACTACTAGATGGACGATCTCACTATATCTCTTTTTCTCTTTCTCTTTCCTTCTCTTTCTCATCTAATATGATAGACCTTAGCAAATTCATAAAAACTAACTTGGATATTAGCAGTAAAATAAATAAATAAAGCACATTTTAAAAGACAGATCTGCAGAATGAAAAAATCTAAACATGAAAAACAATGGCCACCCTTTTGGATAATCCCATGCATTAGCATAGATTCTTGAAAATCAACAGTATTAATTTTGATTTGACTTCTCCGTTCTCTCTCTATCCAGCATCTTATAAATCCCAGAGGTTTTCAATTACAATGGAAGACATGGCAGGGCAGAAAAGAATTATAATCAGATTCCAAGTTTTCAGAATTCAAATATGCCAATCACGGGTGACGTCTTATCTAAGTAGCTTCATCTTGTCCTATCATTTGAACACTGATTTTTTTTTTGCAACTGTTTCACCTCGAAATGGTAATTAATGGTAGATAACTCTAGTAATAGTTGAAAAATTTGCTTGAGAAAGGAGTTCAGTCAGTCTTAGGTTAAATCCTCTGCCCTCTGTAGCTCCCATTCATTGGCGTTTTCTGTTCCTCTCCTGAGCTCCTGTGGTGTTAGGTGTTCTCAGAGACCTGGAGTGAAAAATATCTCCTGATTCTTGGTGGTAGCCACTGCGGCTACTCCCTGTTCATTTATGTACAATTGGAACTCACATTTAGGTGCAGAAAACTTGAGTAAGTAAGCACTGGTTATCATCAGTGCTGTCTCTCTCTCTTGTTGGGCCATAAGATAATTCTTCATGACCTTCCTTTTCATGTATCTGGTTAGATAGTTTTTGAGTGTCAAATAACACCAGAGTGGAATCACAGTTAAAACAACATGGAGACGGTGTGGCATGGTGGTCTAAGCCTCTGCCTGCAGTGCTGGCATCCCATATGGGTGCCAGTTCATCTCCTGGCTGCTTCTTTTCTTGGAACATGGCCCAAGTGCTTGGGTCCCCACACTCACATGGGAAACCAGAAAGAAGCATCTGGCTCCTGGCTTCCGATTGGCTCAGCTCCTGCTGTTGCAGCCATTTGAGGAGTGAATAGAAGACCTCTCTCTGTGTCTCTCCCTCTCTCTGTCTGTAACTTTACCTCTCAAATAAATTCATAAAATCTTTAAAAAACACAGTTTATTAAAAACTATTGCAATAGAAGAAACTGAAGGGGACCAGTTCTACTCTGAGTTTCAAACACAGAGTGGACAAGTGGGAATTTATAGTCAGGAAACATTGTGAAGGACATTGGACAGAAAATTACCAAGACTGGAGCCAGGGCTGTGGTGTAGTTGGCTAAGCCTCTGCCTCTTTCACCGGCAACCCATATGGGCACCTGTTCATGTCTCAGCTGCTCCACTTCCGATCCAGCTCTCTGCTGATGGCCTGTGAAAGCAGTAGTACATGGCTCAAGACCTAGGACCCTGTACCCGCATGGGCGACCTGGAAGAAGCTCCTCGCTCCTGGCTCCCTGAAGGCAGGATGGAAGACCTCTCTCTGTCTCTTCCTCTCTATGTCTAACTCTGCCTTTAAGTACTAAGTTGAAACATCAGTGGTAATGAGGATTTGGGCTGCACAGACCTAGTAACCTTTTTTCTGAGAACCGATCGGGGTGATTAGACATCCAACATTATTTCCAACGTTATTGGAAAATTTTCAAGAAAAGATATATGGAAGAAGTCACAATCCTAACAACTTAGTTGCATGTGTTATCTATAAATTATTCTGATATTTCATATTTCTATATTCACTTTTAACAGTGAATAAGTTGATAATCACGTGACCTCATGACCCAATCTACCTGCCCAATTGGCCATCTCCATAGAACTCCTAGATGAGAAAGTTAGTGTTCCCCTTCTACAAATGAGGACTATAAAGTCAAAGCAGTTGTAGTTTTAAGTACAGGAACTAGTTTAAATAAAACAGAGTCTGAGTGTTAACCTGATGCATAGAAAGTGACCCCGGCACCTGAACGGTGTGGTTGCTGAGATGAATAGGCATGTGTGAACAAGCCAGGCAGCTGCTGCTGTCCGTTCTTAGCCGTTGCCTGTTCCTGATTTTCTCTTAGTGGCTAGCACAACTTTTCTTGAGCAGGAAACCCCAGCCACAACAGATTCATTTCTTGATGCCTGAGGGCAACCTTCAAAATTGAATTTTACACTCTTAGAAAATACTGACTTCAGACTTCCTTCTTGATAAATTACCAGTGTAAAAAAATAAAAAGGAGTTGATTTGCAGTTAAGTTACATAATTTGGTGGTTAGCAACCTCTGATGATCTGAAGCAGAGTCAGCACAGACATTTTCTACAACATTTTCTTTTTCAAATTTTTAAATCCTCATTACCTCAAATATTTAAAAATTTATGTATTTGAATGGCAGAGTAACAAAGTGGGGAAGAGACAGAGAGAGACAGAGAGAGAGAGAGAGAGAGAGAGAGAGAGAGAGAGAGGTCTTCCAACTGCTGGTTCATTCTTCAAGTGGTTGCTACATCCTGGGTTGGCCCAGGCAGAGCCAGGAGCCTGGAGCTCCCTCTGGGTCTCTCACATGGGTACAGGAGCCCAGGGACTTGGGCCATCTTCTAATGCTTTCTCAGGTGCATTAGCAGGAAGCTGGATCAGAAGCAGAGCATGTGGGACTTGAACCAGCACTCCCATATGAGAGATGCTGGCGTCACAAGTGATGGCTTATCCCATTATACAAAAATGCTGTCTCCTCCATGACATTTTTTTGGTTCATGTTGTAAATGTTGTCAGTATGCTATCCATGCTGTACCCAGCTACCTTCACACCCCCTTTACGAATCTTGGGTGCTCACCTTGACTTCTGCATTTATTTGCTTCAAAAGACTAGTACCTGGAACCTTCTAACCCTCAGAGGGCTTCCCTTGAGCTGGAAGGCGTCTTCTGTCACTCAACACACACAGACACACACACACACACACACACACACCTTGAAGTGGCTGGGAGCTAGACACACTCCGTATACCCCTTGCCTGTGTTTTGCCTATGGCTGATGACAAAGCATGAGGGCTTCCTCCTGTTTTGAAGGCTGGGCAAATTAGGTGGTGGAGTTTCCTAGTTCTGTGGGATCTGTGCAATAGCCACACCACAGAGCTCCCTGGAGCACCAGCCTGAGGCTAAGATTTCACCTGAAATTGCAACCTTGCTTGGCTTGTCCTACCCGTCCCTGTCTCCTGCTGTCTCAGGATCCCTTCTTTAATCAGTCACTTGTCATGGATACCCCTCTTTGAATCTGCTTCTGGGGAGCTGACCTGAGTCTATGTTGGAGCTGTAAGAAATTGAATCTGTGATGTGACACCTCTTATCAGTGGCCTTAAAGCTATCCCATTTGCGGACTTGGGCTCCATACATGCAAGTGGAGGGTCTTAAATACTAACTAAAGGTATAGCTGATAGCCACCATTTACTGACCTGGGTGCCAGATCCGTGACTCATTATCTCGAATTTTCTTCCTAAGCTTGCAGTTACCAATGAGTTCGCTGAATTCCAGTGAAGTTGTGGAGCCAGCAGGGGGTAGAACCTCAGGTCAAGCCCAGATAGCATCCTGGTTTTAACCCTTTCAGTGCTGCACTGCTGATTCTGTTTCTTTCCAAGGGAGTTAAGACATCTGTTTCTAGAGCTACCAAGGTGGTGTTCCAACATCAACGCTCATGACTTACTAAAATGAAGGACAGTCTGTTTATTAAAATATAAAATACCAAACTGAACTTCTCAGGTTGAGAGTGGCTCCTGTAAGATTTTGTGAGTTTTGTTTTTGATTTTTGCATTTGAGGCAGGAAGGGGTAGCAGAAGGAGCGCTGGGCTCAGGTTTGACTTCAAACTCTGCTGTGATTCTTTTTATGACTCAGTCTCTCTGAGCTTCGTGTGCTTCTGCTATAAATGAAGCACCAACTGCAGATAGGGTTTCTGAGAAAAACCTGAGATTCATAAGGTAGCGCCCCGCCCTTATTTACTGTTCTGCAAAGTTCCATAGAGTGTGTCTCAGAGGGAGAGGATGGGGGAGTAGGTATTTCTTTGTCCAGTAAACATCAGACTGAGAGTGTGCAGTGTGGCAGGCATAGGGACCAGCCACGGGTACCACACCGCCTTGTCCACATTCCTCTGGCTGTCTGTGGTTGCAGGAGGGCTGACATCTCAGCAGGTGCTGTGGCACTGGGTGATGGGTCACATCCCACAGAGGAGTGGAATGGCTCGTTCGGAGAAATCAGGGGTTCCTCACAGGAGGGCTGACTGGAAGGATGACTGGGGGTCTCCCCACGGTGGAGGCAGGGAGGGGTGTGTTCCCTGCAAAGCACGGAGGCTCGTGTTGGGGTCATTTGGATACTGATGGAGTGTAAGATACAGGAGGGTGGTGAAAGGAGATGATGGTGGAGACACAGACAAGGACCAGGGTGGGGGTAGGGGTTGCAAAAGATGTTCCCATCATTGTTGTGGCATTTGGAAATGATCCCAGGGGCACGGCAGAGCCACTGGGTTTAGGGACTGATGAAGAAGTAGTCCAGTTAAAAGGGTTAGTTTCTCAGGGTGAAGAGCGATCATGTGTATGTGCGTTTCACGTGGCTCCTGCCAAGTCCTTTGTACTGTCTTCATTGATTGCTATTCATGTTGGAAGTGACCAAAGCAGCTGTGGTTTGAGTAATAATGACATTACCAGTGTTTTGAACAGTTCAGGCTTTGAGGCCTTTGTATTGTTTTATTGGCCTGCAAATCCTGGCTTGGTCCTGCTTATCAGACAGTTAATGTGGGAAACATATACTCCTTCAACAAATACTCACGGAGAGACGGGTCTGGTTTCATTACTGATGTTTTATTCATTTGGAAGGTAGAGTGACAGATAACAAGGGTTTTGGGTGGAGAGACAGAGAGAGAGAGAGCGAGCAAGAGAGAGAGATATCATGCATCTACTGTTTTGCTCCCCAAATGCCCACAACAGCAGGGTTGGACCAGGACCAAGCCAGGAACCAAGAACTACATCTGGTTCTCCCACATGGGTGGCAGGAGCCCAGGTAGCTGGCTTCTGTCTTTCAAATAAATAAAATTGATAAAAGAACTTTGAAATCGAAGAGGTCCACTCCCACAGGCTTATCTTTTTGCTTCATTTTCCATGAACTTTGTGAAGTGCCTTCCTACTGAGCTCTGGAGCCTGGGCGAAGTTGGAAGAGGGGGCCAGTGGCCTCATCTGCAGGAGATGGGTGCTGTCCCAGGCAGCCCTCCAGGGACCCAGGTTAACCTAACCTTTGAATCTGAAAGCACAGGTTGGAGCAGGCTCTTTGTGCCTGCCACTTTGTGTACTTTGCTTTCCTTTGTCCTATCGATGGGATCCCTCGGTAGATGTCACATACTCTTTGTGCACACAAAGAAACTATAGGAGCAGAAAAAGGTTATGTGACTTTTCTAGGACAAGGCTGTTCCAGGTGGAACTGATTACGACACAGGAACTTGGCCCCAAGATCCAAATATTTGTAATGAAAAAAATTTGAAAGCACTTCCCCACCCACACAAATGCATGCCAATATCCCATCAGTTAGTTCCCCAAATGCCTACAACAACAGGGGCTAGGCCAAGCCAAAGCCAGGAGCCCAGGTCTCTCACATCCATCCATGTCTCTCATGTGGATGGCAGGGACCCAAATGCATAAGCCGTTTCCACTGCCTTCCAAGGTGTGCATTAGCAGGGAGCTGGAACTGGGACTGAAACCAGGCACTGCGTGGTGGAATGCAGGCATCTCAAGCAGTCCCTTAACTACTGTGCCAGATGCCTGCCCCTGTATCCACAATGTGGATGCCAGGGCTCCTTTTCTCAGAGAAAAGTTCTCCAAACACCAGCAGTGGGGAAGGAAGAACTGGTTTCTGCAGTCCTTTCTAGGTGATGTAGCATACCATAGCCTCCCCTCCCCCCCATCTAAATGTCATTCTCTGCATCGGCCTTTTAAAGTCTGGAGAAACCATTGCAACTCCAGTTAATCTAGGATTTCCTATGCATCTTTGACCACAGAAGTCTTTTTTTTTTTTTTTTTTAAATACACATGTTGTCTTTTTGGTAGAGAGAGAAACATGAGAGATGAGGCCAAGAACAAAAAAGGAGACAATAAGCAAAGGAAAGGAGATCATGGAGGAAGGAACAGAATACCGTTGCTCAATATTGCCAATTAAATTCTAGAATAACTTTCCGCCTTGCTGTGATTGCTGGATCTTCTCTCTCCTTTGCTTTTCCAGTTGGCACACAAATGTTTCCCCTGTGCGTAAGATGGGATGAGATGGCAAGGTTAATTTCTCTGGACTGATGTCAGTCTCAATAACAGATCCAAGAGGCTGAGAGTGCCCCCCCCCCCCCCCCGTGTAACCTGGGGTGTGAGTGGGGAGAAGGGGCCTAGGGCATGGTTCCTGGGGGCACTGCTTCAGCAGTGAGGGAGCTGAATCTGTTTCCCTAGGTTCCTATAGCAAGGACAATGCTGGCTGTTGACACTGAGCCCACTGTTTTCCCACCAGTACAATGTTTTCAGAGTCAGTCTTATGTGTGTGTATTACTTCTCATTCTCTGCTATGCTCCGCCCATCAACATCAGCTCAGCTGATCACTAAGGGCAATAGAGGGCATACACTTAACCCTGCTGTGGTGTTTGGAGGTGGCCTTTGGGGGAATCTTAGGATTAGATAAGACCATTGGGATAGAGGCCTCATGACTGAGTCCTGGTTGCTTAATGAGGAGACAGAGACCCCAAGGATGCAGACTTGGGTGTGTGCTCTCTGTCTGTTGCCGTGTGATGTCCTGAAGACTTTGCCAACAAGAAGGCCAACCCCACTTGCAAGCCTTTCAACCTCTAGAAGTGTGAGTTGACTAAACCTCCTGTCTTCACAGAGGTAACCAGCCTCAAGCATTTTGTTGCTGTGATTCAGTAAATGTTTAGCAACCAGTGCCAGGAGGGGAGAGTGAGGATGGGGCTCTGATTTGTGATGTTGGCTGTTTGCTGTGGCGTGAATATCCCCACCTTGTCTGACTTCAAGATACTTCAACCGGTTTGAAAGAGTCTTTGAATCTTAACAAAGCAGTACTAGCCAGCACTAGGAAGCCATTGCAAAACAGTTATAATTAGTGATTTTTGACAGTGAAGGTAGTATGATCATGCCAAGGATTTTCTTATAGAAGCATCTTTTTTTTTTTCCCAAGATTTTAACATAATGTATTTCTGTTTGTCCCTGGCAATTCACTGCTAGATTTACCTTAAGGAAGGGTGACAACCTACATGATTTTCTGAAGTTAGTTTCAAAAGTGATTTTTATTTTTGTTCTGTTTTAAGTCTTCCTTTATATTGTGGGAATAACCATCCTGACTGCTTGCTTCCTTGAAATGGACCAACTCCCAGATCAGCCTATTTATCCTCTTTGGAAAGACCTCTAGGGGCAGTCTGATTGTCACTGGTATTTTCGGAAGAGCAGGAGTTTAGGTAGGCTCAGACGAAGCTGGGGCGATTCCTTACCCTTGGGTAATCCGTAGAATCATAAAGAGTAACCGCTTTAGGAGCAAAACACCTGCATTGCTGGTTAACACAGGGGCGTGGTCAGTCCTCTTTGTACTGAAGTGACTTCGTGTGGCTTCAAGAGACTTCTGGAATTCCTGTGGGGCTCAGTTTGGCTGCAGTTCTGTAACTCCCTCTCGGGGGCGCTCTGTTGCTGTGTGGATGGAAACGTTTTCCTAGAGCATTTAGGAGTGAGCCAGGCGCTGCAGTTTCAGTGGAGTTCATGGTGCACAAGTTGCTCTCCTGCCTGAGCTGCCCGTCTCAGGCCGCTGGACTTGGCCTTCACAGGCACCCGTGGGCTACTGGAGTTGAGCACTGAGCTACCCTCTGCTGCCTCTTCTCTTTTCCCTTTTCAGATATGGAGGGAACGAGCTGGCTGCACCAGCTCAGCCCAGTGAGATGCACTTTTCCTGGCCTCTGGCTGTTAACGCCAGGCCTGTCTCTCCCCGCTGCATTTCCCAGAAAGAGAGACCTTGACTTTAATGCAGATTTGAGTGCCTCCTTCCTTCTCCCCTGGGTAATATTGATTGGGGGGTTTCAATTACTTATTTATCACATTTTAAAAAAACATTCATTTTCCCAGGGTCTCTGGGCACATGCACTAGCGTAAAAATATTAACAAGTTATAATATTAATAAAAAAATCCATCCAACAGATACACATTCTGAAGGTTCTATGTCCAACCCATTGAAAGTCTGGTGACATTGATTTACTACTTCCATTACAACTTGATGGTTTTTTTTTTTGTTGTTCTTTTTATGAAGCACCCATATCTAAGGGATCTTGTTCTCCTGCATAAGGCAAATGCATTAAGAAGCAAAGAGACAGAACACATAGATTTTCTGTTTAGGCTAAGGCCAAATTGAAAAGACAACTCATTTGCTGTGCTACAGAGGTCAATTTCCACCCATCTCTCTCCGACCCAGCTTCCTTTTTCGGGTAAGGGCAAAAATAGAAGTAAATCTTAAAAGAAGGCTTTGCAACATTGGTCCCCAGATTTTGTCTAGACTCAGCAAGACAAATGGACTTGGAAAGCGTTTTCTTGGGCTCTGAGAGGGGCAGGATTCTCCAAGGGTGACGTGCTTGGCCCTGCCACGTGCCTGCTGCCGCGCCTTTGTTCTGCCCTGGTGTGGACAGTGCAGTAGTAGTGGGCTCTGCAAAAGCTTCGGGAAGGGGCTGGCGTAGCGGGTTAAAGCACCCATATGGGTGCCAGTTCGAGACCCGGCTGCTCCACTTCCACTCCAGCTTTCTACTGTGGCCAGGGAAAGCAGTAGAAGATGGCCCAAGTCCTTGGCCCCTGCACCTGTGTGGGAGACCTGGAAGAAGCTCCTGGCTCCTGGCTTCAGATCGACAAGCTCCGGCCATTGTGGCCATTTGGGGAGTGAACTATCAGATGGAGGACCTCTCTCTCTCTCTCTCTCTCTCTCTCTCTCTCTCTCTCTCTCTGCCTCTCCTCTCTGTGTAACTCTGAGTTTAAAATAAAAAAATAAATCTTAAAAAAAAGGCTTCAGGAAGGTGCCCACACCATCACTTCTCTCCCAGTGTTCAAGAACAGGAAAGTGAGGTATTTCATGACCTAGGAAAGATGGAGCACATTTGAAGACCTTTTCTCAAGGGTGCTGGGTATGGAATCCTAAGGCCATGCTGACACTTTGTCTCTGCAGCAGCCTCTCTATGTCTCTGTACTGCCGATGAAAGCCAAGGCTGGCTGTGACCAGAGGGAGCCACAACACTTCCACACGTGGACAGCCAGCATCAGCCATTGACACCAGTAGTGGGGCCAGCATCATCCCTGGCCACCAACTTCTGTGTTTAGAAAGTACAGCATTATAAATTGGACTTTGTGTTATTTTTTTCCTTAAAAATCTAGTTATGATTAACATGCCTGGTGTGAGAAGAATGTTTGGGCTACGCTGTGGCACCAGGATGGGCGAGGCAAAGAACTTGAAATATCCCCTTGAAGCTGTGGCCCACACACTACATCTAGCCCCTTGTTACTTTTTTTTTTTTTTTTGACAGGCAGAGTGGAAAGTGAGAGAGAGAGACAGAGAGAAAGGTCTTCCTTTTGCCATTGGTTCACCCTCCAATGGCCGCTGTGGCCGGCGCACTGTGCTGATCCAAAGGCAGGAACCAGGTGCTTATCCTGGTCTCCCATGGGGTGCAGGGCCCAAGCACTTGGAACATCCTCCACTGCACTCCAGGGCCACAGCAGAGAGCTGGCCTGGAAGAGGGGCAACCGGGACAGAATCTGGCGCCCCCACCGGGACTAGAACCTGGTGTGCCAGTGCCGCAAGGCGGAGGATTAGCCTATTGAGCCACGGCGCCGGCTCCCCTTTTTTGCTTTCATGGAGAATTTTTGTATTGGATCACAGTCCCACCCATTCATTTATGTATGCTATATGGCCACTTTCATAGCACAGTGACAACAGAGACCTAAGCCTAAGATTTGTATTCTCTGGTTCTTCCTGGAAAACATTTGCTGATCCCTGCCTTAAATAGACCAAAAGAGGGCATCTCAAGAAATAACCATCCGAGGGCAGATTAGTCCTGCAGTTCTGAGCCTGGTCAATACAGCCGCCTTCCGCATCAGAGTTCCTGTGCTCAAACCTCAGCTCCTGCAGCTTCCTGCTACTGAACACCCTGGAGGCAACAGGGACTGGGTCCTTGCCACCTACCTGGGAGGTCTGGATTGAGCTCTGGGATCTTGGCTTCAGCAGCATCCTGACACTGGGCATTGGGAACATTTGGGGAGTGAACCTCCCGTGGGAGTGCTCTCTTTTTTCTCTCAAATAAATAAATAAACATTTAAAAACAGAAATGACAGCCCCCCATGCAGACTCCACATACATCCTAATAGGTTGCAGAAATGCAGATCTTGCCTGGTTGGGCTGCAATCTTTTGAGTCAGAGCAATCCCAGCTCGCTGTTGCAACCGTACCGTACTGTAGGAGTCTGTGGGTCCATCGGTGGACACTTGTGTCTTAGATACCTAAGTGAGGAGTCTGTAGAATCAGAAAGAGGGGCTGACGCTGCAACTCAATAGGCTAATCCTCTGTCTGCGGTGCCGGCACCCCGAGTTCTAGTCCCGGTCGGGGCGCCAGATTCTGTCCCAGTTGCTCCTCTTCCAGGCCAGCCCTCTGCTGTGGTCAGGGAGTGCAGTGGAGGATGGCACAAATCCTTGGGCCCTGCACTGGGATGGGAGACCAGGAGAAGCACCTGGCTCCTGGCTTCGGATCAGTGTGGTGCACCAGCCGCAGCGCACCGGCCGCAGTGACCATTGCAGGGTGAATCAATGGAAAAGGAAGACCTTTCTCTCTCTCTCTCTCTCACTGTCCACTCTGCCTGTAAAAAAAAAAAAAAAAAGAATCAGAAAGAGGCACTTTCAGAGCTGTCATCAGCTTGGGCTGATTGTACTGGATCCCATTGGTCGATAGTCCTCCCTGATTTTATTGATTCTTAGTGTACAGAAAGCATTCCAGATGGCTATGTGTAGAAATAGAACTCATCATGCAAAATCCGTGCTTTTTCATAATATGCAATTCCACTAACTTTCTGAACACTCTTCGTACACATGAATTTCATTGTTTTGTGCCAAACTTCACGTATCTTTTATTTTTTTTTTAAGATTTATTTATTTATTTGAAAGTCAGAGTTACACAGAGAGAGAAGGAGAGGCAGAGAGGGAGAGGTCTTCCATCCACTGCTTCACTCCCCAGTTGGCCTCAATGGCCAGAACTGCATCGATCCGAGGCCAGGAGTCAGGAGCTTCTTCCAGGTCTACCATTCAGGTGCAGGGGCCCAAGGACGTGGGCCATCTTCTACTGCTTTCCCAGGCCACAGCAGAGAGCTGGATGGGAAGTGGAGCAGCCGGGACTCACCCATAGGGGATGCTGGCACTGAAGGTGGAGGCTTTACCCCCTATGCCATAGCACCGGCCCCTCACATATCTTTTAATTCCATTTTCCATGAACTCTTTGAGGTTCCCTTGTACTTGGACATTTTTTTGCCTTCTATCATTTCATAAAGAAACAAAAATGAGAAGTTTCCTGGCTCGGGTGCAGCTGTAGTAATTTCAGGAATATGACAGACTTTGTGCGACATGTTCTTGGAACATAAACTCAAAAAGGTGTGGCTCTGAAACCGAGGCACTCAGGAATTTGGTATTTGAGTCCTTTTTCTCAGTGCCTGTTATAGCTTCCCACTGATTTGATTTCTTGTATAAATGACTAGCAGAATTCACAGTGTACATAAGGAAATGTGTGGTCTTTATTCTGTTGTCTTTCCTTCCTCTCTTCTTTTCCGAAAAAGGCCAGGCTTGTGTCTGCCTTCTGGTGCCCAGTCCTTACGTGTGCACTGTTCTGCTCAGAGGAACAGTGATCGAATATTGGAGAAGCAGGCGTTTGGACAAAGGACGAGCCCTGCTTTTCTTGGAGTCTTAGTGCCTCTAAGATGCAGAAGTGGCTTAGGGGAGCGCCGGTGATGGGTGGTGCCCCCAGCACTCCTAAAATTAACTTCTAAATACAGCTCCATGTTCTCCATGTGTGCATTGTGGTGGCCTTCTGAAAAATTCCTAGCATTCTCTACTCTGATGCCTTTTAGAGCATACAACGAGAATCACTTTTTCAAACTCATGTAGTATCTTTTTAAATGTGCAAAGGATCTCATTCAAAAACTACTCAAGACCCAGGTGCTTTGGTTTTGTTCTTGTTTTGCTTCCCTTTGAAAATGCCAGTTTCTGGGCCAGCCTTGTGGCTCAGTGAGTTATGTTGTGGGCTGTGAGGTTGGCAGCTTATATTAGAGCTAGAGTTCCCACCACTCTGCATCTGATCCAGAGCCCTGCTAATGAGCCTGGGAAAGCAGCTGAAGATGGTCCAAGTACTTGGGGACTCTGCACCCATTTGGGAGACCCAGATGGCATTCCAGGCGTCTGGCTTTGGCCTGCCAGAGCCTGGGCCTTTGCAGCCATTTGGGGAGTGAACCAGCAGATGGAAACTCTCTCTGCTTCTCTCTCTCTCTGTAGCTCTGCCTTTCAAATAAGCAAATAAATCTTTAAAAAGGAAGAAAATAACATTTTTCAGATTAGTACATCAAATAGGTATTTTAGTCGTATCAGTATAACATTATCCCCTGAATTTAGCCTAATCATTAAAGATAGATAGATAGATAAATAGATAGAGAGGTAGATGATAGATACATATAGGTAGATACATAGATAGATGCTAAATACATAGATAGAGAAATAGCAGATAGATAAATTTCTTAATGAAATGAATGTCCCTAGTAGAAAGAGTAGCAAATATAGACCTTCAAGGTTAGAAGCATGACAACTAGAAGAAATATATCAAGAATAATTATGTTAGAGGGTATAGATAGGATTAACAAAGCTCAGAGAGGGTCTTGATGGTTTTGTTTAAGCAAGTGCTTCATTTAAATGCAGTAAGTAGGAGATAACATCAAATTGTTAGAGTCAGAAGACTTTAATAACAAGGAGCTAACTAAACCCTTTTGGCAGTTCCCCTAAGCACTTTCACATTAACTGGGGGATCTCCTAGCAGATAGTATAGTCATTTATAGCAGGGCTATTTGTAATGATTTTTTAATGGAGGACTTTGAGATAATACCTTGGAGGGTGTTTTCAAACTAAATAGTTGCATAAGAGAATCGCTTAAAGGATTATAAGATGGTCTCCTAGAAAAACAAGTCCGTGAGAGGGAGGAGCAGGGTTCAGGATTTGAGCTTCAGCAAATGACAGCTTTATGTGTTGTCTCGTCACCTGCCAGCCAGTTCGTCTCTGGTTGAGTGGGGGAGCGCTTACCAAGCCGGAGACAAGGACCTGCTAGTACTCACATCTTCATATAGGAAGCTTTAGTTTGGAAGATTCTCATCTGAACGTGGTTAACATCTAAGTCTGAGAAGATTTTGTAAAGCCATAGGCAAGGAGCAGAGCAGAGGAAAAGCAAAAAAGTTATGTGTGAGGTAGTGGCTCCTCCCTGGAGAATAGAATCCCGAGAGAGGTGGAAGGATGTGGGTGCACAGTCATGCCTACTTTGGCTGGGAAAAGCTGTCTCTTTTTCTGCTTTTGCATTTTCCTGCTTGGATGGAGCCTTGGGGTATGAAAAAAAAAAATCGTCCAGGACCATCTTGTATTACAACATGATGTTCTGCATACTTAATGGGCTGAATCACCCTTTCCCTTTTCAGAAATCGCTCATGTCCATTAAGCCGTGGATATGGATGACAAATACCATTGTACTTGTCATATCACCAAATGCCACGTTTTTCCAGGCAGTGACGTTTTGTAAGGATGGCACTCTGGAGTACACCAGTTCAAGCCCAAGTCATCTGTGAACTTGAAACTCACCTGTTAATTTTCCAGTGCTGAGAGAGGATTCAGCTCTTTAGGAATTATTCTTCTTAAGTCCATGCCTTGGCTTAAGCTTGAAGTTCAGTCCTATGTTATCCATTAGCTTGTGTCCTGAAGTGAGTGGGGCATGGGACTTGGCCTCTCAAGTGCTGCAAGGTGGTTCCTAGATGAGAAATCGAGGAAACGGCCAAAGCTTCTGGAAGTGTCCACTAGGTCTACAAGAACGTGCTTCTCAGATATGGAAATAGAAGGCTAGTCTCTTACCATGGACATCCTCTTGTCATCCCAAGCCCCCAGTAGGAGAGACCCCCAAAGCTGGATGTGCTATGCACATGTTCTTGATGACATATCTCTCACAGATGTTGATTGAGGAGCACTGTGCAGCCAGTGAAAGACATTTAGCATGTCCAGGGATCGCTTTTGACTCCTTGACAGTGGTGTTCCTCCTGGTGTATCTTTGTCAAAATGGCTTTGGACCCTAAAATTCTTATCCCACTTCATCACTCGTTATTGACCTGAGTGGGCTCTGAGTGGTTCTCAGCTGCTTCCATAAGTCAGAGTCAGCTCCAGAGACCTGAGTATTTGCTGTCACCTCTTTCCACTTACATTTATTTACTCATGTATCCTTGTTAGGGATTGGCTTCGATGGTCCCGTCTACCGGGGACGTCCCCTTTAGTAGGAAAATATGGAGCCAACGGATTTTTTACATAGACTTTGAAAGGTGCTTAGAAAACAGTCCTAAGATCTGAGCATTGTAGGAGGCAGATTTGGAGCTTGTAGAGTGTGAGAGTTGGGGTTGGGGTGGGGGGCTGGGAGAGGAAAGAAGGAAGGATTCCAGGTGGGAATTTCATGTCCCAGGACATGAAAATATGAGAAAGTGTGTGGCACTGAGATATTTTTAAGGAATTTGATTTGACAGAGAACTGGGAGGAGAGACTTGAGGGAAGTTGGTGTGCTGATGGTGGGGTCCTTGGGTACAGCGTGGATAGAATTATCCCAAAGGGTTTTTGCATGGAGGAACGTGCAGTGGCAGTGAGATTGGGTTGGAGGGCTGGATAGTGTGATTGAAGGTGGGACCACCATCAGGATCTTCCAAGTTCAAATCATTCAAGCTCCTACCAGTAGCTTCTAAAGTTGAGATCAAAAAGTGAGTTGCAAAATGGGAACAAAGGTAGCATGTTTGAAGGAAGCAGTGAGGTTTGATGGGATTACACCAGCAGAGGCAGGCAGAGATGGGTTCAAACTCCTACTGGCTTGAGGACCTGGGCAGTTTGCTCATCTCTCTTGGCTGGTTGTTCCTCTTCTGGGTAATGGGAGTGCTGCTACTTCTTCCTCGTGTGGGGGTCAAGGAGACATGAGGCTTTGCATTGCATTGAGGATGATAGTACTCTTTGAAGATGCGAATGCATGTGGCTGTGTACTATGCTTATGAGGAGAGGAGATGGAGAAAGGAGCACTATTGGGACTTGTGTCTTCTGGGTGCTTATTTAGAACTGTTCCCTTGTGTGTTGTATGCTTGGCAAATCTGTATCCAGTGGTGCTCACATGCAGGGGCCAGGTAACAACTCTTCCTTTTAGTGATATCTCTTAAGGGGATGAGTGCAGAGGGTGCTTAATAATTGATGTTGACCAATTGATGTCCGTATATGATGACAAAAGTGTCTAATATCCAATATAAATCGAAATACTAGAAAACCATCCATCTACGTTATTACCGTTTTAATTTAGATCGAAAGGGAAAAATAAGCCCTTTGGGAATTTATTTCTATCTGCAGTAAGTCTATTTTTCTTTTTCACAATTTAGTTTCCTAGAGAACTGAACACTGACATACAAGGTATTTGATGAGCTCATGTATATAGTAGAATCCATTTTCTTTAGGAGGTTGGAGAAATACGGAGAAGAACCAGAGAGTCATAAATCCCATTTAATTCAAGTTCATGCATTTCATAAGAGGAAACCCCTTCTTTATCCTCTCATTTTATTTCCCCTGAGACCTATAAAGAGACGATGTGAGCAGAGCTTTGAAAATGCAGAGAATAGTGCAGAAGGTCTGTAAGGAAATGCCCCTGACTCCCCATCTCCCTGCACCCCCTGTTGTTAGAAGCACCTAAACAACAGGAATGGTGAATCCCAACCCAAAATCGTGCTGCATAGGGCAAAAGCAACGGGGTCCTGAAATATGAGTAGGAGGGCTACATGCACCAGTCCTGCCACGTAGGCACTTTTATATCACCCAGGGGAGTGTCAAACCCGAAGATCTGTACTCGGAACCAATGAGTGGGTTTGCCAGTTTCTTAAATGTTTGTCTACATGAGGAATTGAGCGATTGTGCAGCTAAGTAAGTAGCAGCTCTCGCAGTCAAGTGCTTGTTTCTGCATGGCTCAAGGGCCAACAGAACTCATTTTCCAGGAGAGAGGCAGATGGACTGTTGTGCTGGTTCAAAGAGAAGGCTGCTTTCTTCCCAGGGGAAGTGGCTTCCAGAATGCTGGCCAGTACACCCTCCTGATGCGAGAAGGCCCTGATTACACCATGGGTGCAGAGGATGATTTTTAATTTTGTGCCTTATTTTTCCTCTGGGAGAACTTTATTCATTCTGTAATAAACTGCATTCTTGGAGGCATTTGGTGTTGGACGACCTGTTCTTAAACCATCAATTTCAAGAGTCAAGGAGAGCCAGTCATCGCAGACAGAGAGGGAACTGAGGATTCTTTCATTGCCAGCCAAGCTGGTGATTTGCACACAAGCACCCGGGCAATCAGAGCCTCTCCCCAGGCAGCGTGCACCACGATTTATTGCAGCCTTGCTGTGAATGGAACTGAGACATCTTTGAGAAACCCGACCTGGGCATTCCAGAAGTCACACATGTCTACCTACAAAACCAAGGAAACCAAAGCTTGTTTGGTGTAACCTCGTGTCCTTGACACTGCACCCTGCCAGCCCCTTCCCGTCTCAGAGTCTCACATTTCCAGGGCCCCTGGGGGCTATCGGGTTGGTAAAATACCACCACAACAATCATAGCAACCATTGTTTTCTGCTGCTGTCACAGACACAACAGACTAGGTGAGTTGTAAACAATAGAAGTCTCTTCAGCTCCTGGTTCTGGGGGTCTGGAAGTCCAGGATTAGGGGGCTGCATTGGTGAGGGTCTTCTTGCTATGTCCTAACCTGGCAGAGGGCATCACATAACAAGATGGAGGGAGTGTCAGCCCAAGTCTCCCTCCTCCTTCTTCTGAAGCCATTAATGCCAACATGGGAGCCCATGGTCATGAGCTTTTATCTAACCCTCATTACTTGCTAAAGTCTGACCCCCTAAATACTATCAAGCACGTGAACTTGGAGATGCAGTTGCCAACACATGCACTTTCTCAGGGTCACACCTCAAGCTGTAGCAGACAGTGGAACTCAGCTATGGAGAGGGGACATGACTGGCCTGGGGTCTCATCCACATAGGTGGTGACTCCTAACAATACCAGGACCCAAGTCTAGACAGTTGTCATTTAGCAACCTTCCAGAGAAGTTCAGCATTGTTGTTTTTCTTGGTTATTCTTTTTCTCTTTTGTTCCTTTTTTTTTTTTAATTTTGATCCATCTGTTTCTACGTCTGCTTCCTTTTTTTAATTTCTCTCCAAAATTGGATATGTTATTTGTTTAATCTTTTTTTTTATTTGAATGACAGAGAGACAGAGGCAGAGACAGGTAGAGAGCTTCCATCCACTGATTCATTCCTGAAATGCCTGCCACAGTCGAGGCTGGACCAGGCTGAAGTCCGTGTGACGTTGGGGGGAATTTCTTAACTTCTCCAAACCTTGCTTTTTCTTAATTGCAAGAAAGGGTGATCGTGAAAGCCCCTCCTTTCTTGGGTTGTTGTGAGGACTGAATTTGTGAGAACATCTATTGATCCCTTAGGAGGTGGGTGGTGCCGAGAGCTTAGCATCCCAGAGCAGAGTAGGACTGCTGAGCCAGGCTTTGAACTTCAACGCTGGGCTTTGCGTCGGCCAGCTCTGTGTCTTGGTGTCACTCACCCTTCTGTGTCTCCGTTTGCTAACCTCTCAAAGGGGGTAAGAGGATAACGCTCTTGGAGGAGAGCTTGGTGCACAGTTAGCACTGTGTGTTAGCGCCTACTACGGTGCATAAGCATACACACAAAGTTCAGTAAGTGTATTATTGTTGTTATCATCTAATAATCAATATTCATCATGGAGATCTAAAGTAAGTAATTGATACAAACCAATGATGATACAGAAGGAGCATGAAAATGCTATTTAAAAAACTTGGAAAATTAGAGTGGATTGTAGCCTAGTGGTTAAGATATCTAAGTCCCACATCAGAGCAGCTGGGGCTGATTCTCAGCTCTGGCTCCTAGCTCCAGCTTCCTGCTAGCAGGCCCTGGGAGGCATGGGTGATGGTTCAAGCAGTTGGTTTCTGGACACCCACATGGAAGACCTGGATTGAGTTTCAGGCTCCCGATTTCAGCCCTGGCGCAGCCCTAACTGGTTCAGGCATCTGTGGCTTGAATCAGCAGATGGGCTCTCTGTCTCTTTGTCTGTCTGTCTGTCAAGAGAATCAGTACTTTTTTTATAATTGGGAAAATGAGAAAGGAACAAAATAATGTAAGTTTGGCGGTGCAGGCTGGGTTCATTGAGTCACTCTGCTATTCTTCAGATGTTTGGCTGAGTGTCTGCTCTGTGGGCCAGGGCCGTGCAGAGAGGAAGCTGGACCCCTTGAGATGTACCCAGTGTATTTGTTGACAAGCAAGCTTTAGAGATCAAGGTGCCAGCCTCAGTGGTCTGTGTCTTTCTAGGGGGTCGGTTCAGGGCTCTTTTCCCCGGCCTAAGAAACCCAGGGCTGGATTCATGTAGAAGAGGCCACTTGAACTTGAAGGTAAGGGGCAGGGAATTCTGTGCAGAGCCCTGAGTGTGTGGGAGGAAGTTGAGGAGGAAGGGACTCTGTTCTGTAAGAACAGGGTCATAGCCATAGGATGCATGAAAGGCAGAGTGGGCAGGAGAGATCAGGGGTTCCTGGGGTGGCCCTGAGAGAGAACGCCAGAAGGGAGGGGATTGCCTCAGCTTTCTGAGCCACTGTAGTTGAGGGCAGGTCTCCACCCCTTCTAGATGGTGAGAAACAGAACACAGGCCAGAGGGCACCAACGTCATGACATAGCGCGTAGAACTGCCGCACCAGTTGGGTCCCGGCTGCTCCACTCCCATTCCAGCTCCCTGCTAATGCGCCTAGGAGAAGCAGCAGAAGACGGCCCAAGGACTTGAGCCCCTGCCACCCACGGGGGAGACCAGGATGAAACTCTTGACTCCAAGCCTCAGTCCTGGCTATTGCAGCCATTTGGGGAGTGAACCAGCAGATGGAAGATCTCTCTGTAATTCTGACTTTCAAATAAATAAACGCATCTTAAAAATAAAAAAAGAACATAGGCCAGAGAGCTTCGTGAAGAAGCCACTGGCCTGGAGCTAAAGACCTGGAGTGGGGTTGGGTGTGTGTAGAGTTGTCTGTCTTCTCCAGCACTCAACGCTGCAGCCTGGTCTGCGGGGAAGAGGCTAGTGAGACACCACTGAGAAATTGCTTCCGAGGCCTTTGTGGTGGCCATGGTGGTGGGGGGAGTGGTGGTGGGGGGAGTGGGTGGTGTACAGCGGGGTAGCAGAGCAAGAGGCCAAATCCTGCGAACTGGAGAGAGGTCCGGTGCTGATGTGGCAGGAGCTAAGGAATCCCCCCCCCCCCCCCATTCTGCAGCACACAGGTGAGAGAAGAAACACTGGATCCATGCCAGACCTTGGTAGCTCAGGGCTGAGTCCAGAGTGTGCCACAGAGAGCAGCAAGTTGCAATGCTTTCCTGATCTGGCCCATAGAGGCACCTTTTC
Organism: Sylvilagus floridanus; assembly: GCA_949820135.1. NCBI lineage: Eukaryota > Metazoa > Chordata > Mammalia > Lagomorpha > Leporidae > Sylvilagus > Sylvilagus floridanus. Next base: position 2,571,863 of record OX463243.1, read on the forward strand.
CATGTATTCACAAAGGGACGATGCTGAGACTCACAGCTGGGCCTAGAGGTATGGGGGGGGGGAGAGAGAGGGAGAGAGTGAGGGGGGAGGGAGAAAGAGAGAGACAGGGAGAGAGAGTGAGGGGGAGGGAGAGAGAGAGCCTTGGCTGGGTCTAGAGGTAGTGGGGAGAGAGAGAAGGGGGTGGGGAGAGAGAGAGAGAGGGAGGGAGAGAGAGAGAGGCTTGGCTGTTAGATCTGGGGGATGGGCAGGACAGTGAGAGAATAGCTCCTTGGGGAAACTGAGGCCCACAGTGACTCGTGGACTTGCCAAGGTCAGTGTGGAGGTAGTGGCAGGTTTCAGTCCAGGAGGACTGAGCTGTGCTACCCCTCTTCTGTCTCCCTGTCCATCACAGCTCTTCCTACTCTCTCCCCAGGGGCTTGTTGAGTTGGTTAACTTATCAACTTGGATGTTAGGGTGGCGATGGACATTACTGAGTGTGACACTCTGTTCCTCTTGGGGACCACTCTCGTTTCACAGAACATCTTCTTTCTGTGTTTCCATTCAAACGGGCCACTCACTCTCCTGTCCTGTTAAATGATCTGTGGTATTGGTGATGTGAGCAAGTGATTTGAGATGGACGTTTGTAATACAGATTTCTCTCCTCTTGGTGAATCCAAGTGATCGATCAACCTCAGTGCCCTAGCAGAGAACAACTTTGACTAGGAGCAAAAAGCCAACCAAACTTTGAGCTAAAAACAGAACAGTTGAAGGGCCTTAAGTCTTGTCTTTGTCATTATCCTTTGGGTAATTCTAAAGGACACCACATCAGCCCCACAAAAGACAGCAGATTGTCTCTCTTTCCAAGGTAATCATTCAGCTGGCCATGGAAGCACTTTTTGCTGGCAGTAGGTGAAAGAGAGAGATAAAATTCAACCTTTTTCTTAGACATTTTGATGGAGGAAATTTTGCTATGTCCCACTACGGTGTAGGGTGCAGGTTCCTGGCTTGGGTGAGGCATGAAGTTGTTGAATAGAGGAGAATAAAAGGAGTCCATGAATGATTCAGGAGACTGCTTAATTTCCTTATCTCTGTAACGGAGAAACAGAACGTGATCAATATTGTCAAGGTCACTGTTGGTATTTGCTAAGTCAGCTAGGCTTTCTTCGGGTTTTGAAAACCATCCTCTGCATCCACCCTGATGGGTTTGATCAGATTTAGTGCGGGGAAGGAGAAAGAGAGGGTTTTGAGTGGGAGGCTGGGGAGGTGTTGGAGGACGTGTAGGTGTACTCGACGCTCTGAAGGGGAAGTGACAGCCAAGTTTCAGTCAATGGAGAGACAAATTTAGCTCAGGCTGGAATCTAGGGAACTGAGCGAGGAACCCCCTTCTGATGGCCAATCTGTGCTGAGAGAGCAGTAGTTGTACTGCAGTGTGGATGCTAAAGAGCGCTGTTCAGTGCGGTTCCTCTTCAATGACTTCTGTGTCCTGTTTCAGTGGGCGTTTGCCTTTCAAATGTGGCATCAGCCTCTTGGGACTTGCCTCGGAGACCTGTCTCTTATTTGACTTGCTTGCTTTTTCTATTTGTTGGCTAAATTGAGCTTTTAAAATAAAGACTCTCTGGCCTATGAGTGTCAGAGAAACTTGAGCTTCCTAGCTCTTACACTGAGCACAACGGGTGGAATGGGTGGAATGTTCTCATCTTTTTTTTTTTTTTTTAAGACTTATTTGTTTATTTGAAAGGTGGAGTTACAGCTAGAGAGAGAGAGAGGGAGAGTCAGAGAGAGAGGTCTTCTGTCCGCTGGTTCACTCCTCAAATGGCCACAATGACCGGAGCAGGGTCCATCCGAAGCCAGGAGCCAGAAGCTTCTTCCTCGTCTCCTACATAGGTGCAGGGGCCCAAGGACTTGGGCCATCTTCTCCTGCTTTCCCAGGCCATAGCAGAGAGCTGGATCGGAAATGGAGCAGCCGGGACTCAAACTGGCGCCCATGTGAGATGCCGGCCCTGCTTAGCCCACTATGCCACAGCACTGGCCCCAGTTCTCTCACTTGGATTCATCAACATTCAGAATAGTGTTAGAGATGAAGGGGGGGGGTTGACCCTGTGACCCCTTCGTCTCCTTTGTTCATCTCAGTATGAGGATTTTGACCAGAATATCCAGATAAACCCTTTGTGTTAACTGCCTTTGCCTTAACATTTACGTATATTTGCTTATGTATTGATCAGCAAACCGAGAGAGAGAGAGAGAGAGAGAGAGAGAGAGAGAGAGAATAACAAAAAAGCATCATTTAGTTAACTGACAGTTCTCTCTGCAACTTTCTAAAGCAAAGCTTGGTTCCCTGCAGCCTCAAAGGCTAACAGAGAAGTCATTTGGAAAAGTCCGTCTCCATAGAGTTCCCCTGGATGTAGGCATCAGGGCCAGCTACTATGACATGTTCCAGAGAACACATGTGGTTCCCAGCCAAAATACCATGTGATTATTCTCAAATACTTTCTCTGCCATGGTATCTCCCCAATATACGTTGCCCAGAGAATGATGTTGTGGTATTTATTTGGAGACAAAGCAAATGGAGAAATTCCTGTTTCTGCTTGGATTTTATGATCCTCCGAGGTAACAGCCTGGAGGTTCAAATGCCACATTTTAGAGAGAAAGCCTGCTTTAGAATGCTCTCCGGATTGAAAGACATTGTCTCAAATGCAGCTCGAGCTTGAAAAATGTGTAGACTCTTTCAACAGATGTAGCCACTGGGAACATGATAAAACAAGAGACGGTTGGGTTTCAGATGGGAATTTATTTCTTTTAAGCTTCTCGGTGAACAGACAGGCATCTAAGGGAAATTTCTTTAGCCTCTGATTCTGCAGCCTGGAAGAGAAAGTTATTTTTACTCCCAGTTCCCACCCTGGAATGGGAAAAAGAGAATCTGAGTGTTCTTCCATCGAGTGTTGCTGAATTATCCTTGGCTTTAAGTATGAACCCTGGCAGTTAATTCTGTGGTGGAATATTACGCTCAGAGTTAATTATAACTGTTTAATGAGGCAGATCCCAATTTTCAGTAGATCGTGACCCTTAATACATTAAGGAAGAGAGGCAGGTCACATGTTTATTCAACTGACATTTGGCTAATATGCTTCAAACAAGTTTTGGATATACTGAGCTTATCATGAAATGGACTTTGTCCTGATCACAAAATGCTGATAGTAAAATAAAAAGTGTCAGTATTATTTTTGTCATTTTCTGGCTCCTTGATGACAGTGTCTGTTCACTAAGGGACCCTTCAATTAAAACAACGTTGGATTTCTCTGAACATCACCAAATTGGTAGGAAAAAGCACTGTGCATCATCATCAGTCAGATTCGGATTAAAATGCATTCTCTGCCTCCTAGTGTCCTTGACAATAATAATAACAACAATCTAATAATACTCACCACTTACTGAGCAATTAGGAGTCGAGCCATATAAAATGTCACTTTTCTAAGCTGATAAGTGGTCAAATACAGGGGTTTTCATATTTCTCAGCGTAATGCTGATGCATTGTGCTAACAGCTTTAGAGATATTGTCTTCCTTGATCTTTTCAACACAGTTTCAAGAAAGATGTAATTATTTCTATTTACAGATGAGACCATTCAGCCTTATACAAGGTTGAGAAAATTGGCCCAGATCATAACTTAGTAAAACAGAGGTTTAAACTCTGAGGTCTTTCATGACCTCATTGGCCAGTAGTTTTGCTATAAAACAGACATCAAGTAACTCTCTGAACCTTGATGTCCTCTTCTGCAAATGGGGAGAATGAAATGTCCTAAGAACTTGAGATGACAAATGTAAAGCGCATCCCATGGTATCCAACACGCAGTGAATGCTCAGTATGCTCATCTGCTCTCACCATCACCATCACCATCACCATCACCATCACCATTAGCACCATCACCATCTCCATAACCATCACCATTAGCACCATCACCATCTCTATCACGTACACCATCACCATCTCTATTACCTACACCATCACCAACACCACCAGTCACTACCACCATCACCATCAGCACCATCACCAACACCATCACCAACACCATCTCCATCACCTACACCATCACCAACACCATCTCCATCACCTACACCATCACCAACAACATCACCATCACTATCACCAACACCATCACCAGCACCTACACCATCACCATCACCAACACCACCAGTCACTACCACCACCACCATCACCATAAGTACCATCACCATCACCAACACCATCTCCATCACCTACACTATCACCATCTCCATCACCTACACCATCACCATCACCAACACCACCAGTCACTATCACCATCACCAATACCATCTCCATCACCTACACTATCACCAACACCACCAGTCACTACCACCAACACTATCACCATCAGCACTATCAACCTACACTATCACCTACACCATCACCGACACCATCACCATCACCGACACCATCACCATCTCCATCACCTACACCATCACCATAACCAACACCACCAGTCACTACCACCAACACTATCACCATCAGCACTATCAACCTACACTATCACCTACACCATCACCTATACCATCACCATCACCAACACCATCACCATCTCCATCACCTACACCATCACCATAACCAACACCACCAGTCACTACCACCAACACTATCACCATCAGCACTATCAACCTACACTATCACCTACACCATCACCTACACCATCACCATCACTGACACCATCACCATCTCCATCACCTACACCATCACCATAACCAACACCACCAGTCACTACCACCAACACTATCACCATCAGCACCATCACCTACACTATCACCATCACCATAACCAACACCACCAGTCACTACCACCAACACTATCACCATCAGCACCATCACCAACACTATCACCATCAGCACCATCACCTACAGTATCACCATCACCATAACCAACACCACCAGTCACTACCACCAACACTATCACCATCAGCACCATCACCAACACTATCACCATCAGCACCATCACCTACACTATCACCATCACCATCACCAACACCAGCACTGTCATTACCACCAACACCATCACCAGTGCCATCACTCCCAACACCATCATGGACACCATTATTATCACTGTCTCCATCACCATCATTTCCACCACCAACACCATCACCAACACCAGCACATGACCATCTGTCACCATTACCATCACCAACACCATCACTCCAATCTAAGCTGATGTTTCATTTGCTCAAGACTGTGTATAGAAGGTGTACAATGAGACAGTAAGGGGAAGCAGCTGCAGGGTGTGTGCGTGTATGGTGCTTATTGGTGAGATTTGTGAGGTTGTTGCCCTGTCCACAGGCACTTGTTATACAGAGGGTAGTGGTTTGAGCCTTACATTTACACGTGCATTTTACCCACTTTGCTATCTTCAAAACAAAAGAGAAATTGGGAGAAAATACCACATTGAGAACAGAGGTGTCCATCACAAATTGGCTTAATTGAAAACAACCAAAAAAAAAATTGCTCAGTTGGGTGTAGGGGGAGCGCTTGGGGCTATCAAACTATCCGCAGAGAATCTAAGTAGAGGATTTTATTGATTGCTGTAGGCATGACCTGAGTTGCAGAGCGTGAGTCATAATGAAAGTACTACTGTGCCTGCAGTACTAATGGAGAGGCTGCGTTTTACTTATGGCAGAATTGGAGATGGTGGATGTGGCCACCAGGAATCCTTCCCTGGTGTGTCCCACAAACACCCGGCTGCTGCAGGCCCCTTTACCTGCCCTAGATGTTAGCTTCCCCAGTTGCAAACACAGATGATAATTCCACAAGATAAAAATTTTGAATTTTTTTTTTCATGAAGAGACTTGCTATTACAGCATACATGTAAGCTTATACTACATGGAGATTTTTGCAGATATTTTTATTGGAGAGAGAGGAGATAGAGAAAGAGAGCTGCCATCTGCCACATATTCCTGCAGTGACCAGGACTTGGCTGGGACAGAAACCGGCATCTCCCCTTGTGGCTGGAAGAAATCAAATCCCTAGAGCCATCACTACTGCTTCCCAGGTCTGCTTTAGCGGGAAGCTGGAAGCAAGAGCCAGAGCTGGGTGTTGAACAGAGACACCCTGTTATAGGACCTGCATATCTCTACTACTAAGCTCAATACTTGCCTCAGATGAAGATAGGTAAATGGGTAGAGATATCAGGAGAGAGGAGACCAATGAACAGCAACGTGGTACTCTCAGGAGTGACTGTTAGGCTGGAGCTCAGCACTCTACAGCCTCCAATCTGCCTTTGTAAGTAAAGGTTTGTTGCAGCACTCTCTTGTCCATTTGTGAAGGCGCTTTGGTGCTGAAACAGCAGAGTTGAGTGGTTGCACCAGACGCCCTATGGGGAGCAAAGCTGAAAGCCCTTATTATCCGGCCCTTAAAAGAAAAACTGTGCTGAGCTCTTCTGTGGAGCTTGGGGGTTGAGTTCGTGCAACTCAGCGGACTCCATAAAGCTCCAGCTGCCTTCTTTGTGTCTGGTGATGCGAGTTTGGCAGGGAGTTTTGGAAACTGCAGGTGGTGGTGGTGTGTGTATCCATCAGGAATGTTTGAGCCTTCACCCATAGCACGTGGCCAGGGAGTGGACATGGGCCATTGCTTCAGAATGTGCACGTCCTTGTCCATTGCCATTGCTTATGTGGATGGGGTGAACAGCCTGAGTTCTTTGTTTCACTCTTTTAGAGAGGGGGGAGAGAGAGAGAGAGAGAGCCAAAAAGGCAGTTCAGATGAGTTAACAACCATGCCATAGCAAAATCAATCACACTTCTGTGTCATCCTCTGGAGTTAGAAGTGGCTGAGCTGTTATCGGCTGTTTGAAACTGCACACATTTCTTAGCTTTTCAGCAGTTTTGCTCTGTCTGCTATGGGGATTGCTCTTTTGCAAATATGGTCAGACACATAGAAAAAGTTGTCTCCACCTCGCTGAGTGTCTTTGTCTGGTAGGGTGAGGACAGAAGTAGAAGAAGGAGGTGAAATTTTGAGTATAAAGGGTCTTAGAAGGTCAAGCACAACGGTTGGATCTAACATTAAGTAGGGTGGATTCTTTCTCTCCATGACTTGATTTAAAACCCAGGGAACTCTGCTGCTTAGACTGGTTTCCTTCTCACTGTATTTGGGAAGGAGATAAAATCTGTCAAGAATATGGGCAGATAGAAGCACCGTCTACAGTTGGGGAAATATTAAAACTCCTCTCTAGGCCAGGATTTGGGAACATCTGTGGTTGTTATTTTGCTCTGCCTGAACCTTCCCCCCTGGACTTCTAGCTGAACCTCAGTGGTCATGTGCCCATCCTTAGCTGCAGGGAGTGCTGGGAACACAAGTGTATTGGTTGTTGGATTTTGGATAGCCAATGCGTGCTGTGTGCCAAGGGTCAGAGCAGTAAGCCCTTTCAAAACGTGTGATGTCATAGCTTACAATTTCTTTAGTGTATCTAAAAGTTCAAAAACTATGGCTGACTGAGATCAATAATTTAGAGGAGAATTGGTTTGGTACACTATTTGGGCATCTTCTATGAACAAAGGAATTTCCAAATTCATAGCAGATACTAGGTGGGGTGGCAGGTGTCACATTGCACCATCTTAGGGAACAAAGTTTTTAAGCACTTGCAAAGAACTTTCTTGAAAACAACTGATGAAGTATGTAATTTTAAGTTCGTCTTGCCTTTTGGGTAAGGCTGAATGACTCCCTCCTTGCCAAAATGTGCGAGAAATGTTTTATTGGCTTAATTTGGCTTCCTTTATGTCTAGAGAAGTCATAAACTGCACTTCTTCAAATGTATTTCATAGCTTAGAGTTTTCATGCATCCATGCTGGCTTTCCTTCCTAGAGTACAGTAAATGTGATTCTGCTGCATATGGATCACATCCTGATAAGCATATTGAAATAGAATGAACATTCACTTACAGAGGAAACATACAGTGAGGAGAGGCAAGGACAACAAAGAAAGACGCCAGCCTCACTCAGAGGCTGGCAAACTAGGCCATGGGCTAATCCAAGCTGCCATCTATTTTCTGATAAATGCAAGTTTTATTAGAACAAGCCAACTTATTTCCTAACTACAAAGGGTCTTCAGAAAATTCCTACAAAATGCATATTAGGAAAAGACTCTGCATGGATTTCAAAATTTTTGACACCCAAGCAAAGTCATCCTTTAATTACATTTTTTCCATTAACTCTTTGATGTCTTCTCTTCTTGTCTGTGGTTGCTTTCACACCATGATGGCGGGGTGTTTGTGACAGAGAGTGTGGCCCCCACAGTTTTAAATTATTTGCCAGTTGACCTTTTATAGAAAAAACTTGCTGACCCTTGCAGAACCAGGCATGGGTTGGTTCTGGGAGGGCTGAGCACTGTAATATTTAAGTAAAAAACAATTTGAAAGTTTATTTATTTGAAAGGCAGATCAAAGAAGTGAGAGAGAGAGAGAGAGAGAGAGAGAGAGAGAGAGAGAGAGAGAAAGAGAGAGATCAATCATCCATCTGCTGGTTCACTCCACAAATGGCCACACTGGCCAGAGTGGGGCCAGGATGAAACCAGGAACCATGAACTTCATTCAGGTCTCCCATGTGGGTGGCAGGGACCCAAGTGCTTGAGCCCTCACTTGCTGCCTCCCGGGTTGCACATGAGCAGGAAGCTGGCTCGGAAGCAGAGCCTGGACTTGAATTCCCAGGCATTCCAATATAGGATGCAGGTGTCTCAAGGGACAGCTGAATATGCCACGCCACCAAGATGGCCCCGGAAATTTTTTTAAATGAAGTGATTTAGTAGTAGTAGTTGTATCTTCAGGACTGACTGACAAGAGTCAACCAAGGCTGAGTGGCTTATCAGCAATAGAGATGTGTTTCTCAGGGTTCTGAAGGCGAGGAAGTCCAGTGTGGTTGGATTCAGTGTCTGGTGAAGACTTCCTTCCTGGTTCGTAGATGACAGCTGCTAACTGGTGGAGGGAACCATGAGTTCCCTGGACCTTTCTTGTAGGAAAAGAAACCCTGCATAGATTTCATGATCCCATGGGTGAGGGCTCCCCTTCGTGACCTGCATCAGATATCTCCTCCCTGGCATCATATCTCTTCACACATCCCATACAGATTGGATTTCTTCCGGTTTTTTTTTTTTTTTTTTAGATTTCAAAGTTTTTTTTTAAACTTTTATTTAATGAATATAAATTTCCAAAGTACAGCTTATGGATTACAATGGCTTCCCCCCCCATAACTTCCCTCCCACCCGCAACCCTCCCCTTTCCCGCTCCCTCTCCCCTTCCATTCACATCAAGATTCATTTTCAATTCTCTTTATATACAGAAGATCAGTTTAGTATATATTAAGTAAAGATTTCAACAGTTTGCCCCCACATAGCAACACAAAGTGAAAAATACTGTTGGAGTACTAGTTATAGTATTAAATCACAATGTACAGCTCATTAAGGACAGAGATCCTACATGATATTTTTTAAAAATTGATCAATTTTCTATAAAATTTTCAATTTAACACCAAGTTTTTTTCATTTTCAATTATCTTTAAATACAGAAGATCGATTCAGTATATACTAAGTAAAGATTTCATCAGTTTGCACCCACACAGAAACACAAAGTGTAACATACTGTTTCAGTACTAGTTATAACATTACTTCACATTGGACAACACGTTAAGGACAGATCCCACATGAGACGTAAGTACACAGTGACTCCTGTTGCTGATTTAACAATTTGACACTCTTGTTTTTTTTAAAAGATTTATTTAATTTATTTGAAAGGCAGAGTTACAGAGAAATACATATGCGTGCACACACACACACACACACACACACACAAAGAGAGAGACCTTCCATCTGCTGGTTCACTCCCCAAATGCTCACAACTGCTGGGTCTGGCCCAGGCTGAAGCCAGGAGCACGGAACTCCCTCTGGGTTTCCCACATGGGTGGCAGGGGCCCAAGTTCTTGGGCTGTCAACAGCTTACATTTCCACATATGAATATGATGTGAGTTGGGGGTGGTGGCAGGACATAAGCATTCAGATCAGAGCAGAGGTGTTTATTTTCTTGTCAAAATAATTAATCCCATCTCTGTCTTCAGGAACGTGCCCTCATTATCTCGGTGTTTTTCTCCTGCACTGAGCCTGCAGCCAGGCTAGCGACAGGGGCCCTGATTCTGCCCTCTGCCGGTCCTGTGCCCTTGCACAAGCTCCTTCCACCCTCCAACACTTCCCTGCCTGCTGAGGCTGTGAGAGACTGGGCTATGGGATTCTAAGTTGCCATTCTTCACCAAGGTTTTCTGATTCATTACAAAACAGCTTGCTCTTGATCTTAAACAAGAGGATCCTTTTGGTCTCAGTCCTGACTGGTCTATTTCATTTGGTGCAGGCATTGGTCAGGGTATCCAAGCAAACAGGACCTGGGCTGCTAGTTATTTGCAGCTCTTTGCAACCATAAAACATTAGCTGTTTCAGGGCCAAAGGCTGAGGCCTGAGTCTGCAGGTAAGAGAAAAGGCTCACATGTTTTTGAACACATGTCCTCTGCCAGGAAGTCTTCCAAGCTGTATGCATCATGTCCTTGAAAGACACCATAGCTGCACCATAGCCCAAATGAAGTACTATCATTAGTTCCATTTTACAGATGAGGAAACTGAGGCAGCTTGCCCAGTGCCACGCAGTCATCACATGTTCTAACTTCACAGCCAGTCTTACCTGTTTTCTGTTGCAATAACAAAATGCCTGAGCCTGGATGCTGTGTAAAGCTTAGGGGGCTATTTAGCTGCTAGTTCTGGGGACTGAGAAGGCCAAAGTCAAGGTGCTGGAGTCTAGTGAGGGCTTCTTGGTGCACCATAACCTGGAAGAGGGCATCCTAGTCAGACAGCAAGTGGGCTAGCCTGGGTCTCTCTTCCTCTTCTTATATCACCACTAATAGCCAGTGTGAGGGCCCCACCCACATGCCTCATCCAGTCTTTACCTCCCACAGCCCCACCTCCAAACACCAGCAGCCTGTGCGGGGGGTGGGGTGGGGTGTGGGGAATGAGCTCACCTCCGCTTGACCGTGTCCCAGTGGGTTCCCCATTGTCACACCATGAAGGGGGGTCCTGACGTTATGAGAGAAGTGGCTGGGGTTTCTGGGAATCTGCAGATGCCAGAAGTCAGAACATGACTTCTTTCAATGATCAAATACTTATTCTCTGCCATCCTCCCTGGAGGCTCCTCTCCCAGCCTCCTCCTCCTGCTTCCTAGATTTAAAAAAAAAAAAAAAAAAAAAAAAAAAAAAAAAAACCAAAGCATTCTTGTAGGATGGTTATTGTGGCATTGCAGATAGGAAACCGGGGCATTTTGTGAAACCATTCTCCTTTGCCAAGCCCATTTCTGAATTCTTTCTGGGAATCTGAAAACAAACAAGCAAACAAATAATGTGGAGCAATCTGCAGCAGATGGTTCTTTCGGCTCCAGGTGAGTGGCTGTCATTATATTCTGGGAAATGGAAACCGTTGCTTGAGATAATCATCTGTTCTTATAGCCTACTGCCAGCTAGGAACTGTTGGCGCTCTGATGGTTTAGGATGATAATTTCTGCATTTCTTTTTCTTTTAATTTTATTTATTTATTTATTTATTTATTTTTGACAGGCAGAGTGGACAGTGAGAGAGAGAGACAGAGAGAAAGGTCTTCCTTTGCTGTTGGTTCACCCTCCAATGGCTGCTGCGGCTGGCGCGCTGCGGCCGGCACACAGTGCTGATCTGAAGGCAGGAGCCAGGTGTTTATCCTGGTCTCCCATGGGGTGCAGGGCCCAAGGACCTTGGCCATCCTCTGCTGCACTCCCTGGCCACAGCAGAGAGCTGGCCTGGAAGAGGGGCAACCGAGACAGAATCCAGTGCCCCGACTGGGACTAGAACCCCAGGTGCCGGCACCGCAAGGTGGAGGATTAACCTAGTGAGCCACGGCACCGGCCCGTAATTTCTGTATTTTTAGAGATTCCTACCTGCACTGTTTTCATTCCAGTGCTGGGGAAGTTGTAGATGTCCAGGAAGAGGGGACGTATTGGTCCATGTTCCCTGTTGTGAGAATAATCCCTGTACAGAGGAAACCACCCCCAGGTTTTTGCCATGGAGCATGAACAAGACAGTTCAGTGAGGGTGGGAAAGGTGAGATGGACTTAGGGTGAAAGACCAAGTTATCCTCCTTCTGAGGGTTTAGCTTCTCTTGGAAAAGACAGCTGCACAGCTAACCCATGGTGTTCATTACCAGCGCAAGTCTCTAATTAATTTATTTTATGTTAATTAAGTTTATAATTATATAGTAAAAGCGTTTACTTTCTCCCTCAAGAAATTGACTGAATCTTCTGAAGGGGCTTTGCGACTGTAATTTGGGTGCAATTAGCCAGCTACATTTAGTTAGAGTTTGGTTCATTGAGTTGCTTCTGGAAGATGCTAGACAAATGGAAGTGGTACCATCTTGGAAGTGAGGCTGGAGAGACGAGGCGTGTGCCTGGAGACTCCGCGGCTTTGGCCAGTACTGTAAGGGTCCAGGATTATTGGAAGTAGAAGACCCATCAAGATGTGGCTTTGTAATGAATTATGTGTGTCCATTCCTTGGTTGTAGAACTAGAGAGGCCTATCTGCCTATCTTTACAGATAAAGGCAAATCCTTTTTTTTTTTTTTTTTTTGATGCAAAAAATACCTGTGGTCTTCGAATTGGAACTGAGGTCATGGAATGGATCTCAGACATTTTCCATCATGGATTTAAAAGTGCTGGCCCTTTGGCATGCACGTGTAGAGGGATCCCACCAGCCAGCTGCCAGCTTACCCGTGGAGCCTCGTGCAGGAGGACACATGGCCATCCTGGACAGTCTTCCTCCTGTGTCCCCGGGATGCTCACTTTTTTTTAAATTTTGAAAGTCAGAATTACACACAGAGAGAAAGAGAGCCAGAGAGAGAGAGAGGGGAGAGAGAGAGAGAGAGAGAGAGAGAGAGAGAGAGGTCTTTCATATGCTGGTTCACTACCCAGATGGCTGCAACAGCCAGAGCTGCAATGATCCAAAGCCAGGAGCCATGATTCTTCCAGGAACTGAAATAAGGCAATACCATGTGGGTGCAGGAGCCCAAGGACTTGGGCCATCTTCTACTGCTTTCCCAGGCCATAGCAGAGAGCTGGATCGGAAGTGGAGCAGCCGGGACTCGAACCGGCATCCATCTTGGGTGTCAGCACTGCAGCGGTGCCTTTACCCGCTGTGCCACAGCACTGGCCCCTGGTTTCGAGTCTTCTTGCACATTTGCAGCACAGCCCTCAATGGCTTCACAAAGGGAGATCAAGGTCATGTTTAGCATTAGGCATAGAACATTGATCCTTAGCATGTTTTTGTAATTCATTCCTGCATCGTTTTCTCTTTGATGAGGGGAGCGATCCAGTCGCATCTTTGAAAATCAGGATAGCTTGCAATTTCGGGGGGCTGATGTTTTGTCTAACTCATGGCACTGAGGAAGTCGTCCGGGGCAGTGGGTAGTGGCAGGTCCCATTCTAGTTCCAATTGTCATCTAGACTGTTTTCATCTCCACTGTCAAACTGCATAGCTGGGTACAGGGAGGCTCCTTGATTGGCCAGCCTTGTAGAACTCAGGAGGGAAGGAGGCAGGATTCAAACTCAGGTCTGCTGGCCTTATTTGCTTTGCTTCCTGCAGTGTCACCAGCCAGCCAAGTGGTTTTTTTTTCAGGCATCACTGTGGAATGAATTTATGATATTCAGTTGATGTAGAAGAGAGACCCCTGTGGAGTTAATGTCGCCACAGTAATTCTGCTTCCAATGGTGGCTTTAAGTAAAACGTTAGGAACTGGCAGTTAAGTGGTGGATGGTAAATGTTCATAATTTTGAAGAATGAAAGAAAACCTAATTTATAATCCAGCCATTCCTCTTCTGCATCTGTAATTATACTCTGTCCTTTCAACTAGGGGACATTTTGAAATTTGTTACAGTGTTCCTACAAAGCCATGAATTTTTCCATCACATCTCTTTCAATGCTTCTTGTGTTTCATGTAGATGGTGATGTCTGTTGTAAACTAAGAAGGTGTGTGAAGTTACAAAGTAAATAGCCTTTCTTTTCAATAATTGTGACTTAACAAACAACTCCCTGCAAGTTTTGGACAATGTTCTCTAAAATAATGTCAGATGTTTTCGATACATTAAATTTTCATTATTTAAAAAAAATTAAATCTAGAGTGTATTGGTATTTCAGTGTCTTGGATCTGGTTGATTTTTGTTACAATTCTTAACCAAGCTGTTATGTGTACTATGCCATAACTGCCATCCGTGCTTTATTTAAAAAGGAAAATAAACTGAGAGCTCTGGGGTGTGTGTGTGTGTAAAATTGCATACTGTTTAAAATCCAGCTTTCTCTACGCATACAAATGATACCTGAACAAAAGAGTGATGAGGGAACTTTCTGTGTCCCACTGTGGCAGAATCATCTGGCTCCAGAATCAAGGAGCAGGGAGAATCCATCTGTTCTTTGCAAAGCAGGTATTGCCTTATAAATCCGCCAAGACTGGCACAAGTCTTCAACTGCAGGACGTGGCTCATGAAGACAGCGAGGTGGGATGGCATAGCAGCACTAGCTCTTTCCGAATCCAGCTCTTTGAGGAAATAGAAAGGCCACTGACAGCAGAGGCCTCTAAAACTCTGGACAGAGGCCCGTGCTGTAGTGTAGCCAATAAAGCCACCGCCTGCAGTGCAGGCATTCCGTGTGGGCGCTGGTTGGAGTCCTGGTTGCTTCACTTCTGATCGCATTCCGTGCTAATGCACTTGGGAAACAGCAGAAGATGGCCTAAGTACTTGGACCCCTGCACCCACGTGGGAGACCTGGAAGAAGCTCCTGGCTTTGGATCAGTCCAGCTGTAGCCGTTGTAGCCATCTGTGGAGTGAACCAGTGGATGGAAGATCTCTCTCTCTCTCTCTCTCTCTCTCTGTCTCCCTCTCCCTCTGCCTCTGCCTCTCTGTAACTCTGCCTTTCAAATACATAAATAATTAAAAAAAAAAACAAACTCTGGGTAACTTTGAGCCGAGCTGGCTGTTCTGTGGACTGCCCCAGCCTGAGTGCTTGTAGAAGGCTGGGGCCCTGTGATTGCCTTTGCGCTTTTCAGGTTCCCCATTGAGGGTCTGCTGCAGATGGAGTAAGTTGTCTGTCTGAAGGAGACTTTCCCACGTGGGTCAGCTGCACAGTGACTGGCTGTTACGCCAGGATCCTCAGGGCTCCACCTGATGCAGAAACCCTCTGGGAGCCACGATCCTGCTCATGGTGGTTTGAGTGAGCGGGCAGTCTTCACACTGATCAGCTCTTCAGGGTCTGCCTTATAGACCCGGGTAGCACGAAGCCCGATCATTGGGATTGAAGTTGGGTACACCTCCCCAGGTCCTGCTCTGGGACTTTCAACTTCTTTTTATACCCAGAAGTGTCAAATAACACCCCAGGTAATACACTCACCTGCCCCAGATATCAACAGAGGGCCCACAGGGCCATGGCAGCCCCGCAACACACCCCATCCTCATCTTGGGTGGTGAAGAGAGGTCCATTTTAATAGTATTTTTTTAAAGATTTATTTTATTTATTTGAAAGACAGTTACAGAGAGAGGCAGAAACAGAGAGAGAGATCTTCCATCTGCTGGTTCACTCCACAGATGGCCACAACAGCTAGAGCTGAGCTGATCCGAAGCTAGGAGCCAGGAGCTTCCTCTGGGTCTCCCACATGGGTACAGGGGCTCAAGGACTTGGGCCATCTCCCACTGCTTTCCCAGGCTGGAGAGCTGGATTGTAAGAGGATCAGCCTGGACTAGAACTGGTGCCCAAATGGGATGCCAGCACTTTAGGCCAGGGCATTAACCTGCTGCGCCATGGCGCTAGCCCCAAGAGGTTCATTTTAGTTCTTGCTCTGGGCAGCTCAGATCTGAAGTGATAGGAGTCCTGCTAATGGCTGTTCTGTGGAAAAGGCACTAAATAAAGAGAGAGCATATTTGGTTAGAGGGTCCCCCTCTTTCCCCATGATCTGCTGCCTCTGAGTTTGGGCATACCCATTTCTGGGCATCAAAGGCTGCACAAGAGCCATCCCGCCATGGCCACGGCATCTCCTTCTGGTTCTCACCATGATCTGCACCCCCACCTTGGTCGAAGAGCCAAGCCCTGGGCAGTGGGCTATGAAGATCCTTGCTGGGCAGTGAGGAAGAAGCCAAGTGGCCTGGGAGTGGCCACACAAACTAAGCTGCTTGCAAAGCCCTATTTCCGTCCTCACTTCGATGGCTCCACATGACAGCAAGACAACCCAACTTCCAAGATATTCCTGGAAGACGGCAGAGATCTTGCTTTTCATTCTCCTCTCTTCTGATAGATCTGGGGAATGCAGGTTTATTGTAGTCCCTTGCAAGGCTTTTCAACGGCACTGGTCCTCCTGTTTGCATTGTGGAATACCTGGCGTTTACTTGAAATTTCATTGCCTTTTGCATCCAGGTGACTTAGATGGTGATGAGATCGATAGCACACCTCCGTTCAAGGGAGGGTCATTTCTTCGTTCCTTTGCTCAATTAATTGGAACCATAGGTGGCTCAGATTTCTGGTCTTCACAGCCATAGACAGGGACATTGTCCATACCCCATCCCTGCCGATTGTAGCCTTGGACTTCTGTTCCTGCCTTGGCTCCTTATTGCTTTCATTTTCGCTCTTCCACTACTGTGGTCTCCCTTCTTTACACACTTGAGGTCTACACGCATCAGTGGCAACTGCTTTTTCTCTTACCCCTGCTCTTCCTCTTCCTTGGCCTGTCTCCCAGTTGTCTTCCTCACCGTTGTGGTTGTGATCTTCAAACCCCCATGGGCTGTTCCGTGTGCAGCTTTTTCCTCTGGTACGTTTTGCACATTATTCCCTCTGCCTGGATTGTTTTGGTCGATGGCCTACAGTTTCAGTCACTGAACCAAGCAACTCAACCTGGTGTGTGTTTGAGGTCCGTGGGGATTTCATGTAGTTTTAGGTTGACCGAGTCATAGAATTTACATCGTTCATCTCCTGCTTGAACTCTGTAGATTCCATCACTCTGCGTCATTTATTATGGAGAACCATTGGCTCCGGTATTTTGATGATAAAAATAGATTCAAGTGCACGATCTGTGATAGCAGCAGCAAGTGCAGCAGTGCAAGTCAGCCCTGCGTCTCTGTGAGTTCTTACCCTGCACAGGTTCAACCAGCTTCTGACTGGAAGTATCTGGGGAAAAGGCGTTTGTCCTGAACATGCGCGGACTTTTTGCCTTATTCCCTAAATAATTCAGTATAACAACTCTTTACGTATCATTTACATTGTATCAGGTAAC
This sequence comes from Sylvilagus floridanus, assembly GCA_949820135.1. Lineage (NCBI taxonomy): Eukaryota > Metazoa > Chordata > Mammalia > Lagomorpha > Leporidae > Sylvilagus > Sylvilagus floridanus. Next base: position 2,589,183 of record OX463243.1, read on the forward strand.
TTGGGATTGTGCAGATGATTTAAAGTAGGCAAGAGGATTGCCTGGATTACAGGCAAATGCTACCCCATTTTATGTAAGAGGTTTGAGCATCCCTAGAGTCTGGTATCTGTGTCGATCCTGGAGCCAATCCCCCGTGGATACCAAAGGACCACTGTCCATACTGATGAGAGCCACACCCCCCACAGGAGGGCAATAGATGGGTTTAGTGTCTCAGTGTGGACATAGTGAACATTGAATGCCCCTCCTTCCACAAACCCCATCTTTTCCTTTGTCCTCCATGTACAGGGTTTCTAAGGGATTCCACGGGCCTGGGCCTCGGCATGCTATTGGGATGTTCTGCTCATCTGATGTGAAGTTTCTGGAGTGGTACTGCTTTAGTCCTTGGGTATTTGTCATCAGACCCTGCTGATCCAAGCTCATCTTCCTTAGAATCATTGAATTTTAATTGTGCAATAACTTTGGCTTCCCTCACCCATTCTAGCTTTGCCAAGAACTTCCTGTTTCCAAGTTTTGTTTTCAGTGCATAACTCAACTTCGTTTTGTACAGTTAAACCAGAGCCTTTGCTTTAAAAGCCCCGAGGACTGTCCTCAGCCACGTATTTTTATTTTTCATCTGCAGCTAATAAAGGGGCCGCGGATTTTTTTCCTTTGTCCTATTCCCACACTCATTGTAATTTTGATCAGCATGAGAATTAGAATAAACCAAGTCAGCCAGCAGTTTTCCCCCAGAAGCTTAAAGTGTCCCAGGAGGCACTCACTGGGTGTCCACTTGCCTAATGCTGTAGCCCTCGACATGCTTCTCTAGCAAACGTGTGATTTTATATCAGAAGCTTTGCAGTGACTGGATTAACCCCGCCACCAACAATAAGCAGTAGGTCCTGCCTCCATGTCAGTTTTGTTGTTGAATTCAATGGAGTTCTTCAAAAACAACCTCCCAAGTTTGGCTATTTCTGTTGTGAGTCCTGAAGTACACTGAGGCTTTGGTGCTTGTGTGAGGCAGTGTCAGGCAGAGAAGGTGTAGATACATGCTCTTCTGCCTTCTTCCAGGATACAGTCTGAGATGGCAAAAGCATAAATTCAAGCCTCAAAACTGTACACAAGGGGTGGGCCTTTGGCTTAGCAGTTGAGATGCCAAAGGAGTGCCTGCAGAACACTTCAGAGTGCCTGGGCTTGAGTCCTGGCTCAGCTCCCAGTTCCAGCCTCCTTCTAATGCAGACCTGAGAGGCAGCAGGTGGTGGCTCAGTACTCGGGCCCCTGCCACCCACAAGGCAGACATGGATGGAGTCCTAGCTTCTGACTTCAGCATGGCCTAGCTTGGCTGTTGCAGGCTTTTGAGGAGTGAATCGCCAGTTGGAAGTGTTCATTTGAGTTCTCTCTCTCTCTCTCTCTCTCTCTCATTGAAGGAGGTCTCAGGAGAGTGGATGGTATGAGCAAGTGTACAAACCAGATCCTTGAGAAGCAAAAGTTGTTTTTGGGGAATGTTTGAACAACTTATGGACCCAGCACAGCGAAGAAGAAACTAGACCTGAGTGTGCATGCTAGATGGTCTCCAGTTTACATATGATGATTTGACTTACATTTTTTTATGATGATACAAAAACAATACACATTCCATGGAAAGTGGACTTCAGATATAGAATTTGGATATTTTCTTGGACTGTCTGGTCCAAATCGCATGGTTCAATACTCTCCCACCTTGCTGGGAAGTGAGAGACAGGATCCACAGCTCTGGGTCCGTCCTGTGGCCAGCAGAAGCAGCTGAGGACTGTGTGGTGTGCTGTGTTGCTGAGCTGGGCTGTGTGCTAGGGTAGGTGTATTAATGTGGTTTGCATAACAATATTTTCAATTTCCTATGGACTTCTCTAGCGGTAACCCCCACGTGAGAGAGAGCTGTATTGGGATGTTTCTACTATGAGCATAGATGATGCCTTTGTCTGTCACAAGATGGGCTGTCTGTGTTGAGGTTCTGAGTTTCGATTTTGCCTTTCTCACTTGGGTCTTCTTGGTCATTTCACTTCCAGCAGGTGGGTCAGGAGAGTGCCCTATTCAACAGAAAAGTCAACAACAGCAAGGGATAGTTGTCCTAACAGCCCACAGTGACTAAATGTGCCACAAGTGCCATATTCGGACAACTGGTGTTTGTTTCTGTGGAAGTAAAGCAGTATTGCATCTTGCTCAGATCTAGCTTTGTGAGGACAAACCTCGTGAGTCCCCTGTTTCCTGTGCACCTGCATGGTAGGAGCACACAGAAGTTGATTATTGCATTTTACTGCAGTGTCTCCCGGAAGATTCAGGGAGCACTCAGTGGCCCTGAGCTGCTGCAGTGGCAGCCCCACCCCAGCCACCACATCCTCTCCGGAGTGGCACCAGGCCACATGCAGACGCCCCGGCTGGCAGTGTCCTGCCCAGACTCTCCGAATGCCACATAGGATGGTACGATTTTCTTTTTTAGATAGCAGCTGCATCTGTCTTCCGTTCCCTTCGCTTCGTGTACACTCAGCAGTTTTCCTTTTTGCTCCAGATAAATCGCTGTTAATTTCCATGTGCTGCCTATCCTCGCCATTTTACGGCTGATTGCTTCTGAGGAATAGGAGGAAAACGTGTGCGCGTTTGAATGTAAATAAATATAAATGGATTGGGAGCGGGTGGGGAAAAGGCGGAGTGCTTCACTGTCCTTCAACTCCCGCGCCCCGAGTCCTTGCCTTTCAAGAGGCCCATGACCAGATCTCAAGTCAGCAAACAGCGGAGATGGAGTTTGTAGGCACATCCGGGATTTTTTCCCCTTGTTTTCAACTTTGCGTCGCATTTATCAGCCGACACCTGCTCTATCCCCATTGCTGCTTAGTTAGTGCGCGCATGGGTGGCAAAGTTTCTCTCAAGTTGTGTTTGATAAAGGAGGTGGTCTCAGGGTACCCGTTGTGCGCCATCGGAATGCACCAAATGCTTCAGAATGTCACATTGTCAAAATTTCTATATTTTGGGCTTCTAAGCTAGACAGCTCTCTTGGCTGCTAAACCCTCAAGATGTTCAGCCATTTGTTGTGGTCTAAAAACTTTCCCCTCACTGGGAGAAAATAATGATCTATTGTTTTACATCATGTTGGGGTCCCTTTCTTGGGTTTGAAAGAGCAACAGTGGGTAGAAGTCTCGAGATCCTGATAGGTAGATTGGTGCCCCAGTGGAATTCGCCATCAGCCACTCTCCTGTGAGGTACTGGATACATTTTTAAATAAAAGCATCAACTCTATAAACCAAATTAGTTTTTCAACAGGATGGGAGATTTTAGTCTATCACCAGTACCAAGGTCCTTCAGAAATTCATGGAAAATGGAATAAAAAGATGCTTATTTTTGCTCAAAACATTTTGAAACCTAGGCACAGTTTTCGAAGCCGTGCATTTCCCATGGACTTTTTGAAGGCTTCTTATAGGTGAAGATCAAGGGCATCAAAGAGGAGGCTAACTCACCTGCCTTGAGTAAGAGATGGTGGACGTGGTGGTTTGGTACAGACACTGTCTATGGGTTATGGTTGTAAGGGGCTGGCTTTTCCTCACAAGGAAGGCATCCCCTGTGTTTTCATGGTAGCTCTGTGTGTCCTGTTGCATGGAGCTGAGATCTACTTCTTTGGCAAGGATGCCTTCCCAAAGACAAGCAGAAGGTGCTGCTGAGGGACCCCTGACATCAGTAGAAAGGGGGAAATGCAGTTGCAGCCGGAATGGATGGCAGTCCCCCAGAGCTGGCATCGAGCACAGTAAACTGTATTTCCCAGTTGTAATAATTAACGAGCCTGGAGGGGCTTGGGGCAGGAAAATGGCAAAGAGAAGCAAGGGAGTGGCAAGGTTCCCACTGCAAACACTCTGGCAGCAGTGAGCTCTGACTTACTGTGCCATAAACCCATCGGCAAGAAGGCTTTGCGCTAACAGCGCAATCCATTCTTTCAGTTCTTTATTTTTGAAGCAAATGCCCTCTACAATGTGCAGAGGAATGGCTGCCGTGCGTCAATGGATCTTTTTATCGTGGGGTAATGTGTTCTCTTTGTCTTCGCCAAGTTTCTCCTGTTTTTATTGGCAAACTTGACATCCTTACATTAATCCTGTTGTTTCAGTGAGAAGGAATTTGAGCTCCATCCTTCCAGAACCTGGAGCAGTAAGTTGTTAATCTGTTGGGCTCATCCTATGGGCCACAGTGCACCCTTGAACTTGCTTGGCTTGTGTTTGCCTGGAGGCAAAACTTCTGGAAAAAAAAACTAAAGACAGGGTCTTGTGGGTGACAAAGTCCTGAGATGGTGTTTGGTATCCGCACCAAGTTCTTTTCTTGAGACTTGAAGAGAGAAATGCAGGGGGAATTAAGCTCCTAAGACTCTTTAGCATGGTTGTAACTCATGGTGCAGATAGATGATGGTGACAACAGCTCTGAAGGCAGAGGCACCAGCACTTGACAAGTAGACGCAGGTGGAATAAGCTGCAGAGTGGGGAGGCAACTTCCAGAACTGATCTTGAAAATGTCCCGCAGTTTTCTAGCACAAATCCGTCAATTTTGTCACTCAGGAATCTGATGATAATCATGCACCCAGAATTACGTATACTGGAACTGTCTCTGTTCCTGATGGCTTTTTTTTTTTTTAAGACTTTTTATTTAGAAAGGCAGAGAGGGAAGAACATACACAGAGAAATCTTCAATCTGCTGGTTCACCCCTCAAAATTTGGCTGCAATGGCTGGAGCTGGGCCAAGCCAAAGCCAGGAACCTGTAATTCTGTCTGGGTCTCCTACAGGAGTGCAGGGGCTCAAGTATTTGGGCCTATCTTCCGCTACTTTCCCAGGCACACTAGCAGGGCGCTGGATCCAAGGTAGAACAACCGGGACTGGAACCGGCACCCATATGGGATGCCTGCAACCGTGCAGCATTGTAGGTGATGGCTTAACTCCTGCATCACAAGGCTGGCCCCTCTGCTGGGTTTTCATAAACAAGATCTGAGCGAGCCTTCGTCCATGGTGGATATTGTATGTTGTATGCTACATCCTGTGGGTTGTAGGCTACATCTGTAAATGTGTTATATATATGATATGTACTTAAGTTTAGACAACTCAGTATTTCATGTTAGCATTCCTGAAAGAGAAGCTAAATCCTTGTGTTTCACCAGGAAAGCCGGCCAATTCTCTAGCAGTTGTTATTTTAGAAAAGTTGATAAAATGAAGGGACAGTCAGTTTGGGTAGATGCTGCTTGTAGAATCTAACTCCCCTCTACGATAGATAAGTATCGGAAACTTACTCAGGGTCACTGGCATTGCACTCAGATCCTCCCATCTCGGTGCAGCCGCCAGCATGGGATGTGACTGTGGACGGCGCCAGTTGCAGAAAACCTGTGTGTTTCTTTACCGTATTTCATATACCAATGTTCAGTCGGTTTTTCGGTTAAAGCTAAGGTGCTCCATTACAAAATTCACATTATTCCCCCTGTTTCCACCCTGTGATTATATTTTGCTTTTTATTTTAAAACCTATTCCATGTTGTGTCTTATTTTTGATGTGTATTTACCATGTTCTTTTAAAAGTGTTTGTACCAATGTGTTAATTTCCATTGTTTTTTTTTTCTTTTTATCTTTTGAGTGTGACTTATGTTTTATTTTGTGTTTCTTTTAGGTTTTGTTTTGTTTCATAAGATCCCACTGGATGGGTAGCTGAAATAAAGAAAAGACAGAGAAAGGGGCGGTGGTACTTGTTGGTTGATGCTGCCCCGTAAGCTGGACTCTCGGGACTGCTGTTGGCTTATCTGGGACATGCTGCTTTCCTGGGGGTTTCTGTAGATGCAGGCGGTGTTTGGAGACAAGGACCACATGAAGCCTGCGTGTATTGTGACCTGTGATGGGGGACACCAAGGCAGAGGCGCCTCCCAGGCAGCTAAGCGGCAACTCCAGAAAACATCTCAAATTAATCCTTCTTTCCTGTTTGTAGCATAGTTCAAACGCAGCATTAAAGTGAAATGCCATTGGCTTGTGCTTCTCTCCCGAAAAGTGTGCTGTTTGACCATACTGGAAATGTATTCATTTTTTTTTTTCATTACTTCTCTGTGTGTTGAAGGTGAACTGCAAAATTAAAAAAGAAAAAAGAAAATCTAAATGTAGGAACAGGTCGAAATCTACACTAAACAGTCTAACCCACATAGAGCTCGTATGCCTGCATCCTTGGCTGTTGCTCTGTCATTACCACTGAATTCAGAGGGTGTGTCTTCTCCATCTGTAACTAAAAGAGTTAGGGCACACACACACGCACCAGTGCTTTGGGGGAGTTGAAGTTGCCCTTTAAGGTCTTTTCCCTCACTGCCAGTGAGAATCCAAATTTTCAACCTAAGTGTCAGCCTCATTCAGGGCTAGTGATCGCCTTAAAGTTCACGAGACAGCAGGAAAAAAAAAAAGGAGTAGAAGCAGCTGTTTGGGGCTGTTTTTGCTGTTCAGAGTACCTGAAAGAGTGGAATATATGCATATGGCGAAATTATAACCTGTCCCTTTTTGTGTGCCCTTGGCGATCCACCTGCTTTTTAGAAGTCTGCCCGGTGAGGTGGCCGAAGCGCCCCATGCTGTTTGCCTGATAGAATAGCAGCTTTTCTACTCTGCAGAGGCCTGCGAGCAGAATGGTCGGCCTGCTGTGAGCAGGAGAGGATCCTCTGAGGAGGGGAGGCCCCACTGCTGAGTGTGCAGGGGCAGGAGGGCGCATCCTGCCCCCGGCACACACACACACACACAGGTGGTGGGTCACACTGCTGAGCCCTTCTGCACGGCGGACAGGGCAGCCTCAGAACCCCAGACTGCTGCGTCCCCTCGGAGCCTGACCCCTGCACACCTGTTCATTCACTTGGCCCTCTCGGTGGCCTTCATGCACTCTGTGGGTCTGTACCAGGCAGCATCCTTGTCCTGAGCGACACCCGGCTGCCCCCACCCCACCTCAACTCCCCTTCCCCTCTCTCTTTCCCATGAGCCTCCTTCATTCGTCCTTCCTTCCAAACCAGACCTGCAACATAAGTCCCCATCAGCCCTGACTGCTAGAATGCCCATAGTTGCCATGGCTGAATTGGAAACGTATTGGCATTTAAAAAAATATTTTTTTCCTTTGAAATAATTGCCCATGTCCTGCAGTGCAACCTTAAGGATTTATAGATTTTTAGCTTGCCCAGCATTTGGGGAAACACTGTTTTGAGTCCTATGTAACTGAACCATTCATCTTAATATACCTGGACCCATTTGATAGAAGAACATCAAAGATGAATATTTCATACTGTTATCTCTGACGTAAGCCACTATGTTATTGCTCCATGTGGACGTTTCACAGGGCCCTGTGGATTATAGCTTCTGATGCGTGTCCTCCGTAGCCTTGCCACACAGAAGGGCAGTTCCTCCAGAGCATAAACACGCTGCTCATTTGCAGTTTTCTTTTGGACTCCGTTGGCACGGCAGGGCGCGGCTCTCCATCCATGTGATGAGGTCCCAGATAGTCTGCATGTACATGTACCTACCCACTGCTATTGACAGCTCCTGGCACAACCTTGTGTCCATCTTTCCCAAAGGTGTCGATTTATGAAGAGGCCAGCTAACAGCAGAAATCTTGACCCCCTGAGAGAAAATGTGAGCCGGGCAGGTGCTCAGGATGGCAAATATTTTCGCATATGGGCCATTGGATAAAAAAAATAGTTTTAAGCTTTCATGCTATTCCATAGAATCGTTAAAAAAAAGCAACAGATTGTGTAAGGCTATCTTATAGATTTTTCTCATACCCAAAAGGAAGGGAAAAAAAAAAAAAGAGTTGCATTGAGCACCTCCGAGGATTGCAAGCTAGATAACGCAATTTAATATATCAAAGATCAGTTGATGTCTCCTAGGGATTGATGCGAACAGCAGGCTCCAAGAAAATTGTTGCGGATGGCTCTTGTGTTCGCTGCCTTTTTCTTTTGTCTATGCCCAAAGACTCCAGTCAGAGACGTGGCTTCTCTTTCCTGAGCTAACAACTGTCCTCTTTCATCCTGCATTTCTTTGTGTGTGTGTGTGTCTTTAAGAAATGGGCTGCTTCGGAGCTGCCTTCATGGTGCGCATTGTGGTTTTCAGCATTAGAAGAGGAAGCGGTTGCACTTTTGCTGAGAACAGATCTGTTGCTGTTCAACAGGGATCTGGCACGTGGGTGCCCCTCAGGTCCCCTGTCTGAGCAGAGGGGTCTGGGTGGAGCCATGGCCAGCTTCTTAGAGGGGCTTCTGTGGCCCCGCCCCAGCCACCTGCACCCCATGGGATGGGTGGGTGGGGGAGGCAGAAGGGGCAGGTTTCCCCATCTGTGATTCTTTCAGAGATATGTGAAACCTGGATTTTTATGTGCAGTATCCCTGTTTTTGCAAAGTTGGCTCAGTTATTTTTAAAACATTATGTAGGCCAACAAAACATGTCTGCGGGCTGCCAGTTTTGTTACTTTTGTCTTGAAACACCATCATTGTTCTCTCTGTTGTCTCCTTCTGTCTCTCCTTTGCAAACTCACGCTTCTTTTCCCCTGACATCTCAATGGAGAGCTTTGTAGTTAACAAGCTATGGAACTGAATTGAGCAGCCCAGTGGACTGCAATGTGGCCATCACCTTTGCTGTTGTCCTGTGGAAGCCCAGCCCACGGTGACCCTCAGCTCTCTCGGCGAGCCTGGGGATTCTGCAGCCACTGCCTGTCCCCTGTTCCCTGGGTGCTTCCACTTCCTTGTGGCCAGAGGCACCCTAGTGTTTCATCGGACACAGACCGACTGCATTCCATCAGCATCCATGTCTCCTGGCCCCCGCAGGTGCCATGAGGTTGAGAGCAGAAAAGTAGACAGGTGTCCTTAGTGTATAGTAGTAACCGTTGGTTAACTGGAAGACACTTGTGTCATCTTCAAGACAAGTGGCCGAGGCAGGCTCTATATCTTGTTCACTGTCCCACTGAAGAGAGTCCCTTGAAATCAGAGTCTACAGCTAGAGTAAGAACCAGCCCCTGTCTCCCCAGCACCACCATCGTCACAAGAGATGTCCACCCCATGACGACAGCAAAAGCACCAACAGGAGGAGTGAGGATGGTTTGCCTCTCAACAGGGAAAATGGATCCCAGTTGAAATCAGAGAGAATCCACCCAGAGTGGTCATCCCCACTCTCCCAACAGGGACTGTTAGCATTTCAGGCCCGCTGAGTTTGCTCAGTGGGGAAAGAGGCAGGGTCAGCCCCATCCTGGAACACGGGCCCCCGCGAGTTTGCTCTGACTTTTGGTTTTTCCAGCAACCTTGCATGGGCGCCCAGAGTGGCTGGGCTTGAGGCAGGTCCTCGGGGCAGAGACCGTGCTGACTCAGCAGTCTGGGGGCACCCAGTCACCTTGTCAGATGTGAAGGCAGGCGCCTGCCTTGTCCCTCTCCTTTTCTCTGCTCTATTATTCTCTCAGCATCCCTTGCTGTTTTTTTCTCTTTCTACATCCTCGGGGGATCCCACGACAAGCCGAGAGTGGATTCCAGTTTGTTTGGTTGGCTGCTTTGCCCAGTTATAACAAACACTGTGTTACTTTTTCCTGTTGCAAACTGGCAGGAAAACCGTGAGCAGGAGCTGCGCTTGCTCTCCTCTGGCTTGTCTGGAAGAGTGCATGGTTTGCATGGCCACCTGCTTTGGTGCTTGCTGCGGGGAACTCCTTCCTTGGTTTGGAAATTGCTACACTTGCTACTCTACCATAGACACTCCCTTCACCTTGTTTTGTCTAGACTTTTGATGCACAGGGCAAGCAGCTCAGAGCAGCTATTCCACATGATACAGGCTTCCACCATCTCAGCCTTAACTCCTCTCTGCCCACCCTGTGACTGTGGAGCCCACTGGGGTTGTAAGCTCAACACATCTGATGCCATGAACAACTGTGCAGGAGCTGTTGTATTATGAAGCATGTCCTGCTGGGTTCAGTTCTGCTAGGCTCACAGCACTCAGGGAGCCCTACTGACTTGATCCAAGAGTGCCTGGGGAGGTGAAAGGCTCTCCTGGACACAGCATGGATTTAATTTGCTGTAGGTGCTGACAGATTGCATTAGGCTGACAGAACGCCCCACTCACAGAGTTACACAACAATGATTGTCACAGAAGGCAGCTTCCTGTGGCCAGCCCAGTTCTCCTGGTTTGGTCGTCAGAGGCAAAGGAATTTTCCCACCTTCTCCATTGGTCAGTGAGATCGCTCTAAGTTTAATTCTTATGTTGATGCAGCCCTGTGGCCCCTGTATGGTCTGTAGTGAGCACCCAGAATGCATTAGACCTGCCCACAACTCCCCACCACCACAAACCCATTGACTACTTCCAGAGTCTTGGTGTGCATGCAAATTAAATAAAATTGTGAGCAGAAACAGAGCAGAGTTCTTTTTTCCCCACTTTTATTGTTCCCCACTTTTGTGCCCTTTATGAGAGATTCCCAGGAAAGACAAATCCTTAAGCCTCACCTTTTTTGTGTTCCAATCCTTGTGCCGTAATCCAGAGACAGCCTGTCACTCATTTTCGGGCCTGTTCCCCCCCGCCCCCCGGAGTGGCCCAGGTCTTTGAGCCATGTTTTCACATTTCCTGTAAATAACTGATAATCATTTTTTTAAATTTTATTTTCAAGTGCTGTTATAACACTGTGGATAGACCATAAATGTACTTGCTGAATTCATTCGTTTTTTTAACAAGCCAATAAAGTTTTACAGTTCATCTCCATGTGTCTTGCATTCTCTGTGGATCCTGTTTATTTGCCCTCCCTTCCTCCAACACAACATCAACTGTGTGTCATCGGTGGCTAAAGGTGTTGGAAGAGTGTGAGAAACAGCACTGAGAGTTTGTGCGAGTCCCACACCCATTACAGATTCTGTCATAAATCATCCCCCAAAAGACGGTCTTCAGAAATTTCCATCATCCGTGTGAATTATTTGTTTATTGTTTATAGATTTTTGCATTTGACATTTGCACTGGTTAAAAGGCAATCCTTTAAAAACAAGTTTAGCAGAATTAAAAACACACACAAACAAAAAAACCTACTGATTCTGTGAAAAAACCTTTTGGCATTTCAAAAACTTCAAATGACCCAGATCCTGGCAAGAATGTGTGTTTGGTGTTGTGTTCCTCGACTTCCCCGTGACTTTGTGGTCAAATAAACACAGTGACCGAGGAGAGGGAGGCAGACAAGGGCTATGGAGGTAAGACCTCGTGACACTATTGATTGTGCCTGGTTTGCATCCCGTTGCCCCATTCCCACGCCTGTCACACGGTCCCTTCCTAATTTCCCCTGTAGGAACAGGACTTAAGGGCAGCGTTTGTGGGATGCCAGCTCAGTCAGAGGAGCCTGCTGTCACCTCCTGGTAACAGAAGGAGTTGTACTCCAAATTGAAGACTCAGAGATTGGAAAAGCGAACCCAGTCTGATGCAGTGTTTTATCAAGCTTAGGATGCTGCCCCTCTTATAAGAGACTGGTGTTTAGCGGTAGTGACTTGTGCTTTTTTCTTTTCTTTTCTTTTCTTTTTTATTTGATAAATAGAATTAGACAGTGAGAGAGAGACAGAGAGAAAGGTCTTCCTTCCATTGGTTCACCCCCCAAATGGCCACTACGGCCGGCGTGCTGCGGCTGATCCGAAGCCAGGAGCCAGGTGCTTCTCCTGGTCTCCCATGCAGGTGCAGGGCCCAAGCACTTGGGCTATCCTCCACTGCCTTCCTGGGCCACAGCGGAGAGCTGGACCGGAGGAGGAGCAACCAGGACTAGAACCTGGCGCCCATATGTGATGCTGGCGCTTCAGGCGGATGATCAACCAAGTGAGCCACGGCGCTGGCCCCCTGTGCTTTTTTTCTTAAATGTCCTTCCAAATTTGCCGAGATGACAGCAGATTTCCTCTGATAGGTGGAGATCTCAGACTGTGCAGGAGTGATTCCCAACACAGCTGATAGGGTGCTGGGAAAGTTACTTCACCAAGCATTCCTCATGTGCAAAACAAGGTGATGGGAGTAGTGTTCAGCTGCCCTGGGCCCTTAAAAGGTTTCAAGGAGACAACTCAGGCAAAGCTCGAACATGCTGCGTGGCAGGAGCAGGGGCAGGGTGGTGGGGAGGGCGCACTTGGCATTGCTAATAATAATCCTTTCGAGGAGTGTGGCTGGCATCACCCGTGGGTACGGCTCAGCCAGTGCTCACGGGTCGCCTCACTTGCTGATTGCACAGGTGCAGATGAACGGAAGGAAACTCCGCTCCCGGCGTGCTCTGGCTGTGGCACGAGTGAACGCCACTCAGGAACTTTCCTAGGTGATGGCAATGCTTGTCTCACGTCCCTCTATGGTTCTTCCATGCAGATTGCACTACAGACTTCATTTTGTACACTTAGATGCACCCCGATCTGCTGGGGTCTGTGTTGGAAGGGTTCAGTTAATTTGAACTGTGGTCTGCAATACGCCAATTCTCAAAGAAATGGCAGTGACGTCTTATGCCAAAGATGCCTGACCTCTTATATCACAACTTTATAAACTTGGAATTTCTGACCGTGTGGACAGGGGCTGCATTGACTTTAATTTCTGAGTGGCCCATTGCAAAATGTTTGGCCAAGAATACAACTAACAGACGGAGTGACTGAAAGATTGTTGAAGGAGACTTGTCTGCAGCTCCTCCCAGCCTTGGAAGCAGGTGTGTTCAGGTAATGAGATACAAACAATCAAACTATTTTTTCCTGATCTCTGAGGTCATTTCTGGTGCTGGAGTGACTTAGTCCACTCCTGATTGGTTGAGGTAATACAATTTCTTCTTTAAAAGCAAAAATATTGTGTAATTGCTTTTTTTTTTTTTGCTCCATTAGCCAATTTAAATAAGTGCATTGGTATTTTTATTTTTTATTTTTTGACAGGTAGAGTGGACAGTGAGAGAGAGAGAGACAGAGAGAAAGGTCTTCCTTTTTGCCGTTGGTTCACCCTCCAATGGCAACTGCAGCTGGCGCGCTGTGGCCGGCGCACCGCGCTCATCCGATGGCAGGAGCCAGGAGCCAGGTGCTTCTCCTGGTCTCCATGGGGTGCAGGGTCCAAGCACTTGGGCCATCCTCCACTGCACTCCCTGGCCACAGCAGAGAGCTGGCCTGGAAGAGGGGCAACCGGGACAGAATCCAGAGCCCTGACCGGGACTAGAACCTGGTGTGCTGGTGCCGCAAGGTGGAGGATTAGCCTAGTTAGCCGGCTGGCGTTGGTATTTTATCAGCACTTCTTTTAGGGTACTTTTACCATGGCTATCAGCTTTTCTAACACATGATAAGGTGATCTCTACTGCAGGATCCAGGAGATGGTGACAGACACTGGGCTTTGATTTCTCACTGTGTTCTGAGCTCCCAGTCCTCTCTCCAGCCCTTTGGAAATTTTTTCTAAAAAGTATTTAAAAGCTTAATTTAAAGGCCACATGATTCATTTAATTTCCAACTAAATTTTAATATTAAGATTCATCTAAATTTAAAAGTTATTATGATCATTTAAATAAATTTTTATAAATAAATCTTTTTAAAAGGAGGGGCGGTGCTGTGGTGTAGTGGGTAAAGCCACCTCCTCCAGTGCTGGCATCCCGTATAGGTGCTGGTTTGAGTCCCGGCTGCTGCACTTCTGATCCAGCTCCCTGCTAACGTACCTAGGAAAGCAGTAGAAGATGGCCCAAGTGCTTGAGCCCCTGAACCCCTGTGGGAGACTCAGAAGAAGCTTCTGACTCCTGGTTTCAGATCTGCACAGCTCTGGGCACTATGGCTTTTTGAGAAGTGAACCAGCGGATAGAAGACCTCTCCCTCCTTCTCTCTCTCTCTCTTTCTCTCTCTCAGCCTCTGCCTCTCTGTAAATCTGCCTTTAAAATAAGTTAAATAAATCTTTAAAAAATATTTTTTATTTATTTTTTTACTATTTATTTTGTTTATTTTAAAAAGTTACAGAGAAAGATATCTTTCATCCACTGATTCACTCTTCAAATGGCTGCAACAGCTAGGGCTGGGCGAGACCAAAGCCAGCAACTTCATCCTGTCCTCCCACAAGGGTGCAGGGCCCATCCCCCTTGCCTTCCCAGGGGATCCCAGGCACAGCTGGATAGGATGTGGAGCAGCTGGTACTTGAACCCAGACCCATATGGGATGCCAGCACTACATACAGTAGCTTTATCTGCTATTCCACAATGCCAGCCCCGAATTTTAATATTTAAATTAAAAAAATTTATTTTGAGCTGGCGCTGTGGCAAAGTGGGTAAAGCCGCCAAATGAAGCACCAACATCCCATATGGGCGCCGGTTCGAGTCCTGGCTGCTCCACTTCCGATCCAGCTCTGTGCTAATGTCCCTGGCAAAGGAGTAGAAGATGGCCCAAGTCCTTGGGCCCCTGCACCCATGTGGGAGACCCAGAGGAAGCTCCTGGCTCCTGGCTTCAGATCAGCGCAGCTCTGGTTGTTGCAGCCATTTGGGGAGTGAACCTCTCCTATCTTCTGGTTCACTCCTCGTTGCCAGCAACAGTCAGGTTGTCCAGGCAGAAGCTGGCAGCCAAGAACTCTGGTTTCCCACATGGGTGGCAGAGATCCACGCCCTGCTGCCTCCCCTGGTGCACGTTAGCAGGAAGCTGGAACGGGGCGTGGAGCTCAGACCCGGACCCAGGGTCTTTGCTGAGGGATGTGAGTGTCCCCTTTCCCGAGACACAGAGCGTTTGAAGAACTTGCTCCAGGGTACTTTCTTAACAAGTGGTATAAGTGTAGGTAGACTGACTGTGCTCTTAACAACTCCTGTATGTGGACTGGCCTCCCAGCCTGGCTGCACCACGAGGGTGAGGTCAGCAAGTGCCCTGGGCACTGTGTAACAGGAATCCGTCACTCACCTGCTCGTGTGGGAGGAGCCGGCGCCATAGCACAGCAGGTGGAATTGGCTTCTTGCATAGGAGGGCCACTTTGAGTCCCAGCTGCTCCACTTCAGTGCTAATGCACCTTGGAAGGCCTCAAAGAGATGGCCCAAGTGTTTGGCCCCCTTTACCCACGTGCTAGACCAGGATGAGTTCCTGGCTTCTGGCTTTGGTGTGGCCCAGTTCTGGCCATTGCGGCCATCTGGGGAGTGAACCAGTGGATCTTTCTGTCTCTCTTTCCTTTTGTGTCTCCCTCTCTCTATCACTCTGCCTTCCAAATAAATAAATTTTTTAAAAGATTTATTTATTTATTTGAAAGAGTTACACGGAGAAAGAAGGAGAGGCAGAGAGAGAGAAAGAGAGAAAAAGAGAGAGAGGTCCTCCATCTGCTGGTTTACTCCCCAGTTGACCACAATGGTCGGAGCTTGTGCTGATCCGAAGCCAGGAACCAGGAGCTTCTTCTGGGTTTCCCACATGGGTACAGGGGTCCAAGGACTTGGGCCATCTTCTACTGCTTTCCCAGGCCACAGCAGAGAGCTGGATCGGAAGTGGAGCAGCTGGGACTCGAACCAGTGCCCAAATGGAATTCTGGCAATGCAGGCAGCAGCTTTACCCGCTATGCCACGGCACCAGCCCCATAGATTCCACTCTTGAATGAGCCATCCAGAGGGAACCCACCTTGGGGCAGGTGTCAGAGTGGTGGGAAGCCATGTTGGAAGACACTTCCCGCCGCCTCCGTGGACAGGCTGCAAGGCACCAGAGGTTTCCTTTGTCTTCCCAGCATCGAGAGGCAGAGCAGCTCAGTCGCTTCCACCTTCCTGCCCCCCGAATGTCCTGTCTGGCAGCTGGTGACCGAAAGAGATTGCCAAGGGCATGTGCCAATTTTCCAGTCGTTTGGTCAAGTCCATCTCACAATGCACAAGACCCCAGGGCCCGTGTTTACTGAATTAAAATCTCTGCCTGCCCATAAGCGAAGGAACAGTGAGTTCTTTCGCTCCCTCTCCCTTCTTTTAACGTTTTTACTCTGTCTACAAGCAGGAAAGAGAACAGTCTTTGTGCTTATTTATCGCCTTTCCGTCCCTTTTTAACAATTCTCATCAGACTCGCTGAATTGT
This sequence comes from Sylvilagus floridanus, assembly GCA_949820135.1. NCBI lineage: Eukaryota > Metazoa > Chordata > Mammalia > Lagomorpha > Leporidae > Sylvilagus > Sylvilagus floridanus. The sequence goes on from OX463243.1 coordinate 2,605,155, forward strand.
TAAATAAACACGTAGACTATGGTGGTTAGGTCAACGGCTTACCTTGTAGCTTCAAGTAAGCACGAGCAATTTCATTGAACCACTTGAGTCTGGATGGCAGGTGCCGGGTCACCAGCACCGTTTTACATTTGGGGGGATTCTAGTCTTTTCTGAGAATTAGGACACGACCTCTGGGTGGGGGGGGGGTACACCTGACATTTCAGAGACTTCTCCCTGGGCAGGCTTTTCTCTTTCATGTATTTCAGGCTCCTGGGTTTCGGGGAGGTGGACTACCTTGACTACCTTTCCGTTTATCTTGTCTTTACCCTGTTGAATGTCGTGTCTGATTCCACTTTGGTGAGGGCTGTCGCCTCTGACCAGTGGAATGCACCTGGATCCCTGGGAGGAGGGCGGCAGTCAGGACTCACCTGCTGTGTTGTGTCCATGGAGGCTCCAGCTGCCCTCATGGTTCTCCCTTGTTTCTGGAGGTCTGCTGGACAGAAAGCTTGTTCTGAGCAGCTCCAGTGCCACCGTTCTCTCCACTTGTCCCTCCATCCCCAGAGGTGGCAAAGTCATCTCCCTGTTGTCACTCTCTCAGTGCCTCACCATTGCCTGCGTGCCCATTTAACCTACCTGCCATTCTCCATGTACTATCTGCAGCGTGTCCTTCATTTAAACCATCGAGGCTCATTTCTTCTCCTTGATGGGCTCTCAACAAAGCCACATACGAAATTGCTTTAATCCACTGTCTCAGATTATTTACAAGTCTATTCAAAACCTACTAAACATTTTTAAAAATAAATTAATTCTGGGGCCAGTACTGTGGCATAGTGGGTAAACCTGCCACCCCTAGTACCAGCATCCCATATGGGCACAAGTTCAAGTCCCAGCCGCTTCACTTCCGATCCAGCTCTCTGCCATTGCCTGGGAAAGCAGTGGAAGATGGTCCAAGTCCTTGGGCTCCTGCATCCACATGGGAGACCCAGAAGAAGCTCCTGGCTCCTGGCTTCAGATCAGCACAGCTCCAGCTGTTGCAGTCCAACTGGGGAGTAAACCAGTGTATGAAAGACCTCTCTCCCTCTCTCTGCCTCTCCTTCTCTCTCTGTGTAACTCTGACTTTCAAATAAATAAATAAATCTTTAAAAAAAAGGTTGTCTTTTAAAAATTAATTAATTCTTTGAGAAGCAAAGAGATAAAGACACAGGAAGAGAGAACCCACAGAGATTGCCTCACTCACTGGTTCACTCCTCAAATGCCTGCAATTATAGCCAGGGCTGGGCCTGGGCTAAAGCCAGGAGCTGGGAAACTCAATCCAGGTCTTCCACGTGGGTGGTAGGGATCCAATTTCTTGAGCCATCATGGCTGCCTCCCAGGTTGTGCATTAGCAGGAAGCTGGGAAGAGAACCTAGATACTCTAATATAGGACATGACCGTCTTAACTGTCTTGACTCCTGGGCTAAACACCCACCCCCAGTAAGGACTTCTTAGATACTGATTATATGTTATACATGAGCTAGACTCTGGGGATATCACAATAAGCCAAAACTCATGAGCTGTAGTCCTAATGGCAATGTCTACAGCCTTGGTATATGGTTGTTCATAATTTACTTGGGAGATAGCAACTGATTGGAAAGTGAAGGGGCTTGTCTAAGGACACACAGATCTGGCTGCCCATAAAATCCCTGCTTCTGAGTTTGCTAACTGTTGAGTCCAGAGGTTTTCCTTGACCCTGGTGGCTCGAAGGCTGCAGATTCCGAGAGAGCCATGGGACCCCTGTTCTTCATTTTGGTGAGCTGTCATTCTTCTTGACCTGATTCAAACTGATATAAAATGTGCTACCTATTTTCTCTTTTTTCTTTCCCATATATCTTTTTTGTAAATCATTTCCTCCTCTCTAGTTCTCCTTCCACTCAACAGAAACACCACAAATATCACTTGCCCTTTCTTTAATGTTCATACATCAAGGCTTTAAATTAGGATGGGTGTTATATGCTTAAGAGAGAGATTAAGTGAATATGTGTGTGGAGGGAATGGGGAGAGAGAGGGAGAGAGAAAGTCACAAGCAAGGAGAGAAAGCAGTCATCGCTCCCTTTCTGTCTCACACAAGTACCACACACACACACACAGAGCATGGGAATAGTATACCCTCTAAGCCTTGTCTGATTAAATGGGACTTTAATCCCAGTGGTTATCATTTATGCCATTATCACCTTCCCACTGCTCACTGTGCTATAATGCTCAAGGTCCTTTCAAAAATATTCCACATTGGGTTTTTTTTTCACGTTGTGTTTTTACTTCCTTATAAATAGCAAGAAGTTTTGCTGAGGAAAAAATGATTACAAATCCCAAAAGGTTGGTGTTCCGTTCTGAGTTCCAAGATGTAAGGATTGAGTGGATTTGAAACTTGGCAAAGTGTCTGACTTGGCAGAGACTTCCATCCTCATTGATGACAGCTTGGGAACCTTCCATGTCCCAGGATTTAGAAGTGATGCTGCTGATTTGGTCTTCCCTTTCTCTTTTGCTGTGAATTTCGAAATAACCAGCCTGCAGGTTTTCTTCTACTGTTAACTCAGGAAGGAGGGAGGATGGAAGGGCCAGAGGCAAGGTCCGGGATCTTCCTGGTGAGAATAGTTTGTGTTTCAGGGACCCCTGATGTCCGTATGCTCGGCAGAAATCTGTCCAAGTGGAGAAGCACCTAAGAAGTTGCCGTTGTCGTCTTCTTTCTCTTTTTCCACTCCTTTTTCTCTTTCTCTTAACTCAATACTCAGTTCCTTACAGCTCAATCACCTTATTTTCTTTTTGTAAATGCCTTTTTCCTTGGCTTCATGCAACATGGAAATTGGGAGCCTCCCTTTATTCAGTGGAATTGATATATGTTGCCAAGGACAGGCAGTAGGAATTTCCAAATAAAATGTGTCCCCTATGAGGTAGACATTAATGGGGCCAGCGCTGTGGTGCATGGGTTAAGCCACTGCCTGGGATGCCAGCATCCCACGTCGGAGCTCTGGTTGGAGTCCTGGCTGCTCCATTTTGGAGCTCCCTATTAATGCGCCTGAGAAGACAGTGGAAGATGGCTCACGTATTTGGGCACCTGCCAGCCACATCCAAAACCCTGATGGCATTCCGGGCTCCTGGCTTCAGCCTGGCTCAGCCCCATGTGTTGTGGCCATTTAGGGAGTGAACCAGCAGACGGGATACTGCTGTCTCTTTCTCTGTTTCTCCTCTTCTGTCTCCCTGACTTTCAAATAAATGAGTAAATATTTTTTAAAAAAATGAAGAAGACACTAAGATGAGAAAATTTGGGGTGCAATGCAAGTGGAATCTTGAGTGACTGTGAGAGGAGGAAGCTTAGGGCAAGTACCCTGGACTGCTATTCACTCTAAGGAAGGATTGGCAAGGTTGTAAGCCAGAACTGGCCACGAGAGGAGTCCCTTTTCACCTGGGATAGGTCTGCCTTAGCGTTCCTACAGCCCTCCCTCTTCAGTGTTGGAGTAGCTCTTGGGGGAACCTGACCTCAGTGAAGTTGAGAGGGTGGTTTTCCGAACTCAGCAGTTGAGATTCTTGGTCCATTATGTCCCCTGTCATTGAAGAACTTGCAAGGTGCATCCTCATGGGTCTCACATGACAGATGCAGTGTAATCTGAGCTCCACTTAATGGCTGCGCTGGTTAACTGCTGTCCTCTCCTCTCCCCCCTTTCTGGAAAAATATGATAACCCATCTGCACAGGGCCCTCAGCACACCCAGAGGGGCAGCTGGCTCCCAGTGTTCATGGGAATCTTTGCTTCCCTAAGTGCCCTACAACCAATTGCGTTGGTTAAAAGGGCTTCCACTATCATCATTCTTAAAAGGAAAAGAACAGCCCACAGATTGAGCAAGTCAACATTTTGAACTGTTTAAAATGTCGTTTTTGAACTGTGGCCATATTTTTATTTATGGCAACATAAAACAACATCTGAAACCAAGACCTGTTTTTGTTTTTCTCGCCTAAGCCATGAGATTTGATTTCACTTCATTTCGTGTTCCCCGCCGTCAAGCAGATCTGCTATCATGGCAGCTCTTGTTAGAGATTTGTGTTCTTTCGGGAGAGTGTTTATGGAAGTGCATATCAGTACCTTGCCAGGCATGAGGAAAGAGTTGGAGGGGAACAGAGCCACGCATGCTCTTACACAATTATTCACCCCTGCTCTCTCCAGCAGCCCTCAAGAAAAATGATGCCTTATTAAGAAGCTGCAAATGCTGAGTCCTTCCTATGTGCTGGGTCACAGCTTGCTGACTGAGGTGGCAACAGTGACAGGCTGGCCCACATGCCTGAGTAGGGGGACTCCTGGGACCAGCCCCCTGCAGGGGGACTGAGCTGCCCTTAACTCCAGTCCCTGATGCTGGTCCAAGTGCAGGTTTAGGGTAGCCAAAACCTTCTTATTTTTCAAGACAAGGGGCTATCTGAGTTCTCTTGTGAAATTTCCCAGTTTTTAAATGTTGGCAACACCCTGAACATTTTTAAAAGTCCTCTGTAAGCCAAACACAATATGTCTTGATGCCAGAGTTTGCCTGCCGTGACCTTCTGGCTGGACACGCTGCTGATTGCTTTCAGACGTGGTCATTGTAGACCCTGCCTACTTGCTAAGTCTGCCTCAGATGGCTAGCTCTTGTTTCCCTACAGCATGATGTGAGGGAAGAGAATGGCCTGGTTCTTTCAGAAGTGGGGACAACCAGATAGGAGCTACAAAGGTACTCTGGAGCCAGCACCCTCCACGCTGCCCCAGGTGGGCTCCTGGGTGTTATTTTCTCTTAATTCTCTTAGTTTGGTGATTTCATGTCTGAGCTACAAGAGGAAGGAGTCCCAGGCTCATGACACCTGCTTGTCCTGGCTCTGTGAGGTGAGATCTTGCAGGGAAATGGGCCAGCAGGGTTACATGTTACAGTGTGGTACTCCAGCATACTGTTTTCTTCAAAGAGGTGAAAGATATCCATGCATTGGATTTAGAGACACATTTTCTAACCCCCAACTAAGGTCATTTGAAGGCTGTCCACACGAAGTAGGGGGAGAAGGCAAAAGCTGTGACACCATCTGCTAACCCACCCCTTCGGACACTGAGGGTCCCAAAGGCAAAACAGCCTCAGGTTCTTTCTTCAACTGAATTACTCACATCTGCCCAGGTGGCCCTGTGCCCTCTGCTGTGGTTCACGGCCTGCTTATCCCCTCAACTCTCTGGGTTAACCAGGATGGCGTCCTGCCCACCATCCGGTGAATGCTGTCTTGAAATCAAGCCAGTCTCTCCAACACCTTTCAATCATGTCCCATCTTTTTTCCACCTCCACTTACTGCCTTTTCCTTCCTGTAGCTCAGGAGGGGAAAGCTGGCCTTTCTCACCGCTCTTCTCACCAGGTTTGCACCTGCTGCATCCCACAGTGTCCACTCAGTCCTGTTCTCACAGCCCTTCAGCAACTCGCACAACCATTTAGGTCAAGACCAAGGGTCTCTCAAAGAGCATCCCAATTCTGGGACATTTACCCTCCAGCCATGGCTTCCCCGACCACCACATCTGTCCCACGTTGGTTCCTTGCTTGGTTTGACCTCTTGCCTCCCTTTACCCAGAATCTTCCTCTATCAGAGACTTGTCACTTACTGATTGTGTGACCTTGGACTTGGCACTGAACTCTCCAAGTCTCAGATTCCTCCTCAGTGTATGACGTGGTGGATATCTACCTTGTGCGGTGGCTGGGAGAATCGAATGGGAAAAAAGTCTGGCCAGACACTTGGGTGGTGTGTGAGATGTTGTAGGTTCTCAGTAAGCAGAAGCAATGGCAATGATCGTCAACAGTGGAAAATGATTATTATTATTTTATTTTATTATTGTCTTTCAAGGGAACCCTCCCTGCCTCCTTGCCTGCTAGAAGACATTGCAGAATGCGCCCCACACAATGGACCTTTCTTTCCCATACTTTTGCATTTGTGTTGTGCCAAGTTTACTCCTCTGGCAAGGAGAGCCCAGGGTTCTTTATTTCTACATGAAATGGAATTGCTCAAAGCATCGGACCACACGCTGCTCCTGTCCCAGACGCCCGCTGTGCTTTCAAAGAAGCAGAGCAAATGTGGATCTGAGTTGAGTCCACTTTGTCGAGATGTGATGGCTGCTTGGGACTTCGGGCGGAAAGTCTTGCTCAGAAATAGAGAACATCAAGAGCACTAAAGTCTTCTTAGGATCCTGGATAAAGTTCCCCAGGACGAGTGTAAGGACATTTTCTGTGGGAACTTCTCCAGCACGCAGAGCTGGATAGCCACGTATTAGCTTCCTAGGGCTGCTGTAACGAGCTAGCTCAGCAGCAGGTGCCTTAAACCGGAGGGACTGATTCTCTCAAGAGTAGGAGACCGCACCTCTGAAATGGAGGCGCCGGCCACGTGGGTTCCTTCTGCACGGGCTGGGCATCACTAACTTCTGGTAGCTGCTGGTGATTTTTAGCACTCTTTGGCTTGGACACACACCACTCCGGTCTGTGCCTGTGTCTTAACCTCTGTACTCCTCTCCATCTTAGAATAATTGTTATTAGATTTGGGGCCCACCTCATCTCAAGTCCTTCATCACAACTGCAAAGACCCATTGTTCCAGAGAAGATCACCTTTACGGGACCCAGGGGATAGGGGGCTGGACGTCCCTTTGGCAGGGGGTCGCTATTCAACCTGCCTCACTTGAGAACAGAGCCTGGGCTGAGAGGTTAGTAGCACAGTAGAATTTGTGCATGATGTGGATACCAAGCAGATCTGAGTTCCAACCATTGTTGACCCATGCTGAGGATTTATTCTTTAACCTCTCTACGTCTCAACTTCCTTCTCTGCAACACATGATACTAATGTCCACTGTAGAGGTTGTGAAGATAAGAGTGCGTCTGACACGTGGTAGAGTCCCAAGATGGTTGTCATCTAGAGTAACAGCCACCGCTCGTTCATTCATTGAGTACAAAATTAAATCTCAGGACACAGGTGAAGGAGCCACACCACAGGGCCCTTAGTCTTAATGCACTTAGAACTTCCATGTTTGTTGAATGAATAAACAAGTGGTCCAATCTGAAGTCTACTTTCTTTGTCTTAAGTACCTGCAGTCACCTGGGCTTGCCCTTTGAAACAGTTTCCTGCCTGCTGTGGGAATTATGACATCATACATTAAAAAAAAAATGAGAACAAAAACAAAAAGTCCTTTACTGGACCATTCTTACAAGTGCTCAAAGATTTTTGTTTTTGCATTGTCATTCTTGTCTGTGGCCACAGGAATGGGTTCATAGGAAATTCGTAACAAGAGGTTTCCTATTAACCTAAGGAAAAAATGAAAACCTTAGAGCATAGAATGGCCAACTCCAGGGGCTGGGAAGGCGACACGCTGGGGGCGGGAGCTCCCAGGGGCTGGGAAGGCGACACGCTGGGGACTGGAGCTCCCCGGAGAGGTGTGTCTTACTCCAGGTGGGCATCTTCTGCTCATTCACTCATGCACCTACGTACCGAGCACCACGTCCTTGTCCTGCACTTTCCTAGGTGCCGGGACCACAGGGGACATCTCCGGCTCCCATTGCCTGGTCCCTTTCTGCCAAACAACCTCCTTTTGAAAGAAGAGAAGGCAAAAACGTGTTTTTTTATATGTGGCCCAGCAAGGTACTTTGTTGAAAGAACACGGTGTGGGCCAGGCGGAAGTTGCCTCTTGGCTCCATGTGGCCTGCAGGGTGGGAGTTTGTGACCGCTGGGGTGGCACCCTGTGACCTTGACCTTCAGAAGCAATCTTCTCACACCTGGTTTTAAATCAAATTTTCCTTGTCTTGGCTCTTGCGGGAGGCTGCTGATGTTGGGTGCACATGGTACGTGTCCTCCTGGGTTTAACAGTTCTTGGGGGCTCCGGCCCTGTGTTTTCAGATGACCTTACATAGCTAAGCATCTTTTCCTTTCCAAACCCATCCTCTCATCTGTGGTCACTTTCTGCTGTCCTCTCGGGCTTCCAGAAAGGCTCCTAGGGCTGTCCTCTGCCCCTCGGCGTGCCTTCCTTGAGGGTCGGGATCGGCCCAAGTGCTTGCCTCTCAGCGTTTCTTTCTGATTTTACCAGCCCCATTTTCATAGCCACTGAGCTGCACTGACTCCCAGCCATAGGTGTGATATTAATCTCTCCCCTAGGGACGCAGATTTAATAGATTTTTTTTAATTAACGTTTTGTAAAATTGGAGCTGTCATGATTTGTGGCAGACAGATACAAATGTCTATAATTACATTTTTGGCACTACATCTGGGGAATAGTCTAGAAATGTTTGTTTTAACCCTTCCTGGAACGTTCTGATTTATGGGCAGGCCTCTGTATGCACACCTCCAGGAGGCCCCGTTGTCATGACAACGCAGAGCATCATTTGTCAAGGAGCTATAACTTTATTCTGAGTTGAAGCTAAAAATTTATCTTTTTGGATTTATTCTCATGACAGGGAAATTTCACATTTCCATAGATGTGCTGCTTCTCCCTAATTCTATTTGTCTTTCCAGAGACTTGGGCTTCAGGTAAAGATCTTCCCGAGAAAAAGACAAATGTCCCGTCTCCTCCCCTCCCCCACCTCACACCATAGAAGAATTCTCTTATCCATCCAAAGAGAACTTAAATGACTCATTAATCCAGAGAGAGAGAGAAAGGGAGAGAAAGAGAGAGAGAAAGAAAGAGAGAGAGAAAGAAAGAGAGAGAGAGAGAGAGAGAGAGAGAGAGAGAAAGGAAGGAAGGAAGGAAGGAAGGAAGGAAGGAAGGAAGGAAGGAAGGAAGGAAGAAAGAAAGAAACTTGAGTATCAGTTGGTTCAGGAAGATCTAAGGTTCAAAGCAAGGGGAGAAAATGTGCCTGAGTCCCTCCTTCCAGCTAGAGACCAGTGGTAACTATTCAGTTACCACACCACATTTGTCCGTACGATCTGTGATTCCTGGACAGCAAACTCAGCGTCTGTTACCTGAGCCAGGAAAAGCTATAAAGGAGAGTCATGCGCTGCTGTGGAGGTGAGAGGTGGCGTGCCCTGTCTGAAGGGGGGAGCCACCTCCTAGTTTTGACCCATTCTGCACCATTATCTTTTACGTTTTAATTTTTATTATGTTTGTTTGTTTATTAAAGAGAAGTCCTAGCCAGTGAGGACACAATTTTAGATGTCCATGTTCCACATTGGAGTGCCTGGGTGTGGTACCCTGGTTCCAGACTCCGCCTTCCTGTTAATGCAGTCCCTCGGAGGCAGGGCTGATAGCTCAAAAATTGGGTCCCTGCCACCCACGTGGGAAACCTGGATTGAATTTCCGACACTGGGGTCTTTGGCCCCAGCGGGAGTGCGTTTTGGGCATTTGGAGATTGAACCAGTGGATGCTCTCTCTCTGTCTCTGTATGACTCCCAAATAAATAGAGATGTGACAAAAAAATAAATAAATAAAAGGGAACTGACCAAAAAAGTAGAGAGGGAAGCCAGAAATTTTCCATTGGTGCAGAATTCCCTGATGTGAAGGCATTGGCGAGTTAGGTGAGGAGGATTTTCTAAAGAGGTGATAGTCCAAGCAAGCACCTCTGGGGGCAGGTGTGCTCTGTGGGCTGCCAGCCGTGGCTTCCACCCAAAGGCAGACTCCTCCGCCATGCAGCATGGCTTGGTTTCTCTACATGAAATGAGTGAATCAATCATTTCGCTCTCCGGCTCTTCTCGGGATCCAATCTGCTAAAGGTTCTTGCTGTTGGCCTCTCTGGAGGTGATTCCGACCATCTGCACAGTGGGAAGCTGTTGGCTCCAGACCACATGTGAGATGGGTTCGCATAGGACCCACGCACTCCTGCCTGACACTCTAAGATGGGTGGGGGAACCCATGAGGCGCCTCCTGGGGCTGCTTCTGGATTTATGATGCTCTTTTTGCCTTTGGAGAGATGGGGTTGTGGAATCCTCTCCATGAAGCCCGTGTTTTCTTTCTGTATGGGGATCTCCTGTATGACAGCTGCCTTTCCACAAGAGACATCAAAGATTTTCCCCCTTCTGTCCTGGATTTGAGAGCGTCTTGCTTCTCATCCATCAATCGAGTAGCTCTCATCTGTATCATCTAGCAATTTTTGGGGACCATGCCATCAAAAACATCTTGAGCAAAGCTGCTCCATGGCTGTCAGTGAGTGATTTAGGGAACACCCACCAGATCTTACGGGGGACACCTGTCGCCTACATGACCCACCTCCCTCACGGTGGACACCAGTAACCTCACTCAGAGTTTGAGTTCAGACATCCTGTCAGTCATACACATTCAGGCTAAATGTGGAGACTTTATAGTAGCTCTGGTCATAGAGCAGGTTAAGATATGCCTGGTGCTTCTGTCCCATTTTTTTAAAAAGATTTATTTATTTACTTGAGAGGTAGAATTACAGACAATGAGAGATTTATTTATGTATTTGAAGGTAGAATTAGACAGTGAAAGGGAGAGGCAGAGAGAAAGGTCTTCCATCCACTGGTTTACTCCCCAAGATGGCCTCATTGGCTGGAGCTATGCCTATCCAAAGCCAAGTGCTTCTTCTGGGTCTCCCATGTGGGTGCAGGGGCCCAAGGACTTGGGCCATCTTCCACTGCTTTCCCAGGCCATAGCAGAGAGCTGGATCGGAAGTGGAGCAGCCGGGATTTGAACCGGCACCCATATGAGATGACAGCACTGCAGGCGGTGGCTTTATCCGCTACACCACAGCACTGGCCTGGTATTCATTTCATAGTGTAAGACATTTGAATGCTTTTCAATGTCATTATTAAAAGTAACACCAGAATGGGCATCTCTGTGCATAAATCTTTATCCATGTGACCGGTGTTTTCCCCACATTATTGATTTCCAGACCAAGTGTTTCTAAGTCACGATGTTTTAATATTTTTAAGAATAACATATCGCCAGTTGCTTTTCCAGAAATACTGGCCAATTTACAGTCACATCAGAAATGTAAAAGACAGTACATCTCCTCTCATCCCTGTTGGCATCAGGTTTTGCCAGTTTTCCCCTAACCATTGTTTCGGTGTTTATATCCTGTTTTATGCACTGACTGGTGGAGTGTATTTGGGTGTGGTATTTAGATTCACTGCTGGAGAAGAAACGAAGAATGTGTGGCACAGCTGCTGAGGTCAACAGGTTAAACCCACTTGGGACGCCGACATCCCATATCCAAGTGCCTGGTACAATTTCTGGCTACTCTGCACTTCCCACCCAGCTTCTTGCCAATGCACAGAGGAAGGCAGCAATGATGGCCCGAGCACTTGGGTCTCTGCCATCCATGTGGGAGACCTGGATGAAGTTCTAATACCCCGTCTTTGGCCTGGCCCAACCCCAGCTGTTGTGGGCACTTGGGGAGTGAGCCAGCAGTTGGAAGATCTCTCTCTCTCTCTCTCTCTCTCTCTCTCTCGCTTGCTCTCTCTTCCTCCCTCCTTCCTCCCTCCCTTGCCTTATCATTCTGCCTTTGAAATAGATAAATAAAAAGAAAGAAAGAACCCTGTGTCAACCTTCTGGATCTCGTTAGTTGAGGTTCCCATGACAGGCACTTCCCAAATCCCAAGCAGTGTTTCAAGTGCTTTGGGTATGCTCACTCCCAGCGTCCTCAGCAGATGCCACTGTCACCCTCATTTTCCAGGGAAGGAGGCTGAGGACAAAGCGACTCACCTGCAGTCACAGAGCTGATAAGTCCTAATCAGAAATGAAATAGGGCCCTGGGGTTCCAGGATCTACACTCATAACAGTTCTGGAGTTGCCCACCACTGAAAGGGATAAAGAGACTTCAAGGTCTAGCCATTGCTGCTTAGACACACCCCAGAGACTGTGGTGTGCCTGGAGGATGCTGGGATATGGAGACTCTGCAGTTCTTCTTACTTAGCGAAATGGACAGTAGCTCAGGGAAAGATGCCACACTAAAAAGGAAAAAGAGTTGAGCTTGTATTAAAAAAAAAAAAAAAAAAAAAAAAAGGCCGGCGCCACGGCTCACTAGGCTAATCCTCCGCCTTATGGCACTGGCACACCGGGTTCTAGTCCTGGTCGGGGCACCGGATTCTGTCCCGGTTGCCCCTCTTCCAGGCCAGCTCTCTGCTGTGGCCCGGGAGTGCAGTGGAGGATGGCCCAGGTGCTTGGGCCCTGCACCCCATGGGAGATCAGGGAAAAGCACCTAGCACCTGGCTCCTGCCATCGGATCAGTGCAGCGCGCTGGCCGTGGTGGCCATTGGAGGGTGAACCAACGGCAAAAGGAAGACCCCTCTCTCTCTCTCTCTCTCTCACTGTCCATTCTGTCAAAAAACAAACAAACAAACAAACAAACAAAAACTTCTTTCACTGTCACAGAAAATAAACGTTGTAAATTAGTTCTTCACAGTACGACACAATCGGCTCTGAGAGTTCCAAAACTGCCTTTGGTGCTGAGTCCAGAACACTGTATTCTGGAAATAAATAAATAAACATTCACATTTCCCTTTCACGGTGACTTTCAGAACATGGAGTTTCAAGAACCTTAATTGTCTTGGATTCGCTTGGCCCATGTTTCTGTCTAACCAGAAACATGGTGGTTGTCATTGCTTCTTTTGGATTATTTCTTTCTTTATTTGAAAATCAGAGTTACAGAGAGAGAGAGCGACTTTCCGTTTGCTGGTTCACTTCTCAGATGACTGCAATGACAGGGCTGGGCCAAGCTAAAGCTGGGAGCCAGTATATTCTTCTGAGTCTCCCATGTGGGTAGCAGGAGCCCAAACACTTGGATCATCTTCTGTTGCTTTTCCCAGGCCATTAGCAGGGAGCTGGATCAGAAGTGGAGTAGTTAGGACAGGAACAGGCGGCCAGGCCACGGCTTCACCTGCTAGGCCACAGTGCTGGCCCCTCGCTGATTCTGTGTAAGTTACAGGCGTGGCACGCTGTGTTAGCGATCACAACTGACTTCATTGTGAAGCATTTGGCATTCACACAGTAATAGGTGGCATTTTATTTCATTTTATTTTTGACAGGCAGAGTGGATAGTGAGAGAGAGAGAGACAGAGAGAAAGGTCTTCCTTTGCCATTGGTTCACTCTCCAATGGCTGCTGCGGCCAGCGCACCGCACTGATCTGATGGCAGGAGCCAGTTGCTTCTCCTGGTCTCCCATGGGGTGCAGGGTCCAAGCACTTGGTCCATCCTCCACTGCACTCCCGGGCCACAGCAGAGGGCTGGCCTGGAAGAGGGGCAACCGGGACAGAATCCGGTGCCCTGACCGGGACTAGAACCCGGTGTGCTGGCGCCGCAAGGCAGAGGATTAGCCTATTGAGCCGCGGTGCTGGCCCGGCATTTTATTTTTTTAGAAGATTTATTTATTTATTTGAATGTCAGAGTTACACACAGAGAGAAGAAGAGGCAGAGAGAGAGAGAGAGGTCTTCCATCCGATGGTTCACTCCCCAGTTGGCAGCAATGGCTGGAACTGCGCCGGTCTGAAGCCAGGAGCCAGGAGCTTCTTCTAGGTCTCCCACACAGGTGCAGAGGCCCAAGGACTTGGGCCATCTTCTACTGTTTTCCTAGGCCACAGCAGAGAGCTGGATTGGAAGAGGAGTAGCCAGGTCTCAAATTGGTGCCCATATGGGATGCCAGCGCTTCAGGCCAGGGCGTTAACCCACTGTGCCACAGCACCAGTCCCAGATGGTCAGCATTTTAAAGCATTTCAGAGAGAGAGTTGAAACCTACCGTCAAGAGGTTTACGTTCCCACAAGGAACTTAAAAGTTTACAAGAAAAACATACAAGCTAGAGTAAGCTAAATTTATTAAAGATACTTAGCAAACACAGAAATAGATGGAGAGAAGGGTTGGGGGTTGAGGGTTGGGGGCTGGCATTTCCCCTGGCCCTGGGAGGACAGCTGAGGTCTGTCAGTGCTAGGATGCTGGTGAGGGCCAGCTGGGTGGAAGTGTCCGGTTGGAGGGACAGAAGCAGGCCAGACCAGGCTCTGGTTGTTGGGTGCAGCATTGTCCTTGCCTGTGATCAGTGAACAGGAGTGCCCATGGTTCTGGCTGTGTCCCACCCAATCTTGAACCGAGATAGAAAATCCCAGATCATTGCCAGCGTGAACCGGTTCCTGTTCATTCCACTGTTTTCTCCTCCCTCTCTATGCTATAGTCCTCCTCTCTCTGCCTCTTCTATCAAAAAATAAATAAGAAAACCTTTTATGAGCAAAGAAAATCAGCGACCCTTCCCAAATCCCATTGGAGTGCACATGGGCCCTCATAGTGCTCTAGTCGAAAATACAAATGGAGTGGAGATTGGGTGGGGGTCAGTGAGGGTGAAGTCCTCTGGGGGAGTTTTCATGGCATTCCCAACGTGGAGGTCAAGTGCTCATATGGTCACCATGTCCCCTTTTTCATTGTGGAGAGGATTCGGGGCATCATGGGAAAGTGGTTGTGCTACCTGGCATGCAAGGGGGTAAAGTGAGGGTGCAGGACTGGAGACAAAAGCTGTGGGCAATCTCTCAGCTTTTCTGTTCCCTAAGTGACTCTCTGCCTATCCCATATCACGTGGAAGGTTGTGTCACAGGAGCCCCAGGTCTAGCTGCTTTTCTCCCAGAGTGGTCTGTCTTAGAATCATCTAGTTAAAAGTGCATAATCTTGGCTCTCCTATGATGCGGTGATGGGTTGAGGGAGCAGGAGTATGCATGGCTAAACCCTCCCCTCCCCCCACTATGGTTCAGGTGCACCCTCAAGTTCAAGCGTCATTGTTCTGTGATGGGGTCCTCAGCTCAGGCTGCGCTTAAGAATCACCTGGAACTAAATAAAGCTGAGCCACGCTGGGGGCTGTCTTGGCACCAGTTTCTTTTTTTATGATTTATTTGAAAGTCAGAATTACACAGAGAGAGAAGGAGAAGCAGAGAGAGAGAGGGAGAGGTCGTCCATCCGCTGGTTCACTCCCTAATTGGCTGCAATGGACAGAGCTGTGCTGATCTAAAGCCAAGAGCTTCTTCCAGGTCTCCCACATGGATGCAGGGGCCCAAGGACCTGGGCCATCTTCCAGTGTTTTCCCAGGCCATAGCAGAGAGCTAGATCGGAAGTAGAGCAGCCAGGACTTGAACCGGTGTCCATATGGGAAGCCGGCAGTGCAGGCAGCAGCCACACCAATGTCTTTTAATATCTTGTGATGACTGTAATGTGCAGCCGGGTTTTTAGAACAACTGGGATGGGATAAAACTACCTTAGGGACTTGCATTTACATAAAGAAGAAAGAAAGCAGAAAGAGAAGGAAGGAATGAAGTGAGGGAGGCAGGAAGAGAGAAAGCAAAGGAAGAAAGAGGAAGGGCCACTCCCATAGGTATTGAAATGAATGCACAATCTATTCTTACTCTTGTATTGTGAGGCTACATGTATATGTATATATGGGGCATTATGGTGGCTTCTATTGATAAACCCAACTAGGTAATCCATTGATGTGTTCAGTTCACTTATGGGCTTTTAAAATATTCACCTGCCCAGGCTGTATCCCAGATCCACTAGGTAAGCATTTCTGGAAGGCAGGACGTTGGCCTCAGTATTTTTAAAGCTCTACGTATGATTCCAGGGTATATAGCGAGGGTTGGGAATCATAGGAGACTCCTAGGTATGGACGGTCTCAGAGGTGTTCCCAGGCCAAGTTCATTCCGTGCAACCCTCTCACCTGGTTCCTTCTACCAGTGGAGTCCCACTGTTGCCTCCCTACAGTCCTGGCTCAGCTCAGAGATGCCAACATTTTCACCCAGAACTTTATTAACTGTAAAGGGAGAACCTCTTAAGAACCCATTAATCAGGTTGTCAACATAGCAGAGAAATACAGGATTCTAGGATGGGCAGTGTGGCAGGATGGGTGAAGTTGCTATTTGGGACACCCACCTCTTAGGAACCCGGGTCCAGATCCACATACCTAACTTTCCCTTCCAGCTTCCAGCTAATGAACTCTTGCAGGCAGTGGACAACAGTTCAAGTGTTTGGGACAAAAACACCAGGGAGTTCCAGGCTCCTGGCTTTGGCCTGGCCCAGCCCTGTCTGTTGCAGGCATTTGGGGAGTAACCCAGCAGATGGAAGTCCTATGCCCAGCCCTGTCCTTTGCAGGCATTTGGGGAGTGAACCAGCAGATGGAAATCCTATGCCTCTGTCTCTCTCTGGTGTTCTGCCTTTCAAGTAGATGAAAGCAAATAAAAACAAAACATTTTGAGAAATACAGGATTCCCAGTGCACTTTGAATTTTTAGTAAACAATGAATGATTTCTCAATATGTCTTCTGCAATATTCAGAACAGACTTACACACCAAAAAATTTCTTATTTGTCTAAAATGCATATAGCTAGGAGGCTTATATTTATCCTACCTATAAAGGAAGTTAAACCAAGGTAAACTAAATTTAAAATGCCGGGTTTCTCATTCTGCAGTTGCGAAGAGTTCTCCCAGCTTCCTGTGCCCGGGTTCCTGCTCTGAGTCCCAAAGACCCAAACCCCAAAGGGTTAGCACTTCTTCCTGGAGCCTCTGTTCACAGGGAGGAAGCAACCTTGCATCCAACAAAATGAAAGTTGACTGCTACTCGCATGTTTACTCTTGATGGTGAAGGCCAGCACTTAACCTCCAGCATCTGGGGACCCCTTGGCTTGTTCTCCTCACTTTCCATTTCTAATCTGAGGGCTGTGTTTCATGCTGAGCCAGTATAACAATTGACTTCATCTTTCCTGGCTCCAGTTAATTCTCTCTGCTCACATATTGAGCCTTCCGGGGCTCCAGACATCCAATTATAGGCAACAAGAAAGACAACTGTGCCGTTCTGGACAAACCATTATTCACACCCAGGGTCCCTTCATGGAACTGGGACCTGTGCTGTCACTGAAGACCTCTTATTAGAAGGGCTGCAGGTTTGGTTGAGGCTCTACTGCCAGGGTTTTGAAATTCTTGATTTTTGATGACCAAGACATGTGCATTCAATTTAGCACTGGAGACTGAAAATTATGTAGCTGGGCGAGCTCATGCTACAAAACCTAGGCAAAAGAGATTGCAATCAGTGGTCTTCTTGCACAGGTATTAATTACTTCCCATTCCTTCTAGTGGGTGTGGCCTCTCTTGGGGAGGTGGAGTTCCTTTGCCAAGGAAAATCCAGGCCTGTTTTTCCATGCTTTCCCAGTTTTTCCAGGATGCCTGCCTTAACAAAGACTTCTGCGTTTCAAACTCAGGCATTATATCTGGGAACTTGAAGTAACCTATGTATCTTTTTAAGTGTGGCTATCTTCTAGAGTTGCATTTAGTTGCTGTCACCATTCATCCATTAGCAATCACGGAATACCTAGCCTTGTGCAAGGCATCTTGTGCTTGGTCCATCATCATTATCTATCATCATCAGTGATTATCAAAGTAGATATACTGAGAGCCTGCCTGGGCAAGACGTGCAGTGCAGGACGGTGTGGGCTAAGCTATATTCTGTCAGTGAAACAGGCGGCCACTGTTGCCTTCAGAACAGAGTTTTTCCACATCAAAGAAAGGTGTTTATCAAGTGCTCAAACCATGGGATCATTTTTCTGGCATCTACCACTGCAAGATTCAGACAGAGATAACCAGAAAACCCACAAAAATCCAAAGATGTCCCATTGGGTTGGCAGAGAGTCAAACAAAACTGCCTCTCCCACCTTCTTTGTTACAGTCGCGTTGTAGGGTCAGACAGTCAGCTGTCTGAATCATTGCTGAAGATGGCCATGTGGTTAATGACAGGACAGGGCATACCCAGGGCAACTAGCTGACAGAAAATTACTCTGAAAATCTTGTGTGTGCAAGGTGTGGATGCCTGTAGCAGTTTCAACATCTACCCTGCAATGTCAGCATATCCTAATCTGAGTCTCCAAACAGGATGAAACAGTTCTGGAATCCTGCAGAGCCCGTGTGGTTAAAAGCATAAGACGGGACTCAATGATGTGGCCATAACACTGGCTCTCTTTGAAGGCTGGGGTGATCTTGCAAGAAAAACCTCCCAGGAAACAGAGCACTTTACCATTTGAGACAACGCTACAAGTCTGCTCTTTGACAATGCATTTTGAGTTAGCCTTTCAGTGCAAATAACATCATTAAAATGTGCTGATGTACTTCGAGCATTTGATTAATAACACAGTTGTTTTTTTAGAGACGTAGGGCCAAGCATATTGATAGGAGAATGACAGTCATCTCCAGATGTGCAGAAATGTGAGGAAACATCAGGCCTGCCCCTGGTGAGCCCTGCCCCCACGGCTGTGCTGATGTTCTTATCTCAAAGAAGTAGCCTTACAGGGAACCGGAAGATGTATCTTGGATCAAGGAGGACACTTAAATTGCCTTCGATTGAGTTGAATGATTGTCAAGAGCCCACCTCCATGCACTCAGAGCATACAACTTGCAGTTGGGCCAGTGAGGTTCACTGTAAGATCCAGTGCCCTCAAGGGACTGACTTGCCTTTTAATTGAGAGTACAAATTTCTGATGCTAGTAACATAACGTTATCCTTTGGCAGCATAAGCTAATATTAGCATATATTGAACAGCACTACACTCTCTGATCCCATCTGGAACCAGATGCCTCAGATTTGGGGGATTTGGGGATTTTCAAAATGCTGTGTGTGATTCCTGTCATTTTACCATCCCCTCCGGGTCTCTGGGTGAGTTCCTTGTGGTTACCGTTCCCACTTTTGTTGGGAAGCTGAAGGCTAGTAATGCCTGCTGGGTTAGGTAAAGGCTACAGATGACCTCCCAGCAGTTCAGGTCAGCTTTTACTGTCCAGTGAGTCTCACTTTGGGTTTTCAGAACGTTTCAGATTTCAAAAGGACAGACAATGGGATGGGAGCCTGTAGCAGAGTCTGATGCAGTTCAATATGAGAGCACTTCAAAAAGTTCATGGCCAAGTACACACTTTTTTTTTTAAAAAAAATGTTGATTCATTTATTTGAAATTTAGAGAGAGAGAGAGAGAGAGAGAGAGAGAGAGTGAGAGAGAGAGAGAATCTCCCATCTCCTAGCTCATTCTCCAAATCCCTGCAATAGCCAGAACTGGTCAGGCCAAAGCCAAGAACCTGGAACCCTATCTGGGTCTCCCACATGGCTGGCAGGACACAAGTGCTTGAGGGATTACCTGCTGGGAGCTGGAATAGAGGACAGAAGCAGGACGCAAACACAGGCACTCTGCTATGGAACACAGACATCCCAAGTGACAGCTTACCATGGTTGTACCAATGTCTGCCCCTCCATCAGCTCTCTGAAGCACCCGTGTGCTCTGATGGGAGTTCCATGGGACGTCACACCAACCCTGCTGGGTAGATACTGCTGTGCCTACATCAGAGACATGAAACTGTGTCTGAGAAAAGGGAGCGGACCTGCCTGAGGCAGTCTGGGCAGCAGATAACAAGCCTGTGGTTTGGGGGTAGGGTGGGGGGAGAGGACGGTGGGCAAGAGCCTGTTCTGAGTCAGGCTGCCTGGGCTAGCTGTCCTGATGTTGCCACTCACCGGCTATGAGTACTCACACACATGGTTTGACTTCCCTGTGCCTCTGCCTCCTCCTGGGTCAAATGGGACTAATACAATTTGCCTTAGAGGATTGTTTCCAGATGCCTGTTTGGTACTTGGAGGCTGGGCTTGGAACCTAATAGGTCCTCAGCGACTATGCGCTGAGAGCAATGCTTTGGAGGGAGGCAGTCTTGTCCTATGGAAAGGAGAGGACATCTAGACGGAAAAAGATACAACACTAAATAACTTTGTATAGGAGAGGTTTTCACAAAGTTTGTAGGAGAGGTGTATCATAAAAAAACCATGCATGGATTTCAATATTTTTTGCAACAAAGTAAACTTATCTCTTAATTCCATTTTTCTTTGAACTTTTGGACCTACCTTCATGCAACCTAATAATAAAAGAATGGGCCCAGGCTACCAGGATCAAGTAGGAAGCCAGTGACTAAGTCTGAGTCACCAAAGCAAATCTATTTGGCATTCTCCATTTAATTTAGGTGTTGGTAAAATTAAATATTTTTATAAAAATTGGAAGACTGGGAATGGAAGAATCCCTTGCCTTCATGGTGCAATAAAAATGCTACAGCTAAGACCAGCAGTCCCCTCACTGTACTTTATGGTGAAATATAAAAAGTTTTCTCTTTAAAATCTAAGCAACACAGAGATACCTGCATCGCTACTGTTATCTTATCGTGCTCTGGAACTTAGAGCTAATGGAATAAGAAATGAAATGGATATCAGAGAGTCATCTAGGGAAAAGGCAAATACACTAGTATTTGTAGATACTATTGTTTTGTAGAAAATGGTGGCTAATCAAATTAAAGCCAAATAATGAAATTAAAGATTCTATAATCTGGCTGAATACCTAATGAATACATATTTAGGAACTTCGGTCTTACATTCACAGTAGTGTTCAACAATGGCAAAAAATGTCTCTTGAACTAGGAAAACTGCCACAACAAATATAGGATATCTAGAAGAAAATGGGGGCCAGATACAGGGATAAGGCTATGTGTACATGGTTGTTACACTCACAAAATTTATACTCGCAAAGAAAAAGACCTAAATGCTCAATAATGTCACATGACAACAATTCATTAAATGTTGGTAAAATCACAAAGATCATCTATGCGTTTTATGAGTTTCAACTTTAAACAAAATATTTACTCATTTATTTGAAAGAAGTACAGAGAGACAGGGAGAGACAGAGAGAGAGAGGTTTTCCATCTACTGATTCACTCCCCATATGGCTACAACAGCCAATGCTGGGCCAGACTGAAACCAGGAGCCAGGAGCTTCTTCCAA
Organism: Sylvilagus floridanus; assembly: GCA_949820135.1. Classification (NCBI taxonomy): domain Eukaryota; kingdom Metazoa; phylum Chordata; class Mammalia; order Lagomorpha; family Leporidae; genus Sylvilagus; species Sylvilagus floridanus. The sequence goes on from OX463243.1 coordinate 2,625,888, forward strand.
GTCTCCCACATGGGAGGCAGAGGCCCAAACACTTGGGTCATCTTCCACTGCTTTCCTAGGCCATTAGCAGGGAGCAGTCAGTACATGACCCTGGGCCCATATGGGATGATGGCACTGCAGGCGGTGGCTTTACTCTCTACACCACAATGCCAGCCCATCAATTTGCTTTTCACATGATAAAATGATGAGATCACAAAATGCCAATTATTATGATATGTGGAATTAAAGTTGATTTTTATTTTTATATTTTATATTTTTTTTCCAAATTTTCTGGAAAAAGTAAGCCCATGGTTTATAATTCAAAAAGTTTTCCAAAAGTATTTGAAAAAAAAAATAATACCAGTGGAGTGAACACACCTGCTTAGTGTTGTTTATTTTTAACCACACAGTATGTTACTTGTAAACTTCTATTGCTGATATATAAAGTAAGCCAATAACAACTTCTTTACTCAAATTCAACAACTCTAGTTTTTAACATACAGAACAGTATGACTGGTTTTATTTCTTAAAAATGATTAAAATTCTATTGAGAAGTCATTTTTTCATAACATCTTGCTGTAAGACTGGGACTCAGTTTCACCAACAGGGGGCGTGCCAAGATGTACATGAAGGCCCCTGGAAGTGAAAACATCCGCCTTGGGAATTCTTTGAAAAATAAATGACCTCACTTCCGTTGTGACTCTGGAAATCGGCACACACATTTGCTCTGATTCAGAATGATACCATCTAGTTGTTCCTATCCATTTGTGGTTTGCTGGGCAACCTAATGGGTGTCTTCGTCATGATTTTTGTGTGTGAAACATTGATGATCCCATCTGACCCTCTAATACTTTCTCACCACAAGAGTCAAAATGTGCTCTTTGAGAACCTGAAATGCTATAGATCTCAGGTGCACACACATTTTAATTCTGACTTGTGATTGGCCTCTGTTGTAGGCTGCTCACTTTGGAAAGTATGCAGTATTGACCAAGTCCCATGGTCTCCCCCACAGTGCCTTGTACAAAGCACAGCACACAATAGCTGCTCATTAAGTGTTTGTGGACTTGGGAGGAAGGAGAGTGAAAACCCTAAGCTTCCAACTCTTGGTCCCACAGTCTCCTGCCACTGTGAAATGTTCTCAAAGCATCTGGAGCCTCACCTCACTCACACATCCTGGGGGTCACCCAAACTCCATGCACATCCGGAGCACTGGCCAATAGGTCTTTACAGAGTGTTTGCTTGCGGGCCAGGTCCTGTGCTGGATGGGGCCGAGGGTTCCTTTTAACCATACGGAGCCAAAGTCAGAGCCTCCAGCGGGTACAGGGCAGGCTGCACCTTCTTCATGCCAGGCTCTTGGAGTGCTTGTGGGTTCTACGCTTTGCTGCCCGTGAGTTATGCAGCCGCCTTCCCCTAGTCCTTGCAAACAGGCCATGTGCCAGGAGGCTGCCAGCACCTCCAGTGTGTCTGTGAGATGCAGACAAATTACTGCATTTTATAAGAGCCATGGATGAAGGATTTTGGGACGCTCTGAAACTCGGAGGTTTGAGGTTTCTTGGTTCCTTTTCCTCAAAGTCTGCTTTAGAAGCTATGCAGTTAGCAAGTGGTGCGCTTGCTGCCAATCTCCGTCCAATCCAGCCTCCGTCCCCTGCTCTATGCTCCCCTCTCTCCTTCTCTTCCTCTGCCTCCTTATTTATTTATTTATTTATTTGAGAGGCAGAGTTACAGAGAGAGAGAGAGAGAGAGAAAGGGAGAGAGAGAGAGAGAGAGAGAGAGAGAGAGAGATCTTCCATCCGCCGGTCCCCAAATGGCTGCAATGGCCAGAGATGGGCTGATCCAAAGCCAGGAACCAGGAGCTTCTTCAAAGTCTCCCACTTGGGGCGCCGGTACACCGGGTTCTAGTCCCGGTCAGGGCACCGCATTCTGTCCCGGTTGCCCCTCTTCTAGTCCAGCTCTCTGCTGTGGCCCGGGAGTGCAGTGGAGGATGGCCCAGGTGCTTGAGCCCTGCACCCCATGGGAGACCAGGAGAAGCATCTGGCTCCTGGCTTCGGATCAGTGCGGTGCGTCGGCTGCAGCGCGCCGGCCGCGGCGGCCATTGGAGGGTGAACCAACGGCAAAGGAAGACCTTTCTCTCTGTCTCTCTTTCTCTCACTGTCAACTCTGCCTGTCAAAAAAAAATTTTTTTTAATTTAAAAAAAAATTAAAAAAAAAAGTCTCCCACTTGGGTGCAGGAGCCCAAGCACTTGGGCCATCCTCCACTGCATTCCTGGGCCACAGCAGAGAGCTGGATAGGAAGTGGAGCAGCCAAGGGCTCAAACTGGTGCCCATAAAGCAGAGGTTAGGCCTCCTCAGTGCCAGCCCCCTTCTCTTCCTTCTTAAAGCCCCTAGAAAGTCAGATTTCTCTATTGATTATTTGTGCTGATTAGGAAACATACCCAGCTCATTCTAAGCTTCCTTTGTGAGAAATGCGTCGTCGGGCTGACCTTGGCCATGCTCTTATGTGGACATTCCCTTGATGATGTCCTTGGCAGCCTGGCCACAGTCTCAGGGACCCCTCCCTCCAATCCCATGTCCAGCTTGCCCTCTGCTACCCGAGGCTGATGGTCCTTTATATTTCCAGACCACAAACGTTGACTCTGCCTACTTTTTTTTTTAAATTTTTCCAACTTGTTCTCATGCCACTCTTGTCCTTGCTTGCCTGGATTTGGGTCCGTGGTCACCGGCTAGAAAATCAAAGTGTTCAGAAGCAGAGAACACCCACAAGTGCCTCTACCCAGAACCCAGGGCGAGAACGCATTGTCGTAGCTCTGCCCCCCCTCCCACGCCCTGGACTCTGCACCTCTTTCCCTATGGCAGAACATTGTCCCTGCCCTTTTCCCCTCTGCCCATGGGACATCGCATTTCCTTCTGTACTAGATCATGCAGATCCACTTACCAAACCCTCACAAACTCCTCTGCACCATACGCCCTTCCTTCTCCCACCTGGTGCCCCCTTCTCCTTTGCTTCCTGAACCCACACTTTAGGGATGGCTGCCCTTCCTCTCTCTCCAATGCCACTTTTACTCTTGGCTCTTCAGTTCGGTCCATCAGGCTTCACTCCAACCGCAGCCCCCAAACCATTGCATTTTGAGTTCTCTGCATGTGCCATCCTGTGGGCCCTCTCTGTGTTTAATCCAGTTTAGCCTGTCCGAAGCACCTGCCGTAGCTCCTCAATTCTTCAGTTGACTTCTGGGTTGCTCAATGTGCTCTCTTCCCTCTCACTGTCTGAACCCCTCTCCTCTCTGCCTCTACTTCCTCCTTGGTATCCTGTCTTACGGCTTTGAATCCATGTCCCGCAGAGACCTCTGTTCTGGACTTGAGACTTGTATGTGTAAGTTGTGTGTTAGATGCCTGGTGGGCATCTTACACTTGGTAGAACTAAAACATATCACAGAGCCGTCACATGAGATACTTCTCTCTCAATAAATGGACAGTTAGTGTCCTTGTGACCCTTCTCTGTATTCACACCCACAGCCCAACCCTCTGTCAGCTCTACCTCCAAACTATACCCAGGACCCAACACCTTGCTCCATCCACATCTACTGCTAGCAATCTGGGCTAAGCTTCCCTAATCCCTCTCCTGGATCTGGCCACACAGACCTGCTCAGAGCTCATCCTGGGCACACCTCTCCCTTTAGCCTTTTTTACTCATGGTTCTCTCTTGCTGGAATGCTCTTCCCATCTCCGTTAGGTCTTTATGCAAATGTCATCTTTTCAGGAAGACTCCCTGACCGCATCTTTCAAATCATAGTCCTTAGTCCTAATGGAGCATCCTTGTCCTCTTCCTAACTCATCTTCAAAACAATTACTCCTCCAAGATATTACATGTATCCCTTGCTGCCAATGCTGTTAGTCACCTGTCTCTCTCTGGGAACTGCAAGTTCCATGGGTGGCAGGAATGTTGGTCCATTTTCTTGACTTGTCTTAAATTGTTTCGTTGGTAGGTATTTGTTTATTGAATAAACGAGTGAGGTAGTGAGCATCCCAGGTTGAAGCTGGGGCACAGCAAATCCAAGGCTGTGTGATAAGAAGCCTTTCGCTGAAAGGGAAGATATCAGAGACCCAGATAACATTGCAATTCATAGACAAAACCTTGACATAACAGGCAGAATTATGTATGCTTTTTCCAGAAATTTGATGACACAACGAATGTGGGTGACTCTAGAACCTCTCGTATTGTCCTTGTTTGCCCTTCCAGGTGGTCTTGCATCACGTGACAGGAAATGACCAACCAACCACAGTGCAGGCACTGGGGACTCAACTCTGTTCCATGTGAAGAGACCTTTGACTGATTCAACAGCTGTGACCTTGAACCCATTACCCTCCTCATGCAAATCTTGCCCTTTGGCAATCACCCCTTCCATGACTGCCAGATTCTATGCCACTCTAAGAGAACCCCCTAAAACCAGCTTAAGCTCAACAGAAGACCCTTGGCCAAAGTCGTTGATCTTTGTAGGGATTTTACTTCCTCTCAGAGCCCACTTGCCTGAGCTCCCGAGAGCTGGCCTTTGGCTTTCACTCTGGCTCCTCCTCTCCCTTGTTGTGCCTTGAAGTGCTTTGCTGCTTCCCTGGCCACACTGGGGATGATCCAGCAGTGACAGCAAACCCTCTCCCTGGCCCTTATTTCAGTTCAGGCTGGGGCTTTCTTCTGCATGTGGGTTGTAAACTCACTTCTCCCCAGTTTGTGAACACCACCTGGCTAGACTAGTTATTAGATCACAGTTCCAAAGAACAAGACTTTGGTGAACATCTAGGAGAACTGGAGGTGGCTGAGTTCCTGGCTCACTGCTAGGGCCGATGCAAACTCCTAGGAGACCTTAGATTAGGAACATCCAGTTTCCCAGATGTCTATGAGGGGCACGAACATGTGTGTAGGGAGGAGAAGGGGTGAGGGTGTGTACCCAGGTGACCTCTTGATGTACCCTCATATCTAGCCTTTCTGACCAACGATGGATGCCCAAGAGTAAGGACTGCATCTTGGCTTTCCTTTGTTCCATGTCTGTGTGACCTGGAGGAGACTGAATTCTGCACCTGGCTTCCTTCTCGTAGGGCTTGGTCCTGGATGGTACTAGAATGACATTCTAATAATAGATGCCTGCTATGTAGGAAGAACTCAGTAAATGCCAGTCCCGCCTTTACTATTGCACTAAGTAGGTTTTCAATCTTAGCTCTTTTAATGGATTTGTTTTCCCGGGTCTACAATAGATGATTAAATATTCTACTTCCGGGTGCTCAGGAAGGCTTGTAGCAGGTAAGCCATAATACCTGTATCCTTGTCCCTTTGACAATAGTTTCTCTTCCAACTGCAGGAATCCATAGGAAGTCCACTGGGCTGTTGACATTTCCTGTCCCTCATTTAAAGGTGGCCTCTGTTGTCTGTTTCCCTAAGATCTGGCTGACAGGTTGGTCAGCTGCTCAAATTGGCCAGTATTATTCTTTTTTTATTTGACAGGTAGAGTTACAGACAGTGAGAGAGAGAGAAAGAGAGAGAGAGAGAGAGAGAGAGAGGTCTTCTTTCTGTTGGTTCACTTTCCAAATGGCCGCTATGGCCGGCGCTGCGCCCATCCGAAGCCAGGAGCCAGGTGCTTCTTCCTGGAATCCCACGCGGGTTCAGGGTCCCAAGCACTTGGGCCATCCTCCACTGCCCTCCAGGGCCACAGCAGAGAGCTGGAGTGGAAGAGGAGCAGCTGGGACTAGAACTGGTGCCCATATGGGATGCTGGCGCCGCAGACAGAGGATTAATCAAGTGAGCCATGGCGCCGGCCCCCAATATTATTCTTAATGACTAGAGTGTCTCACGCTAAACTGTCAGATGGAAGCCTGGATGAGAAAGTGGAAGCAAGACCCAGATTAGGAGTTCAGCCCACGTGGCCTATTGTTGATCCATTTTAAATGAGAATGGAGGGAAGAGGAGGAGCCCAGTGGCATCTTAGAAAGTTCTTCCCAGCTACAGTGTGGAGAATGGACTAGGAGAAGGAAGCAGAGCACCAGGAGACTGGAGCAGGTGACAGTGCCCACTTGCATGAGAGCCGGAGAGGCCACGCAGTTGCTGCTGCCTTTTCAGTCAGCATTAGCGTAGCCGTCGATAGTCCAAAGTTTGCAACCAAGTGATGGCTCTATGTATGTAAACGTAGTATGGACTCCTCCCACTTTTTAGCTGGAAGACTTTGTAAAGGGAGGGGGGTGCTGGTGAGATAAAGGAGAGGACAAATGATTTCCTAATTCTTCTTGCATTATCGTTCCTGATGGTTCTGGGATTTGAGCAAGTTTGCTTAACTCCTTGATCTTTTCCCTGCCCTGGCACTTCTGAAGGAGAACCCCTAATCACGGTCGCTGTTAGAAGCTGACAAGTGTTTACTGAACAGGCAGGGCTGTGCCTGTGCCGGTTCTTGTTTTGTGCCCATTCCAGATAGGAAGTCTGCTTGAAAGTGGTCCTTCAAATTTCTTAGGTTGAGGAAACCCAAGGGGGAGTAGTCGCCACTCAGAAGGGATGTCTAATTTCATACCATTCCCAGCTCAAATTGCCAGACTTTATTCTTGCTAACTTCCAAATCCAAGGCTGCTTAATTGCGTAGAACCCAGCTCCCGAGCCAAGGAGTCTTGGTGAACAGTAATTGAATTGGCTGAGTGAACAGTTAAGCCTGACCTGAACACTTACTTCCGGAAAGCATCGTTTCGTTTTGTATTATTTAATTTCAAAAACGATCTGAGATGCAGTCTCTCTTCCGCATCATTCGAGCAGCCGAGAGTGCAGCTTTTCCCAGCAAAAAGCTGTGTTTCAAAATCATTGAGAAAGAAACCAGCAGAAATTTAATTTTAAACCTGAGACTTATTTTTTTTTTCATTTGCAGTCTGCTCATTCTTCGTGATTCTTTATTTCCCCACCAGCACCCTTCAGTGGAGTGTTTTAAGGAAGGCGTGAGTGTTTTACTGCCAAAGTCTTGACAACACAGGGGGCCAGCAGGCAGTTACTGAGCTTAGGTGATCTGTATTAAAAATGATCCATCACTTTCTAGCCTTCTATAGCATTTTATTTTCTCCAGATCCTTACCTCCTCCTGACTCCTGATGAATGTCCCATCTCCCCTCTTACACTTTCATCCAGGGCCTGTGTGTTTATTTGCCTGCTGATAGTGACAGCCAATAAATTAGTCATGGAGCCACACAAGCTAAGGCTTGTGTGCCCACAGATGGCTGCCAGCATCAAGCTGCCCATCCAAAGGTGGGCAACTCTGCACCCCATTGATCCAGTACCCACAAGACTTACGTCATTCCCAGCAAATGAAGCTGCAAATGCTGATTTCTTCATAGGCATGGGCTGGGAAAATAAATAGAGAGAGAGACAGAGAGAGAGAGAGAGAAGGCTAATTAATGCATTCAAGGGATCCTACTGAATCAGCAAGCTCCTTAAAGACACAACAGACACAAACAGGCAGCTGCAGCTCCTTGGGATTCAAAACAACAACAAAAGAGCTAGTTAAATATTTGAATAGCCAAAGTATATGTCTATTCATTCCCATGGAAATTGCTAAAATAGGCTGTCCTCCCATCTCCAGAAGAGTCAAAGTCATTGAAATCCCGAAGCTTTTCATCCTGTCAAGCATGCCTTTGAAGAACAGGACATTCACATCTCCATAACAGCCTAATTCAACATTAGTGGTAATAAAACTTGGGTGCATGAAAGGGCTCTAGGATATGGCACCCACTCACTCAGAAGTAACTCTTTGAAAACAAGACTTCCATTGCTCTAGCCTTGTACTAGTTTGGCAACTTACAGTTGCAAATGGTTGGAGCAACAGTGAGGATTTATTGTCTCATGGAAATTTACTACCAAGGAGTAGTAGCTGGATTGAGGGCCTAAACACTGTGACCGGAATGGTTCTTTGGCTCTGCAGCCATTGGCTCAACTTGGAGACACACTTTTCTCTCGTGGTTGTAGGAAAGATGAACTTCACCCACTCTCGAAGCTATCTCCTCCAAATGTCTGTCCATGCAGCAAAGAGACCATCACTTAACGCCAAGCTTTGTGCAGCTGTCCAAAGCTTTGCTTCCATCAGGCCAACATGCCACCCTTGAGCCACTGTGGGCAGAGGAATGGGATTTTGCTGATTGATTTATACCTGAGTCATTGGCTCCTCCTTGGATCACATTGGCTGTCTGGGAGTGGGGTGGCTAATTGAATAAAGCTCATTACCAGTGGAGGAGGAGGAAGAAGAGGAAGTGGATACAGGGTGGCAAAAAAACAAAAACAACAAATAAAGCAAATAAACAATGTTAGTCTGTTCAGGCTGCAGTAATAAAATACCATAGCTGGGATGGTTGCAGCAACGTCATTGATTTTCTTGTAGGTTGAGAGGCTACAAGTTTGCGATGAATGCACAAACCGATTTGGATCCTGGTGAAGGCCCTCTTTCTGGTTTGCAGGTGGCTATCTTCTTGCTGTGTCCTCACATGGGCTTTGCTCTGTGGCTATGGGGGGGGGGAAGAGCGCTGATACACGTGCTCTCACGAGAGAGAATGCCTTTGAGTTTCTTCTTATAAGGACGTGGACCCTATTGGATCAGGGCATAACTCTTATGAACTCATTTGCCTTAATTACTCCCCCCCCCAACAAAAACCCTGATCTCCAAGTGGGGCTGGGGGCCTCACCATATAAATTTTCAGGCATGAATATTCATTCAGTGCAATGTCTATCACAACCATGGCCCTATGTTATACCTAATGTGACTCTTAATTCAAGAATCCGAAGGAGAAACATTGGGATCCACTCATTTATTCACTCGACACCCATTTGTTTATGTTTTCAGCTCTTTGTTGAGCTCCTAACATGAACACAGCTCTGTACTTAATGCTAGATGTACAATGGGGCTGGATAGAGTAGTATTTCTTGCTCATAAAGGACCTTTGGGGAGACTTCAGAAATTTCTTGGAAAGCATCTAGTATGAAAAAACTCTGAATGCACTTATTGCAGCAGAATAAGCTTATCTTTTAATCCCACGTTCCTTGAGCTTGTGGAGGACCCCTTGTACAGTTTGGGGAGAGATTACAACAAGTAAGTAGATCACTGAAATTCAGAGTGAGACAGACTATGACATGGAAAGACTGGGGAGTCTGGAAGACACAGAGATCAGCATACAACAAGCCTGAGTGTTCCAACTATCATCCATCTCTGATTGTCACACTCAGTCTGTTGCTTGGGGACGTCTGATGCACCTGTAAAGAATCTTTCCATCAGAAATGCAGGCACTCATTGAGTGCCTGCCACATGTGAAGTGTGCTTCTCTTCCCAGTGCTGTTGTGACTGTTTCAAAATGTATAGAAGAGGGCACAGAGCTGAATTAGATTTCTTCCATACAGAAGAAACCCAAACCCATAAAGTGCAACTGGGTACTTAAAATCCAGTAGGAGAAAACAGATTATAAACATCATTAATAGAGCAGAGAATGTGGCTATCCTAAGGTACAAACAGCCCAAATGCCAATGGAGGCATTTTTGATTTGGAGAATAAAGAAATGGCTCATGATGGAGTGACTGTTCAGGTGAATTTGGCTGAAAGGTTGGGGTTTAATGATCATGGATGGAGCTTGAGGGTTACATTAAGATAGAAAAACCAGTATGTGCAAAGACATCAAATTTGGAAGCCCTTTGAAGACAGAGAACAGATTATCTTTTTCTACTCTCATTACATCTCCAGTGTTTATCTGTCTTGCATGTAGCAGGTGGTCATTTTTTTGGGGATGAATAGATAAGAATATCTAAGGCATCTTTATTTAAGAGATGCAAAGTTAGAGCTTAAATGGAATCTGGGATGTTTTAAGAGGAGTTTATAAGTGACAAAATTTGGGCAAGGTCAAGATTTTGCATCTCACTTCAATTTTTGAACTTCATTTACTCCTTTGTTTCTTACATCCACTTAATACTAGAGTGCTTGCAAAAGTCTCCCAAGTGTGTCAGCTCACATGACGCTAACAGAGGAGCACAGGACAGTAATTCCATCTCCCATTCGCCTGCAGAGGAACCCTGAGACACACTGACTAATTGTGGAGTATCTTAGGAAATGATAAATCCAAGACTCAAACCCAGGTCATGGAGTCCAAATCCAGTTCTCCTGCCTTTGTACTGCATTGCCTGTCTGTTCAGGGGCAGACAAGCACTTTTTGGTGTTGGTAGCAGCAGAAATGGCAGGACCAGAGCTGTGTCTCGGGATGTTTGAAGTCCACTGAGAGAGAAAGGAGCTAACAGCCAGGTTGCTAGTGGTGAGAACATGGCTGCAACACCAGAGACTAACCTCTCACAGTGACTGTGAGCATTCTGCCTTGCTTGTCTGTGGTCCAGGCCAGGGTGTCTCAATTTCAGTGCTTTTGACCTTCAATTCTGTCTCGTGGGGCCCTGTCTTGTGCATTGCTGACTACTCAGCAGCTTGCCTGGCCTCTGCTCATTTGATGATATAGGTAACACGCACCTTCCACTCCTCCCCTCCCATTGTCACAGGTGAAAATGTCTGTAGACGTTGTCAGTTTTCCCCAGGAGGTAGAATCATCCCTGTTTGAGAACCATCGGCTCAGACAATTTGTTTGGATTAGTTTCCAGAAAAGCAGTGGACCTTAAAGAGCACTTGGGGCTTTCTCTGGGAAAATACTAAGGAAATAATTGCAGTTGCATTTTATGGGTTTGGGTTTCTTCCACCAATGGGGTGTAATCACTGCAAGTACATGGTGGGGAGACCTTCCAAAAGTTCATGGAAGATGCAAAGTACAGAAAAACTATTCATGGATTTCCAAAGTTTTGCACCAGATAAATTTTATTCTTAAAAATATTTTTATTTATTTGAAAGGAGGAGTTACAGAGTGATGGAAGAGGAGGAAAAGGGGAGAGGGGAGAGGGGAGAGGGGAGAGGGGAGAGGGGAGAGGGGGGAGAGAGAGAGAGAGAGAGAGAGAGAGAGAGAGAGAGAGAGAGTCTTCTATCCTTTGATTCACTCCCCAAATGGCTGCAATGGCCAGGGATGGGCCAGGCCCAAGTCAGAAGCCAGAAACTCCATCCAGGTCTCCCATGTGGGTGTCAAGGGCCCAAGTACTTGGGCTACTTTGCCAGGCATATGAGCAGAGAGCTAGATCAGAAGTGGAGCTACCAGAACTTGAACCCAGCACCCTTATGGGATACAGGCTTTGCAGGCAGCAACTTAACCCACTGCACTACAACACTGGCTGCACCAAAAATACTTTTAATTCAAGTTTTCCATGAACTTTTTGAAATACCCTTGCACCACGTAGGATTGCTCATAACAAATACATTTGGCTGGCATTGCATTGAAAACAATAGGTTTTCATCTTGTTCTATTTACGGCCGTTCTATCTGATTATTTTTATTCTGCACCCAGCTTTGTAAGTGTGTATAATCCTATTATGTTCTATTCCATTCTGGGAGCTTCCTAATAGAAGAGCACAGTAATAAAATTAAATAAACATCTTGGCTATTGTGTGGGCCTCACACATTTCCTGACCTTGTCTGGACTGAAGCACGTGGAGGATGGGTGATGAGAAAGGACAGGAAATGATGGGTCACTGAGAAGAAAGACAAGGGTGCTGGTGGGTGATGTGAGGCAGGTCACCACGTTCCCAGACTGGCAGAACAAATTCAAATACAATTGAAAGGGAAACTGGCCCTTAGCAAGAATCAAGGGTGGGAAGCCTATTATCCCTCTCCCTAGTCTAAAATTCCACACTCCAACCGTAGAGTTTCCTGCATGATGTTTTGCATTAGCTATGGCAAATGTTGGTTTAGAGGAGTGAAAAAAAAAGAGAGAGAGGATTTGCATGTTGATATGTATGAATGTAAATAATGTATGCATACATATGAATATAACTATAAATATAGAGCAGAAATCGCAAGGGTGTCTCCGAATATGAGAGTAGTTCTAAATGCTTCTGGAAAATGGAATTAAAAGATAACATTAATTTTGGGGCAAAAGCGTTTTTGAAATCCATGCATATGGGGGGGTGTCTTCAAAACATTCATGAAAAATGCATATTATGTTAAACACTATGCAAGGATTTCAAAAAAGTTTTTGCACCAAAATAAGCTCTTGATTCCATTTTCCATGAACTTTTTGAAATGCCTTCTTAGATTTCCTGTGGCAATAAGGCATATGCAAGAGAGTGTGGCCATCTTTTGTTGGGGACTTACTTGGTTACTGGCCACAATGGACAGGTCTGAGCAGGTCAGCTGAGGTCTGAGTCATTGTCAAGTTCTCCGTGGAAACCAAAGCTCATGGGAATTTGAAGTCAATTTGCCAGTCGCTTTGGGATTGTCCTGTTGGGAGCCACTAGCCTCACTTTTAAGATAATTCTCGTAGAGTCAGACAATGTATTTCTCAAAGACTTTTTCTCCTAAGGCTAAGGAGCATTGCTTTGTAGGAAGAGGGGAATTTGGGAGCTGTCTCAGGCCATCATCCGTCCAACGTGATGACAGTGTTAATAGGGAAATTTTGTGTGAGTGCATCCAGACATCACTCGTTTTCCCGTCAGGGAGCTTGTGACAGCTGAGAAAATGTTTACAGAGTGTTTGGAACTCTCTCTGGGGGTGGCACCATGGAAAGGGGGAGCTTTGATATGACTCTCTCTTGTCTGTCAACTCTTATTATTCAACAGAGCTTGACCTTGCTTTTCTCAAAGTTCCAGGGCTGGAAACTCATTATCAGGAGTCGCATGCAGACTCCTTTTCTTTTTTTTTTTTTTTGCCAACCCAGGGGAAATTGCCACCTCCTTTGTTCAAGAAAATAAAAAAAAAAACTTCCAGAATGTACAATAGATTTTTAACTACTCGCCACTTTGAGCAGCTTGTGAACGACTAAGAGGTAGAGCGACTGAATTGTGTTTGAAATAGTCCACATGTTCAGAATGAAAGAGAAGTCTATAGCATTTTTCCCCCTCAAAATTAAATGGGAGAAAGAAGGAGTGGGGGCATCTTGCTGTGTTCCAAGTAAGTCCAGCTTCATCTATTCCCGCTTGAGGTTCTGCATTTGAAGTCTGAGGTTGAAGGTTTTTCACTCTGCTTTTTGTCTTTTGCAATCCTACAGTAGAAGCTGATCAATTTTCCCTAATTACAGTAATATGTAATCTCTAGTAGGTTTCCTGGCATAGAGTTAGTATTCAATAAACACCATTTTTTAATAAAAATTGTTTTTGTAGAATACTGGCATTTTCTTTAAAGATGAGCATGCAGTGACCCTAAAGCTTCTGAATATTACTTAGCAGGAGAAAATCTAGGCCACTTGGCTGGTGCTTTGCCTTAAATCGCACATGATCTCACACTCTCAAAATACCCGTGCCCAGGACAGCTATATAAACCCATGTGTCAATCTATTCTCAGACGTATATGCCTTATGTTTAGTGCTATATGCTGTCAGGAAATAGACACCATTGCTCAACTCTGTCCTCAGAGTAGGAAACAGGGCCCAGGAGGGGGGAGTGACCCACCCAAGGTGGTGCTGTTGCTTTCTCGAACTGCCTAAAGAGAGCCCACCCATTCTGCTATCTAGTCCAGCACCTGTTGCCAAGAGGGCTGGATTCTAGGTATGGCTCACCCAGAAATACTGTCTTCAGTGACATTCCATTGCAGGGACACAAATGAATCTGGAGAGGAGCCAATATATTTGCAAGACACAATTGTCTTTTATGTTGGGTGTGTAACTTGCATAAAGCCATTTTTTATCCTTCCTATACTTTATATTATTATGCTTTAAAATAATTGTTCTTCTTGTTCATTCTATAGTTTTTCTTTTTTTAAAGATTTTATTTATTTATTTGAAAGTCAGATTTATACAGAGAGAGAAGGAGAGGCAGAGAGAGAGAAAGGTCTTCCATCTGCTGGTTCACTCCCCAATTGGTCACAACAGCTGGAACTGTGCTGATCCAAAGCCACGAGCCAGGAGCTTCTTCTGAATTTCCCACGCGGGTGCAGAGGTGCAAGCACTTGGGCCATCTTCTACTGCTTTCCTAGACCAAGGCAGAGAGCTGGATCAAAAATGGAGCAGCCGGGTTTCGAACCAGTGCCCATATGGGATGCCGGCACTGCAGGTGGCAGCTTCATCCACTACCAATACACCTTTGGAGCCCATCTACAGGTTTTTATTGGGTGCCTGTCCTAGGCCCTGGGGATAGTGGCAGCAAATGTGGTGGTGTCCCACCCCCATCCTCTGAACTTTCACCATCCCAGTATTTACCCACCACACCCTGCTGTAAGCATCCACGCCTCTGAGCAAAAACACTTTCTCATAGCTGGAAGCTCTCAGCCAATGCTACTTGGCAGTGGGAGGGTAAACTACCCAACTCGCTCACCTATTAGATGAGATAACGTTGGGGTGTGATAATTTTCCTGAGATGTGAAGGATGAGAAGTAGTTAAGGCATCAAGAGAACCAGAGAAGAGGATTCTGCAAAGTGGCAAGAAAAACAATGCAAAGTGAGCAGGAATGAGAGATACCACTGCACCTGTTTCACAGGAGATGAGGCACAGGATGCAGGAAGGGCTGGGCAGCTTGGCCATGTTACACAAGTCTCCGTAGTGATGATCGGAAGTTTATAGGAAATGCAGTGAGAAGCCTTTAAGAGAGTTTAAGCATGGGAATGCAATAATATGATTTATACTTGAGAATGATTACCCTGGCAGTTCTGTGGGAAAGAGATTATGGAGAAGCAAGGGTGAAATAGAGGGAGGAGTTAGGAGGTGTCTGCAGAGACCCAGTGAGAGACACGGGGTGGTCTTCAGTACCCAGATCCAACCATGGGTCCAAGACAGAATTGCACTGTGCAGCAGCACAGAATGCATAGGATTGACAGCTTCATATCTGCACCTTCTTCTGTATATTCCAGTGATTCTTAGCATTCAGGAGCAAAGACCCTTTGAAAAAAATCTGACAAAATCTGTGCACTTTCCCTCCAGAAAAAAAAAAAAAACAAATATGCACAAACATACAATTTTGAATTTGTGATGAGAGCACTGAGAAATTTTGGAGTCAGTTAATAAAACTCCGAGGATATGTGTTCTCTTCATTTGCATAAATCAAAAAAATCAAGTAAGCAAGTTCATGCATTGGAAATACTGAGAAGAATGAGGTGAGAGTGAGAAGGGGCTCCCCACTTTAGTAAATAAGCCCCCAAATTGATGAGGATTCAAGCATGATAGTTTATGTCTTCTTTTCATAATTTTACTTATTTGTTTCATAATTTTACTTACTTCTTTAATTCATCTGATTGAAATGCAGAGTGAAAGAGAGAGAAAGAGAGAGACAGAGATAGATCTTCCATCTGCTGGTTCATGTCCCGCATGCTCAGAAGAGCCAGGCTTGGGCTAGGCTGAAGCCAGGACCAGGAACTCCATCTAGATCTTCCATGTGGGTGGCAGGGGTCCAAGTACTTGGGCCGCCATCTACTGCCTCCCGAGCACATTAGCAAGAAGCTGGATCGGAAGCAGAGGCAAGACTGGATCACTAGGCACTCCAGGCTGGGACTGGGTCTCCCAAGAAGCAGCTCCACCTGCTTTGTCAACCACCTCCATCCCTTCACCCCCACCCCCACCCTCACAGTAGTGTATTTGTTGCATGTGAATGACAGTTAGAGGCAAACTAGCTTAGCATCATTCCTCCTGGGGCAGATCTGTGTTCTACTCTGTCTATATTTACTTGAAGTTTCTGGCAGAATTTCATTGCCCCCTGAAACAGCACAATGCTATTGGCCCTACCAGTTGTCTTTATCCTATCTAGTTGTAAGAGAGGGTGTCTCAATGGGCCAGTCCCGGAAGCGGCATTCATAGCTCTGTTTACCTTCCATTAGCTAGGATTCTGCTGTTTGGCAGCAACTAACTGCAAGGGATGCTGGGAGATGTAGTTTAGCGGCATGCCCAGGAAATGAAGAGATTTCAGAGAGCAGCTAGCCACGTTAGCCGTGACACACGTATTTTTTTCAATGTCTTCATCACACGGGATCTGCTTCGTGTAAGTGGAAAGAAATCATCTTAGAGTCTGAGCACCTGTAGACCGATTGGGAGGATGCTCGGTGTCCTTTACTTCATGGTTTTGAGAACGAGGTTAACGCAAAGCAAACGTTCTTTCTAGCTATGGAGATGCGACATCCTTTTAGAAGTTGAAATCAAGGTGGAAACTTGGCCCCAAACCACGTTGTGTTATGCTCTGTGGAGCTGAGATGAATTCGAAGCCAGCTATCACTCACCCGGATTGCGTGTCAGTAGGAAAGGGAGAGGTGTACAGTGTAAACACGAAGGTCCTTTGCATTCAATTCTCCCGCCCTCCATTGAGTGGTGCCTCTGGTTCATTGTAGAAGCAGTCAGTGGGCTACCCAGACAGGCACCCGGCTCAAACCCAGCCCTGCTGAAAAGCAGCCCAGAGACTCACTCCTCCTGTTTCAGAGAGGGTGTGGTCGGTGTGACCGCCTCAGAGGAGAAGCGCCTGTCTGTCAGAGCATCATCTTTTTCCTCTGCTTCCATCACAGTCTTACAGACATTCTGGCAGGTGGCGCTTGGGGAGTCTTGCCTTTAACATGGAAAGAAATTACAGTGGAGAGCACAGCCAATTTTAATTTCCCCACAGTTAAAAGGGAAGAAAGCTGACTTTTTTTTTTTTTAACTTCACAAACTAAGATGATTTTGCTGAAACTTAACACAAATCTGGAAACTGCATTTTCTTGGGATCAAGGCCCTTGTAAGCCTTGGGTTTAGTGTTTGTGGGACTCGGTACTATGGGGAAGGTCGGGTTTCTTCCATGTTGCCTGTTTCTGGTTTCTTCCTCTGACTCTCTCACTAGCATCATAAATAATCCTTTTCAACTTCCTATACTTTAGCAATTTCCTTTGAGAGACATTTGAAAAGTGATCCCTTTGGCCATTTGTTTTATTCAGCTGCAACTCCATCTTGGGCTTGTTAATGTGCTGCTTCTTCCTACACTCCTGTTCTCTTGTAGGAAAAAAAAAAAGTTGCATTTTCTTCTAAATCCTATGGACTTAGCAAGTTTATTTTGTCACGTAGGTCTTTTTAAAAAATCTGGATTCTAAAAGAGGGGGTTCTGTACATTCATTACAACTGCGCATGCTTTTGAAGAGCCTTCATCTTTCAGGGAGTAATTTTTTCTTACTCAGCAGAAAATTAAAAAAGGCTTGGCAAGTCTCTCCTCCCAGTGGGTGAGACATCATAGGAAACTGAGAAATTGTTTCTTTTGGGTCTGGTGGGAAAATTTTGCTGGTGGAATTTAGTATGAGGGCATTAAGACTACTGCTTCAATCTATCAAGAAAGAGTTGTTCAAAGACTGTCAGCTTCTCAGGGAGAGGTAACAATTTGATCTTTCCATTGCTGGTTTGTTAAATTTTCCAAGGAGTTCAAGGGATCATTAAGAAGCTTGCATTCTGTCCAACATCATGATTGTGTTACTTTTTAATACCCAAGAGGAAGACAAACAAAGGTTTATTTATGTAGTTATTTGAAAGAGCTAGAGAGAGAGAGAGAGAGAGAGAGAGAGAGATTTTGATTTCCTTCTGTTGGTTCACTCCCCATATGGCCACAGCAACCAGGGCTGAGGCAGGCTGAAGCCAGGAGCCCAGGACTCCATCTGGCTCTCCCCAAAGTGGAGCAGCCAGGACTCAAACAGGCTGAAATGTCATGAATGGCAGCTTAATTCCTCTGCACAGCAATGCAGGCCCTGGTTGTATCATTTTGAAAGAGAACTTAGACGTAGTCTGGCAACTTAGAATCATTTCGTCAAGAGTTGGCCTCAGTTGGATGCCCTTGCATAGGTGTCTATAAAACAGGGGATTGTATGGAGGGTCTTGAAAAAGTTCACAAAAAATTCATACTACGAAATGAATTTCAATTTTTTTTGCATGTCAAAACAAGCTTATCGTTTAATTCCATTTCCCATGAACTTTTGAAATGCCCTCCTGTGTACCCAGACACAAAATGATTCCTGGGTACAGAATCCAGTTCCCATTCTCCAGTTTGTCCTTGGGGTCCAGGACCCAGGCAAATCTACTTTGGGCATTAAACCTGCATCTTGAGCTCCACACCATCTTGCCAACTGGATGGGACCCTCCACACGGACACTTCACCTGGGATTCGTGCACCAATGCAGGCCTTTCAACTTCACTCCTTAATCTGTCTCCCTTCTAAGCTCCTTGGGGGTGCTATGGGCAGTGTCAGCCTACACCACAGCTGAACCCACCCTCCACTTCCACCTGCAGTCAGTCCCTTTGGTCTCTAACGACACCCACCTGTCACTTCCTTCTGGGTGCACTGTCCCTGTTGCCCGTTACCCGGCTCAGGCCAGCCTTCTCCCATGCTTGATTTCTTTTTAATCTCCCTTTACTCTTGTTCTTGGTGTTTCTCTGTTGTAATCCTGATGGCACCCTGCAACCAAAACCATTTTTCTAAAATTGCTCTTGATCATGCTAATTCTTAGCCTAAGATTGGCTTCCTTAGGGTCTAACCACAATCATCCAAACGGCAGCCAGACTGTTGACCTGGCCCTTGGCTGTGTGTCTTAGTTTTGTCCCCTTTCCAGCTGCATCAGCCCATGGACATATGCAACATGTCCCTTAGCCATAATTAACTCCCCACAGTGAGAACAGATGATTTTCCAATCACGATGGCGTTCCACCCGGATAAACCCGTTGTACATTGAAAATGCCATCTAATACCCCCAGCCTACTAAACATCACAGCTTAGCCTAGCCCTCCTGGGCATGCTCAGAACACTTCTGTCGTGTTCAGCTGTGAAGCATCATCTAAACAAATGGTCTATTTTAGGGTAAGCTGTGGAATGTCTCTTGTAACTTACAGAAGCCATGATGGAATCTGAGGACACAAAATACAGCCCCGCCCCCGGCAGACATCCTCAGAACCCTGCAGAGGGTGTGTTGTTCCCATCATGGCCCCTCAGGGCTCAGTGGGAGCTGCACTTGCTGCTGCCACCCAGCATTGCCAGAGAGGGTGGGATCACACAGCAGGAGCCCAGGAAAAACTCCAAATGCAAAGGTCAAAGTGTGATTTCTGTCACACTTTCATATTGTGCTAAAGCAGAGAATCTTTTTTAAACGATCTATTTATTTATTTGAAAGGCAGAGAGTTACAAAAAGGCAGAGGTAGAGAGAGAGAGAAAGAGAGAGAGAGAGAGAGAGAGAGAGAGAGAGAGAGAGAGAGGTCTTCCATCTGCTGGTTCATTCCCCAAATGGCCACAATGGCTGGAGCTGTGCCGATCCGATCCGAAGCCAGGAGTCAGGAGCTTATTCCAGGTCTCCCACATGGGTGCGGGAGCCCAAGGACTTGGGCCATCTTCCACTGTTTTCCCAGGACATAGCAGAGAGCTGGATCCGAAGTGGAGCAGCCAGTATTTGAACCGGTGCCCACATGGGATGCCAGCACTAGAGGCAGCAGCTTTACCCGCTATACCACAATGCCGGCCCCATAGTAGAGAATCGTAAGTTGATCCTCTTGAAGTCGGGGACCATCTGTACTCTTCCCTCTGCTCTGTCCTGTTCTGGAGCCAGCAGGAATCTGTTCTCCAGAAGTCGCAGAACTCTCTGATGAGCCCCATGATTGGGATGGACCCTCCTTGTCTGAGCTCCCAGGCACTCTGCCCACAGTTCGATGGTGGTGGGCAAGGCCCTACAGCTTGTTTCCCTGGAATCCTCTGATCTGCCCGTTGAGTAAACACCTTATAAGGACTACCTACTTATCATGTTTTCCTACATGGAAAGTTGAATCTTGATTACAGTGCTTCAGAATTTGCTTAACAGGCTATTTCTTGAGCATTGGGAAGGCAAATAAGAAAGAATGAAAAAAAAAAAAATCCAAAGAGCCTGGATCTGGCATCAGAAGACTAAATCTCAGCTCAGACACTCAAGCTGGGGCCTTTGCTGAGCCTGTGGGCCTCTCTGAGTCCCAGTTCCTTGTCAATAAGCATAGGATAATTTAGGATCCCAACCAAGAGGACCAAGAGAACAGTGTCTGGGGTGGGTGAAAGTGCTTGGTGACTTGTAATGACTGCATCAGTGAGAGGAACTCTTACACCTTTCGTATCTGCAGTGTCTGCATTGCACCTGTGCAACACCAGTCTGAGGGAGGAGGGGACAAATGGTTTCAAGGGATGCAAAAGAGAGGAGGGTATTTGCCAGACCTCTGCTAGGTAGGTGGAGCCTTCCCACTGGCAGGATGGGCATAGGGCATGGTGCAGCCTTTCCTGTTGGGTGGAGCTCAAAAATATTCTCCTGACCTCTCAGAAAGTGAGACCCAAGACAATGCAAAGGAAGTCATCCCTTTTGAATAAGTAATTCCATGAATAATAAAGTTGATCTTCAGGGAATGGTTTTTGAAAAGGGAAGGGGAACTCTGATGATGCAGAGAGATGTTCGTTGCAGTTGTGTTTATTATCGTTAATGAGCACAATGGGTCTGAAATGTGCCATCAGTGGGTTTTCTTTAAATGGGTACATAACTTTGAAAAAAATGCTCAAATGAGAAAAACAGCTTTAAAATAATTCTATATACAGAGCAGGCATTGACCTAGGGCCCAATAAGACTGACCCCTCCTGGGTTACTAGAGTTCAAAGCTGTTCTCTGGCTCCTGACTCCAGCTATCTGC
This sequence comes from Sylvilagus floridanus, assembly GCA_949820135.1. Lineage (NCBI taxonomy): Eukaryota > Metazoa > Chordata > Mammalia > Lagomorpha > Leporidae > Sylvilagus > Sylvilagus floridanus. The sequence goes on from OX463243.1 coordinate 2,646,543, forward strand.
GGATGCAGACTGTGGGAGGCAATGGGCGATGACCCACGTGGGAGGCCTGGATTGGGTTCTCAGCTCCCAGCCTTATCCTCTGCTTGTTGTAGGCATTTGAAGAGTGAATGGGCAGAGAGCCCCTCTGTCTCTCTGACTCTCAAATAGATAATAATAAATTATATACCTTAGTGTACCTGAAACTAAGCAAATCACACACATACACACACACACAGATATGGCCACTGGGGAAACACATTCCTTTTTAAGTGGGTTCAATTGTAACTAAGAAATCTTAGGCACAACCCTGCCAGTCTGGGCTGAATGAAGCTCACCATCTTCTGTGGCTTTGGGTGGAGGCCAGCCCTTCTTCAGACCTCCTAAACCCTGCAGGCGACCGTTCAGAGAAACATCCACCCTACGTGAAAATCACCTGTGAGGTTAGAGGGCTGAAGTTTTATGGTTCTGGGGAAGGAAATCCTAAACTTGCACTTGTAAAACCAACAGTGATGACAGCGACTCTGTAAGGCATCCGTGTGTGAAGTGTTTTCCCGTGCACTGTTTCACTTGAAGTGGTTCAGCCACCTAGCTTGTTATGCTCATCGCCTATAAAGGAACTCAACAGCAGAGAATGGCACAATTACCTTATTTAGGTTCTATTCTGCTTCTCCGCCTCATATCCAGGTCTCCCTGCTGCGCAGAATTCACTTTGAACCCAGTGGAAGTTATCTGGAAGGGAACAGTTGGGCCCAAGAAACAAACAAGCATCTCACGATTGCTCTGATCAGTGGGGCCTTCCAGAACTTTCCGCAGGTCTTTTCTCACAGGTGCCTAGTGCAGCCTTGTATTGTAAGAGGCAGAGCCAGGTCGCATGCTGCCCGCAGTCATACAACAAGTCAGTAGCAGGAGTTCGTGCAGAGTTAGGATCCCTTTATTCTCCCAAGTCCCCATCTAGCCCGCATGGCAGCTCTCCCACAGGGTTCCATGTTCCTTTTTTTACTGCCTGTCTCAGCTTCTGCAAAGATCTGTTTTCTCTCATTATTTTCCCACATTGCCGCGGTTTTGTGTTGTAGCACATTTGTCAAATGCATTGTGTGTCTTTGCTCCTACAGCTTTCCTGTTAGATGATTCAATAGTAGGCAATGATCTCTCCACCTGGGGAAGACAGAAAGTGAGAAAGAAAGAAAACAGCTCCGAGCTATTAACCCTGGGTTGTGGCCATTTTTCTTGAAGACGGGATGCTGTCTCTTAACTGGACTTCATTCTGTGTTCTCAGGATAGGAATAAATCTTAACACAAGGCTTAGTTTCCAGGTGTTTAAGAGGAAGCTTCGGTCCCAAGTGTTTGTGTGTGTGTGTGTGTGTGTGTGTTTTCTTTTCTTTCTTTTTTAAGAGGGGGACGGGCTCATTTGTTGAGTTCCTTGAGTTAAGGACAGTGCTGCCTGCCTGTGGTTTGCCTTGTCTTTCGAAGTTTATTTTATGTTTTGTTGTGGTTTTCAGATTTCTCGTGGTTTGGATTTGGGAAAGTAAAATCAAGACAAGGTGTGGGTAAGTAGTCACTTACTCCTTCTCTGGACCAGTGATGAGTTTATGTTGTCGGAGTGGGATGCATCCGCCTAGATCCTCTTACATCCTTGGTCCTTGATTCATTTTCTGGTTCCTGGTTTCTGATCAGTTGAAGAAGGAGGTCTAGAGTGTTTCTCGGAAAAAGGGCTACTTTGGCTAATTGAGTTCAGTCAACAGTTTTGCATTTGCAGAGTCGACTGGGTTTTAATCCCGAGGTGTTGCCAATGGTCGACCCTGGGCTCGGTTTTACAGCAGTTTTCAAGAGGTTCATGACAGCAAATGCAACTACATCTCAACGGCACAGGCAGCTAATAGTTGGCTGAGGTGTCAGTCCAGCCCGGTGTGGGTTTTGCTTCAATGGGCCACCATGTGATGGTTCTGAATTGGTCAATCAGCTCTTCCTTTATGACCGTTTCTCTTTTCAAAACCCGCTCTAATGTCCAGACACTGTGATTTCAGCTTGATTGCATTCCATTCCTTGTATTCAGACAATGTGCTGACAATTGAAAAGCAGAGTTTGTCATTTAACAAGTGAATGCAGATGGTGTCTCTCATCATTAGGATTGAAGTCAGGTGTGCTCCCTGGGGACCCCTCCAATTTGTTCATTGTTTGCTTTGGGTACAGAGACAAGGAACGGGACTTACATAGACGGCACCACAAGATAGGCTGTCTCGTGTCTTTCATGTGGGTTGGCAAGATCCGACCATCATGGGCACTTGGTTAGTGTGCCTTTCAGTAGCAAGGCTGGATGCAGGTAAGATTGCAAAGTAGGGGAGGTACACACATGTCACTGAACTGCCCAGTCCTGAGCCACCTGCCCATGCCTGTTCATCCTGGTTGTATAAAGAAGCCTGTTGCTTTTCCCCTTTTGAACTTAACATCGGATCTTGTCCGGGCAGCACAGCCTCTATCTGTGTGTGTCCAGTGATCCAAAATGCCCAGTGGGCTGAGCTCAGGGTAGAGGGGGCCTGGAGTGAGGTGGGAAGACGTCACTCTCTCCTGATTCTTATTAGTTCAGTGTATTTCAAGATAAGAGCTCGAAATCAGCAAAGGGACAGTGGACATGAGGCAAAGCTAGAACCTTGTGCTCTGCCAGCTCAGAACTTCTGGGCAGGTCCCTGGGGGCAAATTCCAGGCACAGTTGATTACAGCGGTTTTGCCAGGATGTATCAGAGGGATTATCCAACCTGGAAAGTCTTACAGGAGCCTTGTTTTCGGGCTTTGTGGTGAGTGTGCGTGTGTGTGTGTTGCTTAGGGTGTAGGGGGGAATTAAACATTGCTAAAAGATGGGTCTTCCTTCTGCTAAACAGCAAATCACTGTAACCACTTAGACATTTTCTCGAGCCAATTTACATTCCAGAGGGTACTTACACCACCAGGGCTTCAACATGTGGCTTCCCCTTGTAGACATTCTTAGTAGAGGGAAGTTTTAGAATTATTCTTACAACGGCGGTCCATCAGAGATTTTTGTTATTTTTCAAGTCAGGAGATGAATGTCACTGAACAGATACTTTGTGCTCCCAGTTCCCAAGAAAAGGGGGCATATCATGCTGTGGGAGATCCAATGGGGAAGCCCTGGGGCTGGCCCGGAAGCCCAGGGAGCCAGAAGAAGCAGGACAATAGCATTTCTGTTGGCTTCTATGGGAAGGAATGGGCGAGGCAGAGGAGGCCAACTCAGGATTAGTAGTTTGGGTAATTTCCACAGGCTCTGGGGCAGAGGGAGCTCTCTTGAATTTTCTGGGCCCTGGCCCTAGAATGGCCTGGGGAGGTAGACCTAGAGTATGAGAGCCACATAAGAAAGGTGATGGGGTGTAGACCTTGCATTGCCAGTATATGAAAGGTGCGACTGCAGGACATGGTGCTTTCTGTCTCTGGGAACTGGCTGACCTGGGGAGAGGCAGTCCCACCGGTGCCAGCAGGGCCCAGAAATCAGAGCATTCAAGGAGTCATCTTTCTCTTCACCCTGGTGGCATGTGGGAATGGAGAGAAGGAAACTCCTTTCCTAGATGCCTGTCATCAGTTCTTGCTGTGGGAGAGTAAGTTCAGCTCAGAAATGTCTGTGAAGTCCTATGCACAAGATATGTTACCAAGAAGATGTGGTAAATGAAAACAAATACCTCTTTGCACCCGAAACATATAAAAATAAAAATGGTATAAAATATTTCTAGGCAGAACTCCTGCTTGTCACTCAATCATTAGAACTACTGACCTCACACTCTGCAAGCATGCACGGACCCAGCCATGTGAGACTTTATAGTAACATCATAATATGTTTTGTCAAGTCCTCATGTGAATTGCTTAGAACCCACCATGGTGTGCACCTGACTCTTCTGTCTGTCTTGATATGGTGTCTGTTCAAACACAGGCAGACTCATCAAACCACATCCTGCGTCAGGCACAGGCAGGCTGCTGTCAAATGATATAGATATTCACTGTCCCTATTGAGAGCAAGTCCCCTTCCCGGTGCTGCTGTGCTCTGTCTATCAAAGTGTTCGTAGACAAATGGGCTTGATCCTTGCAACCTTGCCAGCCGTATGAATCTTCCAGGTCTTGGAGCATCGCTAATGAAGCAAATCGCATGTGGAGGAATATCTCACTGGATGGATGGCTGAGGTTTTTTGGGTTGTTGCAATTTGTTAACAGCAACTTTCTGGCCATGTGAAATGGATTTTGAAAAAATGATCTCTGATGTTTTCTCTAGACCACTTTCATGCCTAACTCCCTCTCCCCACCCCCAAACAAGAAGCCATCGCCTGGTAATTCTTGGTGCTTTAGTTGGAGAGATCAGAGGAAGGGAGGAGTATCCTTTGGTGGCAAAGGAGAATTGACAGCAAGTTGTCATGATTGGATAGTTTAAGTAGGGCTCCAAGGTGTACTTTGCAGATGATTTAGGATCTGAATTCCTGGAGGCATCTCAAGATTGTCTCCTAAGTATCCACCTTCTCAAAAATGATCAGATATGGGGTCGGCGCTGTGGCGTAGCAGGTAAAGCCACCAACTGCAGTGCTGGCATCTCATATGGGTGCCGGTTCGAGTCCTGGCTGTTCCACTTCTGATCCAGCTCTCTGCTGTGGCCTGGGAAAGCAGTGGAAGATGGCCCAAGTCCTTGGGCCCCTCCACCCACGTGGGAGACCCTGAAGAAGCTCCTGGCTCCTGGCTTTGGATCAGCTCAGCTTTGGCCATTGCAGCCAGTTGGGGAGTAAACTAGCAGGTGGAAGACGTCTCTCTCTCTCTCTCTGTCTCTGACTCTCCTTCTCTGTGTAACTCTGTCTTTCAAATAAATAATTAAATCTTAAAGACCAAATGATCAGATACTGCTGTGATCTTCATTCCCTGAACTGGGCCCGCCCGAGGAGACTCAGAGAAGTCAACAAAGAGTCAATGTAGTTCTCGTCCCTGCTGGTGCTCCAGAAGGGAAGATTACAGGCCTTCAGACAGTACATGGAACTTTTGAAAATGACAGCTACCTTTCTGGGGGGACAACGATGGGGCCTGGCACCTGCTGAGAATTGTGCAGCCCTGGGTTCCGGGGGATAGAGGGAGCCAGGCAGTTGTCTGCTTTGTAGCTGCTTCAGGAACCAGGCAAGTCAGTGAATGGTGGCACAGATTTATTGTCAAGATGCAGAAACCTTAGCATAGAAATGTCTCTATTTTCCATCTCTGGAGAGAATCTGGGTGCTCTGGACTTGTCAGGGAGCTAATCAAAGAACAAGGATGGTTGGGGACATGAGAAAGCACTTGCCTTTGTATGTATTCTTGGCAGGATTTCTGGTCTTTAGTAATACAGGTGAACTAGGCACAAGATGAGTGCACTACTAGGCTTTCTTTAGCTTTGAGTGTTGCCTGGCATCTCTGCTGGCTGTGTGAGGACTTGTTTGCAGTTTTGAACCAGAGTGTATCCTTCAAGGTAACTTAAATGCATGTACCCTTAAGATAATGCTTTAAAATCACCTCTAATGGCTGTTGGCTGCCTCCTGCATAGTTGATTGAAGTTCCAGGTAGCTGGGGAGTGTCCAATTGTTATCACTATGATAAATCCCCACAAGGAGAGGCAAGGAAGGGATCTTGCAGGTTGGGGGATGGAGGATCCTAATTCTTAGGGATTCAAAAACCGTCTGAGAAACAGCTTTTGCTTTGAAAATGGCTCAAGTGATGAGATAGTTGAGCATGAGGAAGAAGGTGGAGCATGGGTGGAGGTGGTGCCGCAGGCATCCCGGGGGGGTTGGAGGAAAACATGGCTCCTTGCACAGGGCACAGCTGTTCCTACTTCCCCTCCTCTAGAGAGCATGTGCCTTGGCTGGGGACACCAAGCCTTCTGCCTTCTCACTCCCCTGTGTCTTTCCTCCACACCCGCTCTCTTCCTTCATGCTCTTGACTTACACCAGTGGCCAGCGGTCTGTTTCTGTGGAATCCTTGCTCATTTGGTTCCCTTTGGACGTGTGTGCAGCATTTGTCTAGGAGGCTGTGTGTGTCACAAACGGAGTTCCTATCATACGTGATCTTAATGACTGTAAAGGCCTCACCTACATCTTCATCTTTATGATCTATTTTTGTTTGCAAACAGTGTGGATTTAGTGGTCTGGAGATAACTAGTTTAGAGAAAATATAATAGCCTGTACATAGTGGCATATAAGTAATGGGATTATAGATTAGAAAACATGTCTTATATGAAAGATTCTATGATCATTGCTGTGGTGTAAGGATAGCCAAGTCATGACTCTGGAAATAATACTGTAAATAAAGGCAAACTAGATGCCTTTGTTGAGGGATCGATCCATTATTGAAATGAATGTTTTTGGTGGACAGAAGTGGTGCAGATGTTCAGAGAACATCAAGGAAAGGAACACAGTCACTGAGGAGCCCAGTGTGATTCTAGTCACCGGTTACATTTCGTTTGGTAACACCGCATAGAAATCTGAACGCATTAAGCCCATTTAAACTTACACTTCCATATCGCTAGACTCATTCAAGTCTCATAAATCCAGCAGATACTGTTTTGTGCATTTTACTGTGTAAGTGCATGGAAATACACACAGAAGGTAAATGAGTTGTCCGAAGAGTGGAGAGAGGAAATACAGGTCTCCCAACTCCTAGTGCAGCATTCAGTGCTCTGTGAAACATGAATCCTAGAGCCATGCAGGAAGTTTCAATGACAGGGTATTCTGTAGATGTTCTTAGAACAAAGAGGAAAGTGGGGCCTGGTGCTGTGGCTCACTTGGTTAATACTCTGCCTGTGGTGCCGGCATCTCATATGGGCACTGGGTTCTAGTCCCGGTTGCTCCTCTTCCAGTCCAGCTCTCTGCTGTGGCCCAGGAGGGCAGTGGAGGATGCCCAAGTGCTTGGGCCCTGCACCCGCATGGGAGACCAGGAGGAGGCGCCTGGCTCCTGGCTTCGGATCGGCATAGTGCCAGCCGTGGTAGCCATTTGGGAGGTGAACCAACGGAAGGAAGACCTTTCTCTCTGTCTCTCTGTCTGTCAAATAAATAAATAAGTAAATAATCTTAAAAAAAAAAAAAAAGAACAAAGAGGATAGCTGCATATACAACTACAGGAGAAGGAAGTGTTAGAAATTAGAACCCATGGTTTTGGCCGATCCTGAAAATGTTAACTCTAGTACTGCCTATGACCCAGAGATGCCACTCATGAAAACATGTGTCTACACAGAAGTCTCCCTCCAAGTGTTCATAGCAGTATTACGCATCATAGCCCATGCAACCCTGATGACCAACAGCTAACGAACCTATCCATATCCTATGTGGCCTATCCATATGATGGAGTTGTATTGGGTAAAAAAATTAAATAAAAATGGAGAACTGATGCATGTTCCTTGTGAATGAACCTCAACAGCATTATGCTACCTGAAAGCAGTCACAAGAGAGCGCATACTACATGATTCCGTTGATATGAGTTTCAAGACGATGCAAAGCCATAAAGACAGGAAGTAAATTCAAAGGGGCCTGTGGCTGGAAGTTTGCGGGGGTGAAGGTGGGGGCATGGGAAGTGAGTACTGATTGGACAGAGATGAAAGTGTCCTAAAAATAGGTTGTAGTAATGACATTAATCCTGTGAATATATTGAAACTCATGGAATTGTACACTTAAAATGAATGTGTTTTAAGTTTATGAACTATAGCTCGATAACACCATTATAATGATTTTTTTTCCTACTTCAGGCCCAGCCTCAGTTATCAGCAATGATGATGACTCCGCCAGCCCACTCCACCATATCTCCAATGGGAGTAACACCCCCTCCTCTTCAGAGGGTGGCCCTGATGCCGTCATTATTGGAATGACCAAGATCCCTGTCATTGAAAACCCCCAGTACTTTGGCATCACCAACAGCCAGCTCAAGCCAGACACATGTAAGTACAGCTGCTTATACTTATTGGTCCATTTGCTACATGACCGTATCAACCAGCCTCGTTTATCAGAGCCCCTGACAAGGATGACTGGGGACTCCAGGGGACCAGTGCAGGAGTTGAGGATTGTTGTGGCTTTTGGCCTACGGGACAGTTCCTTGAGTTGGTTGCTGATGAAATTCTTGGAGCCTGTCTCCTGCTGGGGTGGGAACATTTGAGCAGATATCGACTTCTCTTGGGATCTGCCTCCCAAAACCATTTGTCAACATGAAGCTGGAATCAAGGCGTGCTTATCTTGGAAAAGATAGAGACAGAAACCAGAAGTGCCATGAGTATGCACACACATCAGTTATAGAAGAAAGGCGATTGGTGAATTTAACTTCGGTTTATTGAAAGTAATTAAAATACGTACTGTAGGCAATTGGGGAGGCTTGTGTTGTACACAGGTGGTATCAAGTTGGATAGTTCTGTATTCCCTGTTCAGTCCTAGTTCCCAGCATGAGGTCCTGTTGTGATACCATGACAGCAAGGGGACATTGCAACAGATGAAGTGCTGGGGGAAGCACATTGACTTTGACTTCTTGGAACCAAATTAACCCATTAGCCTCTGTTGGCAAGTGTGAGAATTTTCTCAGAGCCCCCATTCTATCTTTGGCACTGCTGCTCAGATATTTAAAAAGGATCCATAGCGGCCGGTGCCGTGGCTCAACAGGCTAATCCTCTGCCTTGCGACGCCAGCACACCGGGTTCTAGTTCCGGTTGGGGCACCAGATTCTGTCCCGGTTGCCCCTCTTCCAGGCCAGCTCTCTGCTGTGGCCCGGGAGTGCAGTGGAGGATGGCCCAAGTGCTTGGGCCCTGCACCCCATGGGAGACCAGGAAAAGAACCTGGCACCTGGCTCCTGCCATCGGATGAGCGTGATACGCCGGCCGCAGCGCGCCGACCACGGCGGCCATTGGAGGGTAAACCAACGGCAAAAGGAAGACCTTTCTCTCTGTCTCTCTCTCTCACTGTCCACTCTGCCTGTCAAAAAAAAAAAAAAAAAAGGATCCATGGCTATCAAACAGACCCCCCAAACCTCTGCTCACTGGTGAATTAGGGGCCAAGAGGGCTAGGGTGGCAGGTGGTCCAGATCCAAGGGGTCCCCAGCCACTGATGAGTGAGTGTGCCCTCATTGTGTGTTCTCGTCTTGTCTGAACTACCAAGCTCCTGCCCTGTCTCAGAGGTAATGTCTGACTATTGCCAGGGTAGGCTCTAGGGAGTGACAACATACCAAAAACTCTCATCAGATAAGGGAGCTTAGCTCTGTTCACATGTAAAGATACGTCTGTAACATCTTCCCATTCCCATTTCTCCCAAAATATGCTTGAGAATGGAGTTGACAATAAGTGTTAGGAAGAATTGTGTCATAAGTTTGTAACATGTAAGACTGGACCTACCATAGACTGAATTTAGAACAATAGCTGAATTTAGAACATGACAAGATAAGTAGAAAAACATGTGTAAAGAATATTGAACTCATTTTCCTCATAGAGAAAAGTTAACTGAGGAGATAGGTGTGTTTAATCTGATTGGACATTACACAATGTACAAGTGAATGGACACATCACATGGTATCCCGTAAACACATGCAATTTTTCTGTCAGTTAAATTAAAAAAAAAAAAAAACTGATACAGAATAGTGAGCTCCTGGAACAAAAAGGTATAATTTGAAATCAAGGCATCATTAATCCTAATATTTTGGTTGTGATGTGGATAAGAAGAGAGAGAAACTACTTTCTAATGTGCATCCTTTGATGAGTTAAGCATCCAACCAAGGTTCTTATAATGCCCTGCTTAGGATGCCATGGTGGGCGCATCTGTCATCATTTTGATTGCTCTCCCTAGGAAAAGAGTCCTTTGACTCCAGAACCAGGCTGGGTGATTTACTTCAGTTAGCCTGAGGCTCTGTTATAATTGAGGTTGACTAAACTCAGTATGCCTTCAAAAAATTTGCTTTCCCTTGTCATTGGAGGAAAGAGAGTTGAATAACCCAGGAGAGGCCATAAGCCCCACAAGTCCAGTAGGAGAAAATGAACAAAAGAGCACGAGATGAGACGACCCTGAGACTTCCTGCAGATGGAAGTGGACTAGGTGGCCACTAATTCTGTTGGTTCTGCCGGAAGTGCTTCCTTTCCTGCAAAATTCTGCAAGAACGCGGTCAGCGGTCATCTCCTTCACTGGGCGTTCATGCAGAGGTTCTGCGTTAGACATTTAGGTGATGTGTGGAGGACTCCTGGTTTTGTGGCTCAGTCATTCTGTGCCACTTCCATGTAGAAGGCTTTCAAAGAGCAAGTGCAGCCAGTCTACATTGTCTCTAGCTTCCACTCAGAAGGGACCATTTACCCATTCCTTCCCTAGAACCTTTGAACTGGGCCCTTCCAAGGACTGTCCTCTCCTGGCCTCACTGCTGTCAGTTACCTGTCACCTTATACCAGAAGCAAATGTCTTTTTTCCAGGCATTTAGCCATGTACACTCTTTCCTGATTTTAAGAACACTTAAAATCACATGTCTTCCATGAATCCTCCTAACAAATATGAATGAAGAAGTAATTCAGTTCTCCCCTTCACTTCACATTTTTATAAACATCATGTCACATATATATGTCATATATTACATATATAGTGTCTCATATATATGTATATATCGCCAAAATATCATCTTCATATATATATTTATTTTCAAAGTATCCATTGCCTTTTATTAAGTGACGGGTAGGACTGCTTGCTTGTATGTTTCTGTGGCCTTGGATATGTTAGATTGTGAACTCCTGGAGAGCAGGAACTTGATCTGTTGAACTATTCCGTCATAGCACAGGACATGATATATCTTGGACTTGGCCAGATGTTGGCCAGATGTGGCTTCTTGTTATTGAAATACCACCAACTAGCTGACTTGTAGCAAGAAGACCCACAGCCTTTCTCAATGGCCTTATTTCTCTCCTACTCACCTACATAATAGTTTATTTAGGAGATATGCTGTTCACAATCTATTGGCCCATGGAATCGATTAGATCACAGTTTTAGGATAAATAGATTTTTAATAAAAATCGCTTCTTCAAACATCCCAATCATGGTCATCCAGAGATTAAAATGGTTCAAATGCAGATATCTGACATAGAAAGGCCAATGGAATCCTGGGAACTCAGCTTTATATTAGGTGGTTCTCATTGCATATGCTTTATAAATGACCTTCGAAAGATGGCTCTTCTGGGGCTGGCATTGTGGGCAAAACCAGCATCCCATATTGGAATGGCACTTCAGGTCCTGGCTGCTCTGCTTCTGATCTAACTTCCTGCTAAGGCACCTGGGAAAGCAGGAGAGAATGGCAGAAATGCTTGGATCTCTGCACCCATGTGGGAGAGACCTGGCTTCAGCCTGGCCCAGCCCTGACTGTTGCAGGCTTTGGGGGGAGTGAACTAGTGGATAAAAGATCTCTCTCTCTCTCTCTCTCTCTCTCTGTCACTTTGCCTTTCAAATAAATAAATAATTAATTTTTAAAAGGCTCTTCCAAGAGTTTGCACAGGTTACATTGCCAAAAAAAGAGATAGTTCAGAACTTTTCCTGGATACTTAAAACAACATGTCATATGGACAGTACACCACACCTGGGGCCCAAACCACCGTACTGATTTCTTTCCTTAATCCATATGCTCCTCCAAAGTGCTGGCGTTGGGATGTCTATGTGATCTCACAGAGAGTTATCCCATTGCATTCCACTGAATTGTTAAGGATCTGATCTAGAGAGTGGAGTTCAATTCACGGAATCTTTATGGATTCTTTATAATCCTCCTGTAATGTGAGGAACTAGAGATTTTGTGGTAGCAGTGGCTTGTATCCTGCCTTCAGGGAGTCTTCTGGGGAGATGGTCACCTAATCACAATGCACTACGTTAGGCACCACGTGATAATGTGGTAGAACAAGGGTCTTAAATCCCAATTACCTCTTGGAGATCAGACAGATCAATATCAGACATAGGCCAGAAAAAATGATAGGGGGTCATGAAAGCCACGGGTGGGGGGCAGCATGGGCCTGGTATTACCTAGTATTCTAATTATTCCAGAGAGGACAGATGTATATCACTTTATGTGAATTCCCCAAGATTGGAAACACTGAATGGGATTTATAAGGACAAATCCGTGTGAGTCAGGTTCAATCCCAGTGCACCCCCTGTGTGCTCTTCTGAGTTAGACTTGAAAGGTCAATGAAGGCAAACACCTTATTTTACTGATGATGTGAGGGTGCTTCACAAAGTTCTTGGAAAATGGAATTAAAAGATATTGTGAAGACCTCTCATCTAGCCTCAATTCTTACGTATTTTCTTTCAAAATGAAACCACAAGCAATAGCAAAAGATGTGGTCCAATGAGATTTGTTTTAAATGCCGCATACGGTCACTTAGGTAAAAGATGACGATGACTTGTGTCCCCCAAAAGTAGCTTTTGCCTCTCAGCACTATGTGAGATTTGCATTTACCGAGTCCGGAGATGGTTGGCAGGATTTTAGCACAAGCTGAACAGAACTGAATTGCTCCCGAGCACTTTCCAATAGCAAGTCTGTCTACTTTATTGCAGGGCCCAGAGGTTCCCCCAAGACCGTCTGATAATAATTTGGTATTTGGAGGCTCCTGTGTCACTGCAGGAACTAAAGGAGGCTTAATCCATGCCTGATGGAGGAGAAGAGTTCTATGTTTATCTGCAAATTCTGGCCAGACAACACCTTGACGTCACTCCTTAGCTTCCAAAACCTACCCAAGCAAGAAGTTGCCTTCCCAAGACTAACCCCTCAAAGTGCTATGGCACTTTAACTGTAGACCCATCTCCTCGATCAATCAGTATGGCAAGATGGAGCTGAGGAACTCAGCAACATCAAGGCTGGCGTTGGTCTTTAATGCAACTAGTCTCAGACATGTCTGAAAACCACGCATCGTCTGTCCGCCTGCGGGGTTTCCTAGTAGAATTTACAACCTTGGGTCAAGGGAAGCAGTTCTGCCATCCTCTCCTTGGCTGCCGAGGAAGTTTTTGACAGGGTACAATGGAAACATACCTTCCAAGCTGAAAAACAAACCAAACTGAAACCAAAACCTACTAACCAGCAACCCCTCACGCCTCCAAAATCATCAGTCTTGGGTTATCTTGAAGGGTGGGAACATCTTCTCCTGTCGGGACAAATGCCACAGACTTCTGTTTATCCCTACAATTGTGTCTTTTTTAGAGAAATCTTGCAAATGAGCTAGGGCCAGAGGTCTTTGGCCTACATTAATTTAGACTTGTCTCTAACTGCGAACCTGGATGTGTTTGTCCCTGTAGCACATGCCTTCTGTGTAGAACTAATATCTTCCAGTGGCAGATGCATAGAAAGAATCCTGACTTCTTTTTTTCCACTTCCACTTCATGTCCAGTGAAGGTCGGAGTTGTTGATTTCCTCTAGAGTGTGCAATACTCTTCACATATTACGTTTCCTGAGTGTGTAGAATGTGTGTGTGTGTGTGTGTGTGTGTGTGTTTTCCCACTGAGCATATGATCATTAGGACATTATATAGATAAGCACAGATTCACAGACCAGCTAGGAAAGAAAGAAGATGGTCTAAAGGGAAGGGGTGTTTGTAACACATGGGCAAAAAACCTGAAACTGGATTGCATCTAGCACCCCAGAGCATACCAGATCACAGGGTGAGGGCCCTGAGAGTCCACTCAAGATGTTTCTACAGTCTTCCGTGCCATCATGTGACTGTGGTCTAGTTTTGATGCTCAGGGGTAGAACGGACAAACACGCGGAGACAATCGCTTTAGCACTTTTTTCCTGTCTTATCAGTTTCGTTTCTGAAAGCATTTCACTGGTCACACACAACAGCTGCTTTGGGGACTGGGTGGAGGCCTTTGGAGGCCACGGGCTGCACTTTACAAACAAGCCAAGTCTGTTCTGCCCAGGGTGAGCATTAGGACGGAGAGATCAATTATTTTCAGGATCCTTAGAAGTTGCTTTGTTTATGGCACACTGGGTTGACAACTCGTCCCTGGGGGGGCCTCTCTGGCACTTTGCTGGCATTATGTAGGCCACAGTACGATTGACTCTCTCCCTCTTGGTGCCATCACTCCCTACCACTAGCTACAACAATTTGATATTATATTCCCTTTTCAACTCCAAAGGAGATGATAAGAAGCTATCAAATAATGCTTAACAAAGCAACTTGAGTTTCTTGGAAGGAAGGGAAGGGGTACATGCTGTATAATTACAGTTAAAATGTAAAGATGCTTTACAAACTCTACCGAGATGAAGATGTGTCAGCAAGTCAGTGTCAAGCACAGCCAAACTAGGTGAAGTCATATTATTAGTATTTGAACCATGTTCCCAGTCAAGAAATACCACCCCATTATAGGATACCTACACCTCCTGTGGAAGACAGTCCTTCATGAGATGGCCAAAAAGGAAAACAACATGATCATGGATTTAGGTTGAGGAGGTGCTAATGGTAATATTCTGAGGACTGTTTACCTCCACATCATCGGTCAACCACAGTGGGAGTATGCATGGTGCACACAGCACACATCAGCCCAAGTTCAGCAAATCTTTGGTGATGAGCTGGACATATGCCAGCTGGTGGAGGAGCATCTGAACACGTCTTCTCTGTGTATTTCCCAAGGCCCAACCGAACGGGTTTGTGCGCACCTGCAGGATGCCCCTCATCAAGCTGCACCTTGGTTTGGGTTTCAGGCTACAGACCGGGAGCATCTCAGCAGACACAGACAAGGAGGAGCTGCTTAGGTTGCTAAGAACCTCGTGCTACTCAGCTGCTTTGGAACAGTTGACTGCTCTAGGGCTAACTCAAGATGGCCCTGTTGGAGCTTTTTCTGCAGAGGTGATGCTCAATCCTATGTGTGCATGTTTTCTCTGCAGCTTCAGGTGCTGGGGTTCTCTGCCTTTATCCACTCTGGTAGCCTGAGAGAGTGATCTACCACTCCTGGCCTTCTTCTTGGCTTTCTAGTCACACCAGCTCCCTTTGCTCAGGTGCAGCTATGCCCCTCCACACAATCATGCTCACTGAGGCCGTAGGACTTTCTGATGGTTTGTTTGGCCTCACTTTTTTTTCGCCATTGTTCTTTCTCTTGAAAGGTGGGTAAGAAGAATTTTCACTATCCTGTGGATAGGATAGAACTGGGGAGAGAACTGCTTTGTAGTTCCACCTGATTACTGCAATCTGTCTTTGGTCTTGGACCCTAAATGTAAGTGAGTGATTCATCTGCTGAGACTGAAGCAACAGCACAGGGAAGAGCAGAGTCAGTTCTTCCCTGTCTGCTTCCTTGGCTGAGAAGATGCTGTGAGCTGCTGTTGGCCTCTCTCATGGAAGGGGACATTGGAAGATGCATGAATGGGTATCAGGGTGACCTCCCATTGTGGTTTGCCCCTGCTAAAGCAGTTCCTGGCATCTGGGATGTGAAACTTCCAATTCTAAAGCCAGGAGGGTTCCAGGAGAACCATAATGATCATTCTTGTTGGTATAGGCCTGAGAAGTTTTGCTAGCAAGACAATCTGAACCACCCAAAATGCCTTCAAGTGTTCTAAGAATAGATAAGAGAGACTATAGAAAACTTAGAGAACATAAGATACAAAAGTGATATATAAAAATCACCTGTAGAATCCCAACAGCTAGAGGTAACCACTGAAATCATTTGGATAGACAGTTTTGTAGACCTGTGAACGCCCCTGAAATCTTGTCATATGAAATTTGATCAATCACTTGTGCCCTTGCTTTTCTTTGTACTGAGCTTAGCTCCTATATCTATAGTTATGGTTTACCTTTGGTGGGTTTTAGTGGAAAGGCTGTAGGAAGCATATGAGGTATATGACTTTTGATCTTTTGTTGTATATTTACTGAGTGGTACACAGGGATTAGACAGAGCCAGGGCCACATGTGGCTGGCCATGTCAGGTCTAGTCTAGAGGTATCCTGGACTCCAGAGTAGATAAGCTGTCACGTGGTGAGCACCACAGAGAACAGGGCTGTGTTGTGGGCTGGAAAGACTCACAAAATGCAGAATGTTCTGGAAGACAGGCTGAGGGTTCTAGGTGATGGGCAATGTTCCAGAAGATTCCATGGCAGTTTGTTCCTCAATGGAAGCAGATGATGGCTTTTGTCCTTCCCACTGGCTCGCTAGCTCCATTCAGGGAGCTGAGGACTTCTAATCAGCTAGAGTCTGTCTTTACCATTCCCTGCACCTGGTAGAGTGAGCTGCCCAGAGAGCCACAAATTATTCGTTGTGAAAGGCTTCTGGCAAGGGATCCCCATCCATGGGATGACACACAGTAGGGTGTCGGATTCTAAAAGCGAGTCAAGAACTAATAAATTCCTGTGATTTGTAGATGATTGTATCTGTGTGACTTTGAACCCCAGGCAGTGGGAGTCCTAGAAAGAAACCAGTAAGCCAGGCCTTTTGCTATGTTACTCTTATCAGTTACTCTATGTGGTAGACATCAACACTCTTTTCATCCTGTTGCTGTTATTTAACACATTTAGTGCACCATGCCATTGACCTTCTGGGTGCATTAAAGTGCAACTCAGGCTCCTTATTAGATAATGATGGCATTTAGACTGAGTGCCATAACCCTAATGTTCCAACAAAGTGGTTGATATAGACAGAACAGGAAAAAGCTCCACACTGTGTAATGCATCACCAGAGCTGGTCTCCACTTGGGGAAATGTCTTTTATTTTATTTTACTTTATTTTATTTATGAGAGAAAGAGAAGGGAAGAAAGGAAGGAGGGAAGGAAGGAAGGAGGGAGGGAGGGAGGGAGGGAGGAAGGGAGGGAGAGAGAAAGAAAGAAAGAAAAAAGGAAGGAAGGAAGGAAGAGGGCAGAGAGCTCTTACCTGCTGTTTCACTCCCCTAAATGCCTACAATGGCTAGGACTGGGGCCAGGTCCAAAGTCAGGAGCTAGAAACTCAATCCACATCTCCCACTACTTGAGCCATCATCTGAGGCCTCTCAGGGTCTGCACAGGCAGAAAGCTCAATTCAGGAGGAGCCAAAGCCAAAGTTTGAATATCAAACCCAGGCACTCAGATACGTGGTGGGATGCAAGTGTCTTAACCATCAGGCCAACTGCACGCCTCAGAGAAGGTCTTTGCTAGAAGAGAGTATGTGATATGTCTTATGCAGTATGAGGAGACACAGCAATGAGCAGTCAGCTCAATTGTTTCCCTGTAGAAATGGTGGATTTTCAGATCTGTACCCAGGACTTACCTTTCTCTACCCTATTGGTCCCAAGAGTTTGCTTTGGCAAATAAGTTGGCCTTCAATCTGTTGCAAAGAAAGAGAGATACTAATTCTTTTACCCAGGGGCACAGCCCATAGTCTCACCTCCTATTAGTAGAGTGTGATAGCTGACTGCAGTAACTGGTCTCCCTATAATCAGGCTTTGCTTTTTGGTAAAATCTTATACATCAGTTTCTTTGTCCATCTTATTCTTCCACACTCACTCCTTTGTTCAGAAACTGTGATGCTCATGATCATGGTTCTTCCCAGTTTCTAATTCCATTGGTGCCATTTCCTACTGTCTACAGAAACCACTGGCAATGCTGGTGTATGAGGCTTATGTGAAAAGCTTTTTTGAAAAACTCTCCTACGAGTGCTGTCAGAGGGTTCTTTTAAGGTGTTTATCGCCCCTCTTAAGATTGTTTGTTTTGAGTAGGTTGGAAAACTCCTTGCTTTTCAGCTAAGAATTCCAATTATCTTGGTATTGCCAACGTGTTCATGGACAGTGGTTCTGAGAGAGGAAAACTCATCTTATTAGTAAGATAATGGTGATGAACTGCTATGCTTTAGCTTTCTGAGCTCTTGGGCTTTGACAGAGGAAGACAAGGAGCAAAAGGAGTAAGATTTTCACTCACTTCCTGAATCTCATGTCTCTTCTGGGCTTGTGTGTACTCTCAGATGTTTCCTTCATATCACAGCCAGTTTTTCAATAAAGTGTTTCCCAGGTGGATTTGGTCAGAAGAGCTGACACATCAGCAGAGTCCTTGATGCTAACATCCCAGTGCTTTGTTTTGACTTCTTTGAGAACATCTGTGTCATGGAGATCTTTGCACCTCCTTCTGTCCTTGTGTGGGCAAGGGCTTTGATGTAGGAGGCAGGGTGACAAGAGGGAGTTGTTGGGTGTAGGATTAATTTCTGTGATAACCATGCCATCCATCCAATATTGGAGACAGGGGACTTCGGGTTGGTTGGTAAGTAGATGAGTGTGGATTGTTGTTCCCCAAGGAGACTCTCCTGCCAATGAGCCCCAAATCTGGGTGTCTACTGTCTACTGTGACTCCACCTTACCACTAGGGCCCAAAGTCCTCTTGCCTGGACATAGTTTGCCACCTTATAGAGCCAGTCTCAACAATTTGGACTTCTGGCGCTGTACCTGCTCTGCTGGGGTGGGAAAGAGTGGGGCTCTATTGATTGCCATGTGCTGATTAGTTTTATTTCCCTCTCTCTTGTTTTATACAAGAGAGCGATCCTGAGACAACTTGCATTCTGTTACTATATTTGGAACCTCCAGGGCTGGTCACGTATGCATATGAGTGATCCATGGAACTTGGAATTTCCTTTATCATATTGACGTGTTTGTGAAAATGAGAACCATTGTGCTAGAATTTGTGATGTCGTTGATCACCCAGAGCCAAACGAATATGCCAATAAAGACAAGAGTGTCAGCTTCATGGTCTCTGTTGCCTGCTTTTGTCGCCCACTGAGAATGATTCTTGCATGGACTTGGGAACATAATTCAGTGTTGGGATTCCGGAAGCACCACAAGCAGACCTGGCAAAGATGTCCCCATCAGCTCCCGACTTGCTCCCAAGCAACCCCTTCTTTTAAGGGAACACAGTATCAGAATAAGCAAGGGTTGCTAGGTACTCAAGGAAGACATGGAGGTTAAAGCCCCGCCCCCATCTTAATCCTCAAATAACACTTTCCTAAGATATATAAATTGGATGCCAAGATGATCTGTGGAGAAAATATCAAGTTTTGTTTGTTTGTTTGTTTCTTATACAGCCTCATTCTGATAGGGTTGTTACTAAGGTGAGGTGAGCAAGCTGAATGCTTCAAGATCAAAGTCAGGTCCTGTCTTTCCTTAAAGTTCTGACATTTGCTATCATGGATATTTCTGCTCATTTTAGGTTTT
Source organism: Sylvilagus floridanus (assembly GCA_949820135.1). Classification (NCBI taxonomy): domain Eukaryota; kingdom Metazoa; phylum Chordata; class Mammalia; order Lagomorpha; family Leporidae; genus Sylvilagus; species Sylvilagus floridanus. Next base: position 2,665,646 of record OX463243.1, read on the forward strand.
GAAAAATATTGCATAAAGTTGTTATTTCTCTCAGTGACTGAATTGTTGGTGTTCCCTTAACTTCTGTGTATGGGTGAGGGTCTCACTCCCCCCTACTCTAGCCTACTCCTAGACTCAGGGCTTCCTCTGGCTAGGACCTTGGATAAACCTCTGGCCTCTGCGAAGCTCAGCTGTGTGTACACTAAGGGCTCCGCTGACTATCTGTCCACCTGCTATCCCTTCCTGTCTTCCTGCCCACCCTACTCCCTCCATCTGCCCCTAGAGAGACATCCCCTGCCTCCCTTTTACTTAGCCATGCTCAGCATCTTAGCATTAACCATCCTGTGGTATTTACTGATGCACCTGAGATGTACACACTTGTCTTTCTGCCTTGTGTGCGTGTGTATACGCCTCTCCAGAGTCAGGAAATGGATGAGCTGACAGTGGGGTTGAGGGTGGAGAGAGGGGGAGAGGGATAGACTTCTGAAAAGGACAGGAGGGTTTTTCAGTAAGTTTGAGAAATCATTAAGAGGGGTTGCATAACACTTTTTTAAAAGAGTGAAATTCCTGTAAAACATGCATTAGACATGGATTTCTCCCACATTTGGAGACTTGCTGTTACTTTTGCTAAATTAAAGATATAACACTTGCAATCTATACATCCTCCCCTTTTCACCCACCCACTCCTTAATGGCCTGAGCCCCCTTGTCGTAACACTTGCACTCTCCATTCTCCAAAAACTCATCTCCGGTCTCATCTTTGATGTGTCATTCCCCATGGGTCATTCATTATTTTCCCAGTTTTTTTTTTTTTTAAAGATCTTACTAATGCTGCAGGAAGTATATCGTCACTCGGTTTTGCAGATGAGAAAGCTGAGGTTAGGAGGTTAGGAGGTGAGAGACAGGACTTGGTTACATCCCCAATATGTGGGAGGGTTTGATTGAGGCCAGGCTGTTCTCCTGGCCTGGTGCTCTGCTCATCTTTTCCAAACTTACTATCTGACAGTTTTCTAATGCAGCAACATCTTTGTGGTGTTGGACTCTTGCAGTTTATCAAGGCGCCTTCCAACACAAAGTCTTGGGAATGCACACAGGTGGGATGGTGAGCTGCCCGCTGTACAAAGAGAGTGTCAGTCAGTGGATGGACCCCATGCTCACCTGCAGTGTAGCGACTGACACAGGCGCACTGATTTGCTAGTGGATGTCTTCTCTCTCAGTAGAAAGAATACTAGAAATGCTAAGTCAGCATAAATAATGACCCCCACCCCCATTTTTACTATTTGCTAGTTACAATTATAGAAAATGACACTTTTAAAAAAAATTGTGGCCAAACCCCTTCCTGAAAGTTTGCTTTACTCCTTTATATCAGAAAACTCTAGCAAAAGCATCCTACCCCATACATTCCAGGTCCCGTCTTGAGAGACGTCACTCCCCAGAGGTTAATACACCACATTTCATAGATGAACTTGCCGGCCAGCCGTCTTTCCAAATACAGAAGTCTGAGCTAGCAGAGAGGTGTGTGTGTTTACAAACTTTCCTTAGGGGGCGCTGTGAGGGCTGGGCACCCGCCTCCCCAGATCCTCCTGCTGCAGGGAGATCCAGGGGACAAGGCACCTGATGACCCTTACTCACGAACATTCCACAGCCAAGCAATCTTGACATCCAACTCAGGACAGACTGGTGCTTGTCTGCCTCACCCCCAGCTACTCATTTTTTGGACCTCATGCCAGGGTCCGTGTTTCCAAACTGACCAATTGAAAGGGGTCGAAATGCTTACAGATCCTTAGCCTGTGTGTGTGTGGGGGTCTTTGTAAAAGCATCAGTCGGCATTGATCAACTGCCTGCTTTTACACGTGAAGAGAGGGACACCAAGCTGGTATTTTTGAGCATGCACTGGCTGACAGAGGTGTACGGGTTTGTGTGCATGACCACTTGAGTCCTTAGATAGGAAGAGTAGCGTGCACTCCCCCCAAATGCCATCAGACATGTCTTCCCTGGGCTCAGGAGGGGCAGATGAGTTAGAATAGTGAGGTTAGCCAGATGAATAACTCTATTCGGACCCAATTGTGTACTTTTAGTTATCTTGATCACATTAAAGACCAGCGTCTAGAGCAGGAATTATTCAGCTGCAGGTGAAAGTCCATGGTGACAAATAACAATGTGATCAAAAATATTGTTTCCTGGAGATTTCCAAGCCCTTCAACCCCCGCCCCTCCCCTGCCCCGGCATCCATCAGTATAAAGCGCCAGTTTGAGCAGCTCTTTGGGGGTTGTAGCGACCGCAGCCAGAGAGTGACTCCGAGAGATTAATTAGAAGGAAACCTCAGAGGAAAAGGGGTAGAAATAATTCCAAAGGGAGAATCTCATGAGTCCTGTGCTTCTCCTTGGAGTGGAAGGTGTGTGTGTGTGTGTGTGTGTGTGTGTGTGTGTGGATCTAGGTGCATTTGTCAGTATGGAAATTTTTTCCCAATGACATGAAATAAAGCAACTCTGACTCAAAAGACTATCGGGCATCTTTAATGAGGGAATTGCAGGCTGGGGAGGGGCTGAAGCTCAGATTGGGCTCAGCGCAGAGTCATCTGTCTCTGTCGGACAACGAATGTGTAATCAGGAAGTCACATCTTACCGGGAATTCAGCGCAGTAGTCATTGAAGGATATTGAAAACCGCAGAGGGAAATAAACACCTATTGACAGTTTCGCCGGTTCCTAATCACGGGCCGTTCAGTGAACAAGCGTGGGCTTTGGCATCTCCAGCTTCTAGAAGGGAGATCAGGACGCTGCAGGTTCTGAATGAATAGAACCAGGTGAACCAGGGAGTGAAGCACAGATAGAGACGTCCTGCTGCATTTGTCGTTTTACTGGAGCTTTAGGGATGGGGTCGGGAGGAATCCCTCTCCGCTTTGTTGAGCTTCAGGCGTGGCTCCTAAGTTACATTTTCCTAGAATTCTGGTGCAGCAGCAGATCAGCTGCCTTTCCATTTGCGCTGCGTATTGTCTCTCCCTGTGCCTGTATTTGATCAGGGTGGGGTTTAAAGCTGTTTTTCTGTTCTTCCTAACTCACCTCTCAAGTCATTTACGTTTTGGGAAGTCTCCTGTCTCATTCTGTAAATTTGGTTTTCAGGTATGCTAATGCTTTATATTTCGTATTATGAGACAATAATTTTTGAAGATTATTTATTTGAAAGTCAAAATTAGAGGAGAGAGAGGGAGAGGGAGAGAGAGAGGGAGAGGGAGAGCGAGAGGGAGAGGGAGAGGGAGAGGGAGGGGGAGAGGGAGAGGGAGAGGGAGTGGGAGGGGGAGAGCGAGAGGGAGAGGGAGAGGGAGAGGGAGGGGCAGAGCTTCCCTCTGGTGATTTACTCCTGAGATAGTTGCAATGGCTGAATCTGGGAGCTAGGAGCCAGGAGCTTCATCCCAGTTTCCCAGGTGCAAAGCAGGGGCCCAAGTACTTGGGTCATATTGCGCTGCTTTTCCCAAGCCATTAACAGGGAACTGCATCAAAAGTGGAGCAGCCGGGACTCAAACTCATGGCCATACTGAATGCTGGCATTGCAGGCGGTGGCTTTACCCACTACACCATAATGCCAGCCCTCTGAGAAAATGAATTCTCAGGAGCTCTAAGGTTGCTGCTCCAAGAGTGACTTTTATTTGGGGAAAAATTGGCAGCACAAAAGGCCATAGAAGCTTCTAGAAGGAAACCATGAAGAGCAGGGTTGTGAAAACTAAAATTAAGATGGTTTTGGAGAAGCTAGAATGGAGCAAACCTTTAGTGACTGAAAGCAAAGGTCGCGGGAAGGTCATGGTGGGCATGGCCCATGAAGCATGTGTTCAGGAAGACGAGAGGTGAGCTTGTTGTCAAAGAGACTCTTGAGGCTGTGGATGAGAGTTAGGGAGCTGTAGGGACCTCCCGCCTGAGATGCATTCGATGGCTTTTTCTGAAGACTGATCATGTTTTGAAAGAATCATGGCCTGGGCCCCTCAAAATGTGTGCTCACTAATCTGGCATTTAAAATAAATGAATTAAAAAAAAACCTCATTTGCTCATGAAGTGAAGAGCTTGATTAGTGAGTGTCAACCAGTAAGATTTGATTTTATCCCTAACACGATAAGAATACCTAATATTTACAACGCAGCTAGTATATATGTCAGCCACTGTGCAGTGCGGTTTATTTGTATTTCCTTCATTTGGTTTACACAGCAGCCCTAGGTAATAAGTATTGTTACTTTAGTCGTGCAGAGAAATGAAGCAACTTATCCAAGGACTCTGGGCTAGGACTTGAACCTGGATAGCTTTCCTCCCAAGTCTGTTTTTTCCTACACACGCTCTGCAGGCACCCAGCTCTCTGCCTCTGTCCAGCCATCTGGCCTGTCTTCTTTCACACAGCCCAAACCCTCAACAAGTGTACACTGACCCACAATAGACTTGAGGCAGTCTGCACTGGAAGTTTCGCTGATTTAACTGATGCAAGGATGTACGTGCAGGTTTCTTGTTTTTTCCCCATGGTTTAAATCCTGAAATTTCCACCCATACTATGGAAATACTCTGTACTCCCCAACAGTGGATGAAAAATCATTCCACATTGAATCATTGCCTTGGTTCCTCACCCTTGATGGAGAGCCATTCCAAGGTACCTGCATGGTTTTGGAGGGTTGGCGATACAATATCACCTGGCAGCCTTTTGTCTGGGAACTTGGCTCAGTTGATACCCAACAAAGCTCAGAGACAGAGGGGACCCACATCTGTTTCCCTTTCAGCAAAACTTTCTTTACCTGTATTCTTCCAGTATGGCCTTTTGTGTGTATTTCGAAGAATGAAATCCCAGCATGCCAACTGTCAATCAAATTGAGTGGCGAGAGGTGAAGCCAGTCAACCAGCATGATTAGGAAACTCCCACATGATTCATTTGCATGTCAGGGTGCCTTGCTAGATCTGGTCCACCGTGATTCTCTCCTGGAACAATCAAGTAATTGGGTGAAGACTCAGAGGGCCAGCTCTGTGGTGACAGCCGCCGAGTTTTTGTGGGCCTCTTTCCTTTGCTGGTATTTGGGTGTCCTGTTTTGGTTAGTGTCAGCACTTCCAGATTTTTTAAAATTTTTTATATAAGACTACTTTTTATTTTTAGAAGATTTACTTACTTATTTGAAATGCATAGATACAGAAAGAGAGGGAGAGACAAGAGAGAGAGAGAGAGACGACTGGCTAGGCCAGGCTGAAGCCAGGAGCCTGGGGCTTTGTCCAGGGTGGGTACAGGGGCCCCAGGACTTGGCCCATCCTCTGCTGTTAGCACGTTAGCAGGGAGCTGCTTCAGAAGTGGAGTAGCTGATCTTGAACTGGAGCCCATATGGGATGCTGGCAATGCAGGCAGTGGCTTTACCCACTTTACCACACTTCCAGCCCCATACAGATTTCTTTTATTTATTTGAAAGGCAGAATTCCAGAGAGAGGTAGAGACAGAGAGAGGGGTTTTCCATCTGCTGGTTCACTCCCCAAATGGCCGCAACAGCCGCAGCTGGGCTGATCAGAAGCCAGGAGCCCAGAGCTTCTTCTGGGTTTCCCATGCAGGGCTCCAAGCACTTGGGCCATCTTCCACTGCTTTCCCAGGTGCATTAGCAGGGAGCTGGATCCAAAGTGAAGGAGTCAGGACATGAACCCGTGCCCATATAGGATGCAGGCACTGTGGTGCAGTGGGTTAAAGCCCCCACCTGTAACATCAGCCCTCATACAGATTTTTCAACAGGGAAATATTTCATTGATGATGGTTAAGGCGGAAGAATTGTGAAGTGGAAGATATAGGAGCACACTGGTAGAAAAGACATTTAAGGCACTCTTGTTGTTCTAAGTATAAATACAACGTCTTCAGGAGAAAATGGTTCTGATTCCTAAGCAGTCAACATGGACATGCACGTGACCCATTTCTGAGATGAGATTTCCCTCTGTAATAGCAATGTGCCTGACACAATGGATCGGGTCGGCAAGTGACAGGTGAAGGGAATCCTTACTTCCTTATTTAGTCACAAACACTCCATAGAGTTGCTGAAGTGCAAAATCTCCTAGACCCTACTTTTTGAAGAAGAAAGAATCCTGTAGGAATTCAGCAACTTTTACAATCCACATAATCAGAGTAATGTAGATTATGCCCAAACTGGGTTGGATCAGGCTCAATATTTCATCTAATTCTATATCGAAATGGTTTGAGGTTGCAGTTGGATCGAAAGCTTATTCAAAAAAGTCAAGTTTACTAACTCAATTGACTTTCCTCTGAGAAAAATATGCTATCAGAATGCAAAATTATTAGAATGTTAATTATTGTGTATATTAGATTTCATAGTATAAGGAATTTGGGGGATATGATTTCCTTTCTCCCCACAAATCCTTAAATTCTTCAGAAATTTCATCTTCTGTGCTTTGATCTGCACAAAATAATGTAAGAAGAGATAATGGGACTTACAGGGAGAAATGATTGAATCATCATGTTCCAATAAAACGTGTTCAAATTGCATTTCACTACATAATGAATTCTGCTCCAACTTACTTGGACATAAATAAGATTGGGTAAGAGAAGCCAGAAGTAAATCAAATAAATTAATAAAACTATTAGAGCTCCTTCACTTTGGTCCCCAGACACTGTCTGCTTGTTTGTAAAATAAAACTTGCTCTTTACAATGAAAACTCCGGCATGCTGCTGGGTTGAAAGTGAAAATCTAGAGAAGAGTTAGAACATTCTTGGTTCTGACTTGGGTGCTGTCTGATTTCGCAAATACCACTATTCCTTTTGGAAAGGAAAACCTGAAACTAGAAACCTGGATGAGTGAGCGTCAGCTTTCAACCAGAGACAGCAGATGCACAATTGCATGCAGTCCTGCTGATGAGCTGCTTCTCACATTTTCCCAATTATCCACATGCACTGAATACGAGGAACTGTTTGCATTTTGTCTAGACGAAGGCTGTGCGTCTCCACTGGCATAATATATCTCCGCCCTGCTAAGCTGTGTGCAAAATTAAATTTGCATCTTTGCTGCCACTTGTAAGAGTTCATTATCTTGCAGTCCAACCACTGGGAAACATATAATCATTCTCACTGTCTAATAAAACTGTGGTCTTCTCAAAATGCTCATGATGCTTGCACAATTGCTAGGCACAGTTTATCACAGATGCTGAACGCGTGTTCTGCTCTGCATAGTGCCAGTAAGGGTGATTTTAAATATTTCCTTTATTTTGTATCAATCAGTGCAACCATGGCATTTTGTAACCGCATTATTGTTGGTAGTTCTCAGAATCAATGTGTCTTCTTATATATGTTAAACACAAAAGATAAGGCCATTAAGCTAAAAGTGGTACATGCAAAATATGTACCAGATGTGGCCACGAGACAAGGAATCTGATGAAGAAGTCCATGTCTTTGCTCCCTGCTTAGCCCAGAGCTCTGGGAAGAAGCAGGTGCACTGAGACGTCTGTGTCTCCCAGACCAACTAGTACATCATAACTCCTGGGGCCTCTTTAAGCTACTTAGTTCTGTAATCTAAGAGCTAAGTCTATCAGAAATTATTTAGCGTGGTCTCACTAATTGCAAACCAGAAAGACCAGAAGCTCTTGAAAACGAGGTTCAAATGACAAGCCAGCGAAGGCATTGAGTGCTAAATCACCAGGTCACATGACCTTGAAACATGGTCTCTGGCTAGTAACCAGTTTTCTGAAGAATGACTGTTGTGTACAAGCTTGATTTCAGCAGTCCTGGATCTTTGTATTAAAGACACGATTTAGTGAACCACATCTGCTGTTCTTTAAGCTGTAATAAGTTGAATACGTGTGCAATGAGCTTGTAGCAGAATAAATTTTTTTCTTTTAATGACCTTGAGAAATATGTTGAGCATGCGAGAAAGCCCTAAACTAGAGTCATGAACAGACTTGGGGCAATTTCGTAAGAAAAGGGTATCAGGAGGAGCTGTTTCTCTTGAGATTTGTAGAAATCCAGTCCTCCAAACTGTTGGCCTGCTATGATCTTGGAGAATTCTATGTAGGATTATTATCAGGCTTCTCCCATCAGATGAATTCACAGTAAGAAGAGAACCAAGAGCATCTATGGATGGGAAATAGGATCTCAGATCTTAGACCAAGACTTAATGCTTTTGTAGATATGAGGATATTTCCAAAAATCATGGAAAATGGTACTAAATTATAAGTTCATTTTGGTACCCAATATTTGAAATCCATGCATATGGAGGATCTTCAAAAGTTCATGGAAAATGAATATTATAAAAAACTATGCATGATTTCAACTGCTTTTTTTTTTTTACACCAAAGTGAGTTTATCGTTTCCTTCCATTCTTTTTCCATGAACTTTTTGAAGTTCATGTGTGACCAGGATGAAGAGTTTGCTGTGGGCTCACTCAGCTAAGGCAATTGCACACAATGATGTTACCTCAAGGAGAACGCTGTAGTGAGGTTGAAATTGTATTCCTCCATTTTATTTGGAAGGTGGAATTCCAGTTTGGACCTTGAACCTGGGGGAAGGTGCTTGCAAAGTTTACAGTGTTGTGGTCACTTCTCCTCCTTACCCCTCCACTTTTGGCAGTCTGCAGAAATGTAGTTGCACCCCAGGCTGGACAGTTCAAGTTCAGCCTTAATGGGCACCCAGACCTCAGATCATTGTGCCCCCCATTCACTGGCTGCCTGAGGATGATTGGCCCACCTTACTACCAGTCTCAGACTGCCTCAGATCAGCCTTCGCCTGAGTGAGATGGACACAGCCCATGTTTTTGTCCCGTGACCACATAGCAGTACCTGAGGCCTGTCTGTGCACCGAGCACCTTTCCTTGAACGCCATGAATGAGAAGACCCCGTTCTGTCTTTTAACCCCGCCATCTGCCATTACCTTTACCACTTTTCTCCTGGACTTGACCTGTCACAGATTGTGCCTAGCTTGCGTTTTCTTGCCCCTGGTCTCTCTCTCTCTCTCTCTCTCTCTCTCTCTCTCTCTCTATCTCTCTCTCTCTCACACACACACACACACACACACACACACAGAGCAGACAGAGCGAGCCAGGAAGCAGATGTCTCTAGGGTGGTGTGTGTCTTTGGGAGTCGGCATTTGAATGTATGAAAGGAACAGTGAATGGGTATAATTAGTCAGGCTGATGAAGGAGTGAAACCTGGTAAGCATTTTTCTTGCCTAGCTTCATGAAATGCATTAGCTGTTGGTTTCTGCTGAAACGGGCTGAGGGTAAAGCAAGAGTATGGTTTGAAGAAAAGCTAAGTTTCAGCAAGGGCTTGGACTCCATTCCCAAGAAGAAGTGTTGCCTGGGAGGAAGATATAGGGTTCATCCAAAAAAAAAAAAAAAAAAAAAAAAACAGCAACAAAAAACAATAACTTGTGGCATTTTTTCATGCATTTTATTTCTGTTGAATTACAAGATTTTAAGAAATATTAAAAAAAGGTTCTTGCAAATTCCTAACTGGAGTTTTGTAAGCAGGTTTGAGTGTGCTGCTCTGTTTCTTCTCACCCCCTCAAGCCAGACAGTCTTCTCAGGGTCAGTTTGCAGGGTCAAGGCATTTTTTAGGGGTCGACCTAAGGTTATCTCCCATCAGTCTGCCTCCTCCCTCAATGGTGTGAATCTGGCCTAAGGTCTTGAGCCCCTACTCACCTCCAAGTGACCAGGCAGAAATCAAGCAGTCCCCAAGGGGAACGCTTTCCTGTTGTCAAAAGGAGTCATAAACAGAACTCAAGCATTGTGTCTGACAACTGCTGAAGCCTTGGAGGCAGTGATGGGAGTCTCGAGAAGAAATGGATATCCAAACACGCAGAATGGCAGCCTGGCGGGAGCTCGGCTGGAGTGGACTGCGCATCTTCGCGCGGCAAAACCAGCAACACCAATGACAACGGTGCATCCAGCGGGCGGTCCGCGATGCTGTTTGCTTCCTGCTATCCCCGACTAGTCATTCAGCGTTGCTTTGTGATATGGATTCCAGCTTTCTGGCTTGGATCACAATGGAAAAATCTCTTAAATTGGGAAACTATAGAAGGGCTGGGTCTACATTTTTTCCCCTTAAGGCAAAGAGCATTTGTTAGTGTTAGTTGAGGTTGCAAATTATTTTTGTTTTTTTATGTTACAGGGACAAAAGGAACACATGATCTTGTTTTCTGTCTTATTTGATTAAATTTTTAAAAACGTTATAAAGAATGACAAAAACCATTCTTTTTAAGGTACACAGCTTCTTGACAAACCACAGAGTAGAACAGAAAACCAAACAAATCCAGCCTCATTACTTTAATCATGCAAATGAAAGCCGGCCTGGACAGAGAAAGCAGAACAAAATGTGATTCTTGGGCTCAGATTTTAAAGATGAGCGTTGGGGCAAGCATTTAGCCCAATGGTTAAGACACCTACATCTCATATCAGAATTCCTGCCTTCAAGTCTTGGCTCTGGCTTCTGATTCCAGCAGACCCTGGGAGACAGTGGGGATGCCTCAAGTAATTGGGCTCCAGCCCCACAGCTGAGCAAGCTGAATTAAGGCAGCAGCTCTTAGCTTCAGTCTTTGACCAGCCTGAGCTGGGGAGTGAGCCAGCAGATGGGAGAGTGCTCTCTCTCTCTCTCTCTCTCTCTCTCTCTCTCTCTCTCTGCCTTTCAAATAAAAGAAATGAAAAGAAAAGAAAAAGATAAACATTGGTGAAACATAACAAGAAAGGAAACTCATTTTGAGATGTACCACGTGCAAAGTGTTTCTATATCCGTTATTTCTGCCAACTTTTACTGTTAAGGAATTTCTTATGAACAAAGTGGCACTTGGGGATGTTACTTAAGTAACATCTCACTGTCTACGAAGTGAGTGGTAGAGACAAGACTCAAATCCAGCTTCTCCAACTTTGAAGTTGCCTGGAGAGTTCTGTCTGGTAACCAGGCTCCTGGCCAGCAGCCCTACAAGAACCCTTGATCTTCATAGTACTTTGCCCATTGTGGAATTCATCTGAGCTCAGACACCCACTTCATCCTGGCAGAAGGATTAAGCCCATTATCAGAATAAATTGCAAATTACAAAATCTGTGTTGCTTTAAAGCTCTGAAGAGTTGAGATCTTAATCTGTTGGTTAATTGCTTTATCGATGAATTTTCCTAAGGCATTATCATTGAAAGCAATAACTTTTAATTTTTTATGCGCGTATTTTCATTCTGTTTGAAAGGCAGAGAGAGAAAGATAGAGGGAGAGAGAGGGAGAGAGAGAGAGAATCATCCATTGGCTGATTCATTCCCCAAATGCCTGCAACAGCCAGTTCTGGGACACACCAAGGCCAGGCACTTGGAAATCCACAAGAGTCTCCCACATGGGTGTTAGGGATCAAAGTACTTGAACCATCACCTGTTTCCTCCCTGGATGTGCATTAACAGAAAACTCCATTGGAAGAGGAGTAGTCAGGATTTGAACCAGGCACTCTGATTTTGGGATGTGGGTGGCATCCCAAAGAAGTGACTTCAGCCACTGTGCCAAATGGTGGTCTTTAAAGTGATATTTTAAATACATTCATGCTTTCAACAGGAATCAAAAATCATTGATGGCATATTCTAATGGTATATTTTGTTTCGGTCATAATCAGGATTCAGTTTTAGTGAAAAAATTGTTATTTACAACACCATCCTTATTACTAATGTGGAGACAGAAGCATCACACAGACCTGAGTTTTAATCCTGGCCTCACTGCTGTGTGACCTGGGGCGAAGTCACAGAGCATCAACTGGTCTGGGAAATAGAATAGTCTTAATGTTTTAAAACCGTTTTGGGGGCTGACGTGACACAGTGGGTTAGGCCACCACCTGCAATGCCAACATCCCATATAACTCTTCTTAGAGTCCTGGTTGCTCCATTTCCAATCCAGATCTCTGCTAATGTGCTTGGGAAAGCAGTGGAAGATGGCCCAAGGGCTTTGCTTGGGTCTCTGCCACCCATGTGAGAGACCCTAATGGAGTTTCAGGCTCCTAGCTTCAACTTGGCCCAGCCCTTACCACTGCAGCCATTTGGGGAGTGAGCTAACAGATGGAGAAGGAGAAGGTGGAAAATCTCTCTCTCTCCCCCCTTCTGTCTCTCTGTGTAACTCTGCCTTTCAAATAAAAAATAAATAGTTTTTAAAATATAAGATTATTTTGGAACACAAATATTTTAAATACTTGCATGAGTTTTCATAGAAAGCATTTGTGTGTGTGTGTGTGTGTGTGTGTGTGTGAACTTTTTAAAGAGCCCCTCATAAAGTCCCCCAAATAGCAAAGTGAAATGAACTCTTATGGAAGTTACAGCACTATTCATTCCATGGTTCTACCTAACTCTGGCACGAGCATGCTTGGGGGGAGGGGATTCCAGGCTTCCCCTTTCTCGGGTGTCAGGTTGAGTTTTGGGAACCAATAGGGCTGACCTAGGAGGGGATTCTGATATGGCTTCCGTGGTTAGTCCACGTATTTATCTCACTTAGTATATTTCTATGACTGAATCCCAAAGCCCAATACAAGGGCTTCTGATGGATGTGCGTGTCTGTCTTCGCATCCTTTAGACCACAGAATCCAGGATTATAAATTAGAACCTACAGAAATATGGAAAGGATCTGTTTTTATTAAGACCTCCAGAGATGTAACTTAATTTGTTTGGGCCAGCCAATATATTCTGCTTAAAACGAATTCTTTACTCACCGGTGTCACCGTAAGCGAGGTGAACTTAGGCCATTCTGATAGCAAGATGGATATGGGCTGGGTATTGTTTGAGTAACTCAGTCTGATTCATTTCCCTGATGGTGGAGGAGTTTTTCACTATAAGCGGTAACAAGGATTCTTTGAAACGGAACAGCAGTGGGAAAACAAATCATACGTCTAAATGCATCTGCCCTTCCTGCAGGTCAGAGCCTGCGAACGATCCAAAGGGCATTTTTCTTGCTTTAAGTTATCTGAGCTCTCTGCTGCAGCTTACACTTCTGCAGCTCCCAGGGAAACAGGCCCCGGAGGAGGCTGTGCACAGAAGGGAGGTGCGTGCCTTGAGTTAGCTCTGTCTCTAGCAGCCTAAACTTTCAGTGTGACAGATTCCACCTGGCATCCCCACAGCTAACATCAGCAGTTCTGAACCCTGACTTCTAGAAAGTAGAACTGAATCCCTTTCCCCTGCTCTCTGCATTTTATTAACAAGAAATTTCGAACATATAGAAATGTCGAAAGAACTGTTCCATGGACTCCCGTAGACCCACCTGGATTCTACCATCAAGATCCCCTTGTCGGGGTCAGTGCCATGGTGTAGTAAGCTAAGCCTCTGCCTGCAGTGCCTGCGTCCATGTGGGAAACTGGGAAGAAGCACCTGGCTTTGAATTGACCCAGCTCCAGCTGTTGCAGCCATTTAGGGAGTGAACCAGCGGATGGAAGACCTCTCTGTCTCTCCCTCTCTCTGTAACTCTACCTCTCAAACAAATAAATTTAAAAAATCTTGAAAAAAAAGATCCTCTTGTCTGCTCAGCCGCCCATGTGGCTGTAGAAACATTTCAAAACCAGCTGAAAACAATGGATGTCACTCTGATGCTTTTATACCATGGATTCATTTTTGTGTGCCCTAGAGTTTCCTATAAATGCAATCACACAGACTGAGCTCTCTAGGAGAACCCGGTTTCTTGAATCCCATTTTTACAACCTTTTAAAGTATGCAGTAGCGCACTTCTTCATGCTCGCTTCCCTGCGGCCTCGCAAGAGCAAGCGTTGTTGCTCCAAGAGTCAGCCCTGCCTGCTAGCACCCACTGTGGACGCTGCCGGCCCTGTGTGCTCGGTCCCCAAAGGCCTGTGGCGGGCAGCTTCTCATTGACAGCCGGCTGCGGACGTGCAGGTCAGCGCGCAGCAGAGCTGGCAAGGCCCCGGCACATCCACACAGACAGCACGAGTCCCAGACGCTGGGTGTTTATTAGTAGGTCTGTCTTTGTGTCCGTGAATCGGACTATTGTTCTGTACTATTGATTTTATTCTGATTGTTCTGTGAGACAAAGGAGGAAATGGTTTGCTTCAAAGCAGGCAGACAAGTAGGGGACACAGAGCTTAAAGGAGCTGGAGATGTCTTTAGGAGGCGTCTGCCAAGCTCGCAGAGGTCTGGCCAATGGGAAATAGGACGTCGTACTTTCCAAGAGAGATGTAACAAAGTAGAGGGAACCAAGAAAGGACCACCCTGTGGAATGAACCCCCAAAGCTTCTCAAGCTGTGTACTACCAGGAGATAGTCTTACGTGGCTAAATCCAGAGGCCTGGGTTCTGCACTGAGTCTGCTCCTGATTCTGGGCCACTCGGTGGCATTCAGAGAAATGAAAATCCAGCAAGTGACCGGCCATTGCATGTGCTGTCAGACCCCACCCTCCCGTGTTCCACTCACGGGTGTTAATGTATGAGAGCTGCTGCTTCTGCACCTTGAGTACATGCAGCTGTGAACTGGTTCTCATTGCAGCTCACACGCTTCGTTTAATGGCGCCGAGGAAGTACAGCCAGACGGGCAGCAATCACACTTACCTCCGTGAACAGCTTATTGTATGGAGTTCATATGTTAATGGGACATTGGCTGCTGAGCTAAGGCAATACTGAGCAATTATTATTATTATTATTATTATGGCTTAGTGCAGTCTAACTATCCCAACTTTTTGTTCTGTGTCATTTCATGGACCTGTCGGATTCTACTGAGTCTATCTGGACAAGATACCCCTATATTTCCCCCCACCACCCCCGCCAAGTTTCTGATATCAACTTCAAGCCTGCTCAAGAGAGAGAAGCTTGTTTGAGCTTTACAGCCTGGAAAGCCGGGGTCATGTAAAGTCATCATCCAACCAATCGTTCAACTATAAAAACCCTTACTGTGAAGCCTCCCTAAACAAATATAACTGAACATGAGTGATGACAGCCATCAAGCTAATACATGGCCACATGTATCTCAAAACAACAGATCACTATCAATCATCCCTAATATCATCTACGATGACTTCAAAAACCATACAGGACCCGGGACACAATTCATAAGCCTTTTGCCTGTACTTAGCTCCAGACAAAGCTTAATAGACAGGAAGAAATTGGACAGGCTTCAGAGAAGATAAGACATGCTATGTGGCTGGGCTGGAATACACTCACAGAGAAATAAACACGTCTGTGGTTCAAGTTTATCCAAGCAATAATGGAGGAAAAAAATCTAGCCCTTAGATAATAGAGGAAACTGAGACAAGATCCTACACAATCGACTGTATTCAAGGCAAAGAGAAGGAAGTCATAAGTCTGGGAGAAAGCAGTATTTTTTAAAAAAGATTTATTTATTTGACAGGCAGAGTTACAGAGACGCCGAGGCAGAGAGAGGGAGAGAAGTCTTCCACAAAATTGTTCACTCCCCAGTTGGCCACAATGGCTGCAGCTGCACAGATCCGAAGTCAGGTGCCAGGAGCTTCTTCTGGGTCTCCCAAGAGGGTGCAGGGGCCCAAGCACCTGGGCCGTCTTCTACTGCTTTCCCAGGCCATAGCACAGAGCTGGATGGGAAGTGGAGCAGCCAGATCTTGAACTGGCGCCCATAGAGGATGCCAGCACTGTAGGTGGTGGCTTTACCCACAATGCCACAGCGCCAGCCCCAGAGCAGAATATTGACAATAAGGAAAACACAAGGCAAGAGTCTCCTTGGATTTTGTCTTCTTCAGTTTTGCAGTCTTTTTAAAATATCTGTTTAATTAAAGACATACTTTGCAACTTCCCAGCCCTAATTTCTAAGCAGTTACTTGGACGTGGGGAGTTCCATTTTCTTGGATCTGGGTCTGCTGCTTGGATGAGATTCCAGAAATGGGTGGTTGGGGAAGGTTGCCGGCACTTTTAATCCACTACCTGTCGTGTGCACAGCAGTGGTCTCGAAGGACAGGATTTTTAAATTGCTTTTCCTTGGAATGGTTCCCCACAAGCAACAACCCTCTTCTCTGGCATTTGGACCTGGCAGCCTGGTAATCAGATCCTAGGTGAGACTCAGGGGAATTTTCTCTACGTGTCTCTAGAGCAGGTGGCCAAGCACCTCCAGCTGCCTTAGGAGAAGAAAAGCCAGCAAGGCAGGGCTGAGCTGCGGGGCTCCCTTGGCTTCGGGGTAAGGATTGATGGCTTTTAAACTGCTGCTTCTTGTCTCTTTAAACGTTAAAGAGGGAGGTCCTCCTGAACCCCTGATGGCATTCAATTATGGTCACGATGATGAAACGTCTTGGATCTTTGGGGAGTGTGGGCAAATCGATAAGAGTGTTGCATGGGAGGGAACTCAGAGCTCTTCCAGTTTGGACAGGGCCTGCACCCTTTCCCAGGCTTCCTCCAGGCTCCACTGTAAGTCTGTCATGCCAGGGGCTGGCTGGCTGGGTGCCAGGAATTAGGGGCGTGAGTACCTAACAACGAAGAACAAGCAAAAGGAGCCCCAACGTGGGATTTGGAAAGGGGGTGATGGGGTGTTAAATTGCAAAAGCCTATGCTCATTTATTTTTCTATTTGTTCTATATTTATTTATTTGAAAGGTGAGAGAGAGAGAGAGAGAGAGAGAGAGAGAGAGAGAGAGAGAAACCCATCTTCATTCCCCAAGTGGTTAAAATGACTGGGGCTGAGCCAGGCCAAAGCCAGGAGCCAGAAGCTTCTTCTAGGTCTCTCATGTGGGTGTAGGGGCCCAAGCATTTGGGCCATCTCTGCTGCTTTCCCAGGCCTTAGCAGAGAGCAGGATGGGAAGTGGAGCAGCCGGGACTCGAATGAGCATCTTGTTGCTTGCTTAACCCACTACACCAGTAGGCCAGCCCCTGGGCTCATTTCTATGTAACATTTTTCTAGGAGGTTCAGCACCTCATTTGAATAAGCCCTCCTCCCCTTCCGGTGAGTTGTCGCCTGTTTGGTTGTTCTGTTCAGATGGGTTCTTTGGGATGTGAACCAAAGATGGCTGCTGGTGGTGGTGGTTTTCTCTAAACAGGGTTATACACGTGCCAAACTGTTTGAAGAAACATGAGCTATTTTCAACACAGGCCAATGACTTCAGCATTAGGATGGAAGGGCATCCGTTCCTTTAGTGAGCAAGTATTGGCTGCACACTCTGTGTGCAAGAATGGAAGCCCCATGAGGTTGGGACCTGGGCCTCTTCTGTCCATGGCTGGTCCCCAGGGCCTTACCACACTGTGCAGCCTAGAGCAGGTGCTCCAAGGAGCATGTGGGTGAAGGGGCATTGGAAGCTCCACTCTTCCTCCCCTTCCTCCCTTCCTCAGGGAGCCCCTGAGTCATTAGAAGGAAATTGGAAGGAAAAAACCAATTCCATGATGTTAGGTCTTCGTGAGGTACCTCTAAAGTCTGGCAGTATTCTGGCCCCTCTCACTATTTTATACCTTTCTGGAATTAGACCAGCAGAGTGAGAATGCATTGGAAGGGTCTGTTTACTCAAAACGTATAGAAATGCCAACAGACTGCCGTGTTCCCCTGTGACTTGTGATCGTACTTATTCATACAGGATTTCCTACCAGACGTTTTAAGAAGAGGGATTAAAGCTGGCAGTAGCCAGGGGTTAGAAGCAGCAGTGGGACCAGCGCCGTGGCTCAACAGGCTAATCCTCCGCCTGTGGCGCCGGCACACTGGGTTCTAGTCCCAGTCGGGGCGCTGGATTCTGTTCCGGTTGCCCCTCTTCCAGTCCAGCTCTCTGCTGTGGCCAGGGAGTGCAGTGGAGGATGGCCCAGGTGCTTGGGCCCTGCACCCCATGGGGAGACCAGGAAAAGCACCTGGCTCCTGGCTCCTGCGGCCATTGGAGGGTGAACCAACGGCAAAAGGAAGACCTTTCTCTCTGTCTCTCTCTCTCACTGTCCACTCTGCCACTCTGCCTGTCAAAAAAAAAATAATTAAAAAAAAAAAAAAAAGAAGCAGCAGTGAGCAGCATTCTGGGAGAGGGACCACTTACCCATTCTAGAACTTCCCATCTAACCCTTCCCTGGAATCGAAGTCTCAACTTGAAGAAAGATGTTCCTGTGTGAATGTCTTTATCTCAGTTCAACATGAGGCAACCATGGCCCAGTGCAGTGCTACGACTTCTGTGTCTAGACAGCTGGTGAATGGAAAGTCTGGCTTGCAACTCTCCAGGCCTCCTTCTGAGCTCAAGTTCTTCTTTGAGATTCATTTTTGGGGCTGGCACTGTGGCGTAGCAGGTAAAGCTGCCACCTGCGGCACTGGCATCCCGTATGGGTGCTGGTTCGAGTCCCGGCTGCTCCACTTCTGATCCAGCTCTCTGCTATGGCCTGGGAAAATAGTAGAAGATGGCCCAGGTCCTTGGGCACCTGTACCTGTGTGGGAGATCTGGAAGAAGCTCCTGGATCCTGGCTTCAGATTGGCTCAGCTCCAGCCATTACAGCCATTTTCGTAGTGAACTAGCAGATGGAAGACCTCTCTCTCTCTCTCTCTGTCTCTCCTTCTCTCTCTGTATAACTCTGACTTTCAAATAAATAAATAAATAAATAAATCTTTTTTAAAAAAAAGAATGACAGAGAAATAGTGAGAGACAGAGAGAGAGAAAGAGAGAGAGATCTTCCATCTGCTTGCTCACTGGCCTAAATGGCTGGGGCTGCACTGGTCTGAAGCCAGAAGCCTGGAACTCCTTCCAGGTCTCCCATGTGGGTGGCAGGGGCCCCAAGTACTCGGGCCATCCTCTGCTGCTTTCCCAGGTACAATAACAGGGAACCAGATCAGAAGTGAAACAGACTGGCCTCAAAGTAGCATTCATATGGGATATCACTGTGGCACAATGCCTCCCTACCCACCCCTGACAGCCCAAGTTCTTAACTGTCATGGTCTACTCTGCCCAGGAGCCCCACTACAGGTTCTGCTGTGATTTGTTTATTCCAAGGCTCGACCCTGGTCCTAGGGCCTATTACACCAATCTCTATAGTCATTTGCCTGTTGTGGCACAAAATTCCCTTGGGTGCTGGCCATGGACAGAAGTGGCGTGAGACTGAGAATGAGGCTGGTAATGGATGTCTTAGGACTCAGATGTGTAGGACGTGGAAGCAAGCCCTCCATACGTGTCCTCATAAACCACTTCTTCAGGGATGCCCTGGCCATGTGTCGGTTGTCACTCACTTTCGCCTGGGAAGTGCTGAATTGCATCCTGCACCTGCTACACACGATTCTGAAGATGATGAAAGAAATGCCCACTGAAAAGGCCTGTGAGCAAGAGGCCAAGGGCTCTGTAAGACCATGTATGCCTTGGTAGCCATGGCAACTCGGCTCAGCCCTGGGATGGGCAGAAGGCCAGATCCACAGTCTTGTGCATCATGTTCCCTTGGCTTGCAGGAGACCTGCATGCAGAATAGCCTATAGGATAAGACAAAGTGGCGGGTCCTTTCTGCTGCTGTTCATTCCTTCTAGGATATCAGCAGTAGACTCTGAAAACCTTTATTCTAAGATCCCTCGCCAGTGAAAATGCTGCAAGTTCTGTTGCCTAGAGAGGGACGACTATGGCTGAAAAGATTCCACTACTGCCGCGTGACAGTGGCTCGGGAGATCCCGACTGCCATTTCTCTGGCAGAGCTGGCATTCCTTGGGGCCAGGAAAACAGTCCTTGTTCGGAAGAACACCTCTGTTTAACTGGTGGTGGTGGGATTCCCGGGTGATGCTGTGATACTGTGTCTGCCTCTGAAGGGCTCAGTTCAGGATTTTTCGTTGGGACAAGCGACCTTGTTCTGTGAATGGACTCACTCAGACTTGGAGGATGATGTAGTGGCTTAGAAGTTGTGGAGGGGAGAGTGTTTGCAGTTTATTTCCGAACAAAGCCTTGCTCTACCAAGATGCCTGTCTTCAGTGATGCCAAAGCCTGGTGTAACACCATTGTTCCTTTGTTTGGAGTGATTTCATCAGTGAGACCTGGGGAAAGTGGTAGTGATTTTCAGACCTGATGCCTTAGTAGCCCCTTCTGGAGAATCCAGCATGAATGCTTTATTTCCTTGTATTGGAAAATGCTAAATACTTTTATTTAAAGATAAACAGGAGTATGGCTATGCATCCAAAACTCCAGAGGATTTTGGTTTCCTTTCTCTTTTCTAATTCTAGAGCAAACCTCATGGCCATCATTTGAGCAGTTAAGATGCCCATGTCCCATAGCAGAGTGCCTGGGTTTGAAACCCGCCCCTGGGGCTGGCACTGTGGTTAATCCTCCACCGCTTCCGATCCAGCTCTGTGCTGTGGCTTGGGAAAGCAGTAGAAGATGGCCCAAGTGCTTAGGACCCTCGAGGGAGACCTGGAAGAAGCTCCTGGCTCCTGGCTTCAGACTGGCCCAGCTCTGGTCATTGCGACCATCTGGGTAGTAAACCAACAGAAGGAAGACCTCTCTCTCCGTCCCTCGCACTATCTGTAACTCTACCTCTCAAATAAATAAAAAAAATCTTAAAAAAAAAAAAAAAGAAACCCAGCCCCAGCTCCTGACTCCAGCTTCTGCCATGAGCACCCTGGGAAGCTCCTTGCACCGATGATGACTCAAGTTCTTAGGTCCTTGCCACTCTCAGTGCCGTCCCTAGTCCAGCCCTTGCCATCACAGACATTTGGGGATTGAACCAGTAGATGAGTTCTCTGTCTCTTGTCTCTTCCCTCAAATAAAATGGTGACAAAGCTCCCTATGAAGAGCTGAATGTGCATTTCAAGGTTACATGTGGATAAACTGTGCCTAAAACATCACGGAGCATGCCTAGACAACCCCACGCATGCGAACCAGGAGATTAAGTATGCGCCTTGAGTTTTAACAGCACTTTGAACCATTCTGTTAGGTCACCAGTCATTAGTTTCTTACATTTTTCTCTCTCTGGAAAGTCAGGCATGCTCCCACCAGACCTGCCCCTCCTCCAATCTGGGGTTCTCATCTCTACTACTGTATCTTTGAAAGCAAAAAAAAAAAAAAAAAAGCACCATTCATTCAAGTAGTAGATTTAACGTTAAACTTTGAAAATAAGATGTCAGTCCACTCTCCAAGGAGCCTCCCAAACACTCCTGGAAAATACATATTATGAAAAAATGATTACCAACTGATTTCAAGCAATTGGTGCACCCAAATACACTTATATTTTAATTCTGTTTTCCACACACTCTATTGCAGCTGGGACTCAAGCCAACACTTCCATAGGAGAGGCTGGTGTTACAGCAGTAGCCTAACTCTCTGAGTCACCATACTGGCCTCCCACAAACTCTTTGAAAGTACTTGTATGTCTTTTACATTGGGATGGCATTTTTAACTCCTAGAGCTCATTTTTGGGGTAACAGTGGGAAGAGAAAGGGAGGGAGGGAGAGAGAGAGGGACAAAAATGAAGAAAAAGGAAAAGAGAGGAGAGATAGAAGTGAAGAGTGAGGGTGTCTAGAAACAAACTGAGCAGTGTGGTCGAGTAGGGACACTTAGACATTTAAAAAAAAAAAGAAAGAAAACCTGGCGATCTCCTTCCCTAGGAAGTGAAATTATGGAAATTCCTAATCTCTTTGAAAAGGAGACTCCTGCCCTCCAATATTTCATAGATCATTTTAAAAAAAAATCCGAGAAGAGACTTGAATCAGCAAGGCGTCCTTGTGGTTCAGAAGGAGGCATGTGGTCTGAACTGCTCGCTTTGTGGGTATCTCACACACTCAGAGTATCTCACAGCTCTCCCTTTGCCCTGCAGCACAGCATCCCTGGGCGTGGCTGCTCTGCTTGGAAATGAGACGAGCCTGGGGAGGGCCAGAGAAAGAAAGTGCTTGCTTCGCTGGAGCTACGAGCGCCTTTAGAATATCAGTTTTGCTTGGGCCCTTATGGGCACCACATTCGACTGCTTCACTTAGACTGTGAGAAAACCATTCATTCTCTGTGTCTAATCCAGCTTCCCCTTAATGCACATTTGGGAGGCGGCAGATGCTGGTTCAAGTGCATGGGTCCTTGCCACCCATGTGGGAGACCCCAATGGAGTTATGGGCTCCTGGCTTCAGCCTGACAAAGCCCCGGATGTTGTGGGTATTTCGAGATCGCACCAGTAGATGAGAGATATTGTTTCTCTCTCACAGTAGAGAGTACCAGAGATGGGATTACAAGCCTAGCCACCAGTTTCTGCCAAGTGACTGGCTTTGCATCTCCCCTCTCTCCTGCCTTCCTAAGTTTCAGGGTGTGTGAAGGGTTTCGTGTTCCCACGAGGGTTCATGGGGTGAGGATAGTGAGGAAAGGAAACTCTTGAAGGGTTCCTGCTTAAATCCCAAAGCCCTGAGAAGCTCTACAGCTGTGATGGGTGCGTGGAAGGGCTGCCCTGTGTGGCTTCCCTTCGTCTTTGTGCAGGGTCCGTATCCGACACAGGCCATGGCAACCAAGACAATCCCAACGCAAGCCAAAGTACACTTTGTTGCTCAAGTGTGCTTTGACAAGGCTCAATGGTGTTATTTTAAAATATTTGAACTTCTCAGTGCACATAAAATTCACTAGCTTCTCTAATGATTGAATCATTAATACCAATTATCGCTACCTTCTCCAATCACTGAATAGAAAAAAATGATATATTTTCATTTTATGGAACTTAGAGCATTGTTTCCATTTTTAAAATTATTATAGAATTATAGTAACTCTTTGAAGTTATAGTATCTATATTTATCTCTTTTTTGGGGGGGTCCCATCTTTGAAATTTCTGGAGGAGAGTCTTCATTGGATACACAGTCTTCATTGGATACACAGTCTTCATTGGATATACATTTTTTCACTCTTCGGAGCCTGGATAAAACTGAAATACAAAGGTCTCATTGTATTGATTCACTTAAAATGCTGTTCTCCAGGTTTTTAGTGAAAAAGTTTTCCACGGCTAAAACCAATGGCCAATTTTGAGTATAGCAACTTTTTTCTGTTGTATGCCTCAGGCACAGTGTATTGATTGAAAACTGTGTGAGTAGGTGGCAAGTGGCAGGAGGGGAGCAGCCAGGTAAGCTAATGAACTGCATCTGGTCAGCTCACCTTCTGACCTACAAATAAAACTACCAAGGGAGGCATTTAAGTAACATGGCATTTCCTAGAAGAAAACATGTCTGACAGATTGTATATCCAATGAGGATTTTTCTCCAGAAATTTCAAAGATGGGACCCCCCCCAAAAAAAAAAATTATCAGGGAGCTGGATCAGAAGCAGAGCAACAGGGACTCAGGACTCGAGTGCTGGTGGAATTGCACATGGCAAGTTCCCCCACTGAGCCACAGTGTGGCCCTGTGAGTGACTCCGGGGTCCCTGTTGCCAACTGTAGGGACATGGGAACTATGGTAATATGTGGCTCTGTAATGATGTCACAGTGGTTCAGGAGGAAGAGAGGGAAGGTGAAAAGCTTTCGTGTGAGGGGTGGATTCGTGATACCTTTTTGTTCTCTGCTTTCGTTGTTGTAAATGATGAGCGTGCACTGGTTTTGCACATAAATGCATCGTTAATTCAAGTTAAAGGGAAGCAGACAAATTAATCCTGAGGAATAGTAGTGGGAAGACGGGATGACAGAAGGTCACTGGCTAAGAATCTCCCCTGCCTTTGGGGACCTTGTTGGGCTCCTGGCCCCTCCTTGCTGGTCTCTCAGGCTTTCTGCATGTCAGCAGCCGCAGCCTGTGGTCTGCTGTCCAGTCCCACAGCTCAACCCTGCTTCGGTGACCTGTGATTTTAGCCAAGGTCCTCAAACTGAGCCTTGGTGATTGCTTCTGCCAGTCGAGCACCACAAAGCCTGCCGGAGCCTCCGTGAGGTTACACGCCACGATAATTGTCAAGCCACCCAATTATGTTGTCACCGATGTTGACAACTCTTCACTGCTCTCTCCACTCCTGTCTTCCTCATTACGGTCACCAAGCATGAAACTTTGGGATTTTTTGATTTTCCCCATATTGCCCAGCTGAAAAATCTATCCATAGGACACCTGTAAGTTGAGACAAAGAGGTGGGACAGGGAGGGAGGTCTCCCATCTTCTGGTTCACTCTGCAGTTGGCTGCAATGGTCGGAGAGGGGCCGATCCGAAGGCAGGAGCCAGGAGCTTCTTCTAGGTTTCCCACGCGGGTGCAGGAGCCCAAGGACTTGGGCCATCCCCTGCTGCTTCCTCAGGCCACAGCACAGAGCTGGACAAGCAGCCAGCATTACAGGCCGCATCCAGACCCCACAGTGAATCACTTCTCAATTTCTTCAGGTTCCATCTCTCCCAACCTCCATGTTCTCAGCATCTCAGAACAAAAACGCTTATTAGATCTCTCTTAAATTCGACAAAATATTTCATCTCAAAGCATCAGATTTTTGGATGAGAAAGGACACCAGGGAGAGGGAGCATGTTCTTCCTCTCTCTCTTCTTTTCTTCCTTTTCTTTCCGCTCCCTTTTTCTCTCCTTCCTTCCTCCTGTCCCCCCACATCCTCCTCCTCCTCCCCATCCTCTTCCTCCTGCCCATCCTCTCTCTCTCTCTCTCTCTCTGTCTCTCCTTCCTCCCTTGGATTCTACTACGGACATTCACCTAGACTGGGAGCAGTGAGAGGGCTTTGATTGGCTCTGGGGAGAGCCATGCCATTTTTTTTCTTTATTCATCCATTAGATGTTCTGCCTGGACTATTTCACTAAGCAGATGCCTCAACTGTGACTGAGCAGCTGTTTCAAGTTTCCAAAATCAGTGAAGCTAAATGAATAGGACCCACAATGCCCATGGGAAGAAACGGGAGCTAGAGAGAGGAAAAGAAAAAAATAAAAAAAACCATCGACGCTGCAAAACAGTTTAAATATGGAAATGCCCAAACTTCTAAATAGCTTCTTCTTTGACTTCTCTTGTTAATCAGAAGTTCTTATAGATTATTTTGGTCCTACCCTGTATGCCAGGGACATGGTGTTCTGAATCGAGAATTATTGAATTCTAATCCTCATCAGTGATTTGGCTTCTTGCCTAACCTTGGCAGAGGACATACCGTGTCTTTAATGCATTCCTCTAGGAATCGCGACAGTGCTGTGGCAGGTTTAATTATTAATGGAATTTGCAGAGAACTTTGCCTAGCTGAGTAACTCCAGCCAACCTTAATTTTTAATCTTTATAAATACCTTTGAGTTTTAATAAGGTAAGTTTTCAGCATGGTGGCCATTTTTTTTTCCACAAGCCTGGCTTCTCTCTGCTGTGGATAAATAATGATTTGTCTACCCACCATCAAATTCTAGATTTTAAAATGTAGTTGACAGAGTGGAAGCCAATTGCTAAGAAGGGCATACAAATTCTTTTTTTAAAAAAAGATTTATTTATTTATTTGAAAGTCAGAGTTACACAGAGAGAGAAGGAAGGCAGAGACACACAGAGAGAGGTCTTCTATCTGCTGGTTCACTCCTAGTTGGCTGCAACTGCTGGAGCTGCACCGATCTGAAGACAGGAGCCAGGAGCTTCCTCTGGGTCTCTCACATGGGTACAGGGACCCAAGGACTTGACCATCTTCCACTGCTTTCCCAGGCCACGCAGGGGGCTGGATCTGAAGTAGAACAGCCAGGACTTGAACTAGCACCCTTATGGGATGCCGGCACTGCAGGAGGTGGCTTTACCCACTATGTCACAGCACCAGCACCAAGGGCATCTGAATTCTTTACACATGTTTTCTTTCAAGCTATTTCTCCTCTGATGCCAGAGATAAAAATTTACTTCCGATAATAAGGTATTATCTGGACATACAGTTGCTTTGTAAGACATGAGCTTGCAGACTAAAACTTTTTTTTTCAAGATCTATTTTATTTATTTATCTAAAAGGCAGAGTGACAGGGAGGCAGGGTAGGGCATGGGTGGCGGAGACAGAGAGAGGCTTTTATTCCATCCTCTTATTCACTCCCCAGAAGGCCACAACAGCCAGGGCTGGGTCAGGACCTCCATATGGGTCTCCCCTGTGGGTGACAGGAGCCCAAGCACTTGGGCTGTCATCAGCCGCTTTCCCAGGCCAAGTCACAGGCAGCCAGATGGGAAGCAGAACGGGAACCTCAAATGGATGGTTCTACTGGATTCCAGCATCGCAGGTGACAGCCTCTACACCACACTGCTGTCTCCCAGACAGGTCGTCTCTAGCTGTGTTAGCTCTGCAGGAACTACCTTACACAGAGGGTGGCTGCCTCTAACACAGGCCATAGAAGTAAGATTCACATTATGTCAGTTTTGCTCAGAACCCAGGCTGGAGCATTGTAGTGAAAATAGTAGGAAGCAATGCTGTTAAGAATCCACATATTTAAAGAAAATAGAAACTATTTCCATTTTGTTTATAAATCTCATGCTTTTATTCCTTTTACTTTGATGCTTTCCTAGACTTACTTAGGTTTGACAACCTCAAAAAGGACTGAAGATTTATTTATTTTTTTTTCCTTCAGTAAACGGAGGGTAGAGCAGCAGCATTTGCTGAGAGAGGAAAACACGGGGAGATGTAGGGGGCACGTGAATGGGGAAGAATTTTTTTTTTAAGATTTATTTATTTATTTGAAAGGCAGAGTTACACAAAGAGAGGAGAGGCAGAGAGAGAGGGAGAGAGAGAGGTCTTCCATCCGCTGGTTCACTCCCCAGATGGCTGCAACGGCCGGAGCTGAGCTGACCCGAAGCCAGGAGTCAGGAGCTTCTTCTTGGTCTCCCACTTTGGGTGCAGAGGCCCAAGGACTTGGGCCATCCTGTACTGCTTTCCCAGGCCATAGCAGAGAGCTGGATCAGAACTAGAGCAGCTGGGACTTGAACCGGTGCCCATATGGGATGCTGGCACTGCAGGCGGTGGCTTTACCCACTACACTACAGCACTGGCCCCACGAGGAAGGATTTGCTGTAGAGTTATCTTTAACATCCCAGAGGGCTGCAGATTGGAGACCACAGCTGCTCTGCTTTTGATCCAGCTCCTAGCTAGTGTGCCTGAGAAGGTAGCAGAAGATGGCCCTAGTGCTCGGGCCCCTGCTGCTCACAAAGGAGACCTGGATGGAATTCCTGGCTCCTGACTTTGGTTTGGTCCAGACCTGGCTATTGTCATTTGGGAACTTAACAGCGGGTAAAATATTTCTCTCTCTCTCTCCCTCCCTCCCCCCCATCTCCCCACCTCCATCACTCTGCCTTTCAAATAAATAATTTTTTTTCCAAAAAGAAGATGGTGCAGATACTAAGGGGTGACACTGTTAACCCCAAGCCTGCCCCATGGTGGGATTTTGGAGAAGCATATGTGCAAGCACATGTGTGTGCATATGCTTAGGTGTGCGCGTGTCCTTGTATGCACATGTGTGTGTGAGAGTTTGAGACTGATAGAAACTGGGGGTGTGCAAGGAAATGATGTGAGCACAGAGGCAGGGCTTTAGAAGTGCCAGGGGCCAGCACTGTGGCATAGTGGGTAAAGCTGCCGCCTGCAGTGCCAGCATCCCATATGGGCGCTGGATCGAGTCCAAGCTGCTCCTCTTCTGATCCAGCTCTCTGCTATGGGCTGGGAAAGCAGTGGAAGATGGCCCAAGTCCTTGGGCCCCTGCACCCATGTGGGAGACCTGGAAGAAGCTCCCGGCTCCTGGCGTTACAGCCATCTGGGGAATGAACCAGCAGATGGAAGACCTCTCTCTCTCTAGTCTCTGCCTCTGCCCCTCTGTAACTCTGCCTTTAAAATAAATAAATATATATTTTTTTAATTTGAGAGATAGAATTACAGACAGTGAGAGAAAGAGAGACAGAGAGAAAGGTCTTCCTTCTGTTGGTTCACTCCCCAAATGGCGGCTATGGCCGGCACGCTGTGCTGATCTGAAGCCAGGAGCCAGGTGCTTCCTCCTGGTCTCCCATGTGGGTGCAGGAGCCCAAGGACTTGGGCCATCCTCCACTGCCCTCCTGGGTCACAGCAGAGAACCAGACTGGAAGAGGAGCAACTGGGATCAGAACCGGTGCTCGTATGGGATGCCAACGCCACAGGCGGAGGATTAACTTAGTGAGCCATGGCGCTGGCCCCAATAAATATTTTTTTTTAATGTGAAATAAAAGTGCTAGGCCTCAGTAAAAAGTAAAGAAAGTCTGTTTTGTCTGGAGGACAGAAGGTAGGATAGTCACAGAGGATGAGAGAGGAAAATAAGTTTCTACCAAATTGTCTCCTGAACCAGTGCTTTTTAAAGCCCATTAGTGAATCACAAGCTGTCATTTTTTTTTTGAGAAATTAAACTAAAATAAAATTGAGTTAAGGTTAATTAAAAAGTATCAATTGATTCATTAAAAAATTTATTTTCATTTATTTGAAAGGCAGAGAACAACAGAGAAAGAAAGACAGAAACAGAGAAAGAGAGAGAGGGAGGGAGAGGGAGAGAGAGGGAGAGAGAAGGAGAATCCTACCTGCTGATTCACTCCCCCAAATGCCTAAAAGCCAGGTCTCCCACCTGCAAGCCAGGTCTCCCACGTGCGATTTGAGCCATCAGCCAGCTGCCTCCCAGGGTTCGCATGAGCAGACAGCTAGGACTGGGAGCTGAGCCAGGGCTTGAAACCAGGCACTCCCACACGGGGTGCGTGTCCTCACCACCGCACACACCCTTATCCTGCACCTCCCCTGCAAGGACACATGCTCTGTGAACATTAGATTCACACTGGCTAATTTCTATGAGAATGGAGTGTGGAAAGTACTTCTGAATTCGGATTGCAATCAAAAGCAGGGAATGACAGTGTTTGTGTGTTGCCTTAGGATAACTAATCTGGGAAGGCCAGGTAGTGGAGTGCTGTAGTGATACAGATTAAGGACGGGGATGTGCTAGGATGCAGGCAGTGAAAGCACAGACACGGAGAAGCAATAGAGGGAGAATCACCCAGGGTCGCCGCTGACTGGATGCGTATGGGAGGTTGGGGAGAAGCCAAGCTGCTTTTGTTTCAACCTGGGTGTGTGTGTGTGTGAGAGAGAGAGAGAATCAGAGAGAAGGGGCATGGGGAACCAGGCTGGGGCAGCCAAACAGGGACTCAGTTTCCAAGGCTTTGTTCTTTTTTTTATTTATTTAAAGATTTATTGTTATTTATTTGCATGACAGAGTTACAGAGAGAGGTAGAGACAGAGAGAGAGATCTTCCATCTGCTGGTTCACTCCCCAGTTGGCTGCAACGGCTGGAGCTGGGCTGATCTGAAGCCAGGAGCCAGGAGCTTCTTCCAGGTCTCCAGCATGGGTACAGGGATCCAAGGACTTAGGCCATCTTCTACTGCTTTCCCAGCGCATAGCAGAGAGCTGGATCGGAAGTGGAGTAGCCGGGTCTCGAACTGGTGACCATATGGGATGCCGGTGCTTCAGGCAAGGGCTTTAACCCACTGCAGCACAGCGCCGGCCCCCAGTGCTTTGTTCTTGAGGATGGAAGAGACACCCGAGGAGACATGTCCGAAAGGCAGCTGAAAATGGGAAGTGGGGAGAGATGGTGCCTGACGGAAAACCGTGAGAGAGGGAGGTGGAGCTAAGGGAATGTGTAGCTCTAGTGTGAAGAGGGAAAAAAAGAGACTACCTATCTTAGAAAGTCAGGCTTGGGCATGCCTGGAATTCAAGGTCAGCAGGATGGGAGGAAAAGGATGTTGGAACTCCAGAAGCAGTGTGAGTCAGGTGCAAAGCCAAGGGCAACCCTGGGGAGCAGCTGGCAGCGTCTGACACCGCAGAGACGTGGAAGGAGGTGGCGGCTCCTCTGAGGGATGGCGGGTTGGGAAGTGGAGCCTATGAGGGCCTGGGCGGGTGGGGGGCAGTGATTTCAATGGAGCAGGCAGGTGGAGAGACACAGCAAAGACTCGATTTGGTTCTTCCAGAGGACTGGTCCTTCTCACGTCTGCCCACCCGTTCCTTGAGACTCCCGCTAGATGTAGTGCATTTCCAGACTGTTTGTGGGGAGCAGCAGGCTGTAGCAAGTTCCAGACAAGCCAGACGGAGCCTGGAGGGTGTAGAAGGCTCACTGGTGAGAAGTTTGCAGAGGAAGGGCAGCCTAAGAAGCTGCCTGCTATGCCCACGGGTGAGCCGCATGGATTTCAATGTCTCTTGGCTCCTTTGTTGAGTTGTGTTGATTGATAGACAAGCATACTTCAAAAAGTTTGTGCAAAACAGAAGTAGAGTTTATTTGGGCACACTTTTTTTTTTAAGATTTATTTTTTCATTTATTTGAAAGGCAAAAAGAGAAAGAGAGAGAGGTCTTCCGTCTGCTGGTTCACTCCCTAGTTGGCCACGTCAGTCAGATCTGGGCCAGACTGAAGCCAGGAGCCAGGAGTTTCTTCCAGGTCTCCCACACTCGTGCAGGGGCCCAAGCACTTGGGCCATCTTCTACTGCTTTCCCAGGCCATAGCAGAGAGCTGGATCAGAAGTGGAACAGCCGGGACTCGAACCGGTGCCCATATGGGATGCTGGCACATCACCGGCCTCAACTTTTTTTCTTTTTTTTCAAATCTGTGTCTGAGAGAGTACTTCAAAAAGCTCATGGAAAAATACATATTATGGGAAAGGTATTCATGAATTGTAGGATTTGGGGGACGCATCAAAATAAACTTCTGCTTCTAATTCCCACACACTTTTAGAAGTGCTCTCTGTAACCGCCCCCCCCCCACACACAATCCCTACCCTGAGTGATTCTTTGCCTTTTTCTTTTTGTAAAAGTAGATTAAAAATTTTTAAGAGAACTTGAACCAATTACGTGACTCAAAAAAATCCAGTATATTTTTATGGAAATTCAAAGTATTTGTATAAAGTTCAGTGGGCTTGAGAATAATTTTGGCATTTATGGAGCAAATTTGGAATCAACATTTGTTGGGTTGAAACATGAGAATGTCCCTTCTCTCGCTTGGCTCTCTCCTCAGAGGTATTGGCTGTTATCACTATTAGTGTTAAGTGGTGATAAAGGTGGGCTCGACACCACGACTCCGATCAGAGCTGGCGGGATGCTTCCAACACGCTTTGCAATGAGATCATTCTACAAGAAAGGAAAGGAAGTACAGGGAAACCAAGTATAGTGTCTTCACCGGATAAGTTTCATAGACATTTCCATAGCAACAGGACATTTTTCAGAAAATAAATCAAAAAACAGGTTACATTTGAAATCCCACTTGGAGTGTTCGTGGAAGTCTGGATTTTTTGGGTCCTCATTATTATCAAAAGCAACAACACACACAGAAACACACTCTTTGACTTGTCTTTCAAAATTTGAAATAAAAATATAGCACATAGAGTATACCCATCTGGAAAACAAAAAGTCTCAAAGCTTTGCTTGATCCCACTCAGGTTGGTGGATAAAAATAAATCACAACAAATTCCAGGCAATGAAAACAAGCATTTCTGTTGATAACGTAATGGATTTTGCCTGGTTGTCCCTGGAGACATTATCTATCGATCGATTTAGATAAAAATCCCTATTTTGCTTTTTGTATTTTTTTCTGAGAACATGGAATATATTTATTTATGGATGTAATATATTTTGTGTAACTATAAGGTGGTTATCAACCCTAGACCCTTGCCCTGTGTTGCTCTTTGCTTTGTTCTATTTCAAAAATGCATTTGAGTGCATTCAAATGCCTTATTCAAGCTTATAGTTTCTGAATTCCCATCTTAACAGAGGAAGTTCAGTGGATACCTCGTGGTTGGTTCTTGAATTTTTTTTTTTTTGAATTTTTATCGCTTCTTCTGCCAAACCAGGAGACGTCCCCTAGAGATGCCCCCTAGAAACCTTGACTCCTAGGGAAATTTTCAGCTGTGTATTATGGAAAAGAGACCAAATGTCCTTTTAAGATGTTAGAGCAGGGAAAATTAAAATTTTTCTATTATCAGCTACCAGCCAAGACACACAGGCTCTCTTTGGACCCTGAAGACAAAGGAGTCCGTTTCATCTGCAGGAGAATATTGGAAACCATGTTTATGCCTTTGGTAGATTTTCAACACATGTCTGAGGAACGTAAGACTCATAAACAAGAAAACTGGGGTCAAACACCTTGCATGCACACCTCGTCAGAGTAGAAGTAACCCATCTAGTCACTAAAATAGAGAGAGCCAACGTCCTCCACGCCTTGTAGGATGTCAGTTTTACGGCAATGAGTGTCTATTACTTATGTTATCAGACAAAAACAAAGGAAGAAAACACCAAATAAACAGAACATGGTTTCAAAAAAAAAAAAAAGAGAGAGAGAGAGAGATCTAATTGCTTTTTTAAGTTTAGCATTAATTCACTCGATGACACATCTCTTTAATGTTTTCTTCATCTGTAGCAAGCAATGTTGTAGCAATGTACAATACGCATACTCAATGCATTGCTGATAAAAACATTAAGTCAACAAACATTTATTGAGTACTTATTACATAGCAGGGTGCTTGGTAGGCACTGTGGGAGATTTATGAGTAAATAATACATGAGCCAGGCCCTGGGGGGAGGCCACTTATGATGCAGGTGGGACCAAATCCATAATTGTAAATAATGAATGGTGGTGTTTAATGGCAAACTGTCCCTTACAAGCAAGTAAAGTCCTTTGTCCATATTAAAACGTATCCAGTGGAACGAGGCACATCTCTTATTTATTTTTTTTTAATTAAACTTGCTGCTTTGAAATAAGTGTAGATGCCCATGCAGTGGTGAGAAATAATACAGAGAGAGCCTATGTACTCCTACCCCGTTTCCCCAAGGGACAGTATCTTGTAAAACTACAGGACCACAATCACAACTAAGACGTTGGCATTGCTCCTGACAACATACGGAGACTTGCAACTCCTTGAAGATCTTTTGTCTGACTAGTCACATCCACTGCCTCTCTCCCCTGGGTCCTTAACCCCTGGAAGTAACAAATCTGTTCTCCACTCCTCTGAATTTGTCATTTCAAGAATGTTACTGAATGCATGTCAGTTTTTAATTT
Source organism: Sylvilagus floridanus (assembly GCA_949820135.1). Lineage (NCBI taxonomy): Eukaryota > Metazoa > Chordata > Mammalia > Lagomorpha > Leporidae > Sylvilagus > Sylvilagus floridanus. The sequence continues at coordinate 2,698,408 of OX463243.1, forward strand.
TAACAGGATTTCTGTTTTAAAATTAAAAAGAAAACAATTCTCTCAGCATAATTCTCTGGAAATCTTTTCAGGTGGCTGTGTGCACCTCCATAGATCTCTATGGACTGCTGAGCAGTGTTAAGCACATTTAGTTATCATGCTCTGTTTAACCACTCACCTATTGAAGGACATCTGTATTACTTCCAGTTTGGGGCTCTTTTGGACAAAGGTGCTGTAAATATTTGTGTCCCTTATGGGACCATACATTTGCATTCTTCTGGGACTGGTGCCCAGGAGTGCAGGGGCTGCATTGTACGCAAGTTGCATGTTTGGTTTAGTTCAGTTAGTTTGTTTCTAAAGAAACTATCAATGTTCCAGAATGGCTGTGCCATACTCTGTTGCCACTAGCAATGTATTGAGTGATTCAGTTTCTCCAACATGCTCACTAGCATTTAATCATTTCACTGTTCTCTTTTAGCCATTCTGATAGGTGTGTATCTCATTGTGCTTTTACTTTGCATTCCCTAATCTAATTCATTCCTGAAATAACTGGTCCTTCCATGGTCACATTGTACCTCTCTCTCTACAAAGTTATTGGGAAAAATACTTTTTGTGAAAAAAAAACTATGCATGAATTTCAAAAACGTTGCACCAAAATACACTTATTTTTAATTCCATTTTTTTCTATGAATGATTTGAAATATCCTCTTTTATTACTAACTTGTATTTGCTAAGGATTTTTGTATCTGAATTCGTAAGGGGTGTCCCTTTGTAGTTTTCGTTTTTGTGCTGTCTTTTGACATCTATGTAATACTAGCTTTGTAAGTGAATTTATAAGTACTCTTCCCATTTCTGGAAGACACTGTGAGGAGCTGGTATTAAATATTTAAATGTTTGATAGAATTCTCCAGTGAAACCATCTGGGAGTGTAGATTTCCTTTTGGAGAGTTATTAATTGCAAATTCAATTTCCTCAAAAGCTATAGAGCAGTACAAATGGTCTATTTCATATGTGGAGGTTTGTGCTTTTCCAAGAATTTACTCCTCTTGTCCAAGTTGTCAAATTCAAGTGTAGAGTTCTTTGTTAACTTGTTCTTTGTTATTGTCCTTATGATACTGGTAATGTGTGTCTTCTCAATTTCTTTGTCAAGCTTGCTAGAAGATGGCCAATTTTATTGATTTTTTTTTAAACACAGATTTTTGCCCAGTAATTTTCCTGTGCTTTTTTTTTTATTATTATTTTCAGTTTCATTGATTTATGCTCTTATCTTTAAAAGACTTATTTTCCTCTGCTATTTTTGGGTTTATATTTTTTCTTCTGATTTCTTGCGCTAGGAACTTAGGTTATTAATCTGAAGCTTCCCCTTGTCCCAATGTGAGCAGTTAGTGCTATAGATTTTCTTCTTAGCATTGGGTCTCTGTGTCTCACATGCTTTAGTCTGTTCTGTTCCTGTTTTCACTCATTTCAATGTAATTTTTATTTCCCTTGAAGCTTCCACTTTGATATATGGATTATTTAGAAATGCTTTCATTTTATGATTTATGATTTGGAAATTATAATGAAAGGAAGTAGGAGAGAGAGGGGATGGGAGAGAATCTTCAATCTACTGATTTAATCTTGAGTGACCACAGCAGCCAGGGCTGGACCTAGCCCCAACCAGGAGCCTGGAACTCCATCTGGTTCTCCCACATGGGAAGTAGGGGCCCAAGTATTGAGCCAGTGTCCTGTCCTCTGCTTTCCCTAGGACACTAGCAGGGAGCTGAGTTAGAAGCAGAGTAGCCACGACTCCAATCAATTCACTAATATGGGATGCTGCAGTCTTATGCCACAGTTTCACCTGGGACACCATGGTCCTGGCCCTTGAGATGAATTGTTTAATCTTTAGAGTGTTTAAATACTTTCCTGTTGTCATTCTGTTATAATTTCTATTTTTCCTCTTGTGGCTATAGAATACACTACATGATTTCAGTTCATTTAAATGAGCTGTCATTTGTTTTATGGTCTAGGATATGGTCTTAGTATATATTACACAAACACTTGGAAAAATATAAATTCTGCTATGGTTGAGTGAAGTTTCCAAAAGCCATCAACTAGATCTTTTTGGATAATGGTGTTTTTCACTTCCTCTATATTCTTGCTGATGTCTCTGTCTATAGTATCAATTATTGAAAGTTAAGTGTGGAAGTCTCCAACTATAATTAAGCACTTGTCTATTCCTCCTTTCATTTATATCAGCTTTTCTTACATATTCTTTAGCTTTCTCGTTGATGCAATCATGAAGTAATTATGTTAGGGTCAGCTAAATCATTTTTTTTTTTTTTGGTAGATTGACCTTTTTATCATTATTTGATATCCCTCTCTGTTTCTGGTAGTTGTCAGTGCTTTGAAGTTTCCTTTATCTGATATTAGTGTAATTGCTTTTGCAGCCTTTTGAAAAATATTTATTTATGTACTTGATAAGAACAGAGAGAGAGAGAGAGAGACCATCCAGCTACTGGTTCCCTTCCCAAATGGGCCAAACCAAAGCCAGGATCTGTGAACACCATCCAGGTCACCAGATGGGTTGCAGGGGCTCAAGCACTTGGGCCATCTTCTGCTGCATCTCCAGACACATTAGCAGGGAGCTGGATTGACAGCTGAGCAGTCAGGACCCACAGACACTCTGATAAGAGATGCTGCTATTGTAAACAGTAAGTGGACACCACAATGCTGGCCCAAATGTACAATATTTATCGTATTTTCTTGTTTCTGAAGGGTGTTTTCTAGATTAATAGTTCCTTATTATCATTTAAATAAAGTCATACTCTTTTCTTTCAGCTTCTATAAATCTGCTATATTTAAATAGATTTTCCCCTAAATGTAAGATACCCTTTCTTTGTCTTTAGTTTTCAGAAGTTTGAGTATACTTTCACAGTGTGGATTTATTTGGGTTTCCCTTGCTCAGGTTTCATTCCTTGGGTCTTTGGGTCTAGGTTTGGGAATTCTCAGCCATTATTTCTTCTTCAACAGTGCTGTGACTTCCTTCTCTTCGCTTCTAGGACTCTTGTACAGTGGGCGATAGAGCTTTGGGTACAGAAGGCTCCATTTCTTTCTTTTTTTCCAGTGTTTTCTCCTTGTGTTAGTAAGATTGGATGTTTTCTGTAGTCTTTTTATGTTTACTGACTTTTTCCTCTGGCCCCTCCATTCTTTAGTTGAGGCCATTTATTGAGTTTTTACATTTGTTTATTATATTTCCCATTTCTAAAATTTCCATTTTGTTTTCCTTTATATCCTCTATTTATTTGCTGAGACTGATTTTTTTTTGCATTTATTTCAAGTGTATTTGTAAGTATTGAAGAATGCTGACTTCATCAGCTCCAATTTTTGTATATAACCAACAAAACGAAAATTCAGGGAATTCACCATCATTGCACCCTAAGGTCTCTAGCCAGCCTGCCTTCTCTCTATTTTTCAGAACATTCTTGTGTTTAACTTTTGTTGTCCAGAGTCTTTAGTTATACTTAATGGGAAAATTAAGAAAAGTTCATCTAGTCTAGTTACTTAGGAGCAGAAGTCACATCTCTTATGTTTTAATCCACCACTGTGCCTCCCAATACGTTGAATTTTCTGGAAATTCAATAAAACTACTCAAGTGTAGAATACTTGGTATTTTTGTATCTTCTTACTTGAACTTACATTTCCCCCAAATCACTAGAGATGTGCCCTGCTCAATATGAATGACATGCCTATGAAGGAGGCTCTTGAGGTTGGAGGAGATTGGAGTGATGAAATGGATATAAAGGAACCTTAAGGGAAGGAGGCTTACAGGTGGTAGGTTCAGAAGCAGAGGAGTTCACCTGGCCAGTGTGGCATCTAAAATGCATCAGTTCATAGTTACAATGTGAAGGGCTCCCCAGGGTGGGTTGGGTCAACCTCTGTCCCAAGGAACTCCAGTCTGGCTGGTGGATCATAGCTACAGGAGTTGTTTAGCAAGCAAAAGGGTCCTAAGTACAGTCGCTCTGCCCTTACAAAAGCAGCATTCTGAAAAGGACTGGGGAGGAATAGGAACAAAAGTGGTAGCATCTGCAGAAGGGACCTTGAGGGATGTGACTAGGTTTCACAGTGGATTCTTGGCTCAGGGAGGGCCAAGATCCTGTTTGGGAAACTGGTGGAGAATATTGGTCAATGGAAATGGCTACTCAAGGTGATCAGAAATACCAGTGCTCCTCTACCTAGTGCTCAGCTGACATGACTCATGGATTTGTGGCACGATTTCCCAGTAATCTTATCAACACGATGGTCTGTGCAGCCACTACCAATTGATGGGAAGAGGCACACGTGAAGAAATCTGTTTCCCAGCTCAAGCAAGGAGCTCATTCTGGGCACACAGGACATCAGATCCAGAGCATCCCAGTTGACCACAAATCCTATCCAGGAGCATGCCTGAAACAACTCATTGCCTGCTCTCTGCAGTCAGAACTGACCCAGGGCTGGTTGTCATTGAACTTGCTGCTGGTGACCTGCATTACAACAGCTGAGACTAGTCAAAGACCCAGTGACAGAGAAAAAAAAAAAGGACTTCCTTTGATATTAAGATCCAAGGCTTAGCTGTTCTACTTTGTTAATTCCTGCAGATTTTGAGTCAGCTTGCTTTCAAGCTGAATTTCAGGAGAAAGATGGGAGTGATTTATGGTGACATCTATTAAGCGTTTATAGAACATAATACATGTGTTCTTGCTCCTACCATAACATTAATTGTTGCTAATTAGTTAAGGCTGCCAGCTCACTTTTATGTGAGAGCCTGTCACAATCCCTTCTCCTGGTCCTATTAATTAGCCTTCTAGAGTCTTCTAGTATCCCAGCGTCCTGCAGTTTTCTTCCCACTGTACATCTCTCATTTAACAATCAAGTCTGCTGCTTGGCTGTGGCTGATTTTGGGTAGAAGTTTAATGCAGGGAGTATGGAAGTCTTCACAGGAAGTCCAAGGATGTCTACAGACAGAAATCATTGTGTTCACACCATCAGGCATTATGTAAGTGCATTTACCCCCAAATAAACATCCCTCTTGCCAAGCTCTCCTTTTTTTAAACTTTTATTTAATAAATATAAATTTCCAAAGTACAGTTTATGGATTACAATGGCTTCCCCCCCATAACTTCCCTCCCACTCGCACCCCTCCCATCTCCCGCTCCCTCTCCCATTCCATTCACATCAAGATTCATTTTCAATTATCTTTATATACAGAAGATCGATTTAGTATATACTAAGTAAAGAGTCCATCAGTTTGCACCCACACAGAAACACAAAGTGTAAAATACTGTTTCAGTACTAGTTATAGCATTACTTCACATTGGACAACACATTAAGGAAAGATCCCACATGAGACGTAAGTACACAGTGACTCCTGTTGTTGACTTAACAATTTGACACTCTGGTTTATGGCGTCAGTAATCTCCCTAGGCTCTAGTCATGAGTTGCCAAGGCTATGGAAGCCTTTTGAGTTTGCTGACTTCAATCTTATTCAGACAGGGTCATAGTCAAAGTGGAAGTTCTTTCCTCCCTTCAAAGAAAAGTACCTCCTTCTTTGATGGCCCCATTCTTTCCTGGGATCTCACTCGCAGAGATCTTTCTTTCTTTCTTTCTTTCTTTTTTTTCCAAAGTGTCTTGGCTTTCCATGCCTAAAATACTCTCAGCCATATCCAAATGCCTGCAGGGCTGATTCTGAGGCCAGAGTACTGTTTAGGACATCTGCCATTCTGAGTCTGCTGTGTATCCCTCTTCCCGTATTGGATCATTCTCTACCTTTTTTATTCTATCAATTAGTATTAGCAGACACTAGTCTTGTTTGTGTGATCCCTTTGACTCTTAGACCTATCAGTGTGATCAATTGAAAACTGAAATTGATCACTTGGACTAGTGAGATGGCATTGGTTCATGCCACCTTTATGGGATTGTTTTGGAATCCCCTGGCACATTTCTAACTCCGATTGAAGCTCTCCTTTTTATTGAATACTGGATTGTCATGGAATAATACAGTGAGGTGCTCAGGTACTTCTTTTGTGTGTCACTTCTGGGTTGCAGTGGCCTGGGTGGAGATCATTCTGGTGGGGTAATAGCCCATCAATATGTGCACAATGAAAGGAACTCGAGGGCTAGGCTGCTCCCTGGCTGCAGTGACAGATGCCTGGCCAGGCACATTGTGATGATCAACTCTAAGGAATTCGCATTGAGGTGCTTCTAACAGCTGTGATGGGAACTGAGCTTGGGCTCGGGGGCTTCCACTCTATAGTCTTTTTCTAGAGAATATTGGTTGTCTAAGTGCTGGTGGCATTTTCATGGAAAAAGGAAGGTATTCTGTTGAAATTATCCAAGGTTGAGCAGCCTTCCTTATCCAGTCAGCATAAATATAAGGGTGATGGCCTCAAGCAGTTATTATCATCTATAATGGCAATAAAAAGAAAGGGCTTTTCCTAAACACTGTTCTGTACCCAAGGAAGCTTCTTCAATCCTCTGCTCGTTGAACCAACAAAACGGTCAGGCGCAGTGGAGAGAAAACTCTTGTTTGCATTGATTGCATCATGCATGCCTCTGCCCTCACTTCCTGTGTGCCCTCACACATCCCCATGGAAGAGTAATGTAACTTCATGGACTGGCAAGCAGCTGTCAGTGTAACAGTGAGGGGTCTGGGTGTGTGCAATGCCCACACACTGAAATTAAGAGCGAGTAGAAAGTATGACATTGCTGTTGAAATTTGAAGAAGTGAGTTTTTATTGAACTTGACTTACAACACTGGAGGCTGTGGCTGTCTGTGTTCCAATGTGTTCACGTCCATGAACCCATCGGCTAAGAAGAAGAAAGGAACCGACTGGAGTCAATACGTTGTGCATTGGAGCCAGACTTCAGATAATTGGTGCTGGCTAGGCAGCATCAAGCACCAAGACTCCAGGTGAGCCAAGCAATCAAGGTATTAAGATGCAGTCTCTCCAGCTGTCTTAGTCTGCCTTCTGTTACTATAACAAAATGCTTAAGACCAGACATTCATAAGGAAATGAAATTTATTTTTTGTAATTCTGGAGAACTCTGAGACATCCAAGCACATGGTTCTGCTCAGCATCTAGTGAGAGCCTTGTTGGCAGAATGCATCCCTTGGTGAGGCTGGGAAAGTGCACTGGCTTGGGTCCCTCTTCTCCTTCTTATGCCAGGTGGGGAAGGGGGCTCACCATCAAGACCTCATCTAATTTTTTCCTTATTTAAAGATTTATTTATTTATCTGAGAGGCAGAGCAACAGAGAGGGAGAGAGAGAAGAAGGGAGAGACACAGAGAGAAAGAAATCTTCCACCTGCTGATTTATTCCCCAAACGGCCCTAGTGGAGGGGCTGGGCCAGACTGAAGCCAGGATCCTGGAACTCCATCTAGGTCTCCCAAGTAGGTGCCAGGGGTCTGAGCCCTCAGACCATCCTCAGCTGCTTTCCCAGGTGCTTTAGCAGGTAGCTGGATCATGAAACAGTACTCTGATGGAGGATGTCAGCATCACAAAGTTTGGCTTAACCCACTGCACAAGGCTGAGCCATCATCTAATTGTAATTACTTCCCAAATGCCACCTGCAGTTACCATTGACTTAGATATTTGGGGATTAAATTTCCAACATATGAATTCCAGGGAACACACCCAAACCAGGTTACCATCCATCACTGTTATACCCATGGGGTATCCCCGTCCCTTCTTTGTCTTTTCCCCTTCCACTCCACCCTCGGGCCATCTTTGCATCCGCTCTGCTTCCCATCTTCACATCCGCGAGCTGCTATGGGTCCCCTAAGAGATGCCACTGGTCAGCAGCTCCTGCCGTCACACACAGGGTCACATGATGTGAGTCCATAGTTGCCTGCCCTGGACAGGGCTGAGTGTGATGGAAATAGCATTCATGGATAGCTGTCATCTTTTTATCTCTAAGAAATCTTGGATGAAGACCAAGGGATGAAAGAAGGGACACTTTATGACAAATCTCTGTGATTTTTGAGGAACTCTCTGCTTTGGTGACTCTGGATCACTAAATTCGGCAGTGTGGTTCCATAGAAACAGGCTTGAGACAGATAATTTGTGTTTCTGAGTGTGGTGGCTGAGTGAATAATATTGTGCTCTGATTATAAAATCACTTGGCAGTTAGGACCCATAGCTTTCCTTTCATTTTCACTGCTATGCTGTACTCCAGAACTTCATAACTATGCTTTTTATCAAGGCAGCACCCCGCTAGCTACTCTCTCTCTCTCTCTCTCTCTCTCTCTGTCTCTCTCTCTCTCTGCTTCTGGGTCCTTCCCTTTAATGTGCTGTGCAAATTGACACCAGGTAATGTGCTTTTCTTATGAGTCTAATGCCACTGTCTTGCTCAAGAACTCACCATGGCTGCCATCTATGCCTGGGATCCAACCCAGATCCCCCACGCAACCTCCAGGCTCTCTATGACCTGGTCCCACTATCTGAACACACATCGAAGCTCACACCCCACCGTCTCTCATTATACTGCTGATTAAAGAGAGCAGTCCTAGTCCCACCACCTGCCCTTGCACCTTTGCTGCTTCCCGGTCAGGAAGACCCCTCCTTCGCCCCCCCACCCCCTGTTTAAATAAACACATTCTTCACGTTTCAGTCTGGATGACTCTTATATCTGTGTAGCCTTTCTGAGTTCACCTCGCTCTTAGAAGCCAAAGCTAGGCAATATTTTTGCACTAGCGTCTTGCATTGATCTTGGCTACAAATCTCCAGAAGGGATCTTGACTCTTGGTCTCCAGAACGCCCACCCAGGAAGCCATTCTAGGAAAGCACCTTGAACTTGGAATGAAGAAGCCCAGGTTGGAGCTTAGGCTGTGCAGCTGACTGACTGTGTAGCCTTGAGCGAGCCCCTTGACCTCCTTAAGCCTTTGTCTCCTGAGCTGTAAAATGGGCTCAGGGTAATTTCACAGCCTGTTTCACAGAGTTGTTTTAAAGTTCAAATAAAATAGCACGTGAGAGTGCTTTATGAGCTTAAAGTGCTCCAGGAGCCGAACGGACCCATTATTATTGTCGCTTGTCTGTAATATTTAAAGTTAAATTGAACCAATAAAGTGTATCGAGAGGCACTCTGTAATCACGAGCACCAAATTGCTAAATAACAGCGGTCACGCCATATGACGTTAATGGCACATCGCGTTGTTCCGAGTGCTTTTTCTTTAAAATACCATTGTGTTCTTCCCAGTGCCCTGTGAGGTTGTGGGGGTCAGAGATTTTTATTCTCATTTTTTGCAGCTGGAGGAAAGAAATTCATCATGTGGATTGCTGTAAGTTGTGTATTTACTTAATGGCTGAGATGAGGCTTCCATTCTGCCTGCAAATTGGGGTCGTCTTCAGCCTCTGCTTCCTGCATCACCACCCGTGCTGTCCCACGCCTTCCTCTGTGGTTTGCACCTTTCCTCCTTTCCTGCCTCCAGGAAGAATCCCGTTCCCAATCATTTCCTTATAATCTCACGCATGCAAGTAAGGTGGAGAGACCAAACATAGGGGAGATTTTATTGTTTCTTACAAAAATAGTCACATGTCACTTAACGGCGGGAATGCATGCCGAGAACTGTGTGGTTAGGCAGTCTCATTGTGCTGGGTGCATCGTAAATGTACTCCCACAGATCTAGTAGGGATAGGTCAATCCCTCAAAGCAATTAATTGACTCTTGACATGGCAGTAGATGCAGTAAACATGAAGTGGATGAGGCTGCTTCCGGTGTAGCATGCCAGAGTGTTTTACACTTTGCTTGTTTCTAATGAGTAGAAAGTATACTCTAAAATAAGCACAGTACAGGGGCTGCTCTTGTACCACAGTGAACTAGGCAGTCACTCACAATGCCAGCATCCTGTATTAGAGCCCCAGGTAACGTCCTAGCTGCTCCACTTCCCATCCACCTCCCTGCTACTGCACCTGGGAAGACAGTGGAGGATGGCTCAAGTGCTTGAGCCCCTGCCACCCATGTGGGAGACCTAGACGGAGTTTCTGGCTTCTGGCTCTGGCCTGAACCAACCCCAACCTTGCAGCCATTTGGGGAGTGAACCACTGGATGGGAAAGTGCTCTCCCCACCCCTCCCACCTCCTCCATCACTCTACTTTTCAAATAAGAAATCTTTAACATACAAGTAAAATGAGCACAGTGCCGGAAATACAGAAGTCAGTAACACAGTCATCTGCCGTCATTACTATGGATTAAGTCCTGTAGGTGACTGAGTGTGGCAGTGCTGTGAGTTTGTTGGCAGCAGGATCACCAGACATGGGAGGAATGTCTCATACTATAGTGTCCATAAGAGATACAGGTTTTGTAGCTCCGTTGTGATCTCACGGGGCCACGTGTGGTGTGTGGCTGCAGTATCAGTTGACTGATGTGTTCCTAGGCAGGAAAAGTCTGGATCCAAACATGGACAGTCCAGCATTAGACCCTGGTTATCTCTGCACATGATTACATTTTCCTGAGAATTCAGATTCTCCCTAGAGGTTTGTCCACCCATGCAGGATTTCGATCTGCATGTGTGTGTGTGTGTGTGTGTGTGTGTGTGTGTGTGTTTGTCCTGGGGATAAGTAACGAGCTAGCTGATCCTCTTCCAGACTAAAGATAGGGTGCACTCCACTGATACAGATCTCTCTCCAGGGTCAAGCCCCTTCCTACTCTTTGTACTTCCTGTCTGAAGTCACTGCAGGTCCACCAAATGGAGCAATCCCAATAGACTGCATCCCACCACCAGCCCAGCCTATGGGAGCTGACGGCTCCTCCACTGTGGCACCTATGAGCCATCTCCCTTCCCAGGTGAAACGTGGGGATTTTGTAGTCATAACCGTGAGGCTACTATGTCCTCAGCTGCTTGCTTCTTCACTTTGACATGCTGTATACTTTAACTCTGGCTTATTTTTGAAGAAAATGTTCTCTAACGCAGTGTACTCAGAATACTGGTGGTGATTCCATTCTTTGGGGGAACCTTTAATCTGCCCAGGACTATTTGCATATTTGTAACCTCATTTGTGGGCCATATGAAATTATCAACTTACAATTTAGCCTGGTGTAGAGTTATTGAATTTTTAGTCCAGCCTGTGGTCGTCCTTGGCATGATTTTATGGACTTTGTACAGCCCGTGGGCCAGGCGTTCCCCACCCCAATCCCTGTTGTAAATGTTTCATAACAGCATATATGAGCAGCAGTTTCAATTGTGCAGAAAGGTCATTTCCTTGTCAAAGCAGTCCTCCCAGGAGAAGGCAATTTCTGTAAGGGACTCCATCACGAAACCTGGGGAACTGTTAACCGCAGGTGAATTTGTCTGGCCCTCTACAGTAACCCCATCAGAACCCCAAGTCCGGTGGGTAGAGTAATGTTTCTCCTTACTGAAGCAGTGGGATTAAGTTAATGTTTACTGAGTTGCACACATTTTTTTTAAAAAATCATTTTACTCTAATGATATAAAGGAGTTGAAGCATTGACTAGAAATCTCCCAGCTGACCGCAGCACACAAAGCAAGTCCTTATCACAAGACAGAGAGGAGAGAGACCCAAGCACCAGGACTCTCATGTTGTAAATCTGCCCTTAGCTCTTAAACTACCTTCTACAGTGCTTCTTGACATGAGTTCACAGCCGGGACTTTGCAGCTCCATCAGGGAAGGCAAGAGCGAGAAGAGATTAATCTGGGAGCTGTGGAGAAAAAGGGTAGTTTGGCTTCTGAGGACAGACTATAGTAATATTCCGCTGACTTCATATGGTTTTTATCTTCCCTGCCTTGCCCTGCCGATACACTTCTGAGCCGTATATAACTGTGTTTGGTTGATAGATGTTTCTAATAAGCAAGGTCAGAGTATAATGAAAATGCCAATGGACTTGAGTGCAAGAGAATAGGGTTTGGGTTTTAGCTCAGCTCTGAGAATTTCTCAGTTTGTCGGTGCCCGGTTGACCTCATTTGTAAAATGAATAGGTTGTTCAAGGTCTTCAGGAACCCTGCATGAACTCTTGGAGAGCATTCCACCTGCTGTGAAAGCTTCAAAGAACACAACTTGAAAAGGTACTGGAGACCATGTTAAGATAGGTAAGGTGAGCATGGTGCTTGCCTCTTATTCGTAACACTGAAGTACACATAGGGCAGATGGAAGTCCCAGTGGATGAGATTTCTCAGTGGACTTCGGGAACAGAGCTGATGGCAACATCTTCAGCTTGGAGTGTGTTACTGCAATGGAGGCGGGACTTTTCTGTTCGGTGGAAACTTGGGTGGCTCCAAGTTGGGGCCAACAAGCACAGCAGGTGTAGCAGAGAGAGAAGGAATTGGAACGGCCTTAACAGGCCCATCGGGATGCTTGAATAAGACAGTGCTTCACACAATGCCTGACACACAGTTGAGGTGCAGTGAATACCTCGTTACTCTCCCTTCCTCTTGTTCATCCTTGACTCTTCCACGGCACCCAAGTTCTTTTCACATAGATGTTTCCATGGTGAGTGTGAGGGAGTAAAGGAAAGCATGTTGGCTTGGTCGATTCTCTAAGTGTTGTCAAACCATTGAGAAAAATAAATTCTATAGCTAAACCTTCACTGTCCTCCCTGCCTCTGATTTCATTGCAGCCAGAACAATCCTTCTAATGTCACCACTTTTAAAACTGTGAGTCTTTGACCTAAGCCTTTCAAAGAGGAACTGTTATAGGAGGTATCTGCTCTGTGTGTTAACTGAACAGGTAGCCATCCAGAAGTAGAAAATATCTGGGATGCCTCCAAAACTCTGTGTGTGAACCTCTGTCTTTAAGTTACTGGACACACGCCACTGGCTGTAAGCCCTACCAAGCATCTGTCTTTCTTTGGAATTTGGGTAGTCTACAGACAAGGAAGGCACCTGAGTGGAATGCTGGCATGGAGTCCTTGGCTTCCTGAAATGCCCAGCGCTTCCCCATGTTCTTTAGTTTAAGCACAGCCCCCTTCTTCTACGTCCAGAACTTTCCTAGTAGAGACTCCAACCTGGCGTAGGCATTGGACATAGCAGTGAGGGTGCAACTTGAGACTCCTGCATGGGTTCAAATCCTACTTCCAGCTTCCTGCTAATGTGCACCCTGGGAAGTATCAGGTACCTGAACTGAGTTTCTAGCTCCTGACTTTGACCTGGTCCAGCCCTGGCTGTTGTGGACATATGGGTCATGAAACAGCAGATGGGAGATTTCCATCTGTCTGTCGTCTCTCTCTCTCTGTGTCTCTCTCTCTCTTTTCTCTCTTCTCTCTTCTTTCCTCTCTCCTCTCTCTCTGCCTTTCAAATAAGTAAAATAACTAGATTTAAAAAGAAGAAGACTCTAACCTGCTCTTCTGTTCATTCTAAAGATCCACAAAACCTCTCCTGAACTTCCCAGGAGCGAGTACTTCAAAAAGTTCACTGAAAACTAAACTGAAAAGAGATTTATTTTAGCACAAAAAAGTCCTGCATCCATGCATAGTTTTTTTTTTTTCATAATACACATTTTTCATGAACTTTTTGAAGCACAGAGATTTCAGATGTTTTTGCACCAAAATACACTTACTTTTTAATTCTACTTTACACAAATGTTTGGATTCGCCTCATTGGAGTTTTCCTTCTTGTCACCAACTAGCACGCTCTTACTGCATTGTTGCTGCATCAATAGATATTACCCCTTCCTGCCCTTTCACTAGAGTAGGTCCACTCTAATATACTTAGGTGTACCCTATTATACCCCTCATTATTGAAGACACAGATCAGGACAGCCCCTACATAGCCACTGGTGAGTGTGAATGTGTGTGTGTGTGTGTGGTTTAAGATTTATTTCATTTATTTGAAAGGCAGAGAGAGAGAGTTGGGAGAAGATAGAGAGATCTTCCATCCACTGGTTTACTCCCCAAATGGCCGCAATAACCAGATCTGAGCCATGCCAAAGCCAGGAGCCCGGAACTCCATCCGAGTCTCCCATGCGGGTGGCAGAAGCCCAAGGACTTGGGCTATCATCTATTGCTCTCCCAGGCACATTAGCAGGAAGCCAGAGCAGAAGCAGAGCAGCCAGGACTCAAAATGGCACTCTGATTTGGGATGCCAGCGTAGCAGGCAGTGGTTTCCACTGTTGTGCCATAACTCCAGCCTCGGTCTGTGTGTTTGGAAGACTTCTGCTATGGTCGGGCTATGGCTGGATTGTGTTGAAATTTAATCTGTGTTGTGGGTACTCAGAGGGTGGAAACTGAATCTGATCATGGTGTTTGGAGTTGGAGCTTTTGAGCAGTGATTAGGACAAGATAAGGTAGAGCCCCATGATTGAATCCTAGTGGTTTTGCAAGAACAGATCAGAAGAGACATAGACACACAGGTGCTCCCTGTCTGTGGCCAAGGGACACCCTCAAGATTCTGCCACCAAGAAGGCCCCTTGACCTGACTCCTCCAGAACCATGAGTCAAACTAAACCTCTTTTCAAAAAGTAACACACAGCCTATGCCATTTTGTCATTGAGCACAGGAAATGGGCCGGTATAGATCTCCAAGCGGAGAAAGAGCACGAGATCCCTTCCACAGCAGGTGCATTCTTGTTGGCGAAGGCCAAGTATTCCACAGGAGTCAATTAGAGCAGCTTAGTAGGTTGTTGAAGGAAGGGACCTTTCCATGAGGCTGGCGCAGAAGCAGAGAACCCCAGTGAGAAAGCAGACACTGGTGTGGAGCCCACAAATGAAGGTCTGTGCACCCTGCTTGGGAGGGGGCATACTTGGGACATTCCAGAGATGCTTAGCAGCCTCGAGGGAGGAAAGAAGGCAAGAGACCTGGGATTCAGAGTCAGAGGGGTAGGCAGGGAAGACTGTCTAGCCCACCTGCCAGGACTTTGTACAATCACTCTGCATAATGATTCTTGAAAATACAAACATTGTCGGGGCTGACTGACAAGTATTGTTCCAGCAGGGAGAGCTGTCAGGGCAAATCAATCCAATTCTACCACATGCCAGTGTGTAGAACAGATATAATTTTGGCTGTTAGGTGATGTCAAAGCGAAGGATGTACCGTCTGTGTATTTTGAAGTGTGGTGTTCCTTTTAGTCTCACAGCTTGAAAGATTTCTGGGGCTCTTCCCCTGTGGCTGTTTTCTCCAAGAAGTTGTGGGAATTTAACTTCAAATAACTCCTTTGCTTTTATCTGCTGTAACATTCAGGTTAAATTAAGCTCTGCTTTCCCCACTCCTAGAGCCACTTGGCTCACATTCAGGTGTTAAAATCCAGGTCAAGGGATCAAAGGGTCCTTGGCTACCACCGGCCCTTGTACAAGGCAGCTGGGTAGGTACCTGGTGTCTTCCCAGGAGCGTAAGGTCACCTCGCCGGCGTCTGTCTTGTCCCTCACTGCACCTGATGCAAGGCCCATCTTGAAGGCTTAGGATGGCTTGAGCTTAATAGGCCCCTTGGGAATCTGTGGAGTCCCACCTGCTCCTGTAGTGTCTCTATGCTATGGTGAGCATCAGGGCCCAGGTCCTCAGAAGGTAGTTCCCTCCAACTGCCTCCCTTATGTTTCACAATTTTTTTCTGCCCCTTCCGTTCCATCCCACTTTATTCTTGCGCCTTCCCTAGGAATCTCTCCCACGAGTCATCTCTTCTCCCTTCCTTCCTTCTTTATTCGTTGTGTCTGTTCAACTCCTGACCCTCTAGTAGTCCTCCTAACTTACACAAATACTTTGAAGTTTCCAGCTTGGTCTGAACTACCATCCTTTGGAGTTATGGTGGTGACTCTAGACTTCCTATCTGTCCCGCCATGCCATGATCCCACTCACACACTCCAGCCTCCTCCGGAGCAATCTCCACTCACCACCCCACTCCCGTCTTTCCCCCCCCTCTCCCCTCACTACTCCACTGCCCTTGACACTCAGCCTTCTGGTCGTCCCTGGCTCCCTCATGTCTGCTGTGTCCTTGTTGGTCTTAGCCTTGTGTTTTCCCTTAGTCATTGTGAGGATCAGCTCTGCCACCTCATGGAAGCGTCCATCTTAATGGTGGCCAGAATAATCTTTCCAATGCTTTTTGTCCCTGTCACTTCCCGTTCTCTAAGGTCCTCAAGAGAGCCACAGGATTCATGTCCAGGACACTGTAAGATCGTGGACTTCAGATTGTGGAATGTGTTCACTGGACTCATATCTCAGATGCCATTTAACCCCATCCCCACCCCAATCCTTCATTGAAAGAAGAGAAAATCAAGGCACAGAGCAATAAAATCACTGGTCAGAGAGTCCATATGTAACAGTGCCACAATCTATCTAAACTACTCAATGAGGTATTCAGTATCCTCCATGATCCAGCCCATTCTCTTTTGACAGTATGTTGTCTCTTACTCTACTTTAGGGGGAACAAAAGATTTTAAAATCCACTGTGAACTTTTTTCCTTGTCATTTTTGCTCTTTGCCTACTCCTTAAACAGACTCTTTCTTACCATTCTTTTCTTTTGTTCAATAACTCATCTAATTTTACATATTCATGTTATTACTTATTCATAAAATGATGTTGATTGCCTAATGTGCTGTAGGCCCAGCAGTGGGCTCAGGAAAATTACACCGATTTGTCAACTCCGTGCCCAGTGCCTTGGCTACTCCCAGGGGCCTTTATTTTCACTTCGTTTTGATGTTAGGAGCTGTGGTCTCCCTGCGCAGTGCTTTGGCTGGGGGTGGCTTTTATGTTCTGTGTTCATTTCTCATTGAACTCCACCACGAGAAGTATCCTTAGGAAACTCACTACTTACTCTAGAGACACTGTTGAGTATGTTGATCATTATGCCAGTTAGTAACCCCTGCATAAAAGCTGTGCAATATAATCCATGGACAACTAGCAATGATGAAGAATCCTACTTTCTAGAAGGAATCTCTGTACTTTTACTTATGGATGGCTAAAAATGTCTGCATTACTGAGTTTGGTTTTTGACTTCTCGTGCTGCAAAGCTTAGAATCAAATTATGATTGAAGTTTTTTTTTAAGATTTATTTATTTGAAAGAATTACACAGAGAGAGAAGGAGAAGCAGAGAGAGAGAGAGAGAGAGAGAGAGAGAGGTCTTCCATCTGCTGATTCTCTCCTCAATTGGCCGAAATGGCCGGAGCTGCGCCAATCCGAAGCCAGGAGCCAGGAGCTTCTTTCAGGTCCCCCCATATGGGCCATCTTCTACTGCTTTCTCAAGCCATAGCACAGAGCTAGATTGGAAGTGGAGCAACCAGGACTTAAACCGGCTCCCATACGGGATGACAGCACTGTAAGCGGTGGCTTTACCCGCTATGCTACAGCACCAGCCCCCTATGATTGAAGTTTAATAACCTTTTGGGACCCTAGAATCTGCATGTTTGTGTTTCTGCTTAATGCCTTGACTTAGCCTTCTGCTCTGTTTCTCCTGGCTTGAGCTGTTGTTTAAGCTTTTGGTTCTGTTTGTGTCATATAAAGAACCTAACATCTTTTGTGAACAATGCAAAGATGGCAATGAATGGCGCATGTGTCCATGTGGTTCCTTCAGTGGTGAGTCCTTGAACACAGGGATTATTTCATTCCTCCTTTTTTCTGGACTGTAGAAAAATGGTTCAGGCATTTTTAGTAAGTGCTTCATATGGTTGAATGAACTAAATTCATACAAACTGAACCATCTATGAGTTGAACTCAGATATTTTCCCTTCCCTTTGTTTCTCATTAGAAGGCTTAGGAAATGAAGAATGTTGTAGTAGAGAGAACTCAGATTTCTTAGTACTTATTGCATCACTTGGGATGAGCTATTTAAATAGCTCATCCAATCCTCTTCGTTTTTTCTTAATCTGCAAATGGACATAAGACTACACTACCCAAATACTGTGAAGATTGGTAACTCGTGTAAATCTCTCAGCATGTTCACTGGCTCACCACAGCCATCAGCACAGGTGAGAGGCCCCTTCCCTTTTCCTCCTTCCATTGGAAATTGTATTTGGAAAACGATAAGTAAGTGGATTGCTCTATGACCCCATGCAAGTCAATTAGTTGTGGTGTCATCTGTAAAATAAATGGGACTATTGACCTCATCCAGAGGGATTCAAAAATTAATTGACCATAATGCACATTGGGATTTTTTTTTTGCTGAAAAGTGTGTAAGAGTGGCTTAGTATCATTATATACCCTATTTCATTATCACTATTATTTATGAATTTTTGGTCCTGGTGTGTTTTATGTCTGTGATCTTAATTGCATTCAGTTTCAATTTAATACTGATGTATATCTTAATAAAAGTGTAGAGACAATTCAAAAATATAGTTTCTATCTTTCACATAAATTTCTCTTTTTGTAAGTGGGTGATTTTATCTAATGTGATATACTGCCCATACATCAAGTACTGTATGTAAGTAATGTTTGTAAATTGTATTTTATATTGAATTCAAGCACTTTTCAAAGTATTTAAATTTGACATTCTGTTTTTCACCATTGTATTATTGTGTTTTATTGGCAGTTTTCAAATGACATTCTTCAATATGAGATCTTTGGTCTTTTTCGATGATCAATGTGAATGTTTCCAGGATCTGAAGCAGAAAGATGTTAACTAAATGAAATACCGGTTTTCACTTTGAAACCCTCCTTGCCTTCAGTCCCCATGAGAAGCTTGAGTCCCAAAGTCCAAGGGGACTCTGCGGAGAGGCAGGGGACCTGAGCGCTAGCTCTGTCACCTGTCACCTGGGTCCCCTCATGGCCCTTCACTGTATCCCAGGATCTGCCAAACAGGAGCAAGTCAACCTCAGTGAGTTTTAAGTTCTCCTATCATAACAGTCAGTCCCACAGAACAGAACCATTGAGGCAGGCCTAGCACTTAGGACTGTGTGGCAAAACAGAAGAGTTTGGGAGCCCCAATGATAGAATACTACCTTCTAAGCTATACAAGGCAGGGTTCAGAAAGTGCAAAACTTTTTTTTTTTTTTTTGACAGGCAGAGTGGACAGTGAGAGAGAGAGACAGAGAGAAAGGTCTTCCTTTGCTGTTGGTTCACCCTCCAATGGCCGCTGCGGCCGGCGCACCGCGCTGATCCAATGGCAGAAGCCAGTTGCTTCTCCTGGTCTCCCATGGGGTGCAGGGCCCAAGCACTTGGGCCATCCTCCACTGCACTCCCGGGCCACAGCAGAGAGCTGGCCTGGAAGAGGGGCAAATGGCACAGAATCCGGCGCCCCGACTGGGATTAGAACCCAGTGTGCTGGTGCTACAAGGCAGAGGATTAGCCTATTGAGCCGTGGCACCAGCTGCAAAACATTTTTGAAATCCATGTCTATGAAGGATCTTTAAACAGCTTGCCAAAGGGGCCAGGATTGTGGAACAATGGGTTCAGCTGCTGCCTGCAGTGCCGACATCCGTATGAGCACTGGTTTGAGTCCGGGCTGTTCCACATCAGATCCAGCTCCTTGCGAATGTACCTAGAAAAGCAGCAGATGATCCAACTACCTGGGCCCCTGACACTCATGTGGGATTCCTGAATGGAGATCCAGGCTTCTGGCTTAAGCCTGGTGCAGCTTAGGCCATTTCGGCCATTTGGGGAGTGAACCAGTAGATGGAATATCTTTACATTTGTGCCTCTGCCTCTCTCTCTCTCTTGCTTTCTTTCTCTGCCTCTCTGTTTAAAAAAAAAATAAAGTTCTGCTTTTGAATATCAAATAGATCTTTAAAAAAAGCATACAAAAATGTGTAATGTGAAAAAATTATGTATGAGTTTCAAAATTTTTTGCACCAAAAAAAAAAAACCCCTAGTTTTTAATTCCATTGTTCCATGAACTTTTTGAAATATCCTTGTATTACATTTCATCTTCCTATTTAAAAATTTAAAAGATCTTTCTTTTGGGTTACAGGTCACTTAGTACTTGGCAAATGTTAGATACTCAATAAATGATCAATTAAAGGCTTGTGTGCTAGCCAGGATATGTCCACTGGGCTAAGGGTTTCTATGAAACTCCATTACTGAGGAAATGGGAAACACACATTTCCTATTTGAGACCTTAAGTGGATAGAGTGACATTTATTTACATTTCAATAGTTTTAGATTTAGCAGGAATGGATATAGACATGGTTTAATACTTTATCTGCTGCCTTGTTGTAAATGTAAAATATTTACTGCTGGGAAGAAACTACCAAGGATTTGACTGAAGCAATCTAGGGTTGTAAGCATCTCTACGAACTGATGAAACTAGTTGGTGACACAATGCATTTCCTCACTGACTGCAGTGTGATACTGACACAAATCCGGAAACTTGCTCCCTTCCAGGACTCGGGAAGCCAATGACCAAGGGTACCAAATTTGCTCTCTGAACAATTCCACCAGTGAGAGATATACCCGGTGTGCACACCAGCTGAGTCTGCATGTGTACTCCCTCCAATTACAACTGATAGCTTCGCTTATGCTGGCATGCTGAATTTCAAAAAGAAACATTTTTACCTTGTTTTATCAGCTTTTGTTTAGAGTTTCCTCCCAAATTTACAAAGCCATCTATGGTGGGATTTTGTCTCTCTCTCTTTTTAAAAAAAGGTATTTACTTAATAGGCAGAATTATATATATATATATATATATATATATATATAGAGAGAGAGAGAGAGAGAGAGAGAGAGAGAGAGA
This sequence comes from Sylvilagus floridanus, assembly GCA_949820135.1. NCBI lineage: Eukaryota > Metazoa > Chordata > Mammalia > Lagomorpha > Leporidae > Sylvilagus > Sylvilagus floridanus. The sequence continues at coordinate 2,718,943 of OX463243.1, forward strand.
TCTTCCATTTGCTGGTTCACTCCCCAAATGGCAGCAATGGTCAGGCTGGACCAGCCCAAAGCTAGAAGCCAGGAACTCCATTTGGGTTCCCATGTGGGTGGCAGGGGCCCAAGTCCTGGGCCACCTTCCGCTGCCTTCCCAGGTGCATTAATAGGGAGCTGGATCAGAAGTGGAGAAGCCGGAACTTGAACCAGCACTTACATAGGATGCTAGTGATGCAGGCAACAGCTTAACCCCTGTACCACAATGCTGGCCCTGTCTCTTTGTCTTTTCCTTTTATCTTATTACAGTTATTCATGCTGAATTTAAAGCATTTCTACTCATGTTCCCCGAGTTAAGAGCAGAGAAGTAACTGATTTTGAAAAAGGAAGTGTGTAGGAATTTTGCATGCTTACATACCAGCTTGTTTTTCATGGAATTCTGATACCCCTTTCCCTCAGGAAATGTGGTCCGAAATGAATTATCATGCTGAGAGGGCTTTTGAAGGCAATGCTAGTCAATTAGATAAAGAGCTGCTCAGAATGGGAGTCAGTTTGTTGCTTCCTCGCTAAGACAGTCTTGCTCCTAGAAAAAGTCATCTTGATGGCTTGCAAACCACCCAACCCAACCTTCCAACGCCTGGCCTCTGAGCTTCACCACTGAAAGGGGCTAAAGGGTAGCCTAGTGTTTTGGAGCTTAGACAAGCCAGGTTGAGAGGGGACATATGAGCCATGTGCTCTGTGGGTGATGGGAGTAGGCACCATGTCAGTCACAAGAGGCCAGAGTGGTGCAGGCTGATGACTTCTTGAGGGAGATGCCTCAAAAGAACTGTTTCTCCAGCAAGAAGAGGGGTAATGGGATAAAGGATGGGGATGGCATCCCTTTGAGAGGGCTATGGACAAGGCATGGACATGGTTCAGAGATAGTCAAGGTTTGAATTGAGTCGGAGAGGTGAAGGGAAGCTTCAGGAGAGTTGAGATAGAAGGAGCTTATGGATTCCTGGGCAATGAACCAAGAGGGGCCACGGGAGGGTTTGCAGAAGAGGCAAAGGGCTGTTAGCTGTGGCATGGACCAGCCATGTCAGGATGAAAGGCTTTAGGAGGGACTTCCTGTGGTGTTTGAGAGAAACAGGAAATGAGGTAGGTTGGGCTAAGTCCTGATGCTCTCCTGAGGAGAATGGGAAGAAATTCTTAGTGGAAGCTTCAGGTGTTCTCAAAGAACTGGGCTGTTTATCACCTGCATCAATAGGGTTGTTGTCAGTTAACTGAGAAAAGATAATGAAAAAGTGTCTGTGGTTGTTATTGTTAAAAATATTTTGCAGAAATACTTATGTAGCGCTGACTGTAGGCAAATGATGGTAAAACCCTGCCAGAAATACAAATGCAAAATGATTACCTGTGTCCCTAAGTCTTAAAAAAATATTAGTTTTATTTAGAGGGAATATCTTGGCAACAGCACACCATTCAGACAATGGATGCTGCAGACTGCAACAAAGCAAATAAATGTTCCCTAAAGAGGAGTTTATCATTTCTGGGTCAACATTTGAAAACCAGTCAAATCAATTTGGTAAAGTTACAGCTTTAGTAGTTCACTTTGCACCAACTTTTCCTCCTGATTTGGATATTAAAAGAAAAAATATGTAAATGAAATGCAAAAAAACATTAAATACTTGCCTTGGTCTGGTTAGAGGGTGAAGTAAATCAAGCGGCAATTTAATTCCCAATAAGCATGTGACAGCCAGAGAGTTAAATATTAGATTTAAGTAGGGCCACTAATTCTTTGTAAGAATTACATCTGTGACTTTATATGGGCACTCTACCTAATGAATACATTTCTCTCTTAAATTCAGACACTACTGGTGGAGCACAAGAGATTAATATACATTTTTATATTCATTAATATTGTTGCTCATAAAAAGGCCTTTTGATTTTTATCACCCCGAGTTCCCAGAGGCTCATAGAGCCATTCATAGATTCAATGCCATGAATTATCAGGGGGAAAAATCCATTAAAGTAAAACCTTAATCACCATTCGCAGTTTAGATAAAGTTGGATCTCAGAAGAAATGGTATAGATATCTGCCATCCTGGAATGGATAAATCAATGGTGGTATAGTCCGTTCACAGAATATTATAAAGTAGTAAAAGGAAAGAATTACTGCTGCACACACAACCACAGCTCCATCTCAAGGGTGATGTTGAGTGAAGGATGCCAGATATGGAATACATACAGAATGGCTTCACTCACACGGGTTCAAAAACAGGCAAAGCTTGAGGAGTGCTAAGGCTACAGCATTGGTGGCAAACTGATAAGGGAAATGATTGACACAAAATTCACGATAATGAATATCCCTGGGAGGTGAGTAGGGAAATGGATATAGTCAAGAAAGAACTCAGAGGTGCTTCTAAGGGACTAGTGATCTATTTCCTAATGGGACTGTGAGTACACACTATTAATTTTGTTATTTTTGTTTAAATTGTAAAGATGTCCTATAATTTTTTGTTATAATGCAAAAATCAAGGAAAAGATTTTTTTTCTCCATCAAGGACAAAAATTTGAATGAAGATGATCAAATTACACAACACTAACTTTCTACTTTGTGCTTAGCCTCTGAAGCTTTACACTTGGTGTCTGGAGACATACAGGGCTTACTCTCAGCCTCAGGAGTTTTCAGATGTAAAACCAGTGGGAGAGAAATCAGAATACAACCAAGCACAAGCCATGCTACATTAGGAGTCCAGAAAAGGTCTTTGGTCATCAAGGTGGTTCTGAAAATCTCTCTGAGGGTATCAGAAGGTGAACTTGGCTTTGAAAGGGGAACAAAGTCGAGGAAGCCAGATTATTTTTGTTCTTGACCCCTTTTCTCACATACATCATGTCCTGTGATACTTAGCACAACTTAAAATTGGAAAGACACTTTGTTGGGTAGAAGAAAAAAAAACACAGCCTCTGAATGCAGATACGGGATTCAGAACTCAACTCTTGCATTCCAGGACTGTGAATCCTTGAAATTCCTGCAGGGAATTCCCATGTGGATTACATCAGAAAGGGATGCTTCACAGAGTTGTAAGAATGAGAAGAAAGGACACCCCTGGCCTCTCATTCCCAGCTCTTGAGGGCATGACAATCTCTTTATAATGCAGTATTCCCTGCATATCCATCCTCCCCCATGGATGCGGAAGTCCATGGATGCTCCAATCCCAGTAGGCAAGCATTAACATAGAACATACACACATTCTCCTGGGTACTTCAGATAGTCTCTAGATTACTTCCAAAACCTCATACGCTGTAAATGCTCTGTACATGTTTGTTATACTGTATTGTTTAGGGAATCATGACAAGAATAAAAGTCTACATGCTCAGTGCAGATGCAATTTTTTTTGTAAATATTTCTATGTGCAGTTAGTTGAATCTATGGATGCAGAACCCACAGATAGAAAGGACCAGCTGGTTCTACCACACAGGGAGAAGGAGTTCAGAAAAGAAGAATGACTGAGACCTAGGGGGATTCCCAGGCTAAGAGGGTCCACATTAGATGTGTTGGGTGAGCATGAGCAAACTGGCACTGTGGCTTTGTCCTCAACACTTTCCTTTGGGCATCCCTATTAGCTATGTCCCTTTGTGCATTGTCTTTATCTGGTTTCCAACTTGCAACCAATGGATTCCGAGGACCCTTATCTGCTACCTCCCTAGTTCCCTAAGCAAACACAAGGATCAATGACCTGAAACAGCTCTACTTTCTATAGAGAGCAATACTCTTTCCTCCTCAAATTCATCTATACTACTCTCTTCTTGAATTTGGAGAGCCAAGGTTGGAACTTGATTTTTAGAAGTGAGCCCTTAGCAGAGACCATACCTAGCTGCAACAAACAGAGTCCCTGAGGCTCAATCACAGTCTAGCTTACCTCGCTAAAAGGCTAAAACCGTGGTAAGACCAAAGTCTTAATCAATAATGCAGAGGTCTTGCATTTTCTCTTGATGTTCTCTGAACCTGTCTCCCTGAGGAATCCGCGATGGCTTAACAAAGAACGAGGGATTCCTGGCTTGCTGTCTCTGTCTTTCCCCACTGGACTACTGACTTATAAATGTATGCAAAGCATCTGCTTTATAAGAGATCTGCCATTCATGCTACCTCCTTTCTCATTGCTCCCCTTTTGGCGGTTGGTAAATTTCATGAATGAGGTTTTGCAGCCAACAGCTAGCTCATTCCATCAGGTTTATCAAAAACAATCATTGAGTTCTAGAGAGTAAGCAGAAAGAAGCCTTATACCAACCATTGTGGAGCTGGACCATGAGCTTCTCCTTTGGCTCATGGCAAACCGAGGAGAGGATCACGGACCTGCAGGCTCAAGGCGCAGGCCATTGGCTCCCCATCCTCTGCCTCCACCTCCACGCACTTCAATTGCAATTTCTCTTCTGTCTTTGTTTTGCAGTTGTTCAGCACATCAAGCGACATAACATTGTTCTGAAAAGGGAGCTAGGAGAAGGAGCCTTTGGAAAAGTTTTCCTAGCTGAATGCTATAACCTCTGTCCTGAACAGGACAAGATCTTGGTGGCAGTGAAGGTAAGAGAACATTCCAGAATATCTCCTTACCCATGGTCACCCTAACGTGTAGAGATTTTAACTTCATTTTATTATATGTTTGAGGCCACTTCAGGATATGTCTACTCTGGTTTGTGTTAAAATTCCTGTCCTTATGTGGGTGGTCAAGAGGTTATCTGGGGCATCTCCAGTCATCAAGGGATACTTTCTGGGGACAGTTGACCAGTCTTCTGCAAGCCATCAATAGCTCTGAGCTACTCTTCCAAGTCTATGCTAACTAAATTCTGGATGGAGGTCAGTGGGTCAAGCAGCATTCAACCAGATAAGTGTTGGAATCTTACACTTGTATCCCCAAATGTCTCAGTGCTTATGCCAAATGCCATGGAAGCTTGTCTCATGTTCAAGGTTCTGGAAGAGAGGATTGTAGACTTTGCTTCCCCCTCTTAACTTCCATTCCACTGAGTTCTATTATAACTTACCTGGTCCCTCCCCGACATCCCAATGCCTGAGGCTTTGCACAGTGCAGGCATGATATCATCTTGGGGCGTGGATGATGTCCCCTATGGATTTGGCCACCTTTGGAAATGTGAGGTTCTTACTAAAATAAAGAGATTTGAGGCTCCATCGTAGTCATATCCCCATCAACTCAAAAAAGAAAGCTGGTCTTCAATAAGATGAACATTATTGTTGAAGGGGATAAAACTTCCATTGAACTCTGTAAAACACAAGAATTAACTAAAACAGCACAAAGGATTCAGCAGGTCCTTGACATTTGCACTTTCAAAAATTTTTTAAAAGACCACTAGAACAGTGGGACATGTGTATCAAAAACTTAAAAGATGCATGTATTTCATGCAATTTTTAAGATACTGTTTGGGATGCCACATCCTCTATCAGAATGTCTGGGTTACAGTCCCAGCTTTGCTCTGGCTAATGTGTCCTGCTAATGTACATCCTTAAAGGAACAAACTGATTCCGATGATGTCTCAGGTAGTGGATTCTGGACACCCACATGGGAGACCCAGATTGAATTCTAGCTCCCTGCATTGTTCCAGCCAAGCCCTGGCTGCCTCAAGCTTTTGGGGAGTGAGCCAACAAATGGAAACTCTCTCTCTTTCTGTCTCCCTCTCTCTATTTCTCTCTCTCTCTTTCAAATAAATAACATTTAAAAAACACATAACATGCATATATTTATAAAATTAAATCAGCACCAACTAATATGGCCAAAGCTAATGTGACAAAATTTAACTTCTTGGCTTAATGTAAGACGATTGAGGAGTTTTGGTTGTATTTTATTTCTTACCAACAGGGAACATTTGTACAGATAGCATTTGTTTACAAGTAAGAACCAGGGTGACTTTTTAGAAATGAGGTGTATATCTGTTGGATACTTAGAGATAAAATGCTTCAGACTGCACAAAATAGTTAACTAAGGAGAGAGAGAAAATTACTGTTGAACTTATGCATCCAGTAAATAAACTGATTTCTGTTAAATGTCTTCCAAATAGAAAATCTATGTTTGCTCTCCTTGTCATTGAAGGAAATTGGTGGGGTGGTGCAGGAGTGGACATGATCTTCCTAAACTCTTAAACAAGCTATGATGGAGTGGGGTGTGAGTTTAGGGATAACAAACCTCATCTTCCTGAGACAGGCATGTGGATGGGGAGAGTGAGACAGGAGACAGACAGGATTAAGGGGCATCCTGTGGAAATGTGAGGGCCAATGGGTAGAAGCTGTCAAAGGAGGAATCCTTCAGTGGTTCTGGAGAGCTCCATTACTGCTGTTGCTATTACTCTCTCCCACCCCATTTACTCAAGAGTTTTTTGTTGTAATTTTTTTAACACAAAATGTTCAGAACATTTGGCAGTGTTACATCTGCAGTTTTTGCTTTCTGCTATCTAAATGTTTCATCTTGGATCAATGAGACCAATAGGTGTTTCCAGTTTGGCAAATTTGTAGATTGAGCAAATGTTAGAGCTGGAGCATCTAACCCTAGCCCAGACTCATGTGATAAAAAAGGGACACGAAGACCCTGGATTCGTGTTCTGAGCTGACATTTTGCACCTGCTACTCAGAGGCCAGCTGGGAAGCTCATTTCAAACCTCCTGACTGTGAATTCACTTCAGGGTGTTCCAAGGTGGGAATCTCTTAATGTGAGAGGAAGTTCTGGAAGAATAGGGAATCCTAAATGACACTGCAGGAATGGCTGAGAAACCTCATCCAGATATGGGGACATATCCAAAAAATTTCTCAGGGTCACCCCTGGGATTTCCACTTAGCGATATCCACTTTTCCTCTATACCTGTTTCTGTGCACTCCTTGGAATGCCCTTAAAGGAAAAGGTGTTACATAGCTAAATCCAAGGCTCCCTTAACCCCCATGCTATACCTCATCCTGAATGCAAGCCAAAAAGGACTTGAGAGATTGGATTCCTCACAATGGAGGATTATCTGGGGATGGCAATATTCAACCACTTGTAGCTAAGCCAGCTTGCAAAGAGAACACTGGCCATTTTGTTCTGCTGTCCAAGAGGTGCTTCTGCTTGGGCATAGGTCCCATGACCCTCATCAGTGGGACCCTCTCTCGTTCAGATCCCAGTCATAGTCTTCATTCCACCTCTGAGCTACACCCAAAACCCGGTCCCCACACACCTTATGGCTTTGCCAAAACACACGTGCAGACTCATGACCAGTGATGTGTATTTCCTTGTTCATCAGCACTGCTAAACAAACAAAAACAAAAAGAGGGAGGAGAGGAAGATGTGACCCGTTATCACCCGTAACTTCCGTTTGCTGGTCCCCTTCTTGCTGAATTTCAAATGAAGCTGTTTTCTCAAGTAGAGAGGACGAAGTGCTTGTACACACTGAAAAATCCACTCTAACGCTGCCGTCATGAAGCCAGAAGAGGCAGCTCCATGACCTTGAACAGGAGTGTTTGTTGAAACCAGAGCTTTCGATTATGTTTGCTAGCATGATTTTCAGAGAGGATGCTCACTCCAACTCTGGAATTCAGAAGCTGCAACCACAGAAGGGGAAGAGTTGGACTCACTACAATGAGCTCCAGGGCAAACTGGATCAGAATAACCCATGAGCCTTTCACAAAGCAGCCTCTTGCTGACTCGATGTGTTCATTTTGAGGGCTTTGGGCCATTGGGAAGGATATTAAGAGACTGTCTCAGTAAGCCTGGGAGGAGAATGTCTATGGTTCAGTCCTGACCACAACAAAGGCACTTTTTTTTTTAGAGAGATGAACCGAAGTGAACACGGCTTCAGGGACTGAGCAGCCTCTCACCTCTGTGGAGTGGCTGCGGCACTTGCTCCTCTCCCATTGGCGGCATCCAGGGATGTTTGACAGTCTTTTTTGCCGTTGCCTAGCAACCCCTGCAGCATTGATTATGCATGCTAAGAAATAGCAGCTATTGTACCTTTTCCTTTCGTTGGAAGGAGCTGCTTTGGGTTGGAAGCGCAAGGCTTTACATTCAGATTGACAGATGTCAGAGGCCTGTAAATGCCGGTGCCAATGGTCCCAAGTGATGTAAGAGCCCGAGGCATCCACGGGAACGGGCTCGGGATGGAAGTGATCCGATGACATGTGCAGGCATTTGAGGGCGCACGGGGGCTGAACACGACTCTCCTTTTAGCATATCTGCTTGTTTGGATCCAACCAGATTGCCCTTTTCTTGATATTTTTGGATGACCTTTGTTTTTTTAGCGAAATGGATTTGTCAGCCATTTCTTCCCTTTCTGCTGAGTTACAGTTGAAGGACTGATACCAAGGATGCAAAGCAAAGACACCAGTCTTTGATCACACTGGGCTATTTTACCTTTAAGGAACTCAGCTGCTGAGATGCTTCATTGCAGCGTCCCTGCTTCAACTGTGGATGCATTAGCTATTTTTGGCTCCATCCAACCTGCATTTCAATAGCTACAATTCCTACAACATTTCCTTGTACTATGAGTGCACATGCCTTCTGTTTTTTTTTTTTTTTTAATATAGCCACAAGAGTGCTTTGTGGGATTAATGGCTTCCCTTCCCCCCACTCCTCCTATTATCTCAGGTATATTTCTAGAAACATAAATGCTGAATATGAGAAAGACTTGAGAAATCATACATATAACACAAGCCTCATGTCTTAGAGATGAGAACAATGAGACCCAGGGAAGTCAAGGTAAATCTTCAGGGTGTTAAGTTAAAGCAAGTTGGTGAAATCTAATCCCTGGGACTTGAAGATTTTATAGGGTTAATGTATTAATTTTTATGACCCCAATAAATTTTTAGTAAATTTATATATATTTTTAAAAAGCTAGTTGGAAGTGCTGCACTGCAAGAAAACTTGGCAAAATAAGACAGGGTTGAAATTTGAGTGCAGCAAGCACTTTCTTTGGGATCCTACTTTTGAGCATTTTTAGGATTTTTACTTTCCATGGTTCTAAATTTCTTCTTGTCCATAGAGGAATTAATGATGTTTTTCTCTACCAAGATCCAAAGAAGCATCCCGTATGTAGTTACTATTCCTGGGTCTGGAAGATTCCCACCCAGCCCCCTTGGTCCAGCTAACTCCTACTTGTCCATTAGCCCTTAGTTCAATTAGCCCCTCTTTTGAAGACTTCCCCCTTGCTTGATCTTCCAACTAGGTCAGATCTCCAAGCTCTATCAAATCAAAGCATGTGTATTTGATCTGTATAGCTGTTGCCAAGGTTTTTAACTATATGTGTATTTGTGGGGTTATTTAATGCACTGCATGGGATGTCTCCTCAGTGACAGTGGTCTACTCCTCAGGGCGAGGAACATGACTGTCAGCGTGTTGACTAATGTGTAGTGGCACTCAATAGATGCTTGTTGAGTGAGTGATGGATGGATAGATGGATGGATACACAGACTACAGAAATAACAGCTGTTCCATAGAGTTGGTATTTTTAGGTAAAGAAATGATTTGATGAGCAATTGATAATTATAGAATTTGATAGCGGAAAAACTATAAATATGCATAGAACATAATTTAATGAGAAATCATCTCAGAAATTACTGAATCTCTATATAGATATCTAGGGCTACTATAGATTCTCTTTATCTTTATCCCTTCAATTTTCCAGTGAGCAAACAGAAACCCGGAGAAGAGAAACGATTCTTCCAAGGTCAAATAGCTTGAATGAGGTCATTTAATGTCAGACCTAAAACCAAAACTCAGTCAAGTACTTATTTACTTATTGCACACCCATTTTTATTGATGGAATTTTATGTATGCCCTGACTGATTAAATAGTACAAGGAAAATGTTAGTTATGCTCATTTGTAAGCAATCACTTCCATATTTTTCCAAGTAGAAATTGAATTCAAGAGAACAAGTGGAGATAAGGAAAACTAGATTCCTGAAGGAATATTTTGGTTTCAGGGGAATACAAAGAAAGCCTCACAATCAGTTTTGGTGCAAAGAGCAATGTAATGCTCCCTGGAAACCCAGCTCAAGCTGGTTTAAGCAGAGAAGAAAATTGATTGGCTCCTCAAAATCCATTCTACTGGAAAACGTAGCTACTGGTATCCTAGCTTCGGGTACTACTGGGTCCAGGGAATCAACAATTCTATTTTCTCCACTTCTTGGCTCTGCTTTCCTCTGTGTTGGTTTCATTCCCACAAAGGTTCTTTCCATGGTGTAGTAAAGACGGACTTGGCTCTGGGATTACATCCTGCCATCCGAGCAGTGCCAAAGAAAGCCAGCTTCTCCTTCCTAATAGTCATCAGAATGTCCAAGCGATGACTCCTGGTGGGTTGTCTTAGGTTGTGTCCCAGACTCTCTGGCCAGGCAAATGGAATATTGTGATTATCCGGGCCTGGGTCCCCTATTCATCTTAGTAAATGAAAGGCAGAGTCTACTATGAGAGCACTTCAAAAAATTCATAGGAAAATGGAATTAATAGATACGCTTATAGTGGTGCAAAAATTTTCACAATCAGTGAATTTTTTGAATATGTATTTTTCATGAGCTTTTTGATGATCCCTAATAGGAGTAGATTTGAATTTTTGAAGCCCAAATAAATTTTTCTTTTAATTCTATTTTCCATGAACCATTTGAAGAACCATCATATACCCAACACACATGGAGTCATCATAGGAAAGTGTTGATTCCCTGGAAGAAAGAACGTTAGAGATACTATCGTTAAAGAAAGGAGAAAGATCTGACAGGGGAAAAAAGAAAGATAACCAACTCAGATGGGAACTGCAGCACAGCCAGGCCTCACTGCGACTTCGACAGTTGGGATCTAAAAGCTCACTCCGGATCTGAAGTAGCCCTTGTGACAGTCCCTTCTTTATCTTCTCAGTGGCAGACATCAGGGATTCTCCGCTGGCTTCCCTGTCACTGTAGTGTAGCTGGCTGTTGCCTCTGCTTGTTCCTAATATCTGCCTGCTCACTTCCTCTCTCTGACTCACATTCTGATTCCGTAACAGGAAAACTGCTATGGGTGCAATTGCTCCAGTTAGTAATCTGCCATGTCACCTCATCTTCAGTGCAGGCCACCCACCTGCATTTCAATCTTCCAAGATGGTCTTGTGGTACACAAGAAGGAACTTTGGGGAAAGAGGGGCAGCATATGGGTAAGAACAGCATAAGGACTCAAAAAGTAAAGCTCCTTCTCTCCAGTTCTGGAAGAGTAAAAAATTCATGGATGAGAAAGAGCACCAAGAGTTCGTCAACTCTAGTGCCCTTCCCAGGCAAGTTTATTTCTTCTAAGAAAGATGGCAATTTTCCTTTTCTCTTTATTTATACGGTCATCCTCAAGTCAGTCCTTACATCTTGATTAATCATGATGTTGCTTTCCCACTTCTCCCTCATCCTAACCATTCTTCACACTTTTCCATCTCCATTGATATGGGAAGTTCTTGTCCCCACCAAATGGAAATCAATGATGAAAAGATGAGTGTGTTTCAAAGAACACTTGCCAATGTTGCCCTGAAAAAAAAAAACAGCTTGCATATTTAAGCAGAACATCATGTGCAGAAAGCACTATCAATTCTATCTTTACAAGGCACTAGGAACAGAAACTGTAGAACTTTTAATAGTGTTTGGTTAGTAGGCTCCGTCGTCTTTCTTGTCTAGACGTTGCTTAATGGATTTCTGTAGTTTCGATGTATTCTTTCCTGATGTGTGTGCATTTGTGTGTGTGTACACGAATGTTGGGGGAGAGAGAGCAATGTTTTTCTTGTAAGAGTCCCAGATACACTTGCAGGTAGGCCCTAGTTATTCAGTTGCTCCATCAATGTCGTTTTCCCAGTAACTTCAACTTTTAACCTTTGATCAGGGATCTGGTTTTTGTCTCGTAAACCACTTTGGTGACCCTGTTTTCTGGCTTATCTCCAATTTATCTATAACTTTTCAGAAAAACTAAAACCAAAACAGTGCATTTGACTCCACTGAGGTCTCTCATGGCATCACAACGTGGTATCTCTGGAATGGATGCCATGAAATAGCTGTGCAACGTTGTAATTGTTTTCAGTGCGATGGACCCACTCTCAGTCAAGGCATGATCTACCATCACCCATCAACAGCTCCTTTATTTCCAGGGAGATTGTCTCAGACAGCTTTATCCTGAGGTATTTAAAGCCTATAAATATATTTCAGTTCGCCAAATGAGAAGTCTACTTCTGAGAGTCCCCTTCTTTTTTTTTTTTTTTGACTTGGTATTTCTCTAATGTGAGTATGGCAGTTGCAATTAATTTTCTGCCTATTTTTCAAAGACTTAACATCTCTAACATGCAGCTTAATGAAATACACAAGCACAAACACCAATTTTATCCCCTAAGTTGCGCCAGTATTTTAAAGTGTGTGAGTTAGAACTTAACCTCATGCTTCCCTGTGGATCGTGGAGTTGTTAGGTCTGCGCTGTAAAAGTCAGTGTGGTGGAGAAAATCATCAGAACCTTGGCTGTGAATCTCTTATTTGAGGCTGTCATTTAATACACAATTAAACTTCTTTCAAGGGGTTGGCGTTGTGGCTTAGTGTGTTAAGCCATAGCTTGTAATGCCGGTATCCCATAGAGGTGCTGGTTGGAGTCCTGGCTGCTCCGTTTCTGATCCAGCTCCTTGCTAATGCTCCTGGAAAAGCAGCAGAAGATGACCCAAAATACTTGGGCCCCTGCCATCCACGTGGGAGACCTGGATGAAGCTCCTGGCTCCTACCTTCAGTTTGTCTTAACCACAGCCATTGTGGCCATTTGGAGAATGAACCAGCTAATAGAACATCTCTCTCCCTCTCTCTCTGTAATTCTGCCTTTCAAATAAATAAATAGATCTTTTTCTAAAACAATACTGCTTTCACAGGCCTGTAATATACAGTTAACTGAATTTGTACACACAGAGTGTTAGTTTCTAGTATATACCTGAGTGTTTGTGATCATTGTTACTAGGTAGTCATTTAATTAGTTTTAATATTTGTTTTATATTTGTTTAATATTAGTTTTAATATTTGTTTAATATTTGTTTGCCCTCTCCCTAGATTCTAAAATTTTATTTCTATCAAATTCTTTCTATCTCCCAGTTGTAAAATGCACTCCAGAATTGACTTGTACAAGGCTTTGAGAAATGCTTCTCCTCCCTTATCTTAGGAAAGACCCTGCTAGTTGAATGAACCATGTGGCATGGTGACCGAGTTTTATGCTTGCCTAACTATTGCCTGTAATAATCTTATAAGAAAGGGGTCTGCCTCAATTCTATTTCAATTTTATGTTTTAGAAGTATTTTCTGACATCCCCAGAACAGATTGATCCACTAACAGCCTATGAGAGATAGCTTTTGTAGAGCAGAACTTTCAATGCAAGCCATGTTTGTAATTCTGAGTTTCCTAGTAAGCACATCAAAAAAACCTAAAATGAAGCAGGTGAAAACTATCTTACTAGCACATTTTATTTAACTCAACATAGCCATATATGTATGATTTCAACAAATTATTAATATAAAAAAATCAATGAGATACTTAACATTATTTTGCTCTTACCAAGTTGCCAAAACGTGGTGTTCATTTTTCACTTAAAGCACGACTCAGTTCCGGCTAGCCAGATTTTGTAACTAGCCACCTGTGGCTGATTGCTATTGTATGGGGCAGTATACATCTAGAAGGTATCAGGAGAGTAAAGATTCCCAGTTAGCAGTGATTCTGACCTGGAGGAATTTGGGCATATTAACCCAACATCCTTGCCCACAGTGGTTGTCTAGGTTGGAGTTTACTCATACACCTCAATTTCAGCACCGGGGGGAGGGGGGTATTAGCCCCAGTGAGGTCTTACCATAACAATCTCCTCTATGCTTTTATCCTTCATTTTAATGAAGAAACTTTATTTCCTTGATATAAGAGAATATGAGACCATTAATTACAAGTAATAAAAATTGCTGTTCTATTCTGTCTTTCCCAAACCATCTATATATGTTGAAATGCACATTCCTCTGCCATGTCCTGCAATGCCCTATCACACCAAAGATGTCAAATAAGCCCTCTTGCCTCTCTTACCATCCTAGCACTATTTAACTGAAGCTTTTCAGATGAATTTGGGTTTTCCTCCTGTTTTTATTTTCCAACCTCTATTTCATGTTGATTTGTTTTTCTGTTCTGCACAGAAATTTCTTTCCTGCTGATCCATTGTTATCCATATGCACTCCAGGTAGCATCCTATAGCGCTGGATGAGACTTCTCTCTTGACAATGTCTTCACAAAGAATAGCAGCTTTACAGTGTCAGGGAATTCACTAGGAAAGAGAAGAAATGGAGCGACAACGTGGACGGAAGCAGGAAAAATAGCAGTGCTCAATGATCAGACAAATATGCCTGTCCAAATGAAACTTAAGGACAGAATTATCGGTGAGAGGAGCTGCCACCCGGTATTCATGGCTTCAAGTACCTTGCCAAGGGACTCAGAAAACCATCCAAGGCTCACATAATTGAGTAAAATGACAATCAACCATGGTACTGAAGCAGAGATGGTTTTTATAAATAGGGTTGATAGCAGGATTTTCCAGCTTCTGATTGCTGTCTGGCTGCGGTTCCACCCGAAGAAAAATTCTGTCCTCGGAGTGCCAAATTCTGAGGATGATTTTGCCCAAGTTGTCACCGCCATATTTTCTGAAGCTCTCAAAATAGAATTGAATCATACTTTAGATAAAAGACCCACCATGCAAAAATGAATGGGCATAGAAGATGAGGCCCGGTCTGTAGATTGCCTTTGCTTCATGAATAACAAAATCTCTCTTACATCCAGAAATGTTACTAAAATGCAGCTTTTGACATTGTACTGAGAGTGGACTCTTCTATAGGATTTTGCTCTGGGGACATGGAAATATTAGATAGTTGCCAAATCTTGTAGGTTACCACTCCCCAAAAGGAAACATCTCTCTCTCTCTCTCTCTCTCTCTCTCTCTCTCTCTCTCCCTCTCTCTCTCTTTCTATCCCCACCCCCATGCCATCTTTCATAGCTAGCATCCTTGAAACAACATCGCATAGCTAAATGTGAGTGGAAAGATTGCACACAGGCTTTGTTCGTGCCTTTCAGTGATCAGCGCCATTCCTAACTCACTGATAAAGACAGGCACAGGCCTTAGAGATGAACTATCTCATTGACAGGAAGCAGCCTGTGACGAGAGAGACTGCATCCCTGAGAAAGCATTGCGGCTTGAGGGCTGGATCTCTGTGTGCAGTTCAATACCATCGGGAGCTTGGATTGTTGGACCTGAGCGAGTACAAACAGAGGAGCACCACACATTGATAAAATTGGATGGTCCTTTATTGCTGGCAGTGGAGAGTGGCCCTAAAGAACTCTCGACCCCAAAGCCCAAAGTAACAGGGTTTATAAAGGCAAAAACTGCAAAATAGGGAGGAGAATACATGGTTGCTAGGATCGGGGGAATACATGGTTATTAGGGTCAAGCTGACCTAAAACCTATGTGAAACTAATACCAATTATAATCTTGACAATAGCAGTTACAATCTTAACAATTTTAATTATAATCTGGACATTAACCCAGGTATTGGCTTTAATCATATGTAAGACATAGACAAATTACATTTTTATCATTAGCCCAGGTGCAGCCTATCTACTTCCAAGCTTGAGCGATCATGCTAGGGGTTGCTATGCTCTGCCAAGTGTGATGTAGTGGACTGCTATTGTCCAACTGTTTCAGATTATAGTTTCAGATCAGAGCCTCACGGTGGTGGTGGTGGGGGGGGTACCTTCCCAGAATAGAGTCTCAGGTTCTCCAAAATGGAGTCCCTACTGTCAAGGTGTTACTTTAAGATTACTGCTCAGGAAGAGGTGGTGCCCTAGCTGTGCGATTGCCCCTTGTTGGTCCCTCTGCTATATCCATGCATCCTTCAGAAGCCTTCTTGGGTTGTTCTGTGAACACGTGGACTGCAAACATGCTTCTAGGTTCAAATTCACCTTATCCTAATGTCCATCTCTACCAGGGGCTTGGAGGCATCCAACCTACACTAATTTGTCCCATTCTTCCAGAGTTCCTGGGAAATGGGTGATATTGTGACTCTCCCTGTGCAGAGCAGAAAACTAGAAGAGTTCAGAGAGATCCAGGCAGAGCCAGGATTTGAACCTGGATCTTTTAAAGTACCATTTATTTGTAAATGAGAAAGAGAGAGAGTGAGCTCTTTCATCTGCTGGTTTATGCCCCAAATGCTTACAACAGCTAGGACTGGTCATTCTGAAATCAGGATCCAGAAACTCAATCTGGGGTGGCAGGCACTCCTTGAGCCATTATCATTACCTCCAATATCATTAGCAGGAAGCTGGAGTCAGGAGTGGAGCTGGGACTGGGACCCTGGCACTGTGATATTGGCATATGGGAGCTCAAGCAGTGTCTTAGCCACCTCACTCTTGTGCGTATTAGCTCAAACTCTTTCTGCGAGGACTTGAGTTCTGTTTGGAAGGAGAGACATTGGGGGCCAGCGTTCTACGTGAGTACATTAGGCAGCCCCCATCGAACTGGAGGTTCTTCCAGCTGCTTCACTTGCCTAGTTTTCCTTTATTTCCACTTCCTCGTTGAGCTCATGCTCCACTTATAAAGACAGCATTTTTATTCAATTTTCAGTCCTTTGCTGTATTAAAAAAAAATCTCTTCTTTGCTTAAGTGTCATGTAGTAGGCATTCTGCCTACATGACATAACCTGCCATTGGGTCAGGTAGCCAGTGACAGAAATGTGAACAGGACACACCTCCAGTGTCAAAGGCAGGTTCAAGTGTAATAAAGGCTCTGGGGTGTGTGCTTTCTTCTAGTAGCCCAGGAAAAAGACCCAGCAAATGATGATTTCCAGGCCCTCTAAGTCCATTTCTTTGCCGTTTTTTTGTCATTCAGTCACCAAGGATTTTAGCAAAATAAAACTGAAGGTAGATTTAAAAACAAACAAGGAATCAGAGGCATTGGTGCGGTGAGTTAAACCACCCCTTGGGTTGCCCACACCCCCTTTTGGGGCACCTGACTCAAGTTTCAGACACTATGCTTCTGATCTAGCTACCTGTTCAGGTATGCCCTGGGGAGGTAGCAGCAGGCGATGGCTCAGGTACTTAGGTACCTGCCACCTGTGTGGTGAGATGTGTTTCCAGCTCCTGACTTGGGCCTGGTCCAGCCCTGGCTATTGTGGGCATCTGGGAAGTGAAATAGTAGTTGAAAGGTCGTGCTCTCTCTGTCTCTGTCTCTGTCTCTCTCTCTCTCTCTCTCTCTCTCTCTCTCTAATAATAATAATAAGAAGAAGAAGAAGAAAAGACACTACTTGGTATGCCAATCCCATATGGGAGTCCCTGGGTTCTGCTTCCTGTTCAAGTTTCCCATCAATGTACACCCCAGGAGGTAGCAAATGGTGGCTCAAGTATTTGGATTCCTGCCACCTACGTGGGAGACCTGGATGGAGTTCCTGACTATTAGTCCAGCCCCCGGCTGTTGTGGGTATCTGGGACACAGGAGCACACAGGAGCTCTCTCTCTGTCTTTCCCCCACTCCTAAATAAAATAAATTCTAAAAAATTAAAAGATTGTATGAGTAGTGGTGAGCTTCATGTAGCATATGAAGAAAATACAGCAGGCACCCAAACAGGAGAGAAATCATGGCAATCATTGGGTCCAGACTGGGTTAAAAAGTATAATGAGCACAAAAATAGAGAACCTCTATGCCAGTGCTTTGTAACCTGCAAAGCTGTTCATTTTCACGAAGGATTATCCCCAGTTATAACACGGAAATGATCCCCCCTGGTTGAGGCTGTTACCCTACCCCTAGGGGAATCACCGCTGGCGGGCAGCTGTGTTTCCCACTTGGGGACCTCAGGATGCTTTGGAGCCGTCCCTTCCTGATGCACACTGCCCTTTGATGCCCTGGGTGTCACCTGTGTTGGTTTCCAGACGCTGAAGGATGCCAGCGACAATGCACGCAAGGACTTCCACCGCGAGGCGGAGCTGCTGACCAACCTGCAGCACGAGCACATTGTCAAGTTCTATGGCGTCTGTGTGGAAGGCGACCCGCTCATCATGGTCTTCGAGTACATGAAGCATGGCGACCTGAACAAGTTCCTCAGGTAGGGCGAGCAGTGGGCAGTGGGCAGTGGGCGGAGCCGGGCTCTGAGAGCCAACAGGACCTCAAGGCTCAGACCACCCAGAGGCAGGGATGGGGAGTCCCCGGGAAGGCGGGGCTAGGAAAAAAACTTTTTTTCCCTGGTAACTGCAAGAATGCATGGAAGAGAAACGGAGAAGAAATACGATCTCAGCATTTCCCCTTTTGCTTAATAAGCTCCCCCTGCATACTGGGATGCTAAAGATTCAGCCCAATTCCACCTGCACTGACTGAGCAGGTGTTGTGCTAAGTGGTAGGTGGCATGTGCATTGACTGTGAGCCTTAAAGAGACTATAGGAGTTTGCCAGGTGAACAAGAGAACACCGTTCAAGACAAAGGAAACTGTGAGAGCTAAGGTATGCCACGGTGTTCCAGTGAAAGGTTAGAGCAAGTGAGTGGGGAGGCTGGGCTGACCAGACTGCAGGACAAACCAGGGGCATGGGAGTTGGAACATTTGCTGTTGGCTGGGGGGGGGGGTAGATATTTAGACTTCATTATGAAGATATTTAGACTTCATTCTTTCATTATGAAAGAATAACCAGAAAGTTGGTAGCTGAGAGGAATCTTTGCTGGGAAGAACAGAATCCAAGGGGACAAATTTAGAAGGAAGGAGGTAAAACACTTGGTAGAACCATTGAAGAGTTGGGATTGTGGCCATTGCTGAGACCTGGGCTCCTGGAAAGATGGACAGAGATTTCATGGTAAACGAGGTTTTTAGGAAGAGAAAATGTTGAATACTGAACAGAGCTGTTTGTTGTTCAGTAATATTGGAGTCACAGATTTCTGGCACTGGCCTAATTGGGTTTTAGATCAGTGGCATGCTCTCAGGAAGTGTCCCTTATGCATATAGGGAATGGGGAAGAGACTCAAAGCAGAATAAGGGCCAAGAGACAACTTAGACTGAGCATAGCCCACAAGGAAACTTAACAGTTGTTTTGGAAAAGTGAGGCTAGCTCACACTGAGGAGACGGTGCTGTGAAAAATAGAAGCAGGGTGTGTGGTTTCCAGACAGAACTGAAGCTGAGTCTCATCTCTGGCATTTATCGTCTGAGTGATGTTGGTCGAGTCTCCTAGCTGCTCTTCTGAGATACCTGGGTAGCAGCATAGGCGTGAGGACCACACTAGCGCTATATAGGAAGCTCCTAGCCTTGGAGCACGTAGGACCTGTTCTGAAAGCAGATGCTTGTATTTTGCCAGGAATGATTTCTACTGGTAGACCAGATTCCTCGGCAAGAGAACTCACAAGGATCATTAAGTTTCAAGAGATGGAGAGATGGAGGGAGTTGGTGGTCACCCTGGGGGGCCTCTGGGGAACGTTCTTACTCTATGCCAACCCAGAAAGAGAAGAAAGGTGCCAAGGCAGGTACTCTGTGAAGCAAATCAAGGGGTATTTATGAATGCATTGTGCATGGCTACCACCGGAAGTAGCCATGTAGGGTCTTGAACCTAAAATGTAGGAGGTCCCAGTAGTGAGGGTTGGGAGACACCACCTCCCCCCGCCTCAGGAAGCACCCCTCCCTGTTCAGCACCTGCTGCAGGATCACATACCCATATGTGGGTATCAGCCCCTTGTCTCCATCACCTTGACTGTGAGATGGGTCTGAGTTCAGTCTAAGTCTCACCTGCCTCTTTCTTACATGCCATTTTCTTTACAGTTGAATACACCCTTGTCTTCAGCAGAGTAGCAACCATGCTACCTGTAGCATCTGGTAGACAGTCTAACTTGGGAGAAATGGAAAAGATGTTAGAGGTGAATTCTTCACCTCTCCTTGATGGTCTTTCCCCTAACCTATAAAGTGGGTTAATGTATTAATCTCAAAGATAAGCGTGAGGATTACTGTGATGAGAGGTAACCAGTAATCGTGGTCCCCCGAATACTTCATCTCTGCTACATTTTTAAAAGATTTATTTATTATTTATGTGTAACTCAGAGTTACACAGAGAGTGGAGAGGCAGAGAGAGAGAGAGAGAGAGAGAGAGAGAGAGGTCTTCCATCCACTGGTTTACTCCCCAGTTGGCTGCAACAGCTGGAGCTGCGCCGATCCAAAGCCAGGAGCCAAGAGCTTCTTCTGGGTCTCCCATATGGGTGCAGGGGCCCAAGGACTTGGGCTATCTTCTGCTGCTTTTCCAGGCCATAGCAGAGAGCTGGATTGGAAGTGGAGCAGCTGGGACTAGAACTGGCACCTATATGGGATGCCAGCGCTTCAGGCCAGGGCATTAACCTGCTTCACCACAGCACAGGCCCCTACCTCTACTACATTTTCCTTCTTATTTTGGTTGAGGGGATCCCAGATCCTGGACATTTTCTATATGATGGCAACCCCTGGATCCCTCTGCCTCCATCCTATTTCTCAGGGCATGAAAAGGCTTTGCCACAGAAGCAGCCTCCACTTAGATTCAAACACCCGCTGGAAGATTCCAATGGTGGTTTCAGTAACCAGTCACTGCAAAACAGTGAAAGGGAGAGAGTGCACTGCTGTGTCTAGAGATGTCACCTTGTTTTATTTTTATTTATTTATTTATTTTAATTTTTTATTTTTTTATTTTATTTATTTATTTTTTGACAGGCAGAGTGGACAGTGAGAGAGAGACAGAGAGAAAGGTCTTCCTTTGCCGTTGGTTCACCCTCCAATGGCCGCCGCGGCCGGCACGCTGTGGCCGGCACACCGCGCTGATCAAAAGCCAGGAGCCAGGTGACAGGTGTTTTTCCTGGTCTCCCATGGGGTGCAGGGCCCAAGCACCTGGGCCATCCTCCACTGCACTCCCGGGCCACAGCAGAGAGCTGGCCTGGAAGAGGGGCAACCGGGACAGAATCCAGCGCCCCAACCAGGACTAGAACCTGGTGTGCCGGCGCCGCAGGTGGAGGATTAGCTTAGTGAGCCGCGGCGCAGGCCTAGAGATGTCATCTATGTTTGGTGCTTTCTGGAACATTTTTGACTGTCTCCAGCCTCATGGGTACACGGGCCTGGGATGAGTTGCCCTGCCCTGGTTTTCCTGTTATGGCATGGGTGAGGGGATGCCCAGTGCAATGGGGGACATGCAGCCAATGCAAGGTCTTCGGAGGCAACCCTAATGCATGATCCCGGGTGAACAGAGTTCTCATTGTAGGTTAAGCCAGGGCTCCTGCCCTACTGTGCCTATTCTTTATGCTCCTCTTAGGAGTGTGTCCAGGAAACCAACCACCCTGCATTTATGGCAGGACTCTCTGCTCAGGGAGAGCACCCAGCGGTACCTCCTAGAAAAAAAAAATAAATAAAGAGCCCTGTTCAAACACTCAGAAGCAAGCAGGAAAAGACCTGTTAACTGGGGGAGCCTGCCCACCCCCCCCCCCAACTGCTCTACAGTGCGTGAGGCATCAGAGGACCTCCAGACCCCTGAAGCCTGAAGAGCTAAGGGCTGGACACAGGGATTTTGCACAGAGGTGGTCTTTGGCACCAGCTCCTGGCTGACCTCCACCTTGGAGCTTTTGCTTCTAGCACAGTCCAGTTTTCTGGGGTTGAGATAGAGCTCGGCCAATCAACACCGTGTTTTATTCTTTGAACCCAATCTAAGATGATTGGTTCCTGGCCCCTATTCTTTGCGTCTGTATTTCACACCCTCCCTTCAGCTGTGGGCATTGTTCCAACCTTCTGAGGTGCTGAGGTTAACACAGCTAAAGCAGACCATGGAGTTATCCTGACTTGCCCTGGATAATGTTGGGAAGGGTAGGCCTGCTCTACCTTCAGTGGGATGAAAAAGGCCAACTCTTTGGGGTCTTCATTTTTCTTTATTTTTTAAAAAGATTTATTTTTTATTTATTTGAAAGACAGAGTTACAGAGAGAGTGAGAGACAGAAAGAGACAGAGGTCTTCTATTTGCTTGTTCACTCCCCAGATGGCCTCACAGGCTGGAGCTGAGCCAATGGATCGGAAACCAGGAGCTAGAAGCTTCCTCCAGGTCTCCCACTTGGGTGCGGGGGCCCAAGGACCTTGACCATCCTCCACTGCTTTACTGAGTGCATCAGCAGAGAGCTGGATTGGAAGGGGAGCAGCTGGGCTCAGATCAGCACTCTGATATGGGATGCTGGCGTCGCAAGTGGTGGCTTAACCCCCCTGCACCACAATGCCCGGTCCTTGACTATTTTTTTTTAACTCCTACATATGTGAGAGAACATATGGTATTTACCTTTCTGTATCTGGCTGATTTTATTTAATACAATGACCTCAGTTCCATCCATTTTTCTTCCACTCACAGGGTTTTATTCTTTTTATGGCTGAATAGTAGCCCGTTGTGTATCTATACCACATTTTCTTTATCCAGTCATGGATGAATGCCTAGGTTGACTCCCCACCTTGGGTATTGTGAGCAGTGCTGCAGTGAATGGGTGGGTGTGTGTGTGTGTGTGTGTGCGCTCACGCACGCGCACAGGTATGTCTTTTTTATGCTGGTTTAATTTCTTTCAGCTACATAGCCAGAAAGGAGGTAGCTGGCTCATCAGGCCCGACAACAGCCAAAACAACGCACTTAAGAAATGGTCACAGGATCTGAGTAGCCATTTCTCACAAGCAGAAACACAAATGGGCAAGAACAAGATGAAACCATGCTCCAAGTCACTAGGCATCAGGGAAAGGCTAGTCACAGACCCAATGGGGTGGCACCTCACTCCAGTAAGGATGGCTATTGCCAAAACGGTGAAAAAATACCAAATGCTGGGGAGGGTGTCGGGGAGAGAACCCTTATACGCTCTTGGTGGGATGCAAGTTAGCAAGTCAGTGTGGCTGTCATGGAGAGCGGGATGGAGGTTCTTTCTGTGTCTTAGGAGAGTACCTTGTGTTTTCACCTCTTTTCTCCATTTCTTTGTGAAGGGAATCCTTGTTTGCAAAGTCTTCCCTCTGAGAGATCAAACACAGTACAAGCAGTGTCCAAGCTGTCTCCCATCAGTGCCCATAGAAAGCTGCCATGGGTACCTCCTTTTTAAGAATGAGGAAAAAATAAAATAAAATAAAAGAGGTCCGGTGCTGTGGCACAGCGGGTAAAGCCACTACCTGCAGTGTCGGCATCCCATATGGGCACCGGTTCAAGTCCCAGCTGCTCCACTTCCAATCCAGCTCTCTGTTGTGGCCTGGGAAAGCAGTAGAACATAGCCCATGTTCTTGGGCCCCTGCACCTGTGTGGGAGACCCAGAGGAAGCTCCTGTCTCCTGGCTTTGGATTGGCACAGCTCCAGCTCTTGCGGCCATCTGGGGAGCCAACAAATGGAAGACCTTCCAGCAAATGGAAGACCTCTCTAGACCTCTCTCTCTCTAACTCTGACTTTCAAATAAATAAATAAATCTTTAAGGAAAAAAAAAAAAGAATGAGGACACAGGCCCATGGAGGTGGGTCACTCACCCAAGGTCACACAGCTAACATGTTCAGGCCAGGTTCAAATTCAGTTGTGACACTCAGAGCTTTGGCCTCTGTAGGGCAAGACTTGTTTCCTAAGAGTGAGAGGTTTCGAGATGAAGAAAGCCCCAAAGCATTTCCCAGTATTATTCCTCCCTGCTGCACGAGGCCAGCCCCCAGGTGGGGTACGGGGAGATGGGGGGCTGGTTGTTTGAGTAGAAAGGTGTTGAGACCAGCCCTGTACAAAACCAGGGACCTCCTCCCCAGGAAATGGTGACACCCAGGTATTGAAAGACAGAAGGGACTGGCAGATCCCCTGACATAAGACTCCTTTGCATTTTTTAACTAATGGGGGATGTGTAGATTGAGGTAGAGAAGTTCAAAGGTTTCCCAAGATCCTTGTGTAGATACTGTGTACCTGGGAAACTCCCTCTCTCCTTTTCCAGTGCTTATTGGGGGTGGGGGTGGGGGTGCGGCGCTACTCAGATGAAAGCAATGGTGGCAGCCAGCCTTGGAACTCCGAGGGGGCCAAGGCACTGCTGGGTGCAAGTGTGATGGAAAGGGTGGGAGGATCTGGCTGTGGCCTGAATAGCTTAGGAGTGGAGGGGTGGGGTTGTGGTGCAGGTGCAGAGGTTCAGGGCAAAGCACGCATACATGTTCTTGGATGATTCTGGCTCTCTCACTTCCAAATGTTCATATGCTAGGACTTCAAAGTGTTTATGGAAAAATGGAATTAAGACAGCAGCTTATTTTTGTGCAAAATATTTTTGAAATGCATGCTTAGCTTTTTCATAATACATGCTTCACATGAATTTTTATAAGCCCCCTCCTATGCATGGATTTCAAAAATTCACTAAAATAAGCTCTTTGAATTTCATTTTGCTTCAGCTTTTAAAAACACCTCGTGCAGGGGAGGTCACCCACTTAGGATGTATTTCCAATCTTACATGTTTATTTCAAATGTATCAAAATGTCTTCAAGGCCATTTGACTGTGCCCAAAGCACAGCCTGCCTTTATTCCTTGCCCTGCAGCGCCCCCTCAGGCCATCAAGGGCCATGACACGGCTCCTGGCTCACCGTGCTGGATTTCAGACACGAGATTGTCATGTTAATCTGTGTCCCGTTTTAACACTGAAACCTTCCCTTCCCTAAGTACCTGTCATTGTTCAGGCCTCACAAGGCTGAGAAAAGGCCAGGTTTATAGCATAGAAGAAAAAGAAGATTAAAAAAAAGACTTGATATCTTTATTTGAAAGGCAGAATTACAGACAGGGAGAGGCAGAGAGAGCTGGTTCACTCCCCTAATGGCTGCAACCGTAGTCAGGAGCCAGGAGCTTCATCTGGGTCTCCCACGTGAGTGCAGGGGCCCAAGCACTTGGGCCATCTTCTGCTGCTTTCCCAGGCGCATTAGCTGGGAGTTGGATCGGAAGTGGAGCAGCTGGGACTCGAACTGGCCCTCACATGGAATGCTGGCATTGCAGAGGGTGGTTTAACCCACTGCACCACAGCGCTGGCCTGAAAAAAAATATTTTTTTAAAATTCCATACCATCAATAAAAATGTTCTGGAATTCAGAAGCAAGTCCTGCATTGCGCTGGAGGTCAAGAGAATGGGTGGGCAGAAAGAAATGATATTTTGCCCTGGGTTCTCTGCAGCTGCCCTGGCTGGGAGGGGAGGGGCTGGGATCCTGCAGGGGTTATACCCACCCTTCCAGGATCCACAGCCTCTCCCGGGCATTTTTGCTGTTGTTTTTGTTTGGCTTCAGCCACCTGCTATTTCCCTAGAATGTGACCTTGACTGGATCTGGCGGGTATAGGGGACACCACTCAGGTCCATGTGGTCCCGGGACTGTCCTCAGGGCTCTCACGGGCACAGCGCAGACCACGCATCTTTGTGTCTTCCATATGCTGAGACAGGCGGCGTCTCTAAGCTCCAGCAGCCCCACGGAGCACAGAGGGGCCCCTGGAGGCCCAGAGCTGCGGCTCCAGCCTCACCTGCGGCGTCTCCTCTCCTCCCCCACTGCAGGGCGCACGGGCCGGACGCTGTGCTGATGGCCGAGGGCACGCCGCCCACGGAGCTGACACAGTCCCAGATGCTGCACATTGCCCAGCAGATCGCCGCCGGCATGGTCTACCTGGCTTCGCAGCACTTTGTGCACCGCGACCTGGCCACCCGCAACTGCCTGGTCGGGGAGAACCTGCTGGTGAAAATCGGCGACTTCGGGATGTCCCGGGACGTCTACAGCACCGACTACTACAGGGTGAGTAGCACCCGGCGCCCTCTCCCCTGGTCGACCCCATCCTGTCTTCAGTGGCTTGGTCAACAGAGAGATTTCCCTGGCAGCCCTGGAGGCTGCATGTCCAAGATCACTTGCCGAGGTCTCTATTACTAGCATGTGGGTGGCTGCGTCTTCCTGTGTCCTCGTGGGTGCGAGTCCTTGGTATCTCTCTATGTCCAAATTTCTACTCTCTTGGATTAGATTAAGGCCTAGAGCAGCGGGCTCATATGAGCTAACCACCTATTAAAGTACAGCAGTGGGCTCATATAAGCTAACCCCGTCTTTAGATACATTCACATTCTCAAGTACTGGGGGTGAGGGCTTCTGTATACACATTCTGGGGGTAGGCAGTTCAGCCCCTAACACCATCTGCCCTTTCTGTGGCTCTCCAGGGTGGTGTGTATGTGTGTGTGTGTGTGTGTAGCATGAAGGACTGGCACCTGATTCTGTGAAATACTGAAGCCTTTGCTTGGAATTTGATCTAAGAGGAACTTGTTCATCTAAGTCATCTTGCACCAGACTTTGCATGGTCCCTCGCTGAAGCATCTCGGTTGAGCATTCTGTGTGCTCCTGGGCAGTCCCACCCAGCCTGCCTGGTGGTTCCATCATCCAGAACACTGAGTGGTAGAGTTATGGACAATAATTCAAGTGCACTGATTACTTGGGATTGTCTAAATATATGTGTGAGTCTGTTTTGTGTTGCTCTAATGAAATACCCGAGGCAGGCTAACTTATGAAAAAAGGAGATTGGCATGGGCTCAGAGTTCTAGAGGTTCAGCTGGAGATGCTGTTCTGGCTGGCAATACCCTGAGACAGCAAAAGAAAGGCAGCACTTGGCAAGACATAGGGAGTGCACGTGTGTGTGTGTGTGTGTGTGTGGTCTCTCTCCTGCGTGTAAAAGCAACAGCATTCGATCATTCAGTCATGGGTGCTGGACTCTTGTGACCACCTAATTCCAATTACTTCCCAAAGAAAAGACCCTGCCTCTCGGCCCCAGTCAATTAAGTGTTTCCCTCTTGATACTTCACAAATGGGGTTGAATTTCAACACGGTTGGAGAGGGCGGGTGGCAAACCACATCCAAACCAGAGCAGTTTGTCAAATTTATTAACTGAGACCCTGGGCCTCGACTCTGGGAGAAAGCGGACATTTCCATAAACACTGAAGTCATATTTAGTGGGAAGGTTTGGGGTGGTGTTCCAGTACCTCAAAACCACAACGTGATTTTCTTGTCATTTTGGTTGATTTTCAAGGGACAGAAGATAGGAAGTAATGGAATAATTGTGCTAAATGGAGACGGCCTAAGAGTATGACACATGGAACTGGACTGCCCTCCCTATAGGCTAGGCTGGTGGAGATAAGGCGTCTCCTCCTCTCTATTTTTTGAGACGCACATAACAGTTTTTCACCTGTTCCCCTTACTCTCTGCAGTGCCTCTGCGTTTTAGCAGAGCCAAGTAGGCTACCGGTAGTCTGAGAAAATGAATCCAGGGCCTTGTTGCACATTTTCTGTAGAACCTTTTGTGTTGTTTCTTCCAGTGTCACCTTGATAAGCATTGCTTATATTTTATATGGCAAGAATCTGTAAGGACTAAATGGAAAAGAAATACCTTATTTGGCATGGGCAGGAAAACATGGTTACAATTTTAGCTTCAAATTTTCAAATTTGAGCTTAAAAGCACCTGTTTTGAGTCCAGAAATGGATAGTGTGTTCCAGATGTCTGAGACGTAGGTTTCACTTATAGCGGGTGCACCTCCTCTGTTAGCTCCGCCTACTTGATAGAAGGTGGAGGTCTCTCAGGAGACAAATACCTGGGTGCCTCCCTGAAAGAGATCTGAGCTGAATTTTGATGAGCATCATGGGGAGAAACACGTGGCCCGAGTAGCAGTTTTCTCTTCAGTAGTAAATTAATCAGGGTGTCTAAGTGCCTGGCACAAAGTAAATATTCAGTAAATATTTCCACTGAATTATTATCCAAATAAATAAAGATACGTCTCATCCTCAAAGCCAGGACTGAACTCAGTGTAGCCCACATCCTCCTTCCCAGGAGCCTCTAGAAACATAATTCAGACAACAAACACCAGTCGTGTCAACAGTAAAAAGATGAATCAACCAATTAAAAAGCAGGTGAAGGATTTGAATAGAAGTGTCTCCAAAGAAGATGTCCAAATGACCAATAAACACATGAAAAGATGCCCAACATCATCAGCTATTGGAGAAACACAAAGAGGAATTACAGTGAGGTACACATCATAGCTCTGGGACAGCTGTAATAAAAAGACAATAACAAGTGTTGACGAGGAAATGGAGGCATTGAAACTCTCCTGTCCTACCAGTGGGGATGCAAAATGGTACAGCTACTTTAGAGAACAGTGTGGTAGATCTTCAAAATGTTCAACCTCGAATCACATCACTCAGTAATTCTACTACAAGAGAATTGAGATTTTATATTCACATAAACACATGTACATTGGTGCTTGGTGCTTGTATAAATTGTAATCATAAAAATGCTACACAGCATCTGCCAACTGATTACAGGCTAAATGTGATAATCCACACAAGAGAATATTATTCAGCAAAATGAAGGGATGAAGCACCGATACATGCTACCACTGAAGGAAAGCGTAAACATTATTATGTTGTGTGACACACACAAGACACAAAAGGTCATGCCTTTATTTATATGTAATTTCCAGAACAGGCAAATCTTTAGATAAAGAAAATGGGTTAGTGGTTGCCAGAGGTTGGGGAGAAAGGGCAACGGGAAGTAAGTCTTCCCGGGTCAGAGTTTCTTTTGGCGATGTTGAACATATCAGAATTATATAATGCTAACAGTTCTAAACCACGGTGAATATATTGATAAAACACAGAATTATGGAACATTGCGTTGTTTAAAAGGGATATTAGGATATGAAGATTGAATTCCAGACATTCTGGAAAAATAAAACGCCAGCCATCAGTATGCACATAGAATGTTAATCATGGTCATGTATGCTATGTAAAAACACTGACATTATCCATCTACCATATTTCATTCTCTTTTATTAAAAAAGAAAATCTTTTGCTTGGGTGTCATACTCACTTCTGAATTGATTGGAGGAGATAATCCTAGCTTTATGTATTTTTTAGATGTTTGGAACTACTCAGGTTACTAAGAAAACCGCTCCAGATACCACATTAATTTAATCTTTCTCCCTCTATCTATTTCCCTCTTTAAAGTTCGCTACTCCGTGGTGTTGACGGATTTGGATGTCTGTTTATTTGTCTGTTTATGCCTCTCAAGATGAGAATAAAGAACCTGCCTTACATTGGTCTCTGTCCCCGGAGGGAATGAGCCAGAATGGTAGGGCAGCAGAGCAAGACCGGATGGTTTGATAGCAGCCTAGGATGACCAAGAAATTATGGATTTTATTTTGCTTATCTAAAATTTCTAGATGTTACTGTGCCTTTTGGTTTCATCAGAAAACTGGTTCTTGGAATATCTGTGCTTATTGACATCTGTGTCAACGGTGCTCATGCCCTTGAGTTTGTCACGTGGACAAGCGGTAGCTGTCTCTGCGTTTTGCAGAGGATCTCTAGTGCATTGGGTGGCGGCTGCATCCTGGGGCACTTCCACATCAGTGTTCCACCCATGGGATGGATCATTGATGAGTTAAGCCTGAAATCCATCCTGGTTAATGGTGTCTCTTCTTCCCTTGGGTCACCATGGCAAGGGGAATGTGTGGTCCTTACAGTTCAGGTTTCTCATTTGCTAGCACCTGACATGAGTGTTTCTTCTGAGAAAGCATGCGTCAAACTGCAGGATGAGGAGCTGCTAGAGTTGATGTGAGCTGCCGGCATCAATGTTAAGAATCCTTTCGCCTGTCGTAATGGGAAAAGGTGTTTGCCTTAGCCTAGCTTGTCTTCCATAGAAGACGCGTGATTGGACATGGAGTCAACTAGACTGGGGAGTAACATGCTCCTTATCTTTAAACAGCAGCCAATCCTCCTAGAAGCCTGTGCCTTCTTCTGTTCCTGGTAGCTGAAAAACAGCCTGGTGGGGTGGCCATGGCTCTGCACAGTCTTTGGCAGGAGGGGCGGGTGGCAGCTGCTCCTGGGGGAGCTGGCAGCACCAAGAGACGGCTGCCTGAAGGCGTCTATCCTGTTGCAGCTGAGCTAATTATACCTTCCCAGTGAAGGGAGAAATCGGAACACTACATTTGCATTGAAACCAGCCCGACATGGCTGGTCCAAAATTACTCTAGCATTTATGTTCTCTGAATTGTTTTAATTAGCAGCTCTGCAGTACCAGTTTTCTATTCTGTTTTTTTTTTTTTTCATTTCTTTGCCTCTGCTGGCAAAACCTGACATTTAAGAAACATCTGAATCAGATTTCTGTCACTTTTCTGCTGTTGGAGACCAAGGGTCTCACTCAACTTGGTCATTACTGTGCCACAGTGAATCCATTGGTGTTTTCTTAATATGCACTTTCATGGCACTCAGTGCTTGGATGTCACATATGCTTACAACGACTGTGATCTTTGAGCCAGTGGACATCAAACATCACTGAAATCCTAGCTTCTACGTTTTTATCTCCCTTGGGCTTTAGCTTTCTGTTGGGGTGGTAAGAAATTCTACCCTTTAATTCATCTTACACATAAGAAAAGAAGGAAGAGCAGAGAAAATGATTGGTGGTAGAAACCTAAAGAAGCAAATGAGAAGCAACACCATGGTCAGGATCCTCAAGTGTTAAAATGACATGGGCAGCACCGTCCAGGGAATCATTTTGAGGTTCTGGGTGTGTTAACTGCAGAAAAAAAAGGGGTGTCTTGTACCAAAAGTCAGCTGATAAGACAAGAGGGAAAATGAATTGTTTTGAACTTCAAAACACTTTATGTTACCTTAGAGTAACAAGATGAGTGAGGACATCAAGTCCCGTGCCACCTAAGGGTTAAGGAAATTAAGAAATGGACAAGCAGATACGAAATAATGGAGAGTTAACTATCTTACTTGGGTCTATTTAAAGAACAGGGTTTGTGTTTAAGGCATATTCTATGTCATGGGAATATAGACAGATTGATTGATAGGTGATGGATAGATGATGGACTCATGCCACAGAAATACTTAGTGTCTTGTGTGATGTACCATCGCCAATCCCTCTGTGTGGGGCAGCATCAGAGACAGTTCCCTGTCTGCCTCTCCCCTGGCTCCCTCAATAGGCATCGCAGCCTAGAGCATCCTGTAGCATGAAAATAGGTTGAGAGCAATCTTTGCAGTAAGGTGCCCAGGGCTAAAATTCGCCTCTACTAAGTCCTGTAGCAGGAGTACTTCCCTGGTGTACCGTATCTAGAGCCCTTCAAACTAGACACGGTGTTCATTTTAGGGGGTAACTCAACCTCTTCTCGAAAGAGAGACATCTTTTGTATCATTCACTCTCATTTGCATGCACCATTTTTTTTCACTTTCTCCGTCATTCTATGATATGTACACAATGGCTCTTAACTTTCACAGGAACATTTCCAGACTTTTCTTATGGGGCTTTTCTGAGTCGCGTGGCCTCAGAAACGAAAGAGGTTGTTTGTTTTATGAAGTCATCTTCCATCCATGCCTCTTCCAACACTTCCAGCTTAGTTCAGAAAGACCTGTCAGCCAGGGAGAAATCAGAACATTGAGTTCAGACTAATTCTATATTAAACTCGATTTGCATAAATTGTTTCAAGATTCTAAATTGGCTTAATTTGTCTTCAAGCCTCCCTAAGAACCTTCTTCATGTACTCTGGAGTTGCAGCAGAATTAAGCAAGTGCCAGGGGCTGCTCATTCATTCCTTCCTTCATTCAGTTATTCAGCTCATATTTAGGAGACAGTTATGCTGGATACTAGCGTAGACACAAAAGGCATCCAGTCAGAAAAGACAGATGAACTGCACTTGGAGGAGCTCTTAGACATTTCAATGCAATGTGATAAGTGCTGTAATATGAGATACATGCTCGGGACCCCCAAAGTGAAAACCCCTAGCCTACTCTGGGAAATCAGAGCACGGTTCACAGAGACATGTCGTTTGAGCTGATATTCAAGATGTAATCCACAAGTTATTCTGTTGGAGGAAAGGTTTGGGTCAGCTTGGTGACAGAGGCAGGTAAAATAGTATGGAAAGAGAGATGACAGCATCAGCGTCATAGTGTGTGGCCGGAGAATGGGGGCTTGTTTGTCGTGTGTCTGAGGCTAACAACGTCTGGACTATTTAGGATATTATAATGTTTCCCAGGGGCCTGTTGGCCATGCCAAATGTCTCGGACTCGATTCTTTCAGCAGTGCAGAACTGCTGCAGGTTCATACAGCAGACACTGACATGTCAGATTGCATTCCGCTACATCACATTATCCATGAAAATAGATCAGCCCAAGAGATCCCAGCCAGCCTTGTACACATTCAAGTCGCTATCAGCAGTGTCTCTTAAACCGGGCCCCTGAGCTGTTAATGGCTACACCTCAATAAAATAGATTCCTTTAGACTGATGTGTGACAGTCATTTCCTTTGCTACAGAACTACCCAGAGCCTTTAATCTATGACTGTGCCTTGTGCACTTTGGACAGGAGCTACAGAGAACTGCAGAGGCCAGCATGGAAGAGCTGGCCCGGAGATGCCGTGTTCAGGTACCAAACTCTGCCATTCCCCGACTAGTGAAGAACATTAGCAGGAATGGACAAGTGCTTCTAAATGCACTGGGAATGAGGGCAGAGAAGATTGGGATTATTCATTAGTTTGATGGCTAAAAGGACTCTGAAGTCGCAAAGTCTTGGGAGATGCCTAGGGCTGGTGCCCCGTTGTTGAAGCAGTCAGGATTCAGCTTCTCCCTGCCTGTGATGTTAGCATATCAATTTGGAGTGCATTTAGCCAAAGACAGCCATTTGCTACTCAGGGTGCAGATACTGAGTTGCTTTGCTTCTGTGACAGGAAATTCACAGGTGGGCAGTTTCTGATTGGTTCAGAGGCTCTTCCATCGCAGAGCTGTGGATTGGCTCTGGAGTGTCTTTCCCTTATGGCTGCCAACTACAAACATCAGAACCATAGCTGGAGGAGGAAAGACTCAAGGTGCCTGCAGGAAGCAGGTAGCTTCTCCTTGTGCACCTTTTCCCATCAGGGTGGAAATCTCCCCCAGACCAAACCCTTGTGAATGCTCGCCTTTAAGTTTCAATGGCCAGAAGTGGACCTGTGACTGAGCACACTTGGACAGGGATCAATGGGTTGTTACCAAAGACCTGGACAAAAGTAGGGACTTCACGGGAACAGGAAGTCAGTAAATGATCTTTCTGGCTGCTTTAAAGATTGCCTTTGTTACCAGACTTGGGCGATTTGACTATCATGTGCACTGGTATAGTTTCATTCATATTTCCTGTGCTGAGGTTCATTGCATTTCGTGGGTTGGTAGGCTTATAGTTTTCATCAGTTCAGAGTGTTTCAGATCATTATTTGCTCAAATATTCCTTCTGATCCCCCAGTAACCCTCTAGGGAGTCCAGCTTCACTTATTTAAGCTGCTTGATGCTGTCTTGTGACTCTCTTGGTCCTTTCCGTGTTTTTGTGTTTCATTTTACACAGTTTTTGTTTTCAATCTTAGCAACCTTTTCTCTTGCCATATCGAATTTTCCATTATTCCCTTCCAGCATGTTTTTCGTTTCACACTTTGTGGTTTTAATTTCCACAAGTTCAGTACATCTTTCTTGTGTCTTCCAATTTGACATTTTAAGCCTATGGAATGTAGGCTTCAATATTTAGATGCTGTTGTCTATAATTCTAACATCTGTGTTAGTCTGGATCAATTTCAACTGGTTGAGTTTCTTCTCCATTATGGCCTGTATTTCTGCTATTGGATGCCACATAATGTGAATTTTACCTCGTTGGGCTTTGGATGTGTTTGTATGCCTATGTTTGTGAGTTTTGTTCTGGAATGCAGCTGTATTGCATGGGAACAGCTTGGTCCCTTTCAGTATTGCTGTTGAGATTTATTCTGCAGGACCAGAGCAATGCTTATTATACTGCTAATAATCCCCCACTGTTGAAGCAGGAGCCTACTGTGTACTGTCTCCAATACCCCCAGTGAATCATGATGTCTCCAGTCTGCTGCGCAGGAACCAGCATGACTTCCTGGCTCTGTCTGAGCCTTGGGGACTGTTGCCTTTGATCCTTTGGGTGGTTTCTTCCCTAGCCATGGATGGGACCTCCCTATGCAGGCACTCACCAGTACCCTACATGGTACCCCTAGGGTACTGTCTAGTTCACCTTGGGTAGCTCTTTCTTCCCTGACTTTCTGTCCTTCAGTTCTAGTCACCTTGGCCACCCTAGACTTTTCTCAATTCCATCTCCTCTAGTTGGGAAGACTGCTGGGCTCCCCCTGGCTCTCTCCTCTTCACCTCTTTCAGTGAACTCAGCTTGGACAAGCAGAGGGCTCATCACGTTTGTCTCCCATCTCTAGAGAGTCACTGTCCTTCACTGCCTGTTATCCAGTGTTGTGAAAATGGTTGTTTCGTAAGTTAAGCTACTCTGTGGTTGTTTCGGGTGAGAGAGTAAAGCTCCTGGTCACTCGGTTCTTTCTAGCAGCAGAAGGCAACTGCCACTTCGTTGGTGATGAAGATGTGATTTATCAGTGAACCACTTACAAGCTGCAGTAAAGAAAAACAAGTTCTCTCATCTCTTTAAAACAGCTACTTCCTGTGAAGACTATTTTTTGTTTTTAATTAAATAACTTACATTTACATAACACTTCTTCCACAATTAAAGTTTTCCTGCCTACACAAGATTATTGCTTAAGTAGGAGAGTAGATTTTCTTTAGCTCTGGTGAGTATTGAGCAAGAGGAAATTATTCTAGCCAACTTGTTACCTCTGAGAGACTCCTCAGGCTCAAAATGTGAGTTGATTCAAGAAGGCTTGGGAAGACATGTGTGGGCAAATATTAATAATACAATCCACACTCGCATTCTCCCACGGTCTTTGCCTTCAGACAGGGTTGGAATTTCTTGGCTGGTTGAAATGGCTGGATTAACCTGAGATGATATTGCACATACAGTTCTTAACTACGCCTCTTCAATATAACAGTATTTCAAAAAGTTTGCAGAAAATGGAATTAAAAGATATTTACTTTGCAAAAAGTTTTTTGAAATCCACG
Source organism: Sylvilagus floridanus (assembly GCA_949820135.1). NCBI lineage: Eukaryota > Metazoa > Chordata > Mammalia > Lagomorpha > Leporidae > Sylvilagus > Sylvilagus floridanus. Next base: position 2,753,830 of record OX463243.1, read on the forward strand.
AATAGTTTTTTGCATAGTACACATTTCCCCTGCACTTTTTGAAGGTCCCCCTGAGTACATGGCTTTGAAAACTTTTTGCACCAAAACAAACTGAGCTTTTCATTCCAGCTCCCATGAATTTTTTGAAATATCCTGATGTGTAAATGGTAAATAAGATATGTTCTGTTTCCAAAAGAAAATCACACATATTCTAGGGAGAAGACATAAAAATGGATTGCCCAGACGTTTGGCAGTAGGATGCATGCTGTGGAGAGCAGAAAGAAATTTATTTCAGAGGAGATAGAGTCTAAATCTGAAAAATTCTATGGGAGAAATCAGATTTGATTCCTTGGCTCAAACAATAACAGGAAGAGGTGTTGATGAGTATTTAGACTCTTTGGTATGAGTCTTGACCCTATAAATGAGACCGGTGACCTGATTAGAACTTTCTTGAACCAAATGTATATGTTTTAAGTTTAAACTCCAGATGTCACACACAAAGTACTAAGCAACTCCTAGACTCTTACTGATCATGCCCGTGGAAAGGAACATCCACGGAAGATTGTAGAATATTCTAGAAATCTTTCAAAGTAAAGATGCTACCCAGCATAGCCCTTCCTGAGAATGAAGATCACTCCCAAGCATAACTTGATTTCATCGCTCAAGTGTCCCGAAAGCTCTCTTAAACTTCTGTCTTCAGATGCTCATTTCAAATTTCTGCTTGGTCTATTTGTCCGTGTCAGAAGCCGTGCACTCTGAGAGATTGTCACGACATCCTAACCTAATAGTGATGACTCAGGAAGACATGGAAAGTGCCAGAACACATCCTTCTGCAGAGTTGTCGAGCTTCTGTTGTTGACGGTCCTGTTGGTGATCATCAGGACTTACTACAACCATATAGCCTGAGAAATTCTACTTACCAGATAAAATAAATCCTACATTGTGCTCCACTAGAGAATTATCAAACACTGACCATGAGAAAGATTCTGAAATTACTTTCACGCTAATGATGGGGTACCAGTATTATCCTATCTGCCCCCACAATATAGGCTCTGTGAACCTCATGTTAGATATATTCATTCAGGGTCTCTAGGGAGTTGAGAATTGGGAATTTGTATTTTGAACAAGGTAGATCTGATGTGCAACCAATTGTAAGAACTCTTGTATTGGTCCTACTTGGGGGCATTTATGGAACATAGCCAAGGGTGTAACGTGAGCTCAACTAGGCTAAGGTGAAACTTTACAATGGTTCCTAATTATCCACCTTCACAAATAGGATAGATGCTGTTAACATTTCTCTCACACACGGCCCTGATGGAGTTCATGGTATTTTAGCCAATGGATGCTTAGGACTTCTGAGGGGTAAGATTTTTCTTTCCGTTAAAGATTTATTTATTTATTTGAAAGAGTTACACAGAGAGAGGAGAGGCAGAGAGAGAGAGAGAGGTCTTCATCCGATGGTTCACTCCCCAACTGGCCTCAATGGCCGGAGCTGCACTGATCCAAAGCCAGGAGCCAGGAACTTCCTTTAGGTCTACCACAGGGGTGCAGGGGCCCAAGGCCTTGGGCCATTCACCACTGCCTCCCTAGGCCACAGCAGAGAGCTGGATCAGAAGTGGAGCAGCCGGGTCTCGAACCAGCACCTATATGGGAAGCTGGCACTTCAGGCCAGGACGTTAACCCGCTGTGCCACAGTGCCTGCTCTGGGGAAAGATCTTTGGAGTTTGAATCCCTAGCATGCAATTGTGTCCCAAGCTGTTCACCATCAGAGCCCAGATTTTGTGGCATTTAGGAGCCCAGGATTTAGATCTTATGATCAGCTGTTGGCAAATGAAATATTATTTGAGACCCTCCTCTTTCACCCTGGGATGTAAGCTTGATTCATTTTCTAGGAAATATAGTTAAAGATATCACAAAGCACAAGAGAAGCGGGCAGAATAAGAGATGGTTGGCAGCGATCTGACCTGCTCTGAGCTAAGCCAGCATCACAGCCACAGGGCTTCTCCCCCATGCAGGCCCAGTGGTCTAGGCAGACCCCTGCTGGCCTCCTCTGTCACTGCATGGTTGTGTGTCTGTGTGGGTGACTAGTGGGCGCCGTGGGCAGGAAAAAGCAAGAAAAGGCTTGTGAGGAGTCAAACAACTTGTCAAGGTATCCTTGTGGGTGTCTGTATTGAAGTGTCACAGTTTGAAGGCTTTTTATTAACAGCTATTTTAGAACCCTAACACTGAAATGGAACGGTTTCTTCCCTACATGGCATTTCCAGCCTGGCTGCCTCCCTCACAGCCCTACGACAGCATCAGCCTTCTCCCAAGGGGGTGGAGAACATGACGCTGGGATCCGTTGACGGTGGAGCCTGCTGATTTGGCCCACGCCCTCAGCCTTGAGATAATTTGGTTCATTCACATGTTGCTGATGACGAAGATAAGGCAGCGGAGGCTGAGGCGCGCTGAGGCTTGGGGTGTAGCCTTTGCACGCAGCAGGGAAGCCCTCCTGTCTTCTGAGAGGGTGTGAGGAGGGGACGCCTGAGGCTGAATGTGCAGAAGAAAATTTTGTTCTCCAAAGTGCAATCATGGGGGAGGAGAAGACCAGTGAGCAGGCTTTCTTACAGCTCCGACAGGTGCTTAAATTCTTCCCAGCTGTCTCAGGGTCAGTTGTGAGCTTATTTCTGGAAATCTCATTAGACTTTCTTGTAGGAAATGATTGTGACTCCAGAAGACTCCTATGCATGTCTTAGAAGGTTGACATTGGGTCTTTTTTTGTTAAGATTTATTTATTTGAAAGTCAGAGTTACACACAGAGAGAAGGAGAGGCAGAGAGAGAGAGATCTTCCATCTGCTGGTTCACTTCCCAATTGGCCACAATGGCCAGAGCCGCGCTGATCCAAAGCCAGGAGCCAGGAGCTTCTTCCGGGTCTCCCACGCGGGTACAGGGACCCAAGGACTTGGGCCATCTTCCATTGCTTTCCCAGGCCATAGCAAAGAGCTGGATCTGAAGTGGAACAGCCAGGACTGGAACGAGTGCCTATATGGGATGCTGGCACTGTAGGAGGCAGCTTAACCTGCTATGCCACAGTGCTGGCCCCGACATTGGGTCTTGTAGGGGTGACAAACATGTGTAGCTTCATTTTACACCTCCATGTGACGTGGACGTCCTCAGTCATCTTTTAATAAGCCAGATGAGGGCTGGAGGATGCAGACAGGGGAGCTCCCTTTCCAGAGCATCACAGCTGATAATGCAGCAGAGCATCCAAACTCCCGTGCTCATCCCAGTGTGAAAGCTTCCCAGTGCCCTTGGCACAACCCCAGCTCCTCTAGCCTTCTCCTTGGAAGGTAGAAAAGGGCTGTCTCATGTGTTCTCAGAGCTGTCCTTTGTGGTCCTGACGTGTCTGTCTCAGACAGTGTCTAACCATGCAGAACAAAGTTCTAAGACTTTGTTGGCTAGAGGCGGTAAAGAGATATCTTAAATTTCACAACTATCTCCTTCTGGGTTGGGAAGGGACTTGAAAAATCATCTGTCCCTCTGCTTTAAGAAGACAATCTCAGTCTCTCATCCAGCCTACTAGCTGTGGGTCATTTCCAAATCTGACTCTTATGCCAAGGAGCATAGATCAGTAGACAGCAGACCTGGGTCTGTTCTTGCCTTCAGTGTGGATGCAGTGTGTGGTAAACATTCCTGGATCCAAGGAGGGTTCCCAGGAGTGTGAGCACTGGCTCAGATCTTGGTGGAGTAGCCCCATACAGAAGGTGTTACACATTGGCAGTCACACTTCTCCTTGTGTGCCCTGAATTCATGACACATCTCCCACCAGCGTCTCATAACTGTTGATCAACCTTCACAGGCTAGCATGAAGCTTATGAAGTCTTCACCAGAATTCCCCAAATCCCTAACTGCCTGCTAATCTGCACTCTATGTTTCTCCACCTATGTGTCATCAACAGCAACCTCACCCACCACCATGGAGAGCATATTTCACATAGTTTAACATTCTTCCTTTGTCTCCTTGTGGTTGGTCTAGAACTGTCACTTGCTTGCCTTCAGTCAGCCATGCTGGGTCATAACTATTTCACCGTGAAACAGATATAAAGGGAAGTTAACACGGCATCAGCAGCACACGCTAGCAGAGCAAATTCAGGTTGCTAGAGGACATTGCCCACTTGCAGTCTGGGGAAGCCTAGGGACTCCTCCCCCATATAATGCTTGAAATATGTAAAGAAGAATCCATAGGCTTACAGAGGAAAATAGTTACACTGCAGTACAGTTGCAAAAAGTGTAACATCATTGAGATCTGGTGTTGGGTCTGATAACTACTAGAATTTCAAAGGGATGAACATCAACAATGTGTTGAGGTATCTGCAAAAGCAATGGTATGACATGAAAATAAGCTCTATAGGTGAGAACTTCACAGATTCTTTGGACTTTATGGTGATTTGTTGCCTACAATAATAGTGGGAGGAAATACTGTATTTTGTTAGAGGTTAGTGAAGATTACATGAAATCTGGGTTTAGGGAGCTCCTGTGGATTCTTTTAGAGTCTCTGCATTGCAGGTAAAGAATCCCTGGTTTAGGCTAGTAGAATCTCTATTTTGTAAGCCTATGTGTTTTATTGAAGGATTTTCAGGCTAGTGTATGAATGTTCATTGGGCAGGTACAATAAAGCTGTGATAACTGAGAGTATGGGATGTTTACAGGGAGTGTAAGGTAGCAATATAAAAGGTGTAGATTCTGGAGCCAGACATCCTAGATTCAATTTCTTACACTACCTCTTATTTGACCTTGAACAAGTTCCTTAACCTTTCAACTCTTTTCCTCCAACTTTTACATGGCAATAGCAAAAACCTTCTCTGAGAGATGTTGCAAGGATTAAGAGCGCCTTAAGCAGTGCCCACCTCATAGTGGGCATTCCATGTGCAAGCTCTCATTATTATAATCATGTATGAACATAGAAAAGGAGTATCTCAGAAATATACAGCGTTAGAGTGAACAGCAGCAGGGAGGCCATTGCTAAGCAGGTGCACTAACTGGCGCTTCACTGGCTGTGAGTTCACTCCGTGTTTTTCTACTTCTCAAGGAGATCACAAGGGATTTTTCTAAGAGCCTTGCTGAAGTCCACATTCTTCATGTACAGGGACATCCTCCATCCTGTCAAGTTCACCTACAGGAGCTGAGTGGGCTTTTGACAGGACTTCATCTTGAGGAGCCCATGCTGGTTCCTGATCATCACTGCTTCCTTCCCTGGATGCTACCAAATCATCATTAAATAATTAGAGTGAAGACTCGGGTTGGAGCAGAGGTCACACTTTGATATCAGCTGATCCTGGAATTCTACATATTCACTCTTGAAAATAATGCCAGCCTTTGTCCATCTCCTTTATTGTCTTCATACTTTCTTTTTCCTTTGTTCTTGCTGTCTGCCTTAGTACCAACTTACCTTGTCAAGGGGAGAGGGCTAGGGCACTACTTAGCTATGCCATTTAAAACAAATGTTGGGCTTCCCATTTAGAGAGGAACTGAACCATTTTCCCACCTTTTCTAGATTTCACATCCTTCCTCTTGATGATAGAGAAGCAAAATGGGAATTATGTAGCTAATTCATTCAGCAGTTCACCTTACATGCTGGATACTGGGGTAGGGTAGGAAGAGAGAGAGTGAGCAAAAACAAACTCATCCTCCTCTCCTAGAGTCAGCCATCCATCAGGAGAGCCAGGATTCTATCAAATAATCTTACATATATATGTATTGAATAGTAACTATGGGAATGGTGTTACCTAGGACCCTGTCAGCTAAGCTAAGGAGTTTTCATTGTCATAAAAGCAGTAGCACGTTACTGAGAGATTTAAGAAAGACTTGGGGTCATCCAACTCTGGGGTCCCAGAAGGGCTGTAGGCACGTGGGCCAATGGGGGCTCTTGCAGAAGCAAAGCAGGAGAGAGATGATGATATGCCAGGTAAAGATGATTCTAGGAGAGGAGGAGCAAAGTAGAAAGATTTATAAGCTAAGCAGCAGGCAAACGTTCAGGAACTGGAGATGGATTTGACATAAGAACGGCAAAGCAGAGGAAGAGGCTAAGGATATGAAATCGATTTCTGATCAACATTAACTGAACACTCAGTGCTGTCACTCAATGACCTAGTTTGAGGAAAATCTGAAAGAGATCAGAAATTCAGTTGTCTGCCTGTCGAGTTTAGGGTGACTTTAAACCATGCACATTTCAAGGGCATCTCTAACAGGCAGGAGAGTGACCAAGAATTCTGGAACCTTGCCAGAGGTTGGAGTGTTGAGGGAGCTGTGGACGCTGGGAGAGCAAAGGAAGACCTAGATATGAACTCAGTGACTCTCCTCTGCCAAGCAGATTAAGACTGTAGTTGCAGAAGCCGGAAGTGGGACTGTTGCACAGAAATTCGATGCAGCAGATTTGGTGCAGTGTGAAGAGCAACTGCCTTGAGTGTGAGAGCTGCGACCTGAGCTGCCTGGCCAAGAGATGAATTCTTTGTCCCTGGACACAAGTGTCCATAGTAGACTTTCCATCATCCACAATGCCGTATTCAAGGCTCTGTGTCTTACAGATGTGCTCCATGAACCCTGGTGGTGCTGTACAGAGGCTTCCCTGATCGGCCCTGTACACAGCTGATTTCCATTTCATCTGTTTATGCGTGTTATCACCGTCAATACTCCCTGCACCATAAGCAGTAAAAATTGATGGAAACCAACATGTTCAGATGTGTTTTATATGTACAATTTTAGCACATCAGGCAACAGAAAAACTTTAATGTGTTTTTGTGGTTTTGCTTTATGGTACATGCATGTTACCAATTTGAAGTTTTAGGAAAAAAACCCCTTATTAGTACAATGCATTTTATTTTCTTTAGTTTGGGGTATTCCGTTTGAAGGTTGCTTGTGATTTTGAGAACTTCTAAAGACTCTTTTAACTCCAAGATTCCGTGGTTTTTACCCTGAAAATCGAAATAGGCTACCATATTCTGATTGCCATAAATTGATGTTATCCCAAACAAAACGAACATGGTCAGATCCAGATCCTCTGTGCACAAGGAAACTTTCATGAAACACTCTGCTTCCATTATCGACTATGGCTCCAAGTCCCCCTGTGCTCTGCACCAGTCCTCCTTCCACAATCTCTTTGCTTCTTTCAAACTCACCAAACTTCATCAGAGTTTTCAAAGGCATTGATTCCATGTGCATGGGCCACTCTGAGGCTTAGTATCTCGTTATATTTATGACTTAAGTTTTTAAATAGCTCAAGGAGCATGCCCAACAGTTTCTGTATGTGCCAGAGAATGGCACCAAGTGTTCATGGCTTTGATGCACAAACTGATTGTGAACAATTAAGTGGCAGTAGTTAAGAGGAAAGGGGCATGGTTAGCAGATCAGAAAATCTAAAGAACATTTGATTCAATGTTTTACCAGATGACTGCCTCACTGTTCAGCTCTCAGCCACAGAGAGAATGGTGACCAAGTCCCCCACCCCCACCCCGTTTGTCCATGTCTTCCCTGGTTGGTTATTCAATGCTAGAACACCCAGTGCACCCTCAAGTACTCCTGCTGAGATACAAGAGAAATGACCAGGAATGTGGCCTGCTTCACATGCTTGCTTTATGTTTCGGGTTCCTTGATCCCCGAAAGTGTATACAGACTGAGTGTCTGAGCTTTGGGTTTTGGAACATTCCAACTTGCTCTCCAAGACCTTATCAACTGAGAAATACAGTTGACTGACTAGGAAACAAATGCACCTGTCTCGAATGCCATCAACTCCCTGTGGGTACATGAACCCCAGAGGGGTGGGGAATGATGATTCATGTGCCTTCAGTGCCACCCAGGCACCCACATGCAAGCTAAGCAAACAAGAGTTTCCCTGAACCTCAGTGGCTGGGCCGCAGAGAGAGAGATGACGACCATTTCTGTGGGGTCAGATGACTTCTAAAGTTCCTTCAGCTGCACAAATCAAAGCTCAATTCTCAGTTCCACTGAATTGCGTCAAGATCTGGTCTTACCTGAGAAGGCTTAAGAGCAATTCTTAAGAGAATTTACAAAGCTATCCCCCAAACAGAACAAAGCAACAACAAACCTGTGTTCTTCCACAAGAAGTAAAGTTTTGCGTAGGGGTATTTTACAAAATTTATTCCTTGGTTCCCTGCTCATGCCCAACCTCTCTGAATCTTTCAGAATTTTCTCCTGGATGCGTTTTATCTTCTGGTCTATGGGTAAGAAGATTAGGTGGAATTATCTTCTTCCATCTTCTCTCTTTCAGAACAATGACTCTACAATCGTCAAAGAAATGCATCCCTTTGTCAGCCACATATAGACTTACCTAGCTGACTTTTTGTTTTGTTTTGTTTTTCTTTTTTTGCTATGGGCATGTGTGTGTGTGTGTGTGCGTGTGTGTGTGTGTGAATACATAAAATGACAAACGAATGGAAGAGTCTCTGAAACGATAATTAGTGACACACGTATCTGCTGTCATGTTATAGATCAATATTAACCTGTGACTAACCAGGGTCTCCCCTTATGACAAACATCCCTACATGATCAGATGGTGAGTGGACCAAAATGAACACAATCATAGAGTCTTCATTGAAGAACACACCCAAGGTGCCTGCCGGTATTAGTGACAGTGTTCAGAGTCAGCTAGACGTTGTCAAGCACTGCCGATGGAATGTTCAAAGGTCTCATCTTTGAAGATGGTAACTTACAGCTGGACAAGATTGAGGGGATTGCCCACTTGGAACTGCATAGATCAGGAGTTGTCCTTGCTACTGTAGGGCATAAAGGGGGAAGGACTCCGGTCTTAACCACTCTCCACACATCACGCTTGAGAGAAACCTTCCTTAGTCTTCCAGTCCGGAGGCTGAGCTGGATGAAGGCTGAGGTGTTTTGGGTAGAGTACTGTATTTTGGAATAGTGATTTTTCCCAAACACCAAACCGGTTCAGTTTCCCAAAAGATGTAGAGAGCAGTCTCTTTTCCCTTGGCTCCCACCTTAGTACATCAGCAAAGAGTTTCTCAGTGGGAAAGCAGTCCCTGGCTGGCTGTAGCTTTTCTTAAGCTTAAAGAACTTGCAGGCAGTTCGGGGGTTAAGGGGACTGGGCCCTGAACATCCCCTGGGTGTGGCACATGTCCAGGAAAGAAAGCTGCAAAAGGAAAGAACAGTGTGGGAAAGAAATGCCCACTTGAATGAGATCAGGATGTTCTGAACCCTGTCCTGGTGCTGCCCCGGGCTGCAGCTTGGCTGTGCCAGGAGGCACTCATTGCCCTAGGCAGCTCTCGGAGCACCTTGGAAGGCAGCACCCTCCCCCAGTGGAGCAGGCACAGGCGGCTGTGGGCAAAGAATGGCCACCCAGTGGGAGTCCTCAGAGGAAGGAAGGCTCCTTTGAGGAGTGGTCAGCGAGAGATTCCCACCCCAGGACTCAACAGAAGTGGAGCCTTCTTGTTTCATTCTTCCTTCCCAAAATGCAAATAGCCTGTGCCCTTGGAATAAGGAAGATGGGTTGCTAGGCAATCGCTTCTAAACAAGCACTCCCCTTGCCCCTTTTTCCTGACCCCTAGAACAATGGAGACTTTTCAGCAAGTGGAACCAAGATGGAGAAAAAGACATGGCAAAAAATAAAAGTGGGATCTGACACTGCAGCAGCTCTGGTGCATAGACACTGGGAGGAAAACCGTAATATTAATAGCTTGTGCTTCTAGGAGGACTAAAAGGGGGCTTCACTTTTGCCAACGTCCCGGTAGTGTTTGTCATCACAGTCCAGTTGTACCAGCAGTGCGGCTGCCACTGTCCTCAGGCCGGTCCCACTTGCAGTGACCTGTGTGACCCTGAGGATGTGACGTTACACCCTTTCATTCAGGATTCCTGGGTCTCTGTCTCTATGTCAGTGCATCAGTGTTTGCAATTATTATCATCTTTTAAAAAATCATGTTTTGAGTAATCCCATGTTTTGTTGGACTCCGTGTGGGTCTCGGAAGGAAATCCACAGCACGCTGACATTATGTAATAAAAACAGAGCTGCACAAAGAACTATTGAGAAATATGTGGCTAGGTTTTAGGGGGAAACAGAAGAGATAATGTAGACTCTTATGTCCCCTTGGTGTGAAGGGACAAGAAAGGAAACGGGTTGTCAGAACCCAGGGAAGATAACTGCCTAGGCAGGGCTGCCAAAAAGGAACCAGCCTTTCAGCAGAAGGATATAACCAGCCTCACCCAAATCCTGCCCTCAGAACCAGCAACACGTCAGAGAACAGAGGGATTAAACCAAGCATGTTAGTCAACTGCAGCTGCCGTAACAAAACACCTTAGTCAGCGTCTTAGACAACAGAAACTTATTTTCTTGCAGTTCTGGGATCAGGGTATCAGGGTGGTGGCGTTTCTGGTGAGGGCTCTCGAGCTGGCCTGCAGGTGGCCACCTGCTTGCTGCATCCTCATGGGATAGAGAAAGATCCCTGGTATATCTTCTTTCTGTAAAAAGTATACCCATTCTCTTGAACCTGGGCTCCACTCACTAACCTCAAGCATCCCCGTCAAGGTCCTTTCTGCTATAGAATCACATGAGGCGTTAGGGCTTCCACATACAAATTTGGTGGGAGCATAATTCAGTCTGTGTCACCAATAATAGTTTCAAGTAGAAACCAAGAAAATCAACAGTGCTAGAGGTGGAAGGGAATCAGTATGTCTCCCTTGGAAAGGAACTCAAGATTTTTAATTTACATATTGACACAGAGCCTGGTTTTATGCTGTTATGCTGCCTGCTTTTAGGAAAGCCAGCTGAAACATTGAGAGATCAGGGCACAGGGTCAGAGACTGAGCATGGGCTCATGCTGACCAACCTGTATTTTTTGACAGAGGCCGTAGATTCCAGAAGAACCAGACACATGACTAGAATACTCTGCTCTTGGTCAGCAGAGTTTCTTTGGCTTTTGTCCTTTTTAAATGTTTTCATGATAGAAGCAATGTTAGAAAAAAAATTTAGAAATTCTAAAAGGGAAGTTATGGGGGGGAAGCCATTGTAATCCATAAGCTGTATTTTGGAAATTTATATTCTTTAAATAAAAGCTTTATAAAAAAAAAGAAATTCTAAAAGGCAAATGATATCATTTCTAACCCACATGACTATTTGTGTATTTGTACACACTGTTCTGTTGTAGTTTTTTGAGATAGATAGATCTAGATAGATATCTATATATAGATAGATTATAGCTATAGATATCTATATAGATATAGATACAGATATATAGATATATAACTATAGATATAGATGCCTATAGATATATAGATATAGATACAGATATATAGATATAGATATAGATATAGATACACTTATAGATATATAGATGAGGGTACTTCAAAAGTTCATAGAAAATGAAATAAAAATGCTTATTTTGGTGAGAAACTTTGAATGTTTTGCATAGTTTTTTCAGAATATGCATTTGAATCACCTTTGTACATATAAATGTATATATCTATGTTTATGCTTGTACATCTAGTCTACTCTGATTTGTATTAGTTATAATCTATAACAGCACTGCAAAGCCTGAATTAAAAAATACTGAGCCCCTGCTCCTATAAGAAATACAGCAATAGGCTCTCGTAAACTCTGGTAACAGAAATTTTCATCCACCAATCAATACATAATCTCGTTTCCTGTGTTTTGGTTTAAAGACCCTATGGAATGCACAGACAACTCCCAGCTTACGATGATTGAACCTAAGAGTTTTTGACTTTATGACAGTGCAAAAGGGCTGTGCCTTCAGTAGAAATCATACGTCCGATTATGAATCTGGATCTTTTCCCAGGTGACTGACAGGTTGTCCAATCCTCGTGTGCACTGTTGGACAGTTACGGCAGGTGCAGCTCCCAGCGAGCAGGTGAACTACAGAAGCTCTGCAGTGTCTGGGTGGCCAGCGTAGTCTGGATCCAGGTGTTCAATAAGTTACACAAGATACTCAGCTGTTTATTTCAAAATCAGCCTTGTGTTAGAGGATCTTGCCCAACTGTAGGCTAACATCAACAATCTGAGCAAATTTAAGGTAGGCTAGGCTATACTGTTTGGTAGCTTAGCGTTATTAAGTGTATTGTCAGTTCACAGGACTTTCAAGTTAGGATGGATTTGTATCTCTGTTGTCAGTCAAGGATTATGTTGTTGATTTATTATTATTTTTAAAGATTTGATTTATCTGTTTGAGAGGTAGAGTCACAGATCGACAGAGGAAGAAACAGAGAGAGAGGTCTTTCATCCACAGGTTCAGTGCCCAAATGGCTACAATGGCTGGAGCTGGGCTGTTCTGAAGCCAGGAGCCTGGAGCTTCTTCTGGGTCTCCCACGCAGATGCAGGGGCCCAAGGACTTGGACCATCTTCTACTGCTTTCTCAGACCATAGCAGAGAGCTAGATTGAACCGGTGCCCATTTGGGATGCCAGCGCTGCAGGCTGAGGCTTAGCCTACTACACCACAGCACTGGTGCTGATTTGTTGTTATTAAACTCAGGAACAGCAGCTTGACTATTATGTCCACCTAAACAGTTCGTCCCATGAGTATTTTCGCCATAATAGCACATTGCAGCATTCTGAGACTTAGGAACACGGAATGGACCTCAGTGTAATGTTTGGAGATGATTTTAAATGTTGAACCCACCAAGAAAATGCACTAACATGCAAAACCCCTACGGTATTAAGTAGCCCATGTAAAGGATGCTTACTTGGGAATGTATCCATCAGACAACTTGAATTTCTTTTGCTGTGTGCATGATTTTAAATGACTGTGAAAGTGTTGTGGTCATGGATTTGGGAGTTACAAGTATCTTTTAGGGAGTAGGCAGATTTGTAATGATTGGCTCATGAATAATTCACATCTCCTACATTATCTGTGTAACCTTCACTCACATATTACACCCACCTTGAACTTAAAATTCTTATTTGATTTTTGTGCCTGTTCTTTTAGGATAAACATTTTGTTCTCGTTACAAAGAGTGTTGTTTCATTTTTGATGGCTAAATAATATTCCATTTAGTAGCTACCATAATTAGCACAATTGCTTCCTATTGTTGGACTTTCAGATTTTTCTGTTTCTCAGTATCTTAAATAACTGTGCAGAAAATACAATTGTGCCTAGGGCTTTTTAAAATTTTTTAAAGATTTATCTCATTTATTTGAAAGATACAGTTACAGAAAGAGTCAGAGACAGAGAGGTCTTCCATTTGCTTGTTCATTCCCCAAGTGGCCTTAATGACCAGAGCTGAGGTCACCCAAAGCCAGGAACTAGGAGCTTCTTCTGGGTCTCCAATATGGGTGGGAGGAGGGTGGGAGGGGCCCAAGGACTTGGACCATCCTTTGCAGCTTTCCCATGGAAAATTATCAAGGAGCTGAAGCAGTAGTGGAGGAGCCGGGACTTGGACCAATCCCCATATGGGATGCTGGCACTGCAGGCTGGGACTTTAACCTGCCCCCAGTGCCCGCCACACCTAGGACTTTTTAATTATTTACTTAGGATAAAATCCCAGTTGTGGACTTCCAGGCTTCAAGAATATGAAGATTTTTGGCCGGCACCACGGCTCAATGGGCTAATCCTCCGCCTGCGGTGCTGGCACCCCACGTTCTAGTCCTGGTTGGGGCGCTGGATTCTGTCCCGGTTGCTTCTCTTCCAATCCAGCTCTCTGTTGTGGCCCGGGAGGACGGTGGAGGATGGCCCAGGTCCTTGGGCCCTGCACCCGCATAGGAGACCAGGAGAGGCACCTGGCTCCTGGCTTCGGATCAGCATGGCACGCCGGCCACAGCGGCCATTCAGGGGTGAACCAACGGAAAAAAGGAAGACCTTTCTCTCTGTCTCTCTCTCACTGTCCACTCTGCCTGTCAAAAAAAAAAGATTTTTTTTTAAAAAAGAATATGAAGATTTTTTATGATTGTCACTGATTAGAAAGAACCTGGATTACAAACACAAGCTACAAAAGGTGGTGGGCAGAGACCGGTGCTCTGGTGTAGCAGGGAAAGCTGCCAACTGCAATGCAGTGAGTCCCTGCTGCTCCGCTTCCAACCCAGCTCCATACTAATGCACCTGGGAAAACAGCAGAGGATGGCCCAGGTGCTTGGGCCCCTGCACCCATGTAAGAGATCCAAATGAAGCTCCTGGCTCCTGGTTTCTGCCTGGCCCAGCCCTGCCACTGAGGTCATTTGGAGTCTTCTTCTGGGTCTCCCACATGGGTGCAGGGGCTCAAGCACTTGGGCCATCTTCCACTGCTTTCCCAGGCTAGAGCAGAGAGCTGGATCGGAAGAGGAGCAAACGGGACTAGAACCAGCAACCATATGGAATGCTGGCACTTCAGGCCAGGGCTTCAACCTGCTGCGCCACAACGCCGGCTCCTGGGTCCCTGCATTTGATCCGTATTGTCATCCTGCCGGTATGTGAATATCACCAACTACTATCCCTGGATGTCTCAGTTGCATTCAACAAGAAGAAGATTTGTGGCCGGCTCAATAGGCTAAACCTCCACCTTGCGGCGCCGGCACACAGAGTTCTAGTCCCGGTCGGGGCGCCGGATTCTGTCCTGGTTGCCCCTCTTCCAGGCCAGCCCTCTGCTGTGGCCCGGGAATGCAGTGGAGGATGGCCCAAGTGCTCGGGCCCTGCACCCCATGGAAGACCAGGAGAAGCACCTGGCTCCTGCCATCGGATCAGCGCGGTGTGCCGGCCCCAGCGCGCTGGCCGCGGCGGCCATTGGAGGGTGAACCAACGGCAAAAAGGAAGACCTTTCTCTCTGTCTCTCTCTCACTGTGAGTGAAGGGACAGTGTTGCAAATTCCTAAGTAAAACTCCATGGATGTGAATATGGGGTGCTTCGGTTATTGGTGCAGGATCTCATCTCTCGATGAGACAAAAGTTCAAAGAAAATATGCATTACATATACTCGTGTAGATGTAATTCAGAAAATAATTTTCATCATTATTTGTTTTCCATTTTATTGTGGAAATGAAACAGTTCAAATTTTAGAGTAATTGGAACCTGCTGATCTGTTGTTGTTTTCTTTTTTCTTTCTTTTTTTAAAAGATTTATTTACTTATTTGAAAGGCAGAACTACAGAGGCAGAGGCAGAGAGAGAAAGGACTTCCATCCACTGGTTCACTCCCCAGATGGCCACAACCGCCAAAGCTGGGTGGATCGGAAGCCAGGAGCCTGGAGCACGGCTCCAGGGGTGCACGATGCAGGGGCCCAAGGACTTGGGCCATCTTCTCCTGCTTTCCCAGGCCATAGCAGAGAGCTGGATTGGAAGAGGGGCAGCCAGGACTAGAACCAGAGTGCATATGGGATGCCAGCACTGCAGATGGAGGATTAACCTACTGCACCATGGTGCCGGTCCCCATTGTTTTCTTAAATCAGTTGAAAAGTTTGCTGCTCTCATGTTCTTTTCCCCAAAAGTCAAAAACTGTGCTTTTAAATAAAGGCAACAGTTTTAGTCTCACATCCATAAAATCAAAAGGAAAGCACTTTAGAGAAGAGGGGACTATTTGGAATGCCCATGTTTTGAATCACTTAGCAGTTTAACCTTTCGGATGACAGTTTCTGGGTTTTTATTGATTATTCTGAAGATAAGCATATGCAGGCAAAGTAATGAAATTGACCTCGCCAAGGAATTAGCTAATTCAGAGGATAAGTGAGGTCTCCATTCAGTTGATACATTGGCATTGTGTGGAATTCCTAATCAAGGGATTTAATATCTGAGTTTTCACCCAGCATCTTTGCTATTGTGTGACATTCTGATTAATGAGACATAAACTATTTAAGGATATTCTGCAATTTCCTAGTGCTTACAGGCGATATTAACTTCCCACTTTACTGGGTTGAATTACGGATTGCACACCCCCATGGGAGTGCAATGTTTCGGTATGCAGTGATGCTATTTTAGAGTTTAGGAAAAGGAGCAGTTTGATTGCTTTTGGGAAATCCATCAATCATCACAGTTGTAAGGACATGTGTCAGGTTACTTGGGCGGATCTTAATGACTAAAAAGTAGCAAAGTAGGAGTGAGCAGGATTTTATTCTTCTTCTCTCCCTTCCTTCCAAGATTTATCTATTTGAAAAGCATTGTTACAGAGAAAGGGGAAGAGGGATGACAGATTTTAAATCTACTGGCTCACTCCCCAAATGGCTTCAACCCAATGTCCTCTGTGCCAAGCCAAAGCCAGGAACCTGGAACTCAAACAGGGTCTCCCACGTGGGTGGCAGGGGCCCAAGCACTTGGGCCATCTTCCTCTGCATTCCCAGGAAGCTGGATCAGAAGTGGAGCAACTGGGACTTATTCCGGTGCCCATATGGGATGCTGGTGTTGTAGGCAGTGGCTTAACCTACTGTGCCACCACCACACCAGCCCTAAGCAGGATTCTTTCTCAGCAAGAACCTGACTCCCAATTATCAGAGGTTCTGGGGAAGAAGCAGATCCAACCGCCTGCCTGTGTCACTCAGGATTTTGTGACAGCATCAGGATCTCCTCTATATTCTTAGTAATCTCTTGATTCAAAGACTTACCCACTGTGAATCCATGCCACGTAGTAGCTAACTGCCTCCCTGTTTGCTAACTCCTTTCTCACAAAGTCCTTGTGCTTTTCAACATCCACCTTATCCTCTGTGTCACCACATCTTCACTTGGGTTTATTTTGGCTCCCTCTCACCTATTAGCCACAAACCAAATGTTCAATGACAGAATTATACTTTCGTGCACATTCCCTAGAATTGTAAGGAAACCAACACTTCTCTAATGCATGGGAGAGTCACTGTTTGATATTCCCATGACCATGTGTGTTAAAGAAAACAATTTATATGCTTCGTCTTAAAAATAGTTTCAAAGACATGACATCTTTTAACTTAATCTTTTCTCACAAAGAGATGTGAACACAATCCAAATGTATAACCATTTATCAAATGGATAACCATTTATCAAAGGGAATGGGCAGCCCCGGGTTGAGTAGATGATCCAAACTTTCTTTCTTGGTTCCTCGCCTTCACTGCTTTTGTTGGGTGAAGCAGAGTGGTGAAGTGAGACCCCTAACATTCTTAGCATCCTGAACCTTCTGAATTGGGTTTTGATAGTGAGGTCATTTAATAGGTGAATGAGCGAGGTACAAAGCCCCTTCATGTCCCCAGTTCTAGTCTTTAAAATCATGAGCTGCTTGCCCTTTCATAGCATCTTAAATTAAACTAAATTGCTGTCCCTTAAGTTTACAATCAGTTCCCTGAAAAGTTAGTGACCCCAAGGTCAGATGCATGCGAAATATGCAACCACTTAAACACAGCCCTGTCCTGGGGTCAGCACCAGCGTATCCCAGCACACAGCCAGTGAACACCTGTTGCTCTTCAAATTATCTTCAAGGACAGCTGTCAAGGCATCCTTCCAGGCCAGGCCTTCACCATTGTTTTAAGTCTTTGCCCGACTATGGACAACTCTCTTTTAACACTGGCGCTTCTTCTAGTTATGGGCATTGAAGTCAATTACACTTCCATGTCCTTAGTACCATTTAGAAGATTTATGCTAGCAGTTGGAAGACTTCAGTAACCAACAGTATGCTTCAATTCCAAATATGCAGGTAAAAAATTGACCTAAAGCCTAGATCTCATTGAAACTGACTATTTGGAAGATCGTTCTCTATAAAAATTCATATTTACTCTCAGAAGCAAACAAACTAAAGACCATGTATTTTACTGGCTACTCTTTGTGCTCAATGTTGGCATAAATATGGAAAGTGTTCCTATGAGAACTCTGAAGAATGAAATCTCTCTTCTTCCTTGACTTGATTACATGTAATTCGAGATAAGGTTCAAGATTGTAAGGCGCAAGAATAATCTCCATAGAATTAATGTTCTCGCCAGCATCAGTACAGGCAAGGGAGCGTCCATTAATTCAGTAGACAAATTTTAGACTTTGTGTGACGACAGATAAGACACACATTATGGAGCACACAAGTTCATTAATAAGTGGGTGTTCAGTACTCTGTTGATTTCAGCTGCAGTTTCAGAGATGAATTTCAGAGCCAGAAAGGGCAGGAAAGATGAGGGAGCAGGGAGAGGATGTGGGATAGAGTGAGGAGGGCTTACAGGGGATGGTGTTCAGGACTCTGAACTTCTGATGAGCACTCGTTGTAGAGCAGTCTCCCAGAGCTCAAAGATGGGGCTGCCTACAAGGCATGGGCAGGTTGAATTCCAGTTGTTATCTGGCTACCACTTGAAGGTCAGAGGTGACTACTTTGGCATACAGTTCCAACCCCATCCGAACTGAAAAAATTCCCAATCCTTCCCTGGGTTAAGACTGCCTGATAGTCGATTGCTCTAGGCACAATCGGAAGTGTTTTTACCACCTTACAATATCAAAAAAGGATACTTATGCACTTTACTTATTGGAAAAATTAATGTATTTAGATCTGGAGGAAGTATTTGGTAAGTTAGAAGCTAAGAGAGGTCTAGAGAAAGTCAGGACCACAGACAAGAAGGCAGAAACATGACCTTGTATCCTTAGTGGGACTCCACAAATGCATTCATTGTGTTGAAGCCCAGAAAGTTGGTTTTATATTTTAATTTATCTGAGAAGGAAAGAGAGAGAAAAGAAAATTTCTATGTGCTAGTTCACTCTCCAAGTTGAATCTGGGGGGAAGGAGCTCCATCCAAGTATCTGACATGAGTGACAAGAAATCAATAATGGGGCCATCATCACAGACTCCCAAGGTATGTATTAGTAGGAAGCTGGGGTTGAGAGCTGGAGCTGGGAATCAAGCCACGTACTCTGGATGTAGGAAGCAGCCTTCTTAACCTCTCAGCTAAATGCCTAACCCCAACTTTAACTGTCCTACACAGAGCATTCTCACATACATCTGCAACCATGTAAAAACTACCCATTAGATGAGAACAGATTGTCTTCTAAATGGGCTTTGAAACACAGGTGATTTCGTGAAGGAAATGAGAAGTCCATTAGCTGGGAGTGTTTCTGAGTAGAGGAGCAGAAGAAAACCATACTTGCTCCTGTGCCTGGAACCACGTATTTGATAGCTTTGGGTTTGAAAGAGTGAACACTTAAGACCCAACTGTGTAAGTCAAGTAGAAAAGGAATTGTCAGAAGTCTGCCTGTTAGTCCCCCACACACCAGTGAAAAGGCATTATTCCAGTTTTATGTTAATTGAGCACCCATGTTTAAATCGGTGGGGCTTTCATTAAATAGCTGAGCAAGAGCTCTTCTGGAGGAATGAAGAAGAAATAATTAAGGTGCAAGGGTTATGGCAGAATTTTATAAAGATAGAAGAGGGATCCCAGCCCCATTTTCTTTCTTAAACCGGAAAATGCTAGTAGTATTCTTTACTGGGTATGGAAAAGAGATCACCAGTCCTTGAGCAAGGAGAGTATTTTCTTCCTTCTATCTCTTAAAGCTCCTTCCCTGCCTTTTCTTTGTCCTTATTTCTCCCTCATAACCTCACAAAAGATTCAAAGTTCAATAATTCATTTTTAAGGCATCAGAGGTAGTGAAGCATTAAAAATGAAAAATCAGTCATGCCAAGTTGAGCAGTTGAACAGTTATTTTTCCAAGCAGAAAAATTTTCCAAGCAGTGGTATATGTGAAGAGAATCAATTGCTTCTGATTTGCCCTTTAATTAGTTTCTTCTTGATTAACTTACCACTGCTAACTTATACTTGGAATGCAGAAAGTGCACAATTCTAGTTTATATTTACAAAAACAATTTTCGTGGTAGAAATCTTGAACTTTAAAGGCACCTCTTTTGTAATTTGCTCTACAATACACTTAATGATACTGGTTAGTTAATATCACTAGTTAATGATACTGGTTAGTTAATAACACTAGTTAAATCATTAATTAACGATATGTGCATTTGTGCTTCATAATGGTGAATTTCTGATTTGACTCTTGAGATGCTTCCTTTGCTTCTTTAAAATCATTACCATGGTGTTTAATATTAGTTGTTCAACAACGCTTATTTAGCCCCTATGGGGCACTGTGGCATAGTGGGTAACGCTGCCACCTGCAGTGCTGTCATCCCATATGAGCGCAGTCCGAGTCCCAGCTGCTCCACTTCCCACCCAGCTCTCTGCTATGGCCTGGGAGAGCAGTAGACAATGGTCCAAGTCCTTGGGTCCCTGAGACCCAAAGGAAGCTCCTAGCTCCTGACTTTGGATTGGCACAGCTCCGGCCATTGCGACCAATTGGGGGAGTGAATCAGCAGATGGAAGACCTCTCTCTGCCTCTTTCTCTCTCTGTATAACTCTGCCTTTCAAATAAATAAATAAATCTTAAAAAGAAGAAGCAGCAGCATGAGCTACATCTTGAAGAATATTTGGGAGTTGACAAGGTCTAGAAAGGACAGAAGCACATACCACCAGGAAATAGCCACAGCAGGCAGAGCCCAAGGAGAGCCACAGGCAGACCTCCATGGCTGGATGGGCAGAGCTAAGAGCTTCTCCAGGAGGTGTGGGGCTCTTGAATGTTCCTCCAAAGAATTAAAGTGATGTCTTGCAAAACCAGAGCTCTTAAGGGATGAGAGATGAGCAAGTATGAATCACGATCACCCTGGGGACTTAACCAAAAAATGTAGTCTTATTCACACACACACTCACTCACTCACTCACATATTCATCCATAGGACGATTCAATTCACCCAAGGACTCAGACAATTCTCTCATTGTGATTGAGAGAGCCGCTGCTCTAGAGAATCACGGGAAACTTTGTCATGGAATCTGGATGTGCTGAGGGTGGATTTAGGATTCTGCAGTGCAGCTGTGTACACAGTTAAAGGATCAAAATGAAGTCCTCAAAGAGCCCAAGCTCCTTGGATTGGGGCAGGTTTGGTTACCATCAGGGTAGAAACATTTTAGACCAGGCCATAGCTGGTGACGCCAGCCACTTGCCCGTGCTGCATTAAGGACTGGAAAGGCAGGCAGTCCTCACAGCTAGCAGGTGCTGTGCCTGCCCGCGGGGCCAAAGTACCACAGAGTTACCAAGAGTGGCT